>OX243822.1:9823496-10132660 GCA_945859605.1 Lumbricus rubellus | reverse complement strand
TAAAGGTATACGATATAAAGGAGGTCGTAAAAAGGCGGTTAGCAGACTTGGAGAGACGCCAAAAGCGGTTCGCTGTGAAGATTTATAAATACAGCTACATGTAAGTTATACTTATACACAAGAAAGCACGGTGTTGTGTACGCGCATGTATGAGCCTATTATGCGGTTAATGCAACAATAGATGATGATGGAAGCAAATTGTACACGTGGGGGCACCTAGAAGTACAAACTGCCAATTATTCGTTTCTTACACTAGAAATATTTAGTGTGCACACAAAAGCAGGCGATAACTTATACGGGCATGATGTACAGGGTGGGCCATAAAAAAAGACCCCCCTAAGATTTTTGCCAATATCTTGACCAAAAGTAAGAATTTTGAAATGAAATTCTACAGTCTTAAAGACAATTCATATTTACACCAGATGGCTAAATTTCATTAAAATATTTCAAACAGAACAAAAGTTATACCACTTTTAGTGAAGCCACCCACCGTTTTTTGACGATTCAAAAACACGACGCAACAAAGAGTTTAAGAAATCAATTCAATTATTCCGGCCAATATCTTGGCCAGAAGTAGGAATATCGAACTGAAATTTTACTGCCCTAAAGACAAATCATATCTACACACGATGGCCGGATTTCATCAAAATATTTCAAACACAACAAAAGTTATGGCACTTTTAGTGAGGCCACCCCCATTTTTTGACGATTCAAAGACGTAACGCATAAAAAACTCGATTTTATTAAGTCTCATCTCAAATAATTGTTATCAAATAGCCTTGATATTGCCAGATGATCATTATTGTTACTATTTAAAAAAGAAATAGAGTACCAGCGTAGCTGCACGTCACTGAGAAGTCACTTAGCAAGAGGACGCTCAAATTGGTAAATAAGGAATCTGTCAGATTAATCAGGGGTCCATCAAGAACTTTGCAAAGAGACTCAAAAGAAGTTTTGACACTGGTATTGGGCACATTGAACACAAGTTGTGAAGCACTACCAAGCTCATTTGACAACAGTTATTTGAGAGGAGACTTAATAAAATCGTGTTTCTGCGACTTTTTTGTTGCGTTTCGTTTTTGAATCGTCAAAAAACGGGGGGTGGCCTCACTAAAACTGATATAACTTTTGTTCTGTTTGATATATTTAGATGAAATCTGGCCATCATGTGTAAATATGAATTGCCTTTAAGACTGTAAAATTTCATTTCAAAATTCAAACTTCTGGCCAAAATATTGGCAAAAAACCTAGGGGGTCTTTTTTTGGCCCACCCTGTAGAGCTTGTCACTTGCATGTAACGCATCGTAGAGTCATCTTTAAGATAGGCCTATTTATATTTTAGCATGAATAGGCCTATAATTATGCTCATCGAACACACGAAAAACCAATCTTTGACTCAATCTTCTGCCGTTAGCGCCCGCAAAGTTCAGCATAATTATGAGACGTGTAACCACCAAAATAAAATCTGTGAGCAACCTTAAACCAACAAGAATACAAAATCGTGAAGAAAAAACGGAAAAAATCTCTGACGCAGTAACTGTTATAGGACATCACAAATAAATTACGTAACACGAGAAACAGTAGCCTATGTGACGCAATAAAACAGCACAAATATATGACGTAACAATAAAAAAAAACAAATCTCTGACGAAAAACAAATCTTTGGGAAAAAAAACATTAAGGCAAATTGGACGCAATTTATGTGTTATACGAGAATAGATGTTTGCGTCAAGCTGAAAATGAATGCGGAGCCATTACTCGAGAAGCAATTACTTAAGAAGCAATTTTAGTGTTTCGTGTTTGAGCAAATTTCCAGCATGAGCCGAATCAATGGCCTAAGCCATGACCCGGAAGAGAGATATCGGCATTTCAACACAGGAAATGGAGATAGGAGAACGCGGTGGATCGATGGAAAATCGATTCCATACCAAAAAAACTCGGACTATTTTGTTTGCACGGTCAGAAACAGAATTCTCGTCGGCAAATATCAATATTTTCCATCACCGTATTCTGAATTTTATGCGGCTAATATAATAATAGGCCTAATATCGTTACTCCTACGACTATCGGTACTTTTTATTAGGAATAGGCCAAATACAACCGCCGCCACAACTACCGCTACTAACACCAATAGTCATAGGCGTACGAGGCGGGGGTGCAGGGGGGGCAATTGCCCCCTCAAATTCGGGCAAGTTTGGTGGGTTTTTTCGGGCAAAAAAAGCCGAACGACTAAAAAAAAGGTCGTCAACTTTCGGGCAAGTGAGGTTTTTCGGGCAAACACGGACCCGAACGACTAAAAAAAACGTATGCGGACGTTTCGTCTACGGACGATTCGTCATGGACGGTTCGTCATGGACGATTCATCAGGTGGACGATTCGTCAGTGGACGATTCGTCCGAGGACGTTTCGTCCAACGGACGATTCGTCAAGCGGACGATTCGTCTATGGACGATTCGTCCGAGGACGTTTCGTCCAACGGACGATTCGTCAAGCGGACGATTCGTCTATGGACGATTCGTCCGAGGACGTTTCGTCCAACGGACGATTCGTCAAGCGGACGATTCGTCTATGGACGATTCGTCAGTGGACGATTCGTCACACGGACGATTCGTCAAGCGGACGATTCGTCAGTGGACGATTCGTCCACCCGTGGTGGACTATAGGTGGGAGGGTAAGATTTAAAGCTTAAACAACAGCCATTAAGACTAAATCTCTTACTTAACTCTTGTCAAAACAGGTCTCCCTCCTAACGTGTGTTACATAGATCATCGATAGGCACACCCCTTTCGTGACAGTGGTAGGCTATCCGTGTGCTACCATTCGAACAAAGAGTCAATATCACGTCTATTTAAGCAGCAATAATTATTTTCATCGTTCAATCTTTTAGTTGAGTGACAGCTCTTTATTTATACCTAAAAAAGTATAATCAATCCGACTTACATGTAAAAAGAATTATTTTCAGTCAGTGCGTACCAGCACCTATAGTCCACCACGGGTGGACGAATCGTCCACTGACGAATCGTCCATAGACGAATCGTCCATAGACGAATCGTCCGCTTGACGAATCGTCCGTGTGACGAATCGTCCACTGACGAATCGTCCATAGACGAATCGTCCGCTTGACGAATCGTCCGTTGGACGAAACGTCCTCGGACGAATCGTCCATGGACGAATCGTCCGCTTGACGAATCGTCCGTTGGACGAAACGTCCTCGGACGAATCGTCCATAGACGAATCGTCCGCTTGACGAATCGTCCGTTGGACGAAACGTCCTCGGACGAATCGTCCACTGACGAATCGTCCACCTGACGAATCGTCCATGACGAACCGTCCATGACGAATCGTCCGTAGACGAAACGTCCGCAAACCAAAAAAAAGGTCGTCAACTTTCACGGATGTATTTTTCGGGCAGAAGTTCAATCTTTGCCCCCCCCCCCACTGCTGAAATCTCCCGTACGCCTATGCCAATAGTACTACCATAACCGCCGCCAGCACTGCTACTACTACTACTACTACTACTACAGTGAATAATAGGACTACTTAGCCAACATTGAATTTATTATTATTAAAAATTGTGCGTTTGACCAAATTCAGCCAACATAATAATGTTAAAATCGCTTGGGATTTAAAAAATCAGGAATAGCGTTTTTTAAGATGGCCAGTTCTAAAATAATAACCGTAGGCTATTATTATTATTATTATTATTATTATTATTATTATTATTATTATTATTTATTTATTTTTTTTTTTTTTTTTTTTGCCCCGAGGTATACAGGATCCCTCAGGGACTTATCTATCGCCTAATATAAAATCACAGTCTGGAACGGCCCTATTCATATTCCGTATCCTGATCGGCGAAAGTGCCCCTAAAAGCAACTGCGTTGTATCGTTGTATCATCAGCGAGATACGCTGGAACAAAAATGTTGTTTCTCGTGGTTCCCCCGATATGGTGCTTAGCTTTTTCCCCAGGTCCGAAAGGAATATCAATCCTTCGTTGTTAATCGGACCCATGGTTTCGAAAGCCAAAGGGACAAAAAAATATGTGGACGACAATTCGTTGTATTTCTCGATTTTGCGAACCGACGCCTTCTCTGCCGCGGCGCCGGCCGTTTGACTTGTATCCGGTAGGTAGGAAACGGCCATGGTGTCTGTTACGGTCGCATCCCAGATGAGACATCGCCCGGCGCGCCATGGGATCAGGGTTAGACCATCGGGTCTCCTGCCGTCTGTTCTAACGAGGCCTGCCGGCTCCTTTGTGGATGGATAACCGGCACGTATCAAGCCCCGAAAGATCAGATCGTTCATGGAGGCATGTCTAGGCAAGCGACCCGGACCCAGCCCACAGGAAAGCCCGTGGTGGCCATCAGCCGACACAGGGGCTCCACATGGGCACCCATGCGGTTCGCAAAGCGGGACCCCCAGCCGCAGACCCGCCGCAACCCTCACCGACTCATTGTCAAGACGGAGTCCACAGTTTGTGATAGGGAGGGCCAACAGCCAGTCCCCAGCGTGCGGAGCAGACACTGCCCTGAGGCGCGCTTGATTTTTTGGGTCAGGGAGCCTGGCATACAGACCAGAGACGGCAGCGTCGATCAGGGGCCTGTCCCATGCCGATTGTCTGTGGGCAAGATTGCCTTCTGGGCGCTGTTCTGCGCCTACCCCAAGCCATATGGCTTATTATTATTATTATTATTATTATTATTATTATTATTATTATTATTATTATTATTATTATTATTATTATTATTATTATTATTATTGTCAAAATTATTAGTATATTTATAATTGTACTCAATATTATTATTGTTGCTGTTGTTGCTTTTGTTGTTGTTGTTGTTGTTCTTACTATTTGGCTATTATGGTCATTGTTATTGTTTTTGTTATTGTCATTGTCATTGTCATTATCATTATCATTATTATCATTATTATTATTAAGATCACTCACCGATTTTCTTGTTGAAAATTTCATCATGAAATTATCCTCCAGCGGCAACAGACTGAACAAAAAACACCGATAGGAGATCATCATTGTCTTCATCATCATCATCATCATCATCATCATCATCATCATCATCGTCGTCGTCGTCGTCGTCGTCATCATCATCATCATCATCATCATCACCATCATCATCATCTCACACGATCAATTCATTAAGATAGGAACAGATTCCAGCCACAAAACGGTTTCTATAGCAGAACGTGAACATTTATATAATTTACATTTGTATTCATTTACCATGGAAGCTTTCTTATGAATGAGCATAATTATTATAGCCAAAGTATAAAAAATAAGAATCACGTCTTGACGGCAATCTATTCACGGCAGAATGAAACAAGGTCGATACGATTAAAAAATTAATTCGTTCGCACTCATTGCCACTTCATCAAAAATTGCACTATAAAAATGATTAAGCTATGTCGATGGCAGGGGCATATGCAGAAATTTTCGAAGGTGGATCCTATAATTTTTGTTCTTGGGTCAGAAAAATTATTTTCACTGGTCTTTGGCCGTGAAATCTGATGACGTTTTTTCTTTAGTCGCTTGGTCGAAAATGTCGGGGGAAAGAAACAATTTTAAAAAATAGACCATTTTGCCCGCCAAAATAGCTGATGAGGTTTTTTTAGTCATATGCTACTTTTATCTCTTTTCTCTGTAACCTTTCTCTCTGCATTGCTGAAAGCCTCTTCGAACCTGATGGGTGGAGTCATGTCCATTATCGCCGGCAGAATAGCTGGTGACAAATGTGCAAAATTCTATAAAAAAGGGAGGACCAAGGCCAAATTTGCCCAACCCTGGATCCGCCCCTTGTCGACGATGGTGACGATGAAGTAAGCGGGGAGAAGAGAGGGAGAGGGAGTGGGAGAGGAAGAGGGAGAGGCAGAGGAAGAGGACGATGGAGAGGGAGAGGGAGTGCGAGAGATATATAAAAGAGAACATGAAAGAGAACAAAATTGAGAGAGGGAGAGTGACAGATAGACAGACTAACTGCAGTTACACAATAAGCTTACAACACAAACAGACAGACAAACAAGCAGACACAGACGGACCTCCTTGCATCTCAGATGGGTGAACCCAAATGACTTCTATGGACAGAAGCTGTTACAAGAGATAATGCTGTCTTGGTCATCGTTAAAATGGAAGCCATAATTCAATTGTCCCTAGACCCATTATCGTCGCACGATTGGTATGCTAACCGCGGCTTCATCGTGCGCAGAGGGGCAGAGACGTACTTTTTAACTGATGCAGCTAAGTCTGGCTCATCAGGTGCACGTGTCTTTTAAAGTGGTACATCACCAGTGCTCATGCACTCGTATGGTAGTGGTGGTGGTGGTGGTTGTGATGGTTGTGGTGGTGGTGGTGGTGGTAGTGGTAGTGGTTTTGGTGGTGGTGCGTGGTGGTTGTGGTTGTGGTGGTGGTGGTGGTGATGATGATGGTGGTTGTGGTGGTGGTGGTGGTTGTGGTGGTGGTAGTGGGGTGGTGGCAGAGGTGGTAGCGGCAACGACGACGACGATAATAATAATAATAATGATGATGATGATGATGATGATGATGATGATGATGATGATGATGATGATGATGATGATGATGATGATGATGATGATGATGACAAGGTACTACGATGATGTTGATGATGATTATCTTGTCAAATACGATAGTAATGATAATGATTAATACTACAGATTCTACTGAAGATAACGATGATCACACTAGGGAAGATAAATTTAAAGTTGCTTTAATAATCAGAAATAGAGTACAGTCTAAAATTGACTAGTCTAAGTGATTTTATACGTTCCTGGAAGTAGGCTGTTAATACTCACTTGCCGAATTCTCCCAATTCTATCTTTCCATCCTTGTTACGGTCGACTTTCTCCAAAACGGTTGTCCGGAAATCCCCCACCGTTTCCTCGCTCGGATCTTGCTAAATCAGCCAAACATAGCTACATCGGTTAAAGCGCACATCACAGGACTTAACGGTCCCAGAGGTAGTCGGTTTGCATACAGATCACGACTACACTGATGGTTCTAAGGGGTATTCAACCATTAATTCCACCTAAGAAACTTAAAACGGCCCTAAAGGCGCAACATTAGCATTCAGTTATATAACAAAACAATGCAAAGTCTGTAACTTTGAACGGGCGCTTTGGAAATGAAGCAATACATGTAAGTTTTAAGTTTTTTTAAATAAATATAATAAAGAATATGCTAATGTATTATATATGACATGTGACCTTTGATACATAGGCCTATATATAGGGCTTTAATTCAATTAATTGATAAATTTCCAAAATGAAATTTTGATTTATCAATTAGATTCGGTGTGAGGGTGGATTGAAACCTGGAACCTCCGGCTCCAATTAAGGCACCCTTAAAACGCCGGAACCGCAAGTGTGCGGTTCCCGAGGAAATTTGGCTGAACGCCGGAACCGCAGATATGCGGTTTCACATAATGAACGCCGATACCGCCTATAATTATAATAGCCAATAGGCATATGCCTATATACCTATATACATACATATATATACCTATATATGTACCTATATACCTATATATGTACCTATTTACCTTTATATATACCAATATATACCTAATACCTACATATATATATATATATATATATATCTATATATATATATATGCCTATATATATACACCGTTATACTTATATCTGCATTCATATACCTATATACAATGTATATAGCTTTATACCTTTGTATATATATGGGTATACATCTATATACCTCTATATACCTATATATACCTATATGACTATAATATATACCTATATACCTATATATATACCTATATAATACTTATACTTTTATATATAATTATATACCTATAACCTATATGTACCAATATTATATATATACCTCTATATATACCTATATATATCCATATATATACCCATATACCTATATATGTTCCTGTATATACCTATATACCTATACATATACCTATATACCTATATATATATACGTATATAATACTTATACTTTTATATATAATTATATACCTATAGCCTATATGTACCAATATATACCTCTATATATACCTATATTTATCCATATATATACCCATATACCTATATATGTTCCTGTATATACCTATATACCTATATATATGCCTATTATACCTATATGCCTCACTGTTTCTCAATGATTCATGACGTTTCGAAGTATATTGCAACAAAAAAGTATTTGGCGTCCGGGGTGCATAAACCCCAAAAGTATGTGGCGGTTTAAGGGTTAAGGCACTGAACACCACTACTACACCGCTGCGCCCCACGACATAGTATACTGTACATAATATGCGGGTGCGCGTATGGATGTACGAATTGAAATTGTACATGTGTGTGTGTGTGTGTGTATACATGAGTGTATGTGTGTGTTTGTGTGTGCTGTGTAGGTGTGTAGGCGTGTGTAGGAGGCTGAGGGCTGGGGGTAGGTGTGTTGGTGAGTGTGTGGTGTGTGTAAATGTGTTTAGGTGTGTGTGTTAAAGTGTGTGTAGGTGTGTGTAGGTATGTGTATATGTATGTGCGTAGGTGTGTGTGCGCGCAGGTGTATGCATATAGGTGTGAAGAGGTGCATGCCTGTCTCTATGACAGCCTTCGAGAACGTCAGATGACTGGATTTAGATTAATAATAAATGACGTATATATAGGAGGCTGATAATGATGCAGGTGTCTATGGACTTACACCGAACCGGTGGCAGAGTAAATCCGTCAGGAATTTGTCCAGCTCCTTTCGCTCCAGATATCCGCTTCCATCCTGCATCAACAAGAAAAACACAATCACACGCTTTGCATATATATGTAGAGGTCAGTGAAGAAGAGTGAAGTACTGCTCTTGTTCGTTCCTTTGTCAGAAGCATGCACTTATGTATTTTTCATTTGATTTTTCTTTTGCATTTCTTATTATTCCACCACCTCCTCCTTCTCCTCCCTGTCCTCGTTCTCCTCCTCCAATCGTAGTTTCTCTGTCTGTCTAGTTCTCTCTGTCTTTATGTCTTTGCCTCTGTCTCTCTCTTTCTCTGTATGTCTCTGTCTCTTTCTCTCTGATCTCTGTGACCCCTCCTTCCCTTCTCTCTCTCTCTCTCTCTCTCTCTCTCTCTCTCTCTCTCTCTCTCTCTCTCTCTCTCTCTCTTTCTCTCTCTCTCTTTGTCTCTGTCTCTGTCTCTGTCTCTGTCTGTCTGTCTGTCTGTCTCTCTATCTGTCTGTCTGTCTGTCTGTCTCTCTCTCTCGTCTGTCTGTCTGTCTGTCTGTCTCTCTCTCCCTCCCTCCCTCCCTCCCTTCCTCCCTCCCTCTCTCTCTCTGTTCTCTCCATCGCTTTCTTCCCTCTTTCCCACTCCACTTGAATGTCCTCTTGAAACATTCCAGACGAGCTGTACGTCCAAAACTTCGCATCTATCTGTCTTTCCTTTTTGTGTCTTAATCCATCTCGACTATACTTCTACCAGAAACGTCGCATCGCACAGCATCCAACACTTTAAACCACGAAGGGGGGAAAAACCGAAACATCCCTTGAGGGATAAAGGGACAGCACCTCTTCCCATTGCTTTCCATGTCGTGAACCTTGTATATAGAGTGCTGTCACCTTCACTGTACCGTCTCCTTGAGTGGCACTATAGTATACACACAACAGCTACATGTGCTGCAGTGTAGCCGACTCCAGCCTCTTGACTCCGACCATGTTTCGAGGGGTTTTCCATTACGGAATAGATTCCTATGGACGTGCATGATCGCAAAAAACGAATTCTCGGAAATTATGTGCTGCAGTGTAGCCGACTCCAGCCTCTTGACTCCGACCATGTTTCGAGGGGTTTTCCATTACGGAATAGATTCCTATGGACGTGCATGATCGCAAAAAACGAATTCTCGGAAATTATTTTTAGGGGTTTAAAGAACTCGTAGCCTTCCAACTTCATTCATTCATTCATTCCGAGAACTTATATAGCGCCTCTTCAAGAGATTCACTAAGAGGCGCTCCCAGCCCAAATGTGCCCATGGCGACGTCTAAGACGCAAGGTGCGGGAGAACAGGAGATTCCTTTCAAGCAGCAAAAGCATTAGCAGCAAAAGCATTAGCAGCAAAAGCATTAGCAGCAAAAGCATTAGCAGCAAAAGCATTAGCAGCAAAAGCATTAGAAGCAAAGGCATTAGCAGCAAAAGCATTAGCAGCAAAGGCATTAGCAGCAAAGGCAGAGCATCTTCTTCATGTCAACTCCATCTGCTGAACCAGCAACCAGGGCTGCATGATGCTCGTCAACGGTCGCAGTGACATCAAAGAGGCGCTACATAAACTGGACAGAGATGCAATAAGACATTTACACATACATGTAGACACGCAGGCAAGGATTTAGAGTTTAGACAGTCTCGCACACTGACTCAATAGCAGTGCATTACAGGCGGTACTTGAAGAAAGGTGCTATGTAAAGGCATGCATACCGATATGCTTAACAGCGCTGTTTTAAAGGAATTTTTAGAACTGCAGAACTCCTTATTTCCTTTTCCATCCACCATGGTAAATTTTCTTCCAATCGGAGGAAAAATGACTTTTTTTTATTAGTTTTAAGTTTAACTTACAGAAGCGCTTCTACATGTACAACTGCACAAATCCATTTAGAACTGCCCATGTTGTGTACAACTGCACGTTTAAAAAGCCGTGATGCTTAAATACATAGATATTCACATGGCCCAGGGACAGACAGGAGTCTAACTGCTTTAGTTACTTAGTTACCTACTAACTTAGTGACTGCAGTACTGATAGTGGTTGAGTGACTTACCTTGTCATAGTATGACCAGATTTTCATGAAATCAACGGAATTCAGCTGAAATAGAAAAAGTCCTTGGTAAGTCAATGATGATTCTGTTCATAAAGTATATGCAAACAAAATATGTCAGTCGCCCTTCTTATTTTATACAGGGTAAAGCACCACCATCTAGCATCCGTACCTTACCACAACTTGTCTAACATTGCCCCCACCTTATAACCACTAGCCACAATCAGGGACGGATACAGAACTTTTCGAAGGGGGAAAAAACGTTGTTACCTTGGGTTGGAACAATTTTCGTTGATCTTTGGCCCAAAAACTGATGACCTTTTTTAGTCATCTGGTCGAAATGTTTTGAAAATATACCACATTTTCCCTTCCAAAATAGCTGATAACCTTTTTTCAGTCATTTAATCGACCAGCTGCCATGAACATTGAACATGTGAGCATTTTCTCAATCCAATGCTACAATGATCATCTGGCTTTTTAAAAGTCGTCTCCTACTTTCACCTTTGCCCGCTCATTTGACCGAAAACTTCTTCAAACCTGATGGGGAGGGGCCCGTCCTATGGGAATTTCCTATGGGAGAACCATGACCGGATTGGCCCTCCTTGATCCGCCCCTGGCCACAATAACTGTTATCAACCTCCAGACAGTAATTATAGTCCTCGGAATTGTTTCACATGTCGACGCACATTATTGATCCACACACAAGTATCTGATTCCCTTAGAAGCGACACGGTGCCTAGCCCTCAAAGACACTCGAGTGACGGTCAACAGTGCCACGTTGCTTAGCAACAGAGCGGTTCCAGAAGGCACCGTCGTCGCTTTTCGCACCTGCTAATCAGCTGCACGACGATGATGACGAGGTGACACGTCTGAGAGTGCTAGATTCTGTAAGAGGCGGAAGAATGGAGGTTGAATGGACTGGAATGCATTAGCAAGCACATGCAGGGACTGACAGTTACTATAAAGATAGAGATACATGTAGGGTGTTTCAGGAAAGATCAGATAAGACATACCAACAGTACTTAGTCAATATGGCACCTTTCAACAACCTTTTTATTTTATATAAATTATATATATTATATAATTATGTGCACCTCTGATCGAAGATTGATGGGTCTAAATTATATTATTATTATTAATTTTATTATTATTATTATTATTATAATTATTATTAAATGCATAGGAAATTAAAAGAAAAAGAAGTGAGCGATAGACGTAGGATACATAATCAAGGAAGGATGGGCACAAGCTCACAGACACTTAAAAAATATTTTCACTCATGAATAGCGTCACACGTGGTACACATATTATATGGATTATATATAATATATATATATTTATTTATATATACACCACCGTTTGATGAATTGATGCCTTTGTCCTTGCCCTACATGTACCAACTTTCATATCGTCACATTTCTCTGCAGCTCCGCTAAGAACCGAGCATCCCGATTTTCGACTCAAAATTAATGTTTTCAAGTTATATAAAATCCTCATCGAAAGATAGCTTGCAATAAAGGACACAAACGAGGATTTGATAATGAGAAGACATTTGACATTTAACATAAATTCGCTTTCCATAGTCGTTTGGCTATTTTGGCGAATTTAACGAGACAATGCCTCAAGACTCGGATTGTTAACGACGATGCTAATGATGCTAAATCACATTTCAACCCATTCAGTCGCTATGGACTTCTAAAGAGCAGTATAGTCTAAATGAACGCGAAATAGGTAATTGGCAGAACAGTTTTTTGCGTCTCTGAGCCCAAGGGGAATAAATTAACCTACATCATGGCAGGTAGGCTAATTAATGGTTGCAATAATACTATAATAGCATCAGCAGCAGAAATAATAATAATGGCAATAATAATTGTAATAATAGTAACGATTACTATTACCAATACTATTACCACTATTATTATTATTAGGGTCACAATTATTATTATTACTGTCACTGCCGTCATTATTACTAATTAAATATAAGAAAACTGCGCTGAAGCATTGAACTTACACAGAATTGTAATGTAGTGAATGAATAATAGGCTAATTATAATAATAACAGCAACAAACCAACAACAACAACAACAAAAACAACAATAACAATAGTAATAATAATAATAATAGGCTAATTAATAATAATAATAATAATAATAATAATAATAATAATAATAATAATAATAATAATAATAATAATAATAATAATAATAATAATAATAATAATAATAATAATAATAATAATAATAATAATAACAATAACAATAATAATATATAACAATAATAATAACAATAATTCAGCGTCAACAGGCGACCATCGTGAAAACAGTCATCTGCTCCATCACCTACCAGTCGCCCTTCCAATCGGAAAATCCCTGATCTGTTTTAGAGTAGTCCATTGCAGGACCGGATGACGGTTATCAATTCGCACAAAATTCTTTTCCCCGTCTCCACTTTTCTCCTCTCATTCAGTTTCCACGTCGACTTTCGATCCTCTTCCTGTTCCTCTTTCCTGTTCCAGTCCCTGTTTCTTTTTCCTGTTCCAGTCCCTGTTCCTCTTTCCTGTTCCTGTCCCTGTTCCTCTCTCCTGTTCCTGTCCCTGTTCCTCTCTCCTGTTCCTGTCCCTGTTCCTCTTTCCTGTTCCTGTTCCTGTTCCTCTTTCCTGTTCCAGTCCCTGTTCCTCTTTCCTGTTCCAGTCCCTGTTCCTCTTTCCTGTTCCTCTTTCCTGTTCCAGTCCCTGTTCCTCTTTCCTGTTCCAGTCCCTGTTCCTCTTTCCTGTTCCTCTTTCCTGTTCCTGTTCCTCTTTCCTGTTCCTGTTCCTCTTCCACCTTCCTTCTTCTTCTCCTCCCATTCGTCTGTTCCGTCCATTCCCACTTACTCTTCATTTTCCTCGTTTCCTCGTTCCGCTTCTCCTTCCTCGTATACCACTTGAAGCAATTTCGCAAGTAATTGCCCCTCTACGCAAGACTCCGACCTGGAGAACCGATAGTGACGATTGATGACCTTCGAACGGACGTGTGTCCTCTTCCGGAGAGAACGAGGCGTTCGGGAGAGATATAGAGATGGAAAGACATCTGTACAGATTGTACAGATTGAGAGTTTGTCGGATAAATTGATACACAGACAGACAACGATATAGATGAAGAGACAGACAGACAGGCAGAGAGAGACAGGCATTGACACACGGAGACAGACAGAGACAGACAGAGATAAACAGACAGACAGAGACAGACAGAGACATACAGAGAGACAGACAGAGGAAGACAAACAGAGACAGGCAGCGACAGGCAGACAGTGACACACGGAGACAGACAGAGACAGACAGTGACACACGGAGACAGACAGAGACAGACAGTGACACACGGAGACAGACAGAGACAGACAGTGACACACGGAGACAGACAGAGACAGACAGTGACACACGGAGACAGACAGACTAACTGCGACAGACAGACAGAGACAGACAGAGACATACAGAGAGACAGACAGAGGAAGACAAACAGAGACAGACACATACAAACAGACATCCAGAGACATACAGAGACAGACAGAGACAAACATAGACAGATAGGGTGCGTGAGTATAGATCCAATCTTGATTCATCTCGAACACTCGACGTTCGCTCATTAGTTTCTCGCTCTGCGGCTCAAGCGCCACTTACTCTGACGGACATGTGGCGCCACACCGCAACGGATGTGCGTCACGTGACATCTCCACTTTTATACAGCGCCTTCTTATCGACGAGCAACGAAGGAACTGGAGAATATTTCAGTAACAAAACTATCATTTTTAATTATCCTAAACTATTGCATATACCATACCTTCGGAAACAACAACGCACTTAATAATTATTCTCTCACCTGTTTCTCTCCTGCGAAACGTCCAAGAAAGTTCGACTGCAAAAGAAAAGTAATTTGAAAAGATTTAGATCTCCAGACTATCGATTGATGCAACTTTAGCGATGGATGCACGCAAGTAAGTAGGTAAGTAAGTAAAGTATGTAAGTTTGAATGTGCACTTGTTATAGCGCCCCTTCAAGCTCTCCCTACTCAGAGGCGCTCCCGAATTCAGAGCGAACACTGCATCGGAGTTTCACGCCGATGTGCTGAGCAATTGTGAGTGAAGGACTTGCCCTAAAGGCCCTTACGCGGCGAGGTCGCCGTGGTGGATTCGAACCTCGAACCTTCCGGCTCCAAGGCAACGACGCCACCACTATACCACCGCGCCCCACAATATAGTATGGATGCACAATCATATTTTCACCTTGACATTTTGTACACGATATATAATTATTCGTACAGTGCCAGTGGTCGGAACATCTCAAGAGCACTCGACTAGAGATCGTGCATGAGATAAAAATCTGAGAAACTGTTTGATGATGCGATAACACGAAGATGGAGATGACGACGACTTGGAGACGGTACTGGTCATCTCTCGATACTTAAGATGAAGGATGGCGACGCTGCTTTGGTTGCAGAGGCTGAACGGTTCCAAGTTCAGTTGCCAGGGGAGGGAGAAGACTTAGTACCCCCGGGAGGGTAACTCAGACTAATCTGGATAGTAACAATATCGTTCCATGAACACCCTACAACCACCCCCTTCCTTCCTACCCATCATAAGACCAACCCCGTTCGCCCTGTGTCCCATCCCCGATGTATCGGTTTCATTCAGCATCAGCAGCAGCAGTGGCAGGAGCAGCAGCAGCAGCAGCAGTGGCAGCAGAAGCCAAGAAGCAGATGCAGTGCTTAAGGAAATCAAATTAGCTCATGACACTGTAGAAGCAATCCAGCTGCGACAGCCCACCCACGTGGCGACTCACACACTCACACACACGCATATACACACACACATGCACAGATGCACACACACACACGCACATACACACATGCACATGCACACATACACACACAACGCACACGCACACAAGCGTGCGCACACACACACACAACGCAAACGCACACACTCACACACACGCATATACACACACACATGCACAGATGCACACACACACACGCACATACACACATGCACATGCACACATACACACACAACGCACACGCACACAAGCGCGCGCACACACACACAACGCACACGCACACAAGCGCACACACAGACACAACACACACACACAAACAAACACGCATATACACATACACATGCACAGCTGCACACACAGAACATTGCATGGCATGGTATGGTATGGCATGGTATGATATGGCATGGTATGGTAAGGTATGGCATGGCATGGCATGGCATTGTATGGCATGGTACGGTATGGTATGGCATGGCATGGCATCGTATGGTATGATATGGTATGGTATGGTATGGTTATGACATGGCATGGCATGGCATGACATGGTATGGTATGATATGACCTGGCCTGGCCTGGCATAGAATGGTATGGTAAGGTATGGTATGGCATGGCATGGCATGGCATGGCATGGCATGGCATGGCATGGCATGGCATGGCATGGCATGGCACGGTATGGTATGGTATGGTGAGGTATGGCATGGTATGATATGGTATGGTAAGGTATGATATGGTATGGTATGGCGATATGGTATAGCATGGCATGGCATGGTATGATATGGCATGGTATGGCATGTCAAGACATCTCATGACATGGTATGGTATATGACGGTATGCCATGAATGAGATTGCGTGTTGGCACAGAATACTGGTTCTGAAGCAGCATCCGTGCCAAAGGTCATTGATTGAAGAGATGAAAAATATAATGAGAGTCATCCAATAATTATTAATTAATCTATGGCCTGAAAAACAAAACAAATTATACAGTCCAATAGCAAAAGACAGAGAACAGACCAAGAGACAGACAGACACATAGACAGCACACATGCGCACACACACTGACTCAGACAAGCAAGCGGAAGTGAGTAGCTAACCAGACATAGACAGACAGTCATAGAGACAGACGCAAAAATATAATTATGCGAGCAGGCAAACAGACAGACAGAAGCAAGTAGCATATTATGAAGACACGTGGGTTCATAAGCCATAAATAAGGCAGCCAACCAGCCAGCCAAGTAAAACACCTGCAGACACACCTGCAGCTAGCTATGCATACAGATAGACAAAATTAGTCTAGTCTTGCACCGAGGAAATGAAATTGATATCACGGCAGACATTATAGGTTATATATTATAGACAGAATTACAGAAAAAATGGCCAGAAATAGATATACAAATACATACTCACACGCACGCACGCTCACACACACACACACACACAAATACACACAAGCAGGTACACATAATTATACAAGCACGCAAGCCCACTCACAAACTCCCATAATATATACATGTATATATACACATAATTACATATATATGCATATATATATACAAACATATATATAAGACCAAAACTCCCATAGTATATAAAACTCCCATAGTATATATATATACATATATATTTATATATAAGCCCAAAATGGACACACCCGTATAATACTCATATACGCGGCTAATGCGCCCAACCACACATCCACATAAACACAAACACTCACATCCACGTGGCACTTAAATGAGCACACACACTCTCACATATATGTACACTGCAATACATCATTCCCAAACTCGCAACATCCCCAATCTAAGTCTTTATAATTGCCACCTTCCCCAAGGCTCCAATAAAATGAGAATAAAAACCATTCATTCAATATTATTCTGATCTTATTGCTTCATATAAATTTATCTTATCACTGTAGGCTACGCAGCAGAAAAACACTGTGTAGATTAATAAACGCGAAGCCATACAAATTATTATGCGTGCATGCCGTACATGTACACAAGAATGCATGATTGCATGTACGACATTGTACGACAGTTTGTACGTGTATTTAAATATTGTGCATGTAGCATTCATGTATATACAGTGTGCGTATAATATGTAAATGCATGTGTGAATGTAGGCAGGCTGTCAGGCTGTGTACATATAGCATAGAGTGCACGCATGTGCATGATAGTACTTTGCAAGTAGAATAATGTGGGCTCGAAAGACTCTATGCATATATATATATATACATATATATATAAGTGTGCAAGTATATACATGTAGATGCATGCATGCAAATGTACATATGCACCCATGTATCTACACGTATGTATGTGCACATGTGTAAGCATTTAGGTATCTATGTATGGACTTTTTAAGTACATGTACAATAATATAGGCCTACATTCACACACACAAACACACACACAAGCAGGCCCACACACACACACAAACGCACACACACACACACACATATATATATATATATATATATATATATATATGTGTGTATTTGTACGATTGTATATGTATAAATATTTATGCAAGTGCGGGCGCACTGTTATGTCTGTTAATTTGCAGCGTGTCTTCTTATAATACACTACGAATTTCATCAACATTCAATATTTCACTTGGAGGCTCAATGCTGACTTTTATCAGGCCAATAACTCTTGCAAACAATAGAACAACAGTCTATTTATTCGCAGTGCGTTTGAAATACGGATCATAAAATTATATTGAAATGTATACACCCGCACATGTCTGCGTCTAGACGAGTGCGTGAAAATGTACGACTGCACATGTGTATTATATAGACGTGCGTGCATTGCATAAGAATTTATTATGTAAGCAAGTATAATAAATTCATAAGTATGTACGGATGGGAATTAAAGTTAGAATTGGAATTAGAATTGGGATTGGGTTTTAGATTGGGATTGGCATTGAGATTGGAAGAGAGGTAGGAGGGGGAGGGGAAGAGGGAGGGAGAGGGAGGTGGGGGCAGTTGTTCCAATTGGACCCATTATTTGGCCGAATACGAATGCGAATAGTGTTCAAAATAGCTCTACCGACAACATAAAAATTTCAAATCAAGGCGACAGTTTAAATTCAATAAATTTAATACATAATAAACTAAAAGTAGCATTGTAACATAAAAAGGAACAGCTAACTAAGTTTCGCATCTGGCTGTAGTCAGATAGCAGCCGCATATGCAGAAACAGATGTCACGTGATCACTATTCGTATTCGGTCCGACCACTACTATTCGGACGAATACCGAATAGATATTTGACCCGCTATTCGGCTCCGAAGCGAATATTCGGTTCAGTCCTACTAAATACTATCATGCATGCATGCACAAACTAGGCTATGCAAATCAATTTGATTTGGAGAACGTCAATAGAGACGTACACGCAACGCTTTCATTATCCTATTTCATGTGTGTGTGAGAGAGACCCAGCAGGATCGAGTGATCAGCGTCCCTTGAGGGTGTGGGGGGTAGGGGGTATAATGTTTGCTGTCCTTACGGCGACTGTTTGACGGTGGCCTTCGATCTGTTCTGCTGCTGCTGCCGCTGAAAATGAGGAGGAGGAGGAGGAGGTGGAGGAGGTGGAGGAGGAGGATGGGGTGGAGATTGAGGATCAAGATAATGGTGGTCGAGTTGTCGGTGTCAAGAGCGCCCCCACCCTTCGATCCTTGGGAAGAGGTCTCTGCCAACGCCAACGCCAAACCCATGGGATGTGACCCACTTACAGCCATCCAGTAGTCGACACTGGCTCCCTCCCTCCTTCGGATACTTTCTAACCTCATTCTGTCAATCCCTTGGGGGAGTTATCCGGCAGGGCCAAACCCATGGGACGGTACCTCCCACAATCCATATACAGCCAGTCTCTGGCAGTCTATAGTAGATACTGGTTCCCTCCTCGAATATTTTCTAACCTCATTCTGTCAATTAATCCCTTTGGGAAGTTATCCGGCAGGGCCAAACCCATGGGATGGTACCTCCCACAATCCATATACACTATACAGCCAGTCTCTGGCAGTCTGTAGTAGATATACTGGGTCCCTCCTCGGATACTTTCTGACCCCATTCGGCAAAGCCCGAAGGGATATCATCCGGCAGGGGCAAACTCAGAGGATATGGTACATTCCGGATCCACTGACGGCAGGCAGTGGTTCCCTCGTCGGCGAAATTGGAACTCCGCATCGCTTCAAACACCACGAAATTGCGTTGCTTGTAAATACACGCAGCCTCGCTCAATACGATAATATTGACTGAGCGCTAGCAAAGTAAATCCATGTACAATGTACGAACGTGCTCCAAAGGGGATCAGTATTCATCACGACAGCATACATGTGCAATTGTACATGTAGGGCTGTAGGCCTACGTGTGCAGTTTTGATGAGGAAAGGACAAACATGCACTTTACGATAAAAACAGATGTGAGCGTTTACGACGGCTAAATGACCCATTTTTCATCCATGGGGATAACTGAACCGGCTGTAATTGCAATGATTTTCACGCCAAACGCCAATTGAGATTTTTATCATTCTGATGACCGGTAAATGACTCTGTAATCTTGTGATACGCATCAAATACATTGAGTGTTCTGTGTTGAACCTGGGAATGTGTTTTTATATAGCACAATAACATTGGCATTCGTTGGGAGATAGGTATCTGTGACTGTGAGCGATGAATATATTAATTTAATATGCACGCTCAAGTGTTTGATTGATAACCATACTGAATTCACATAAACGTAGAATTGTAGATACACTGCATATGTAATAATTATATCAAGTGTATATATATACAGGGTGGGTCACAAAACAGTCCATTAGATTTTCGACCAATATTTTGTCCAAGAAGTAGGAAGGTTAAAATCAATATTTTTTTCCACTTGAAAGTGATTCATATTTACACATAACAACCAAAACGTCAAAAAACTTTCAAACAAAAAATGTTTTAGTGGCCTACTTTTAATGAGTCCACCCGCTGTTTTCTGACCATCCAAAATCATACCGCAACAAAAAGTAACAAGAAGCGATTTTTAATTTGTTCTATTTCAAATTTTTCGATGAAATTTAGTTGCTGCACGTAAATATGACTTAGCTTTAAGCCTGTAAAACATGATTTAAAATTCTCACCTCTGGACCTGAACAAGATATTGGCAAACGACTTTTAGGGGTTCCTTTTTGGGTCCACTCTGTATATAAACTGGGCGTATGAATAGTGTACTATTATAGTTGGGATAATGCACCGATTTGTTGCTGTGATTATCTGATTAGCAGCAAAATAACATAATATAATAGCGAAGGAGCTTAGAGAGCGATCGCATAATCACATATCGCTAATAATTACTGAAGCTCTACTCTTAAGCTCTCCAAGTAGGGCGCGAGCTTACTCACGAGCGCTGCGTCCTCTTAACAAATGAATTCATGAGTTCAATTGTATACTAAACAAGATCACATAGGTCGCACACAGGTCAAAGGCCGATAAAGCTGTGCCGGTTTGTGAGCTCGTGCATCATCTTCAACCACCGTCCTTTCTTTCCAAACTCTAAAAAACTTCGACGACAGCGTTGCAATCTGTCGCGCGCCAAACGACCAGAAGAACATTCGATTCATCGGTTTGCCATGTCGCCATGCATGGGCGGAGTTTATCAGGGGCTATGGGTAACCCCCCCCCCGAAGGCCAAGATTAATTTTTTAAACCATAAAAATGGTATCTTTTCCCGAGGTTAGCTCCCCCAAGAAGGTCCAGACTCGGAAAAAATAAATTCGGGGAAATCTACTCTTTTGACGCCCCAAACAAAGCCCACGTTTTTACCCCCCCCCCCCCCACTCCCCGAAGAACGAAAACCAAACTCCGTCCATGTCACCATGTGACCCACCGCCTTGGCCGCCGTCTGCGAAGCCATTATCCAACAAATTTATCTACGTCCCCAACGCAAAGCTGTTCACAGTAAAACGCCGTTGGCATCGACTTGACACATAAAAAAACGCTGCCTCTATGCAGTTGGAATATTTTATTGCTTCTCGAAATGGCTTTTTGCATGTATAACGAAACTCGGCGAATTTGCCAAACGTCGAATTTCTTGTGTTTAAGGTGGTTCTTTGCCCCGGCGGCTGATTAAAAGTGGCCACACAGCTTTATAACCGTTATCGTATATATAATCTCATAAATAAAGCGAACCTCGAAAGCCAAGCGCAGGGCACCAGCTTATTCACGAGCATTGCGTCGAGTCAGAAGGGGTTGTCCAAAAAGTCGTTCAAACACGCGGCGTGGATTGGAGACGTCAACAATGTGGGGGGAAGGGATAACAGGAACATGACAGGCACTTGATATGTGGATATGATATTGGGGAGAAACAGAGACAGACAAACAGACAGACAATCTGAGACAGACAGAAACAGACAGAGACAGAGACATAGACAAACAGACAGACGGACAGAGAGACGGAGAGACAGACAGAGAGTCGGGTGGACGGAAGGCCAAATAAACGAAGACTTACTGCAAATGGAAAAGGCAAGAAGATCCCAAAGGGGTCCGACGGGCAAACGACTTCTTTGGGTGGGGGAGTTTGGAACTGAAGCATAGAGAGCGGTGTAGGCCTACTGTATGGAGAACAGGAAGAGGAGTGTATTGGAGGATTTTTAGAAAGAGTAGCGTGCAGTGAAGAATTGTGGATACAAAATTACAAAGAAAGGGGCGGTCAAGTGGGGTTCGTAAAGAAGACTTAACCAAGGGGCCCGGTAGCGCATTGGATAACACACTGGCATAGAGATCAGCAAGGGCGGATCCGGGGAGGCCAATCCGGCCATGGCCCCACATTTAGAACTGCCCATGTATCGTTCCCCCCAATTATTTGGTTTCAACAAGCTTTGGTACAATGCATAACAAGGACATTTCGACTGGCTGACTGAAATAAAAGGTCATCAACTTTTTGGGCGGACAAGATGGTATAGGCCTACCTTTTGGCGGATACGAAGTTTTTCCACACCCAAGGCCAAGAATTTTTGGCCTCTCCCGTCCAAAGTTTCTATATTCGCCCCTGGAAATCAGCGGACCCGAGTACGAGCTCCGTATAATGATAGACGTAGGCCTACATGTAGACCTGTATAATACATGTACTTTGTAGTGCCGTGTGTTACAGGCTGTCTGTTTTGTTAGCAGTTAAGATTGATGTCCTGCGATTTGTGTTCCTACGATTTGTTTCAATTACATAACTGTACACTGTAACCGGTTGCCTTGTGGGCTTGCTCAATATCGAGCAAACACTCCTCCACACCCCCACCCCCAAATAAAACCCGGCAACGGTCTTGAACCGCTGGTGGGACTCATCTGTTACATTTGGACGCTATTATACACTAACGGCTTCCGGAACAGCTCCCAGTCAATTTATGGTCACACGTTGACAGAGGTCGAGTCCAGAATAGAGACGCCGAGCGGCATTCTGCTGAAAATTATTCTCACAATGAATGAATGAATGAAACGAAAACGCTGCCGGAAATGGCATGCCATGGAATATGATGATTGTGATGACGACGATGATGTGACAACGACAACGACAACGATGACGATGGTGGTGACGATGATTAGCCTACAGTGATGATGATGATGATCATGATGATCATGATGGCGACGACGACGACGACGTCGATGATGATGATCATGATGACGACGATAATGATGAAGATGATAATAAATGTGGAGTGGATGATAATAATAACGTTTATGACGAAGACGCTGACGACGACGTCGATGATGATAACGACGACGTCGATGATGGTGATGACGACGACGTCGATGGTGATGATGATGACGACGTCGAAAAATGAATGAGCGCCGGGTATATAAACCTATTAGTGCTGCTCATGATGGCACTTTCCCGTCTGCACTAAATAACCTTGACGCATAATCTCGGACTTGACGCGTGCACCGACTTCAAATAAATAGAGTGTCGCTCATCGTTTCCTGAGCAAACACAGACTTGTGTTAAGTAGAGCGTCGTATCGTATGCGGGGTCGCATCATAAGAGGAAGCGGTGGGGCGACGCTTCGTGACAGGCAGACGAAGTCGTGACAGGTCTGAAGTGACGATGTTGCACTCTACTGTCACTAAGACGATTCAGGAAATGATGTGGATCGCCACCGTAGGCTATATTGTAACGTAGACAGGGACAGTTACTGTAGTCGCATTGTGTCCCAAGACTGGGAATTAAGAGTGAGAGACAGAGACAGAAACAGAGGCAGGGACAGAGGCAGAGTTAGAGTTAGAGACAGAGACATGTGAGGCAGAGGCAAAGTTAGAGACAGGGACAAAGGCAGAGACAGAGTTAGAGACAGGGACATAGATAGAGACAGAGGCAGAGGCAGAGTTATAGAAAGGGACAGAGACAGAAACAGAGGCAGAGACAGAGACAGGGACAGAGGCAGAGACAGAAGTCGTATTGTTTCCCAGGAGGAACGAATTTACATCGGGAGTTAAGAGTGCGAGACATACAGTGATTGATTGATTGATGGATGGATGGATGGATGAATGGATGGATGGGTGGGTGGATGGTGAGAGGGAGGGAGGGTGGACGGATGGATGGGTGGATGAATGGATGGATGGGTGGGTGGATGGTGAGAGGGAGGGAGGGTGGACGGATGGATGGGTGGATGAATGGATGGATGGGTGGGTGGATGGTGAGAGGGAGGGAGGGTGGACGGATGGATGGATGGATGAATGGATGGATGGGTGGGTGGATGGTGAGAGGGAGGGAGGGTGGACGGATGGATGGGTGGATGAATGGATGGATGGGTGGGTGGATGGTGAGAGGGAGGGAGGGTGGACGGATGGATGGATGGATGAATGGATGGATGGGTGGGTGGATGGTGAGAGGGAGGGAGGGTGGACGGATGGATGGGTGGATGAATGGATGGATGGGTGGGTGGATGGTGAGAGGGAGGGAGGGTGGACGGATGGATGGGTGGATGAATGGATGGATGGGTGGGTGGATGGTGAGAGGGAGGGAGGGTGGACGGATGGATGGGTGGATGAATGGATGGATGGGTGGGTGGATGGTGAGAGGGAGGGAGGGTGGACGGATGGATGGGTGGATGAATGGATGGATGGGTGGGTGGATGGTGAGAGGGAGGGAGGGTGGACGGATGGATGGATGGATGAATGGATGGATGGGTGGGTGGATGGTGAGAGGGAGGGAGGGTGGACGGATGGATGGGTGGATGAATGGATGGATGGGTGGGTGGATGGTGAGAGGGAGGGAGGGTGGACGGATGGATGGATGGATGAATGGATGGATGGGTGGGTGGATGGTGAGAGGGAGGGAGGGTGGACGGATGGATGGGTGGATGAATGGATGGATGGGTGGGTGGATGGTGAGAGGGAAGGATGGTGGGCGGATGGATCGATTGCTAGATGGATAGATGAATAGAATGATAGAGTGACTGACTACTGACTGACTGATTGAATAACTGACTGAGAGACTGGTTGACTTAATGATTGACTGACTGACTGGCTGATTGACAGAATTACATGCAGACATACACGTAGACACACAGACAAGCAAGCAAGCAGAGAGACAGACGGATACAGACACATGAAGAGGAAGAAAGATCAATTAATATCCTGGCGCAATGATGAACGAACGGTTGGATAGGCACGTGGAAGGATTGATAGACGTAAGAACGACCAACCGTCCTGAAGGACGGATGGGTGGATATATATATATATCACCAGAGTGACCAGACTAATCTAACGATTTCTTTAGAGCTTTATCATAATGCTTAAGAATATAAAATGTTTTTAGTCGATAGTCGCATCGAAGTGAAAATCACATTAAAAATTAAAATCAAGGAGAAAAAATCCAAGGACGGAACCCGATATAAGTAGGCTTAAGAGAAATAAGGAACAAAGCCATGGTGGATTAATAATTTTATTATGCGCGTTGAAAATCTTCAAAGAATAATTATCGACCTACCGAGCATATTTGTATGCTTCAGACCAGTGACGGAGTGAGCCTTGGAGCCGATTGTTCTGTGGCATGGCGTACAAAGAGTCAATAAAATCCATTGATCGACTGTCATAGTAATTTTGTGTTAGGATTGAGCACAAAGAACGGACGGATGGACGGACGCTGAATGGATGGATGGAAGGAAAGATGGAGGGATGGATGGGAGGAAAGATGGATGGGTGGATTGATGGATGTATGCATGGTGCGCGAAAGATTATAAGAGGGAGGGAGGGAGGTGGGGTAGGATGGTGTTCACTGATACATGTAGAGAGCTTGCAAGAGTTTATTATGCGCTTTATGAAGTCCAGTTACTGTTACATAATACACCATGACATATATAGGCCTAGGCCTTTATGATCCAGTATATATTATGCATCAGTTCTGTTAGAGAGATAGAGACACACAGCCAGACAGAAAGCCAGACACAGACATAGACAAAAGAGACACAGACAGAAACAGAGATAGACAGATTCAGAGAGTGACAAATAGACACCGAAGAGAGAGAGAGAGAGACAGAGAGATAGTGGGACATACAGCATGATAGAGACAGAGCGAGTGAGTGAGCGAGTAGGAATGGGCGTTAGGCCTAATAGAAAGATCTACAGAGCCTAATTGCCTATACATGTACAATTGTACATGCAAATTATTTGACAGTTTATTCGTAGACTGAGACAGACAATGGGCTGTTTTAAATGAATATTTTGAACTGCACAACTCCAGGACCTTCTTTTCCTTCCCATCCTCCATGGTAAATTACTTACAAATGAGAGGACAATGACCATTTTTGCTAGTTTTAACCGCACAGAAGTGCTTCTACAACTGCACAAATCCATTTAGAAATGCACATTTAGTATACAACTGCACGTCAAAAAGCCTGCAGTGTCATTCTGTTGCTGTGCATTAGTTACAACTAATGGCTGCTGTTAGGAAAATAATCGTCTGACGTTTCCATAGTTAGTCGACTCAAATTGCAGACTGCAAAAGCGTTGACAGAAAAAAGACCTAACAACCGCCATGGCAATCTGTCTCTACATGTACATTATGTACGGTACATGTGGAACGAAACTGCAGCAGCTTATTACGCAGGTAATCGCATGATCGATTTCACTATTCATTCATAATTCATTCATATTATAAGGAAGATTTATTAAAAGACTGCACTATAGAATACTTCGGTGGTTATAAAGCAATGATTAAGTAAGTAAATTAAATTCTCTCAAATATATAGGGCCTCGCTATGACAGAGTGTTTGTGTGCTATCCTTACCGTTCGCCCCGAGATAACTCGTCCGGAAAAAATCGTATGACAAACGTTCACCCCGAGTTATCTCGTCCAATAGATGAAAAGGCTACCATACATACGTACGTACGTACGTACGTACGTCCGTCCGTCCGTACGTCCGTCCGTCCGTACGTCCGTCCGTCCGTCCGTACGTCCGTACGTACGTACGTACGTTCGTACGCACATACATACATACATACATACATACATACATACATACATACATACATACATACATACATACATACATACATACATATGTCAGTCTGCATGAATGTGTGTATGTTTGTATGTATGTATGTATGTGTGTATATATGTACGTACGCACGCACGCACGTACGTACGTACATACATACAAACATACATACATACATACATACATACATACATACATACATACATACATACATACATACATACATACATACATACATACATACATACATACATACATACATACATACATACATACATACATGTACATACATACATATATACATACATACATACATACATACATACATACACAGAGACAGACACACAGACAGACATACGGAAAAAATAAAAAATAAAATTTAAGTGACCAGATAAGGGTAGGTTTTAAAAAAATTAAGAAACGGTAAAGGGGTTAACTGGAACTCTGCAGTTTGAATCTCGCCTGATATTTGCAGAACGTTGCTCAGCGCTTCGGCGTGAAACTCCGATGTAGTGTCCGCTCTGCAGCCGGGAGCACATCTGAGTAGAGAGAGATAGAAGGGGCGCTATAACAAGTGCACATACAAACATACAAACAAACATAATTATTGGGGTTGGGGGGGGGGGCTCATGTGCAACGCGTCTGCTTCCTAATCTATAATTTCAGTTGCTGTGTGTATCTCTGCATCAATCTCTTGATTGAGAGCAGATAGACTGACTGGAGGCCTACACACGAACACACAGAGATAGGGAGACGCACGTACAGACGGACATGCTGACAGACAAACAGACAACCAGACACACAGGCACACGGACAGTCAGAAAGACAGGCAGACAGGCACACAGGCAGACAAAAGACTCCAGACACACAGACACACAGACGCACAAACACATACACAGACAGGCAAGCAAGCAGACAGACAGCCAGACACACAGACACACAAACACACAAACAAAGAGACAACCAGACACACAGGCACACGGACAGTCAGAAAGACAAACAGCAGACAGGCAAACAAGCAGACAGACAGCCAGACACACAGACACACAAACACACAAACAAAGAGACAACCAGACACACAGACCCACGGACAGTCAGAAAGACAAACAGCAGACAGGCAAACAAGCAGACAGACAGCCAGACACACAGACACACAAACACACAAACAAAGAGACAACCAGACACACAGACCCACGGACAGTCAGAAAGACAAACAGCAGACAGGCAAACAAGCAGACAGACAGCCAGACACACAGACACACAAACACACAAACAAAGAGACAACCAGACACACAGACCCACGGACAGTCAGAAAGACATACAAGCAAACAAAGACACAGATGGAAAGACATACAAATCGAAAGGTCTCTATCACTCACCCGTTTCTCGGCCATGCTAATTATATCGTCGAATCTTTAGTTCTGATTCTATTGCTCACTGAAGCGTGCTTGATCGACCAGTTCCGCATGTAACGCTCGACTCACCCTTCACTGGCTTCCCGTTCTACTCGCCACGCTCTGGAAGGAACAGACAAAAGTAGGAATCAATTGAACGCCCTCATTAAATCATTGCTTTTTCTAGACCTTTGCTCAGCGTCACACACGCTAGCAAACACACAATGCACAGACATTGCGAACAGAAGCCAATAAAGCACGACATCATGATCATCATCTGCCCTTCCTCCTCCTCCTCCTACTCCTCCAGCTCCTGCTCCTCCTTCTCCTTCTCCTCCTCTTCATCATCGTCCACATGACCGCGTCATAGTAATTATCACCATCATCATCATCATTCATCATCGTCGTCGTCGTCATCATCGTCGTTGTTGTCGTCGCCGTCATCGTAATCATCATCATCGTCATCGTCGTCATCATCGTCATCGTCATCATCGTCATCATCATCGTCGTCATCATCATCGTCGTCATCATCATCGTCGTCATCGTCATCATCGTCATCACCACCACCACCACCACCACCACCACCACCACCACCACCACCACCACCACCACCACCACCACCACCACCACCACCACCACCACCACCACCACCACCATCATCATCATCTCCATCGTCATCAACATCTATGATATAGCGCCCATGGGCGGAGTTTGGTTTCCGTTCTTAGGGGGGGCTAACCCCGAGTCTGGGCCTTCTTAGGGGGGCTAACCCCGAAAAAGGATACCATTTACATGGTAAAAAAAGTTGAATCTGGGCCTTCTTAGGGGGCTTAGCCGCCCCCCTAGCCCCTGATAAACTCCGCCCATGATAGCGCCGGTTCATCGGCGATGTTCAATACAACATTCGGTAAGAGTTTAAACTGATTGGTCAGTCATCCGTCTCAATAATGATCGGCGACAGCATCCTACCCGACCCTGGGCAGACAACGGGGGGGGGGGGGGGAGTTGGACAGGGTAGTGGAGGGGAGGGGGTAGAGAAGTAGGTACACATGCCGTTGATCGCTGACTCACCGCCCACTGGGCAGATGGCTCCACCGTCGTAATTTGTTCAATATTAAATGCAGCAGCAGCAGCAGCAGGAGTATTGCAAACACCGGTGTTGCATGTCACGTGGGCTGTGGCGTATTCGCTGATTTACTGAATGAACGAACGACGAGATAATAATTATAAAAGAAGATTAATTTGGTTGGCTTGATTGGATGATAAATTGATTGATTCATTCAATTATTGATTAATTGATTGATTTATTGGTTAGTTAACCGATTGATTGAATAAGTGAAAAATTAATTTATTTATTGGTTGATTGATTGATTGATTTACTAATTTTTTTATTTATTGTTATATCAATTGAATATTGCAGCCTAAAGAGCATGCATTCTAAAGATAGAACGTTTTAATGATGGGCATACGGTCCAAAGATTAGGTCTCAACGATCGAAAGCGCACGCATGCCAAACGGAACACGGTCTAAAGGGCACATGGTCAAGATGGACATAGCCTACATGTAAGGTGTAAAGAGGGAAGGCCGGGCATTCGGTCTAAAGCGCCAATGATCTCAAGACTATACAATCATGTACATGTAGATGCACGGTCTAAGATGAGCATTTAGCCTAATCTACCGTCTAAGGATCATAGGTCTATATTGCATTGTGTTGTAGGCTATTGCATTGTATTGTATTGTATTGCATTGTATTGCATCTGACCATTTCTAAATCGCTTCTTGCAGCAAGACTCTTGCTGCAAGAGCCTTTCTCAGAAGCGCTCCCAGTGCGTGCAAATCCAAGAGAAAAGGCAGGTTTTTAGACAAGAGAAATATGACGAGACAAGAAAAAGATGACTATACATGTAGAGCTGCTCACAGTCTAGAGCTACAAACTGTTTAAAGATCACAGGTCATACAGGAGCACAATATACATGTACATGTAGCAGAAGTTATCGTGCAAACAAGATGAATGGCCGCGTGGGATATACACGGGACGGGCGCTAATGAAATCGTCCAATCAGTGAAAATGGGTGAATTAGCCAGTCTCCCCAATTCCAACCCATCCGGAAGCTGCTTCTGGCTTGCCAATCAAGCAATTACTCTCCCACATAAAACCGGTTCATTTCGGTCGGAAACTGCGTCCGATCGGCACTGTGAAACTGCCAATGTAGCCGGAATAATTGCGCAATGATTTGGACCGCAACGAGGTACCGGTAATCTATTGGCTACGAGTTCGTTATTTACGATTCAAATGTCAAACCCCGCTCAGTTAACTGTTTGTGATGTATGTGCACTGTCTTGTTATAGCGTCCCTTCAATTAAGATTACTACTCAGAAGCGCTGCCGACTACAGCGCAGACATTGAATCGAAGTCTCACGTATGTGCACTTGTTATAGCGCAGTGGTTCCCAAACTTCAGCATGCCGCGGACCGGAAATAATGTTTGGTGAAGCTCGCGGACCGCTAACTTAGGCCTTAACCCTCAGGCTGCCAAGCTTTTTTTGTAACACTGACTACCAAGGGGGGGTGGTTACCACCCCCCCCTGGATTTTGGGTTTGGTTTGAGATATCATAACTTGCAATACATCAATGGATTCAGCATTCATTTCTGCACAAAATGGTATATTTAGGTTTGAAATATATGAAAGCACCCCGGAATTATGAATTTTTTCCGTAGGCACCCGTCGATTTCACAAAATGCATACTTTCGCATAAGAAAATATTAGATTTTGTGTGTTTTTGACATAATTTATTTTTTAAAAATAGTTTACATATAATAAAGTCCAATATCCAACTATAAAAACTAGTAATAAGTTAGTTTTAATTAAAAGAAAAAGAAAAAAACATGTATTAGCTGCTGAAAAACGTTTACGCAGACTTATCGGTTGACGTTGTAAAAAAAAACCCAACATTTTCACACATTTAAATTTATTTTGAGCACTTCCGGTCATCAAAAGTCAAATTAATTGGTATCAAAAAATAGCCCTAAATGCCCTCTATAGAATGGCATAATTTACTTCTCTTGAAAAATAAATTATGAATAATTTTTAATAGGAAAAACATGAACATTTTATGAAAATAAAACACCTTTTTATACATTTTAATTTATTTTGAGCACTTCCGGTTGTCAAAAGACAACTCCGTGACCACCACAATGTAGCCCCACATTCCCTCTACAGAATGGTGTAATTCGTGTCTCTTCATGTCAAAGGACGGATAAGATACAGCCGATAATCTAAGGGGGGTGGTATCCACCCCCACCCCCTGGTGCCTCGGGTATATCGGGTATACCTTTTGAATGGTATGGTATATCATCACACATTTTAGCTCAAAATGTGTGCAAATGAATCCTCTACAGCTACCTAAAACGTCAAATTTTTTATTCCAAACGAAAAAAGTTTGATTTGGAAAAAACCTAGGGGGGGGGTGGATACCACCCCCCCCCCTGGTAGCCCGAGGGTTAATGGCGATGATCAACACAAATAAGCTGATTGCAGTCATCAGTGTAGTAAATTTAGAATAAATTAAAAATTTTGAATTCGCCATCTGGCAAGCTAAAATAAGGCGCGTTGATTTATTTCAAATTTTTAGATATTAAGACAAATTTGAATAAATTTTGGACAACAATTCGAATAATTCCACAATTTCAAACAAATAAACTAATAATTACAGTTAATTTTTAATTTTTAACTCTTCTCCGCGGACCGGCGATTCTACCTCCGCGGACCGGCACCGGTCCGCGGACCACCACTTTGGAAACCACTGTTATAGCGTCCCCTGCAATATATTTCTACGCAGAAGCGCTCCCTACTACAGCGCGGGCATTGAATCGGAGTTTCACGTATGTGCACATGTCATAGCGTCCCTTCAAGATTACTACTCAGAAGCGCTCCCAAATACAGGGCGGACACTGAATCGGAGTTTCACGCCGAAGCGCTGAGCAATTGCAAGCGAAAGACTAGACCAAGGTCCCTATACGAAGCGGCTTGAGGTGGATTCGAACCTGCAACCCTCCGGCTGCAAGGCAACGAACATAACCACTACACCACCGCGCCCCGCCAAGATGACGGAAGTACACTGATCAGGCGTGTTCTAGTGTGTAGTTATACACGAAAAGGACGTTTCCAAATGAATTATTTTGTGCAGCAGCTAACAATAGTTAAATTGACATGACATGACATGACGGTAAGATAAGGTGAGTTAATGGAGGGAAGTCTGACGAGACAACGAATCATAGAATAGCGAACAGATTTTGACGTAGCCTATAATAATTATTCAGTGGTCCTGGCCACAACAGCCTTTGAATCGTTAGCTTACTCAATTAACCCGATTTTGTAAGATCAATTTCAATTTCAACCAATTTAATTGAATCACTTAATCATAACAACGTGGCAGCTGTAGCATATAGATACAAATGGGATAATTATAATGTTAGTTTTTCAGTCAATAACTTTAGTCGTTGCCGTATTGGGGGGTCACTCAAGCGGAACCATGGAAAATTCATCGTCTATCCGTGTATATAAAATTATATATAGGCCTAGGCCACGTTCATTCGCCTATAGATAGGCCAACATAAGTTAGTTTACGAGGAAATTATCATTCACTCATTCGTTCGATCTAATACATCAATGGAATTCATTAATTCATCCATTCAATCACTCATTCATTCATTATGCATTCATTCATTCATGCATTCATTCATTCATTCTAACGACCAATACAGCGCTCCTTCAAGAAGAAACCTACTCAGGAGCGCTCACAGCCATGCCCAGCCACGGCAAAAGAAACAATCACACAACTTCATGCAAAAATACTCATTCGAGCATTTTTCAGCGCATAGCCTACCATCTCCACCAACATAAGCACAGTTAATCCAGCGATTAGATCTCTAAGCAAACCTCTAACCAGTTCAGTGATGACCCACAAAAAATCCTCCACTCACGTCCCGTTCCCGGAACAACGCAGCGTCCAATGCGGTCTGAACGCTATCGACAAAGCTGGTTGCCAAGTTAGGTCGTCCTAAGCACGCGTCGTCGATATGAATGTCGGCTGTGAGCGCAGCACAGAGGCTTACGGTAAATTCTCTACGCGTGCCGAATAGCCCGCTCTTTACACTGTGCTGTGGTTGATTATATCGTGTGGGTCCTGCTGTTGTTTTTCGTCTGCCCAGCATGCATCGGTCATGATGCTATGGGCGTGACAGGCGTGGGCGGCTATCTGCGTGTGTTTAACGGATGCCAGTTGGTCAGTTGGTGCAAAGCGATGGATGGAGTCTGTTATGCAGATCGTGTGAATTGAACATGTTGGTCGCACATGAGTCATCTAATAGGGGTATGTGCCTCATGAGCGACTCCGACACAAATGGTGGCAGTTGCTCAGATTGTATGTGTATCACCAGGGATTTGAGACAGTCCATAAATAACAGTTACTGTCTTATCAAGGATGAATAACGTGGACCCTCCTTTCGCAAGACTTGGGACTGGAACCACCACAGTATGACCTACATTTTTATGCTACATGTTAATTAAAGGCCTCCTAGGAGTGGGAAGGGGGAAATGCTCAAGACCCGGCGACTTTTAGGGCACGGGCTGGGTAGATAAATATATTAAAGTTTATGATATGTGCCTTTTGAAATATAATATTGCAGAGAAAATTATATAGGCCCCCAATCGGTTTAAACTTCACGTTAAGAACTGAATAAAATGATAATGTTCGCGTTGTATCTTGGAGCACACCAAAAGTGCTTTCTTCTGCACCTTTATCACTTCAATTTGCCTCTTTAAAAAACTGTTCATCATTAAGCATCATGATAGGCTTAGTTCAGGGCCCTTGACTGCTCTGCCTAGGGGACCAGTAGGGGTCTGGAATTTATCTCATCAACCCTGTACATGTTCTGAAATTCATATTAAAAAAATTAATCTACAAATGTAATCCTTAAAACATCCAACACCAATCTGATTCCAATGGACTTCAATACGTTCAGTTCAGAAGCAAACATACCCCCTATAAAATGTTTCAAGAGTAGACAACCAACAGTGATAAAAATCCAACAAGTAAAATGACAGTAAGACGGAATATTATCGAATACATGTCGAAAACAAATCTAAAAATATTAAGATACAGATATAAGTAAGTAAGTAAGTAGCCTTTATTTGTATATGACAAGCATACATGCATTACAATTCATAAGACAATTACATAATTTTAAAAACGCCTATGACAAATAACAGTAGATTTTTAAAGTCACTCATGCACAGCTAAATCTAACCAAAAATGCATCTGGTGATGAAACTATTTCAAAACCAATTTTATTTAACAAGAGGCAGCATGTAAGGATGAACTCTCTCATGTAGTAAATACTCATATTCACGAAAAGGCAGCAAAAGCTGATGGATGAACTGGCCAGAAAACTGTGCTTTCTGCAAGAGCTTCTTATCTGCACAAGTAGTAAGTTCTACCTAGAATAGCCTATAGAATATTATCCTAGGGACATACACTAGCCTAAAATGAAATATATATATAATATAAATATATATTAAATGACACACTAGCTAAAATGAAATATATATATATATATATATAGTAAACATTGTTTGATAAAATCATTTTGAAATCTTAAACAGTTAACTTCTATATCTAATCATAACACTGCTATGAGCTATTTCTATACAAACGTTCAGGCACCAATATCTCAACATGAGAACAAACCGCAAACATTAATTATTAGTTCTGTTAGACAGCAATGCTTCAGCACATTGTCATGTTAATAAAAAGAGACAATGGCAATGTTCATCTATATACAATTATACAATTATACATGCAGGAAATCTCATCTCACTAAATCACCATTAAGATGATTTAACAAGAGGTGGCATGTAAGGATGACATGTAAAGCATGTAAAGATAAGATCTCACTAAACAGTAAAGATTCTTTGATGCCAGCCAACCAATCAGTCGAAATTTATATAGCGCCCTTAAGGTCTCTCTCTCTACTCAAAGGTGCTCTTGACTCAGACCACATGAAAAAAAGTCTTAAGGATAGAATATAAAAGGACCCGATGGAGGCAGCACAACTCCCGAGGAAGCATATTAAACGTCACAGGGCCAACAAAAGAGAAAACATGCAGAGGTGAAGAGCACCTTTAAGTAGAGGGCTAATTAATTAATTAATAGTGTGTGGCCCTGTTATTCTGCTATTTTTGTGTACCGCCTCATATTCAACTTAACCTTATTTATGTGTTATTGTTGTCTCCTTATCTTGATGGAATTTTGATTTTCCACATTTACTTATGCAAGAATTAAGTTTGTAAATGAGCCAGCCGAGTTTAAGCGGGTCTTTTAGACCTTTGTCGGCTGACTCATTGACCTGCACTAATATTAAGTTTCTAACAATTCCTTGTTGAAGTTTTGTTGTTGTTAATGTCAGTTACCGTTATGTGAATGTTGATGTGACATTGCAAGTCAATAAATGAACAAAATGAGAAAAAAATAAATGAAAAACAATTGCAGCTGCACAGGCAAAATAAACAATTGATACATTTAGACAATGGTGTTATGTACAAATTGTGAGATTAGATAACATAGAAATGACTGTCTACGTACACAGGTACATTTCAAAACCAATTTGTGATGCCAATACGCTCAAACTCGTTGTAACTTCATTTCACGGAGAAAAAATGATGACTTTGTAACAAGCACTACGACCACCAGCAATTGCACAAAACAAAAGAAACGCACATAACAAAAGAACAAGCAACAAGAAAATCAAAATAATAATAACGCACATTTAAAAAAACAATCTGCGACATCGATACACATAACCTTCGTTGTACCTTACGTTAAAAAGACAATCTATTTTAACAGCGTGTAAAGAGGTAGCACGTATTGCAATCTAAATTTAAACTTAATTCTAAGTCTGGAATTCATGTCGTGTTGCCACTGTCTGGTAAATGTCCGGGTTATATAGGAACATGCTTTCAAAGTGCACACCATTGAACAATACCATATTCAAATGCAATTAGCAAACTCCTCAAGCAAAGTTAACGCCTATAGAAATTCAATTACCATATAATCAAACGTCGCATTCTATCTTGGAGTACACAAAAAGTGCTTTCTTCTGGAGTTATTAGATAGATAGATAGATAGATAGATAGATAGATAGATAGATCGATAGATAGATAGATAGATAGATAGATAGATAGATAGATAGATAGATAGACAGATGTGCCCTTTACATAGACTTAGAGCAGCACTTCGTATATTCAGAGTTTATGATAACAACAGGATGGTTCGATTTTCAATTTCCTATCAGAAGAGAGGCACAGAAAGACCGCAAAATCTCAGATTAATTAGACTGACGACAACAACAATGACCAAAATGTGTACACAAACTCATTAAAAGAACTCTCGGATAAATAAACAGATCAGATTATCTGCAAGACTATCCTATCGTTTGCTTGAACGCAAAGTGTAGCTCATAAATGGTTAAAAAATGAAGCAATGAAATAAAATTGCAACACGAATCAACTGCAGTGACATCAATGGAATAACTACACTAACAAATTTAATCAAGATAATAATAATAATAAATGAAAATAATAAGATAAACAGTATCTACTTTATTAATTTTATTTCTCACATTTTCTATAACAGCGTGGCGCCCTACCAAGCTCGCTACTCAGAAGCGCTTCCGAAAACAGTGCGGACACACCGAATCGAAGTTTCACAGTGCAGCGCACAAGTAATTGCAAGTGAAGGACTTGCTCAAGGTCCCTACGCGACAGCTTGAGGTGGATTGCAACGTGGAATCCTCCAGCTCCAAGGCACCGAACCCACCCCTACACCCCACTTATACACGATAAGCATCAAGGCTACATTAAAAAGATGCAAACAAGATGCTAATAGGACCCTAATACCATCGTGCCAAGCAAAAAAGACAGTAACCGGCACACCATAACAGCTTGAGTTATCGTCTTTTAGATTAGCACGGAAGAATAGGATTCTTCAGTAAGCAGAAAAGTACATCCAGCCTTTGAACTGTCAAAAACAAACCCAGCATATTCTTTGCTTAGTTAAGACAACGGTTAAGGTTTATATAAAATTTCATACAAGTGCTCAAGTGACCGAGCTGATGTGCAAGAAGTAGATAACAACAATCCATAAACAGACATGGCAATGACACTGGCTTCGATATTGCATTCACAAAGATCATTTAATAATATACCAAAACAAAAGAAACACGCATCATAATAACAAAATAACTGGCAACAACAAAATAAAGTAATCGTGTGAAAGGCCATATGTACCTTATGCTTAAAGGAGAATAATAACAATAAAAATAATAATATTATAATAATAATTTAATAATAATAATCATTTCGTGCTGTTTCTTGTAAGAACGTTGTGTTTAATAAATGATGATGTTATAATAATAATAATAATAATAATAATATTAGTAATTATAACGACATTTTCTATGGCTTTGTAACACGTCATATGCCTTGACAAATATAAGCAAACAATCAGTTACAGATATGCAGAAAGGATAATAAAACAAAGAAAACTGGCAATAGTAACAGTAAAACTCACATTCAGTTTATTGAGCAACCTAGAACAACTCTAGAAGCAAAAGCTAATTAGCTAATAATTATGTAACAAGCAAAAGTGCAGACTGAAGCTAAATGGTACAAAATTAAGTCATATGAAAGTTAAGAACTCAAGACAATAATTATTATCATACCTAAAATTTTAACTGCAAGATCCTATTACAGGCACACGTTGTTGAATGAATTAACTGCAGGAATTCAAGTCTTAATACTACTAATAATGGATTGAGATTTACAAAATAAAATAAACTCAAGTCTAATATGATTCCTAGTATTTCAAATATGAACTCGATTCTTTGTATTGATAAACGTCCAAAGACAAAACAGAAAACAAGGACAAGACAAAGAAAACACACAGACAATACAATACATTTGGGTTTTAATGGTAAAACCATGCTTGTTTAAAACAGAATGGGATTCATATTGTAACCCTGGGTTGTTGTTCTACTGAGGACATCACTACAGCCCATGTTTAAACAATAAAACCAAGGTTAGTTGTAAGCTTTTGGGTTCAGCAAATCAAAAATTTGGAAAGTGGCATCGCTGATGAATTTCAAACCATGGACTCTAGTTAGCATGTACATCAGAACATTCCAAACAGCTCGATTGTAAATGGAGCATTTTGTGACAACAAACGATCAAATAAGGGCTATAAAACCTTTAGCATCAACAACGTTCACAGTGGAGTGAAGATTTAGTTTACACTAGCACGTTGCAAGCACAAAAATTTGATTTTGCTCATGAAACACCATGAAAAATCTTAAATTTCAATGATTACGGACATTTATATAATGCATTACAATAACCTCAAGGAGCAGCTTAACGTAGCTACCCGACAATTAATTCTCAATTGTGTCGTCACATAAGATTCCACAGGACATAAAATATGTCATCAGCCCCAAAATGGCCTGTTGACTGACATTTTGGCACCACAGTCTTAAACATAGATTTCTACAGCATGCTTAGATACATAACTGAGCAATGTCAGAAATTACCAGAATCGCTCAAGATATCAACTACGAAATCAACACTACAGCTGTCAAACTGGAACAACAGTCATCCTTCGCATACATGTTCGTGTAGTATGGTAATGTATTGTGCTACAAAGCATTTTATTAATTAATTATTTAAATACTGACAAAAAACATTATTTTGCTATCATAATTATTATTATTAAATAACTTACTACTTTTGAAACCTTACAGATTGGTAATATTATTAATTTTATTGTAAACATACACAATTATTATTATTAACTTATAAGTAGAATTCTTAATATTTTTATTACATATTAGCATTATTATCATTATTTATAAAAGTACAGTATATTAATTTATTGCTAATATTAATTATGAATTATTATATCTTGATTGAATCCATTGCCAGGCCCACACTGTGCCCGCAGTGGAGTCTCAGAAATGTTCGTCACTGGTGGAAAAACAGTGGTGACACCACTTCCATTACACTCCGAATGACTAATCAGTGGGGTTCTCTCCGTTACACCGTCTTCCAGATCAGAGGTCGGAAGGTCAGAGTTCGGACTGGGATCAGAGTCATCGACAGGTTTTGCCGTCTGGCATTTTCTTTCATACAAGATAAGCGCCAGTATGACGACCACCTAAAATTCAATGACAACTTTTTTTTATTCTTTTGCACACCGAATAAATGCAAGAAATGCATACGATTTTATTTACTTCTCCATTTCTATAGCCTCCTTCAAGCTCTCTACTCAGAGGCGCTCCCGACTACAGCACAGACACTGCATCGGGAGTTTCAGGCCTAAGCGCACGAGCAATTGCAAGTGAAGGACTTGCTCAAGGTCCCTATGCGGTGTTTTCAGGTGGATTCGAACCTGCAACCCTCAGGCTGCGAGCATATCTACTGCACCACACCACCCCATATAGTAACCGTATATGGGCTCGACCCAGGTCATTTTTAAACGAAATAATGATCGGGTGAGATCCATCGCCACCCCTGCGCATCTGAATGGGCACCACCCCATTTATAGATTACTGTAATTCGCTTCTCCAACACCAATTGAACAGAACTGTTTCAAGAAGAACAAAATATTAGACAGAGTGACCAATGTGCATTTAAGTTGGTTAGTTGCACAGGTTGAAGGCTGTCAAGCACAGCTCTTTTAGCTTGCAGCTCTACACAAAAATGTGCAGTTCTAAATGGATTTGTGCAGTTGCAGAAGCACTTCTGTGCTGTTAAAAATAGTTTAAAAAGGTCATTGTCATCTGATGGGAGTAATATACCATGGAAGATGGGAAGAAAAGACGCACAGTTCTAAAGATTTCTTAAAAGGAGCCCTGTTGTCCAGAGGTAATGCACCTAAGCAAGCGGCAAAAATCTACACATGCATCCATGGTGAGTGGTGACTGTAAGAATGGATTAGACAATGTTAGTTCAGCATGAGTAAATTTCGAACCATGACGGCACAAGTTGCAGCCGTGTACGTCATCATAAGTGGAAAGCCGGCTGTATCCATAAGCCATCCGCCAACCACCGGTCCGAGGAAGTCCCTGGTAACAGCACAATGGTCCATGAGAATTAAACATACAAAAATGAAACAACTATTATGTCAATGAATGCACCAATCAAGCAACTAAGCCAGGGCTGTTTTTAAGGAATTTTTATAACTGCACAACTCCTTCTTTCCTTTCCAATCATCCTTAGTAAATTACTTCCAATCGGATGACAATGATGTTTTTGCTAGTTTTAACTGTACACAAGTGCTTCTAAAACTGCACAAATCCATTTAGAACTGCGCATTTTGTGTACAACTGCACGTTAAAAAAAGCCCTGAACTAAACAGCAATTTAAAAAATCCACCCAACTAAGAATGAACACCTAAATATGAACCACTAATACATCAAACCACTAGTACATCAAATAAAATAATGGTGAGCATCACAGAAGAATAAAAGTGCTGCAATAGACTACAATGCACTACAATAGTCAAACTACATTAGAAATATCCATGAATGAGTCAATCAAACAATGATCTGGCAATACAGCACAAACTTTATTAACACTTTGACCGCCCAGTACGAGTTAACTTGTACTACAGCCAGTCATTTAACATGGCGTGTAGGACTGTAGGCGGTCAACATGTTAAAGTTTTAAGAAGTCAACTTCTTGTTGACTATTCAGTATTCAATGTTCATGCAATCATCCATCAAGCACTAAACCAAACATTTTCAAATCAAAACTAATATCAAACAATCAGGATTGTTAAACGACACTTTGATAACAAAGATCATTATCATTGCCCTCCTCCTTCCTCCTTCATCTATGATAGGGACTGGCACTGTCAGAGTACAAACAGTGGCGGATTTGGATTATTGACCAACCTTCACAATGCATGTGAAACAGTAGCGGCACTGGGGGAAGGTAAGGGAGGGGCTAAGCCTCCCAAAACAAGTCCATCGGGTTTTTACATGAAAAAATGAAATATTTAGATGTTTAGCCCTCCCTAAAAAACGTGATATATCCATGAGATTTCGACCAAATGACTAAAAAAAGTCAGAAATGTTGGCGGATGAAAATGAAAATTTTCGCCAGAATTTTTCAGCCCCCCCCCCCAAACTGAAATCCTGATACCACCACTGTAGTGAAAATAACCAGAGATCAACTCACAATTTCACATCTTACAAAATTCGTACAAATATTGGTAAAAGCAATTAATAGCCTCTTCAATCATGTTCTCATGCAGACATAATGATCAATTTACCCAAATGCAAAGCATGCTCCCCAGACTCCGGCAACGAGACTGTAAACAGTGAAATCATCCCGATAGCCAGCCTTCCTAAAATGCACAATATCATAATATCAAATATCACAAGTAAATTGACACATATCATTAGCAATACTACGATACTACGATGACTCTGTCATTGTGACGTTGTCATCACAGGCTTGAGTTATACGGGATGAGTGCCGTAGCCAGATTTGTTTTGTGTTTGGTATTTTTACTTGTCATGCTTTTTTACATGCATGTAAACCAGACTGTGTTTTGCAGCTGAAAATAAAGAATATACTTACTTACTTAATATTGTTCTTAAAATGCACAATATTGTACATTGTAGCATCAAATTTCACAACAATTGCTACAACTGTATTCTGCCAGATATTGAAAAGTAAAAAATTACAACAAAATTGACATCTAATCTAATAACTTCTATATGGGGAGGGGTTTACGGTAATAGTAACACCTGGCACAAAGAACAGATAATCAACGCGAGATCACTTTCCGCTGCCCTGTTAAACTTTCTCACCTCCAAGTGGGCTTCTTGTAGGGGCGCTACATAAATTCATGAGAATTCTTGAAATACCAACTCGATCGCATCCAGGATCTTGTCAAAGGTTGGAACGAGGGCGAGGCTGACTGACAGACCAAGAATGATCAACGCGATTATGTAGAGCCACAACGCTCTGAAGAAGAGACAAACAAACAGAATAGAAGCTTCATCATATGCTTCAAATTAATCGCAGAATACAATGAATGGACTTACAACATCATCGCCATCGCCATTGTAATCATCATCGTCGTCGTCGTTGTTATCTTTGTGCAATAATATTGATGGTTATGGTTAAAGAACTGATGACGATGGCAATGATGTTGATGAGGAGTAGAATGATTACAATGATGATGATGATAACAAAACATTTTTGCAAAGTGTATACATATACAAAACACTTGGTTACAACCAGAAACCCAGAAGGGATTAGAAGTTCCCCTGGTAGGGCTACCTCTGTACGCTTTCAGATACAAGATTCTACCGGTAGATAGGCAAGAATCATGTAAGTATTAACAATCTGGAAATACACATGATGCAGTCTTAACTATAATATAAACATCCACAGTGAAGATAACATGGTGTTTAAAAGCTATCAAACTTTAAGGCGTAAAAAAATTGTTGTGTTTCCGGTAACCCGACCGACCCATTTTTACGGCCGCCACTCAAATATTTTTGTAAAAGTTTTTTTATTAAAAAAAATATTTTTTTCAAAAAAAAACATATTTCCAAAACAAAATTTAAATTAAAATTTTTTAAAAAACATTTGTATTGACACAACATAAGAGACGTCAACAAAATGAAATTAATAGGACTGTTTCTAGAGCAGTTTTAGGTGCAGACAGTCGGGAAATAGGCAGTTTATACTTGCTTAGAACACGTACTTTGTTTCAGCGTGCAAAAAAGACTAGTGGGGTATACTTTTTCGGATAGTCACTGCATAAAAATATTTTACAAAAAAATATATCTTTTCCAACCTACCTACCCAATTTTTTTTAGCTCTGTTACCGGAAACACAACATTTTTTTTAGGCCTAACTAAGAAAAGGAATAAAAAGAAAGAAACCTTAACTAAGAAGAAGAAGAAAAGAATAGAAGTGCCATTCTCTTCAGTTTGATCACCATAAACCCTGGTCTGATACCAAAACTCACTAAACAACCCGGCTCAAATGATTTGACTTGATACAGCGCTGATAATTGAATAAGTGCAGCTTTCATGCGGCATCGAGAAACTGAGGAGATTTAGATCTACACTTAAACAAAACTGTAAAGATAAGTGACAGAAAAATAAAATTATAATCCCTACGATTCCATGTTGAACAGCGGGGATGGACCGAGCAGGAGGAGACCGACCCCAGAGAGGGCGAATCCAACGACCATCATTGGTGAACTGTCGTTCTAAAACATGCAAACAATTCACATTCTGAGTAGGAACCTTGAAGGGGCGCTATATCAAATAGCCAGTAAATAATTTATATAGCACCTTCAGCCCATACTATGAAGGTATGTAGCTACCCGGCAGCTTAGAATTTCTACTGTACTAGAAATGTAGCTAGTCGACACTGCGGCCAAAATAGACTCACCATACGGTCGGCAAGAGATCCCCAGATCGGTGAGAACATTGCGTAGACGCAGGACATGAGCAGAAAGAGAAGACCCATCATCGCTGAACTTAGCGTAAACTAAACGACATAAAAGTCAACATTAGCTCAATTAGCATCACAAAATTCAAAGTATATCACGTAATGTAAATTATAATACAGACTACAGAGTATGTTACCACCAAGTAATGTAAAGAATATAACTTCCATGCAATGCGAAGCATATTAGCATCATATAATGCAAAGCATATTAGACAATACTATCATGTAATAGAAAGTATATGTCGTTCTATGGTGGGCCATATTTCGTATAACCTGTACCTGTAATCATTCTGCGGTTTGTCAGATTGAATCATTAAAGAATAATAATAATAATAATAATAATTTCACTCTGGTTTTAAGCTTGATTGGTTTTTAAATAAACGATTGTGTAACAATAATAATAATAATAATATCTGGATAAGGCCTGATTTCTCGGAGAATCACTTTTTACTCCTAATCTAATTTTTTTTATAAATCTTGATGGATCAATAATAATAATAATAATAATAATAATAATAATATGATTACCATGTGACGCAAAGTATGTTCCTAGCATGTTACGTAAAGCATATAACCATCACGAAATGTAGTAATGTATAGGCAAAGATTACGGAAACCTATTAAACCGACTTCGTGATTCAGTTGAACGGAAAGAGTTGGATCAAGGATTGACCAGATCAACGCAGCTGTGATGACAGCGAGGCAGACGACAAAGATGGCTGGAATGTGTAGTATCTGGCAGAGCGACACGGATTGTGAACGCGGATAGGAAACTACAAACAAGTAAGAGTTCAACAACAATGTATCAATACGTTGCACTCAAATGTGTAAATATTTAATGACACATGCATCAATATTTAATGACACACACATCAATATTTAATGACACATGCATCAGTATTTAATGACACATGTATGCATCAATATTTAATGACACATGCATAAATATTTAATGACACATGTATGCATCAATATTTAATGACACACGCATCAATATTTAATGACACATGCATCAATATTTAATGACACATGCATTAAAATTAATGACACATGCATCAATATTTAATGACACATGTATGCATCGATATATAATGACACATGCATCAATATTTAATGACTCACACATCAATATTTAATGACACCCATATCGATATTTAATGACACATGTATCAATGTTACTTTTAACGACACATGCATCAATATTTAATGACACATGCATGAATTTCAGATGGCAGAAATTTCAAACAAGAATTTCAAACTTATTTTCCTAAACGTCATCGTAGTTAAAAACCACACGAACATATGGCCATTAAATTAAATGCAAAATGAACTAAATGAACACACAGTTTTAGACAGAGTAATCAGCGAATCTCTGAAGTTGTTGTCACTTACAGTCATCTGCGGGAAGACAATACAGTTCCACGGGAACAGCTACGAGCATAATGCCACCGAGAACAGCGAACGACAACATGTAACCACCGACCTACAAAGAAATTCACATACCATGCCATCAAGAAAAGAAGTTAAGAATAGTCGTCCCTTAAGCTAAGAAATGAAAACAGTTCCACAGTTTCACATAGCAACAGATCCATGAAAAGAGTTACGTAGCAGCAAAAAGACAAGTCCTCAAACAGCCTAGGCCAAGAGTTCTCCCATGTAGACTGATTGGTCAATCCATCCAATATTTAATCATTCAGGTGATTACACGATAAGAACAGAACAGATCCAATCCTCAAATCCGGAAATCTGAAACTGCCAGAGCACAGATTCAATAACACAGTCACTGGTCCTACAACCTGGAACGACCTCCCAGTTACACTGCGCCTATTGCCCAAAAGTCGCTCCACTCTGTTCCTCAAGAATCTAAAACTGTCCTATTTAGCTGCGATTGGGCCAGGGCATTTTTGAGTAGCCTACCTCAAGAATCTAAAACTGTCCTATTTACCTGCGATTGGGCCGTGGCGTTTCTGAGTAGCCTACCTCAAATAGGTGCTATATAAAATATCTCAGTTAATGATAATAATAATAACGCTACAACGGTATTGCATTTCATGGTATTTTCACTACTGTTGCGGAGGACGAGGCCTGATATTCTAAACACACCAAAACAGCTCCAAGCATAATTTTTTGAAATCCCGAGGGATCCTAGGTACCTCGGGTAAAAGAAACTTTAAAAATAAATCAAATTTAAAAAAATATATATATAAGATGCAACCAGCAGTCACTGTCCAGCCAAAAAAGGACAGAAAAGACCAATCTGCAAAACATCCATCTCAAAGTCAAGGGAGTAAAGAAAACCGCCAGACACGTTCGAAATGCCGACAGAAAGAGACCAACCTGGTTAAGAATACCACCAAGCGCTGGTCCGAGCATCATTCCCATTCCCGTGGCCGTCTCCAGAAGACCGAAGACCGTCGAGACGTTGTCAGGAAAGCAGGCGGCCGTGACAGCAAAACTAGCCGTACTAGCCGCAGTACAGCCAACAGCCAGAGCCACACGTAGAACAAAACAGAGCGTGATGAAAACGTCGTTTTGTTCCGGTTCAATGTAATCGAGAACACTAGAAACACAATTTAAAGGTTTTCATCAATAAAATTTTAACCAAACATTTATATAGCGCCACACAGAGATCAGTGGCAGTCTCTCTTGGGAAAGGTTTAGGGTAATGGCAAATACTCTTTCACAAGGAGTGCACGGATGCAGGATTGCATCCTCCTACCCTTCCAAAGTTGACTCAACCTTCCATTCAGCAGATGGCATTGGTGAAATGAGCAGTAGGATGTGAGGATACCTTGCATTGCTGCCAGACAGTTTCAAATTCGACTCAAAAATGTAATGACTTGTGATCATCCGTTCAAACTATGAATTGCAATCCTACTCTGTCGTGTCACATTGAAATTAAACGAAGATATTTATTATTATATTCGAAATGGATCAATGCACCTGAGTCAGGGAACAAGAAAGTCTTAAGGCATCTATAAAATTGAGAAGGAGAGAAGATTAGTAACTCATGGTGATGTGATTGGGGAAGACAGCTCCAAGTTAATGGGGTAACATGGGCAAAGCAAAACAATAACTTCTGCAACAAATTTGGCATCATAATCATAATGCGCAAAAGCTTCTGGTGTAACCTTAGCAACCATTCTCAGATTCACAAAACAAAAACACCAAACAAAAAAACCATGTGTTTTATCGTGCATTCAAATACTGCAGGGGTCCACATTTGGAGACTTCCTGCATAAGTTTGCTCCACCATTCCTTCTGGAAGTTTTCCTCAACTGTCTCTTGCCTCAAATCCTCCATTTTCTTTCAGCGGCGCTTGCAATCAAAGCACTTCTAAAAGGCTCTTTTTGAGAGAAGCGCCTTATAAATGATCAAAAAATACAATATTTAGAACACAGCAGAGGTTACAGAACTCACCCGAAGAGAATGATGCAACCACCGGAGAAGAACTGACCAGACGTTATAAGGAAACGAGAACCCATCACCGGAAGCTGCAAAGAAGAACAGCAAACCTCAGTCAAACTAAAACTAAAATACACCAACCACCACCCAGTCAACTTCCATAGAGCCAGTATAAAATAGGAGAGTGTGCACTGACCTAATGTTTTGCCAATAAAATTCATCTCTCCTAATGTCAAGTGACATCTCTACCTCCTGAGGTCCATGGCAACTTGCCTGTCCCTTTTGGGCTTGCCTTCACTTGTTTTTAACGAGAATGCTTTATCTTATTTAAATGTCACACCATATGAACCAATATGCAGCATAAATTGTTGGTCATTAAAAGAACATATTTATAGTGGATTTTGTGCTATTTTAAAAACATTTTTTGACATCAATTGATTGGATATAGAATGACGTACGTTTGTTTATTAAACCATGACTGTACGCTAAAATGCAAATAGCAATTGGTCAATGAAAGAATACAGAACTGTTCATGTATCTTGAATAGAGTTTATATTCGTTGATTTTACTGTTTTGTATTCGAAGTGCAGACTGAAAATATGAAACAATATTCCTTGGAAGAAATCATGTTGACATCTGACGAATAAGATTTCAAATGGCCAGTCCTCTCCTATGCAGTCTGCTCTTCCCACTGACAATGTCGGTTAATGTCACGCGCTTTTAATCACCTTATTGAAAAGTTCAACAGGCAGGCAGCATAGAAGACCAGCCCCTTAAACTGTGGCAGACATGGACATGAAGTGTTGTTGAATTAATTTTCACAGTCAAGTTTGCAAAGAGTGTTCAAACTGTTCATATAGCAGAAATAAAATATCTGCTACGTTGGGGATTTTAAACCCACGAAGTTCATAAGTTAGTAAGTAAGACCAGCATGTTAACCTCTAAAAATTCTATGATACCAACATGTCTTGAGCAATAAATGGTATGACATATTAATCCGCTCACTAGTTTTCCAAAGATAGGAGAAGACACGACTTGAACGAGTGCAAAAGTCCCAAATATCCATCCGGACACCGAGCTGCTGACGTCTTTAGATTCTGCCTGTCACCAGAAAAAACAACACAGACAGAGTCAGAAATATAAACAAAATTCAACTCTAAACCTGAATTGGAACACCAAGCACGACTTATCATTAGAACATAAACAAAAAGCACATGTCAGGATAATGTGGATATTTTAACACAATAACAACAAATGCGCTGGCTCCCTGTCAGTACACGCTCATCACTAAGGAGTCGATCGTTTTAGGGATCAAAACTACACTGTATCTGAATCGTCATTATAAATAAAATAAAATGTTGCCACAGATCAGAGCATAACTTAGTAGAAATAATAATTCGTTTATTCAATAATCCGGTTGACAGACCAGACCCCAACCGGTTACAGTGTACAATTACATGATTGAAACAATTCAAAAGAATTCGGATCACAGAAAACATAAATCTTAACCACTAATCAGTAAAATAAGCAGCACTAATAGCAGCCTACAAAGCATGTCAGCCCTAGCGGGGGGCTCGAACCCGTTACCTCTCGCTCTCTACCCCAGCGTGTTATCCATTACGCTACCGGGAATAAAGAAATAACGGCATAAAAAAAATTAAAAATGATAAACAAAAAGTTTCACGAGAAGCTGAGAAGAGCACACTATGTGAAAGTTTAAACAGTGATGATAACACCTTAGCACAGTACGAGGAAACGACGACTAAGTAAGAATATAATTTTGTGAGGCGAGGTGGTGTAGTGGTGGTGTCGTTGCCTTGGAGAGCTCCAAGGCAACGACACCAGCACTACACCACCTCACCCCACAAAATTATATTCTTACTTAGTCGTCGTTTCCTCGTACTGTACTAAGCTCTGCAAGGTTCGAGACCTGTTCAAATCCACCTCACCGCATAAGGACCTTGGGCAAGTCCTTCACTCACAATAATTGCTCAGCGCTTCGGTGTGAAACTCCAATGCAGTGTCCACTCTGCATTCGGGAGTGCCGCTGAGTAGGGAGAGCTTGAAGGGGCGCTATAACAAGTGCACATACAAACAAAATGATAAAAGACAAAATGACCAACCTCTGCGGGAAAGAACGGCGCCATAATCGACAGACACATCTGCGACGTGAAGTCAACCAAGACGAGACAAAGAAGAATGAGCTTGTCCTGCTTAGCAATGTTACAGAACCAGAACTTAGATACGGCAGCAGACGTCGGCGCCTCAATAACGACGACCAAAGGATGCTCATCATCGTCCGCATCACCCTCGCTCACCGGTGCTGACGCAAAATCGAGCACGGGTGACAATGGAGTCATGTTGCGCTCTGGAAGGCTCTGAATGGAACCGGGTCGACGTCCGGAATGCATTCCCAATTCCAGGTGCTTGTGGCATGAGCCCTCCGCGCAGAATTGGCACAGCCCTTCGTCCAGTTCGGAAGCGGTTTTAGGCCGCGTCCTTTCATACTCGCCCAGCTGCGACTGGTTCCCCGTAAAATCGCCATGATGACCAGTTTCCGCATTCACTGGACGGGTCAGCAGGGAACCAGAGTCATGGCCATTGCTGACGATGGGAGGAACACAGTTTTCGCGTGGCAGACTCATACCTACCGGTCGGTGACGTTCGAATAAAGACAGGCGAGTTCTGGACTTATCCAGGAAGCGTTCGTTATCCGAAAACGAGTCGCCCGAAGAAAGACTTGATCCACGGTGATCAAGCGGACAGCTGTTCAACGTTCTTGTTCCACAGTCGTTCCCACCAGTGAACGGTAATCCAGTCTCTGTCGCTTTTCGTCCTTCTATGACTCCATGAACTGACGCACCGACGACGAAAACGTCCAAAGTACACCATATCAGAAGTTAACGCATTGGCCTACACCTATCGAGCAACAGAATCAAAACACATTTTATATATATACAGGGTGGGCCATAAAAAAAGACCCCCCTAAGATTTTTGCCAATATCTTGACCAAAAGTAAGAATTTTGAAATGAAATTTTACAGTCTTAAAGACAATTCATATTTACACCAGATGGCCAAATTTCATTAAAATATTTCAAACAGAACAAAAGTTAAACCACTTTTAGTGAAGCCACCCACCGTTTTTTGACGATTCAAAGACGTAACGCATCAAAAACTCGATTTTATTAAGTCTCATCTCAAATAATTGTTATCAAATAGCCTTGATATTGCCAGATGATCATTATTATTACTATTTAAAAAAGAAATAGAGTACCAGCGTAGCTGCACGTCACTGAGAAGTCACTTAGCAAGAGGACGCTCAAATTGGTAAATAAGGAATTTGTCAGATTAATCAGGGGTCCATCAAGAACTTTGCAAAAGAGACTCAAAAGAAGTTTTGACACTGGTATTGGGCACATTGAACACAAGTTGTGAAGCACTACCAAGTTCATTTGACAACAGTTATTTGAGAGGAGACTTAATAAAATCGTGTTTCTGCGACTTTTTGTTGCGTTTCGTTTTTGAATCGTCAAGAACGGTGGGTGGTCCCGCTAAAAGTGGTATAACTTGTGTTGTGTTTGAAATATTTTGATGAAATTTGGTCATCTGGTGTAAATATGAATTGCCTTTAAGCCTGTAAAATTTCATTTCGAAATTCGTACTTTCGGTGAAGATATTGGCAAAAAAACTAATTTTTTGGCGTTTCGTTTTTGAATCGTCAAAAAACGGGGGGTGGCCTCACTAAAACTGATATAACTTTTGTTCTGTTTGATATATTTAGATGAAATCTGGCCATCATGTGTAAATATGAATTGCCTTTAAGACTGTAAAATTTCATTTCAAAATTCAAACATCTGGCCAAAATATTGGCAAAAAACCTAGGGGGGTCTTTTTTTTGGCCCACCCTGTATATATATGATATACACTGTGTCCGGGTAAAAAGTAGACCCCACAAAAAAGTGTCATAACTCGGTCAAAACTTATAGGATTTATCTGAAATTTTAAACACAGCAACAGTGTCTATATTTACACTCGATTCCAAAGTCGTTTGCAAATATACGCGAGTTTGTCAAATTTATGAGCGTTTGCGTTGGAGCACCGACAAATTGAACTTTCCAACATGGAAAACCTGAAAGGAAGTGAAATTCAGCTATTATGGTGCCAAAATTTTTTTCTCTTGTTCTTGGATACACGATCGTAGACGTAGAAGGTTAATAGCTATCCCGGGAGACACTCGGCTTCATATCCAGCAGCTGTGGCCGTCCAGAAGTCCAGACTTTGATCCGGAGTACATGTACCAGAGGAGCGCGTTTTTTGTTCACGCGTATTCATGACATCGATAACCGTAGGGCGCGTCTGTTTGAAGATTGGCAGTTGTTTAACCAGGTGATCATCGACAGGACCATCAAACAGTAGCGTCTTATCTACGGTCGTGTGTCTGTGAACAAGATAGACATTTTGAACAGCATATTTAGCTGAATTTCACTTCCTTTCAAGTTTTCCATGTTGAAAAGTTCAATTTGTCGGTGCTCCAACGCAAACGCTCATAAATTTGACAAACTCATGTATATTTCTAATCGGTTTTAGAATCTCGTGTAAATATGGCCGCTGTTGCTGTGTTTAAAATTTCAGACAAATCCTAAACGTTTTGACCGAGTTATGACACTTTTGTTTGGGGTCTACTTTTTACCCGGACACAGTGTATATATATAATATAATATATTTATGTGCACTTGTTATAGCGCCCTTCAAGATTACTACTCAGAAGCGCTCCCAACTACAGCACGAACACTGAATTGGAGTTTCACGCCGAAACGCTGAGCAATTGCGAGTAAAGGACTTGCCCAAGATCAATATGAGGCGGCTTTGAGGTGGATTCGAACCTGCAACCCTCCGACCGCAAGGCAACGAACATACCCACTACACAACCACGCCCCACAAAAATATTAGTCAGCTACTACAACCTGATCTAGTTAAATGAGCAGTTAGGTAAATGGGCAATGTCAGGGTGTATTTGATTATGTGTTTGCTTACGGCCTTAACCAATATTTCACACCTTTCTTGACCACTCTTTGTTGCCTTTCCATAAGTATTTTGAAACCATTTAATTAAACTGTGGTCTTCCATTGCCAGATCAATCAAGCAATCAATGTCAATTATCAATTAAATTAGGAGTGCCTCTGACGTTTTCTCTAAGATGGCACTATGCAATTTGTTTGTAACACAATTAGCTATATTTTTGGCATGCTAGTCCAGTCAAAATAACATAGAAAACTTTCGAAAAAGTTCTTTTCTTTCTTTAAAACTAGATTTGCATGCTATACTGTCTGAATTAAATCAAATATCTTACTGAAGTTCTCATGCATAACCTTAATCAAATTTAATGAGTATGCAAGTGCTAAACCAATTCTACTTTGATAGCATATTCATCTACATAGTTCTTGAGCTCAATCTATTATTTGATGACAACGGTATTTATTGTGACAATATTTATTTCGTCCGCATATGAAACCCCAAACTGACGATGCTTACATGTTCTCGCTGTTCATTAACAATTGCTGTGGAGTAGTTCAAACAAAAAGTCGAAATGCAATTAGCAGCTGGGCGCATTGGGAAGGGCGCAATACATACGTGAGTGACTAAACCAAAATCACGCCAAAATAATTTTTTTACAGTTTTTTTATTACAAAGAAAACGAGTCAAGTAATATACAAGGCAGCAAAGACTTGATGAGGGATGACAATAACTATTCTTACAGAATGCTATCGTATGGCAAATAATTTCAATTCGTAGCGCTAGCTTAGAGCAACAGATTAAAACGACACAAACTAGTCGTCCGGGTTAATTAAAGTAGAATTTTAAACACCAGACCTACCATCAAATGATATAGCAACGCCAGAAATAACAACTCACATCACACGAGTTTCAGTAATAATCAGTTAGGTGTGACATCGGCACATCGCGTCGATCACGACCCACCCTCCCACGCCGGCGGCGAAGTGCTAGATCCGAATTAAAGCAGTAATTTTAGGTAAAGCAGCTTTGAAAGTAACTGTTTAATAACAGTAAAATAATACCTGCTCGATTAAAAAGTTTGGACGCAGCAAAAACTGTAATATTCTAGTTGTTTTGCTTATTATTAATGTCACCACATGTTTTATCATCGTCACGTGCCAATAAGTGACTACGTATCGTTGGATTCTACGCGGTGCGTCATTAGCAGCTGAGGGTCATGTTACGGTTAAAGTTAAAGTAGGCTAGGCCTAATTTTAATAGCGATTAAAATTTAAGCCCGACTGCCAGAAGGCCGTTGTCCTTGAACTCAATATTGTCCTAGGCTTAACGATTGAATCAAAACACTACGATGAACCAGGCGAATGGGAGATTATAAGCCTAGCTAAAGGCAGCTCGGTCTCTGCATAGAATGTGGAATACGCCTAGGCCTAGAGGCCCAGTCTATAGGCCTAGCTATGACGTTCTCTGAAAGTGCAGACATTTTAGTGAAAAGAAAATTAAGGCTGGACTATGCACGCAAATATTACTTTGTGCAAAAATTGACTAGACCTCATGGAGAAATTATGCCTATTTTAGTGCCTGACTATCTGACATGGTAATAATATCCATTAGCCTAGGTCTACGTAGGTCTACGGCTACTATTATAGGCCTAATCATCCCTAATGAAAGAAGTCAAACCAATTTTCCTGGCAAGCATTAATTTCATATAGCCCTACCAATGAGTAATTAGGCACATCTTTAGGCCTACTGGGTTTGATTCGTGTTTTATGGTCAGCGCATGTAGGCTGAACTGTACGTAGGCCTAGGCCTATTATCGTAGGCTAAAGGCCATCTCCAAACTTTTCAAGCGCTACGTACGTAGGCCTACCGGTAGGCTACTCGAAAGCATAAGGCGGGTGTCGTGGAAGGTGGAGGATCAGATCTGACAGATAGCCTAGGGTAAGAGTTCTTTAAGAAGCTCCTTAGGCTATTTCAGTTTCGAATGAATTAATAGACCGAGGTGTAAGGGATAGAGTCTTATCGAGGAAGGTGAATGTGTATAGGCCTAATAGCCTATATAGCCTAGGCTATAGGTTATGATTAGCGCTCATATGGCGGTTGAACCGAAAATTAGCAGAATTCAGAAGGCAGTTCATTTCCTTTAAGTTTAATTAGCCTAGCTATAGCTACTATCTGATAGGCTACACATGAACGGTTGAAACAAAGGGACAAGAACTTGTAGGCTATTTTTGACGTTCAACAAAGCGCAAACAAGAAAATTAGGCTAATCAAATTGAATTTCAAAGTGAACATTTTCCAATGTTGGAAAAACCACGCAGTGCCTCACGTATCATTGTTGTGTAGGCCTACTACTGTACTCAAATACAGTAGCGATACACGACTAATCAATAATCACCATCCATCATTCACGCTGCATGGTCCGTGGAAATAACTGGGGCCCAGGGTGAGAATTGCCGGGGGGGTTGGGGGGGTTCAACCCCCCCAGTCATTTTTAGAGCCCCATGTTAAAGTATGTTTTTCATACCCCGATTTCAAGTTTATCATAGGCCAACCCCCCCCCCCCCCAGTTATTTTTCCACAATTCTCATACTGCTGGGGCCATATAGGCTACATGACGGCGTCGTAGCCTACGTGCCAACTAAATGCTACTTTGCGACTTGCTTATTTTAAGGGACTATGCACCTAGTTAGTCGGCAACTAAACCGTGGTTATAATTAGCGGGCATACGGTTGGGGCCCAAAAACACGGGTTTCATCACGTTTCCGACGCTGTGACTCCGGTCGTTCGCTGTACGTTTTGCTTGGCGGTTTTTCGACGACATGGTAGGAATGTTTCTAGAAATGCCTGTCTGAATTTCCGACCGCTGACAAAGTACACGATGAATTCAAAGGCATTGTTAGCATTGTAGGACAATGTGCCAACACAATATGCCAGGTCGTAGATAGCCCTCTCCTCTGTCGGAAGCGAATTCTTATCTGCGTTAAAATAGTAGAGGAATAAAATGTCGATTGGAAGGTTGAGTATGAGAAACATGGCGCTGATTCCGATCAGCATAGCTGTGGTGGACGTCAGGGGCTTTTTGGGCAAGGCTGCTGCTGCCATCTGTGTTTTCCTCTCCAAATGGGACTTGAGGATACGAGTGATGGTGAGAATGTTGCCGATCAGGATAACTAGAAACGGGATGAAATCTCCGATGATTGCACCAAATATAGGACACGCTCTGTCAACCGAATAGCTCTGGTGATCGTTGGCTCTCATGCAAGTGTACACGTTCTTTGTTGTGTTATTGTCACTGAATCCGACTGTAGATGGTATGGGTCTAAGGTCGAAAGCTATAAATACGATTGTTTGCTCAGGAATCAGAATTATGGCGGTTGTGACCCAAATGATGACGATGCGTCGTTTTCTGCAAAGCTCTTTACAGCGGAGAGGGAACCACAGAGCAATTGTTCGCAAAACGGTCAACAGGACCAGAGTCCATGAAGCGAGTTCGTGTAGGTAGTAGGATAAAGCTATGACAATTTTGCAGCTGAATCGAGTGAGATCTCTAATATTGATCCCAAACGCTGCCGACAACCACCAAATCATAAGATACACGTTGAGAACTGCAATGTCCATAAAGGATAAAGCGGACAGGATGAATCCAGTGGACGAGTAACGGAAACTGGGATGTTGGAAAGTGACAATTGACATTGCGTTTCCGAGAGTTCCGAAGAGGATGAGGAATGGAGAAACACGTGCAAAAAGCGTCACTGAAAGTCTCTGTTGCCAGAAATCTTCATTCACACGTAAGACTGCTGTATTTGCACGTTTTCCATCCGCTACATTGTGTGTAGAATTATTCGACTGAGAGTCAAGCTCCCAGGAGCTGTTCCTCTGCAGTCTTCTGACATCGGTGCTGTTCTCGCAGACATCGTTGAGCAAGTTATTTTCGCGAGTTGTGCCGTTCTGATTGCCAAGGGAAAGCGTTGTATTATCTGCAGAAACTTCAATAATAGCCAGCTGTGTCATAAATGTTGCCATTTTGTTATTTCCTATTGTTTCGTCCATTTTGGCAAACGTACCCAGCATCTCAGTTACAGGTGAACGACGATTTATAACAGTTTCACGAATGATAAACTTCAAACTGGTCTCAATAACTTGTGTTGAATCGAGTTGATGCGTCGTGGCTTCGTCACTGGTTGTAATGGCGTGGTCAACGGACCCGCATCTGCCTGTACCTGGATCGCAGACGACGGTAAAGGGACCTTCGTCTTTCCTCTGAGTAGTGTCAGCGTCGGTTATCGTTGATGTGGAATCCAAGTTCGATCCAACTAACTTGGCAACGACGCAGAAAATGAAGATTGGGAGGAGAAGATTCCAAATGCGAGTAGCGTTGAAGATCATGGTCACCCACGTCACGGATAATTGAGTAGTAGCCTATGTTAGTACAAGAAATACATCTTTAGATGAAGGCGTTTGAATGTTCTGAAGAAAGCCGATATCTACAGTGTAGTAAAATATCGAAGATGTCAGAGCGTTCAAGTTCTTCTGTCAATAAATCGTCGGCTGACAATTATCTTCGCGTATGTCCATTTTTGTCAAAATCGAGTTTAGACTTGTTTTGTAGCAAAACATTGGTTATCTTTCTTCACTGTTAACCGTTAGGAGATACGACAAGTCGTTTTAACCCTATGACGCACACCTTCCGCGCCAACGCATTTAGCACACCTGGGGTCCAATGGACCCCACCGATAACATGGGTTGAAATTATATCAATTAGATAGAACTTGGGAATGAACGACTTAATTGTATGTTGTACATAGCACATGCACTCATGGAACATGTTTGTGTCAATATGTAGGCCGAAAATTAACCCTCTAGGGCTGCCAAGAGGGGCCGGTGGTATCCCCCCGTTAAGTTTTCTCACCATCAAACATTTCTCGTATAGAGTAAAATTTTGACATTTTAAGTACTTGCAGGGGGTTCATTTACACACATTTTGAGGTAAGATTTGTGATGATACCCCATACCGTTCAAAAGTTATACCCGATATACCCTAGGTACCAAGAGGGGAGGTGGAAACCACCAACTTAGGTTAACGACTGTAATATTTTATCCGTCATTTATTATGAAGAAGAAACATTCTGCCCCTTCATAGAGGGAATGCAGGGATACATTGTCATGCTAAATAATTTGTCTTTTCATAACCGGAAGTGCTCAAAATAAATTAAACTTTGTGAAAAATGGTGATTTTCATGAAAATTTTCCTAGCGAGAATATCTAGCTTGCTCAATAATTTTGACCAGTGGCGCAGCCAAAAAACATTAGGAGTTGACATTTGTATGTATGTACATGTATGTATGAATGTATGCATGTATGTATGTATGTATGTATGTATGTATGTATGTATGTATGTGTGTGCATGTATGTATGCGTGTATGTAGGTATGTATGTATGCATTACGCATGCATATGTATCTGTGTATGTATGCATTTATGTATGCATGTATGTATGTACGTACGTGCGTACGTACGTATGCATGAATGTGTGTATGTATGTTTGTATGAATGTATACATACTGTATGTTTGTAAGTATGTATGCACGTGTTTTTGTTTGTATTTATTTATGCGTGTATATATATGTGTGTATGTACGTGATCTATTCAGGCACTATTGTATGCATATGACTATGTAGGTAAGCCTATGTATGCTTGTATGTACAAATGTGCAGTGTATGTGCATGTATGCATGTGTGTATGTATGTAAGTATGCATGTATCTATGCATGTATGTGTGTATGTTCGTAAACATACATACATGCACACATACATACGTACATGCATACATACATAAGTACATACATACTCATACAAGCATACATACATATATTCATATAGATATACAACATACATGCATACATGCATGCATACATGCATGCATGAATGCGTGCACACATATATACAATACATACATTACTTAATATATACATTCATACATACACATACACACATATATACATACATACATACTACACTGTATCTAAGTATAAACCCAGGGACGGGGGGTAATGGCGGGGCGGGGGTAATGTCCCACTGTGGGTAATGTCGACGGGCAATGGGGGGAGTAATGGCATGGGTTATGGGCCGGGGGTATGTCCTGTTCCCATTATGCTATAGTCGATGCAGCATGGATCTATCAATGCTGAAGCCTGGGGTCCGTTGGACCCCAGGTGTGCTAAATATGCCCTAGGTGTCTTTCTCAAATTTTTTCAAATCAACCAGGGGTGCTACAGTCTCCCAACTTTTTTGTACATGTAGGGGGATGAATTGTTGAGGAATTTGAATTATTTCAGATTTTTACTATTCATACCAAAAAAGATATTCAAGATATCGCACCTCTGGGGTCCGATGGACCCCAGGTGTGCGTTATAGGGTTAAAGATATTCAACGAAAACTACTTGTCGTATGTCCAATTTCAGTGTTGCTTTGTCGTATCTCCAATTTTTGCCGTATCTCCAGTTCACGCATTCACGGTTTAAAAGTGCATTGTCGTATGTCCAGAAAAGCTCGTCGCTGATTGGACGATGGAGATACGACATCCCACTTCGTTGTATCATAGTGTCGTATGTCCAGGAAATAAAAACGTTCTTTTATTTAAAAAAGGGTATTAAACTTGCGAAAATTGAAACGAACAAAGTCGCAATTGATTGTATATTGCTTTCTTTTATTATTTCATATTTAAAAAAATTCTCACGTCAGGATGACTTGCAATTGATTTAAATCCATTTTATACACCATTTTCCAGAATTTCACAAAAACCACTCTAAGTTTGAGTTTAATTTTAGTGCAACATCCTTTAATTAATGTCGATACTTTAATATGACGTCTTTGCTTGAAGTTTTATTGCACTCGGTATATTTTTGGGCGTCCAAAGTTGCGAAACTTCAAACTCGTTTTTCTCGGAATTCACAAAAGTGGACATACGCGAAGATAATTGTCAGGCGACGAAATGTTAAACATGCAATGCGTTAGAGAGAATTTTCATAGCCTTCTAATCATCGTTTTCAGCAATCATAGCCTAATCATCGTCATCGTTGTCGTCATCATCATCATCGGCATGATAATCGTCTGCAGACCCTTTTTGGCAAATCGGCAGTGATAGGTGTGGATAATCGAATGCTAGTTTTGTTGGTTCATGCAGGAATGGCGGGACACGCGAGAAGAGCGTCAAATGCAATGCCCCAATCAGTGCTAGCCAAAGACTATGTAGCCTATCCCCCTCCATTGATGACTATGGTTCGTTTATAAATGTCTATCCAGAGCGGTCTTGCTCTTCATAATTATATTATTAGCCTATAATATTATAGGCTACGAGCATTCTCTAAGATGCGTCATGAACGCATAAAAGCTGCACTGATCTATAGGCCTAGGCTACCTAGATGAAATCCTATGCAAACTTACCAAATCGTCTTAACTGTGCAGATTAAAAATATAATATAGTCTCTGTAATTTGATTTTGACTATTATCAGCCCCAGCTGTCTTCGCCAACAAGGCTGGCCAATATCCTCACTATTCGCTTTATCCTTGCAGCACACTGGTCGCTTTTATAAAGACTTTGCAGATCCGCTACATAGCCTACTCTTTGAAGTGCGAAAACACTCATCATAGGCCTACATGTACGCCAATTCTTCTTCGTGTGGTTCACTTCAATTTGTCTGACTTCTAATGCTCTATAACGACCAATAGTCACCATTATGGACCATCCATTACAGCCGTTTGATGACATACACTATTACGAATCAAAGCAGTCGTTAGAAAGGTGATACTTCTACATGTAGTTATAGCGTGGTTAGTCGCACGATTGGATGTCATGATGTACTGCGGTAGCGAAAGGTTTCACGTTCTGCGAATGGAGACATTACTTGTAGACGTAGATGTAAGCTTACATCTTTGCTAACTTAATATGTTACTTATAGAAGCTATTGACTTACCAACAGCGCAGGTGCGTCAGATGATTGTGTGTTGGAACAATGTCTACAGAGAGAAAATTATCACGCATCAATCAGAATATATTAAATGCATTCGATTCTATTCTGGTCATAATTAATATGAACCTCGTCTGTGTATTACTGTACTTCTTCCAACTCCAAGGCACAGAACACATCACTACATGCACCACCGCGCCCCACAATGTTATCTTCAGTGATCTATCGGTGTCGCATTAATTGCGATAAGTAGTCAATCAATTTGTAATTTTGGAGATATCAATTTGCCGAACATGAATGACATTAGTTTCTATCGTATTTTCTATTGTTTTGGTATCGTGTTCGTTCCATAGTCAAAATGACTTGTTTCACTTGTCGTAGCATGTGTTCCGCTATTAATCGAGACTGTTCCATTTGTCGCTCAAATTGTTCCACCTGTGAAGAAATCTGTTCCGCCGTTAACTGTAGTTGCTCCGTTTGTCGTCAGAATTGTTCCACCTGTTAATGAGTTTGTTCCGCCGTTAACTGGGACGATTCCACTCGTCTCATAGTTTACATGAACCGTTCGATCCACTGAAGTGTCACCTCCGTCAATTAAAGGAGCTAACGGAACCGATGTTCCATCCGTGACTGTTCCATCCGTGACTGTTCCATCCGTGACTGTTCCATCCGTGACTGTTCCATCCGTGACTGTTCCATCCGTGACTGTTCCATCCGTGACTGTTCCATCCGTGACTGTTCCATCCGTGACTGTTCCGATCCTGACTGTTCCATCCGTGACTGTTCCATCCGTGACTGTTCCGTCCCTGACTGTACCATCCGTTCCATCCTTCACAGAAACTTCTCCATTATTTTGAACGGCGTTCTCTCCTTCGGCTGTGTTCAGTGCAACCGTCCTTGTATATTTTCCCGATTTCTTCACTGCTTGCGGACGTCTGAGACGACTCGAGCCGCTTTTCAGTTTCTTCACAGATGCGGGTCTTGAACTTGGTGCGGGTTGACCTCCACCGACCACATTACAGATGGTTATGGACAAACAGAGTTTATCTAGCTCACCGATATCTCGAGCGGCCTTTCGATCGAACCTAGTGTCCCTTGTGAATGCATGCCCGCGGTTGGTGGTGGTCTGATAGTTGACGGTGGTTGACCTGGGAGGGTGGTGTGCCGAGAAGTTCTGACGGAGGGGGTGCCCGCTTCTGATCCCACCGCCCTTGAGAGCCCCGCTGAGTGAGCTCGACGTTGATCGAAAGCCAGGCAGACGATCAGTTTCGGATGCTGCTGAGGTCGTGAGGATGTGTTTCCATGACAACCCGGCCGACGATGCGGATCGTCGGGCGTCACGTGACCTGGGCAGCAGGCGGCAGGGTTCGACGCTGAAAGGGGTCGGCGGGAAATCGGTGCGAGACGGAGAGAGGTACGAGAGGGACGAGGAGCAGATGGGGTAGTGGTGATTACCAACTATAGTTGACGATGGTCTCATTGGACGTCGAACCGGGTGGCAGTAGCTGCGGTAACGGCTCGCCCAGGAAATCTCGTCCGGACCAGCGTCCCGGAACGGCAAATGACTGCATCCGACCATAGTTCCGGTTCCGGTTCCGGTTTCTGATCGGCTGTGCAACGATGGTTCTCCGATGGAACCAGCCGGCGACTTCCTGATGATGGTTGGGTCGGCCGCGTATCGTCCAGAGTACAAGGACCTGTGGTGGGAGTAGTCCACTCCCGGTTCCTCAAAGAGGTTGAAGCTGGTCTGTGCAGATTCAACCGTCGATCCCCACCGTCCCTTAACGTCCGACGCCCTTACGTCGTCGACCGGCGTGCATCGCGTTTCCGTCGCGATTGCCCTTCCGGTCAGGACCTCTGTTTCCGTCATCGAAGTGTCCCGGTGAGTCCTCTCACTGATCAGCCGCTTCAGTTCCGGCGGAAGTTGAGGCAGTGATGTCATATCTGGTTCCGTTTCACCTCTGCCATTCATGTTTCGATTGCTGCTTCGAATAAAACATATTAATCTAAATTATTATTTTTATGTAGGTCTATATAATAATTTTCATATTATAGTGTATATTCTGCATAATTGTCGTCAAAGGCCTTTGATGTCATATGATGACGTCAAACATTGGAGAATTAAAAAAATATTAGGCTTACATGTACGTATGTGGTTTACATACCTTCAGAAACCTAACGCTATTATTATATTCCAATGTTAAAAAATTTGAAGGGGATAAGATCACGTCTTCTTTGGTGCTTTGCCAATTTCAGAGCGATTGGAACAAGGCCGTATTAAGAGAGTCGTGGGTGTTTCAACAAGCCCCACCGCCTCCGAACGAAATAAAGTAATTTAAATGAAATGCATTTACTAACACACGATGTAACAACTAAGAGGGATTTGAACTTCAAGATGTTATTTCGATGTGAAATTTTACAATAGAATAGGCCCTAAATAATGATAATGATGGCGACGACAACAACAGCAATAACAGCAATAACAACAATAACAACAATACGGTTATCAATCAAGGTTTAAATCGAAGGGATCATCAGCCAAAATTTTTATATTAAACATTAGATTAAATCAGCAATGGTCTACAACTCTACAATGGCAAAAAGCTCAAAATAAGATACTTAGGCCTACATACATTGAATAAGACTTACGTACGTGCAACATGAATTATAGCCTACTATTGAATAGACTGATAGTCGATGTTGCACTACGCATAAAAGATCGTTGACACCTTGCCTCTGGTGTGGATCTTTGAACCAGGTAACTATGCGCATACTAACGACTCATCTGCAACTAACGGCATCTCAAGTACATTTATATCCCACCGCACGTTGTAAACCATCCTGACATTGTTTACATGCAGCCCTTGGCAACCGAGCGTCGACCGCAAGCCCAATTGGCGCTGAAAGTGTCGCAGCTGTCCGTTTCAACAAGGACCATGCGATATACGCCGACGTGTATTATAGCACAGATCTCGATTGGGCTAGATAATGGTATACGGTATGGTGTATGTGTGTGTGTGTGCGCGCGCGTGTGTGCGCGTGTGTGTGTGTGCGTGTGTGTGCGTGTGCGTGTGCGTGTTTGCGTGTGTGCTTGTGTGTGTTTGTGCGTGTGTGTGTTTGCTAGAGTATATCTGTGTGTGCGTGTGCGCGCGTGTGTGTCTGCTAAAGTATAAGTGTGTGTTTGTGCGTGTGCTTTTGTGCGTTTGTGTGTATGTGTATGTGTATGTGCCGATATAATTTATATATCGCCGTTAGTGGCCCGTTATAAGCAACAAGCCACTGAGACCCTGTAGGCCTACAGTGTATAGAGACATATGGTCTTTAACTCTAACAGTCTAACAGGGTGACGTCACCCAATCCACTCGAGAAGAACTTGATTACGATTGCAAAGACATTTATTAGACCAGCGTTTCCCAAAGTGGGTTCCGCGGAACCCAAGGGTTTCGCGGGGTGGGCGCAAGGGTTCCGCGAGAAAATGGTTAAATACCTTTTACTATGAATGATGGTAACAATAATTGGATAGGTTACTAAGACATTCAAAGTAGGCGAAAAACCAGCTAACTCTTCTAATAAAGACTACGAACATCTTATTGACAAAGGCCTAATGCAAAATTAATGAAGCAGAATTCCAATCAGCCTCCACTGATCAGTGTCTGGATTGGGATAGATAAAAAATATACCCCCATTAACTACTGTTAGCATGCTTTTGCCATTTGCCACGAAAATTGTAAGAAACTGTATTCTCACATATTACTGGAACAGAAGCAAAACAGGCCTTTAGAAAGCGACGAAATAATGCTGCTGACAATAAGAATTCAGTTTTCTAGCATCAAGTCAGTAATAGACAAAATTGCATGAGAAAAAGTTCAAGAAACAAGCGCGGTTCACATTCTAATTACATGTAGGCCTACTCCCAGTAGCCTAGGCCTATAATAATAATATTGTGTTCCACGAGTCGTGGTTTTCAAAACAGTGCAATTTAATTTTGTTGATTGTAAGAAAAATAAACTCTCTACAATATAGTGCGTGTTTAGTTACTATAGGCCTATGCTTCTCAAGTGCTATGCATGTTTTAATGCTTCTATTTGAGACTGGGTATCCGCGAGAAAATATTAGAACGCGAAGGGTTCCGTGGCCCAAAAGTTTGGGAAACGCTGTATTAGACACATTGTAACTGTGCTCTGTAGTTATGATGCAAGGTAGCAATGAGACATGGCACGATAATACCTGATTTAAATGCGCTTCTCAGCAGGGGACCATGGCCCCCATTTGAAAAATTTCTTTATTTCTCACCAGCTATTCTGCCGTAGAAATTGGACTTGTCCCCCCCTCCCCCATCAGTTCGGTATATAGGTCGCTCCCCACGAAATTCCCAAGAGTCAATAAAAGGGGAAAAGTACTGCATGACTAAAAAGTCATCAACTTTTTTGGCGGATGAAATAGTAGGTTAACTTTTTTCTGAGAATTCGACAAACGACTAAAAAAGGTCATCAGATTTTTCGGCGACCAAAGACGAAATTTTGTCCCTGTCTCAAAACCGAAAATTTTGGCTTCCACTACTTCGAAAATTTCTGTATCCGCCCCTGCCTCTGAGCAGGTTCTCTTGAAGTGGCGCTATATAAATTTACTATTGCGATAAGACGATTGTGGGATATGAGATTGATATATGAAATTGTTCATATAATTATGACAATGATCATGTAACATTATAAATTATATAATATTCTTTATTGAAACCATCCGGTTGACAGAGCGCAACCCGTTACAGTGTATAGTACTGCTATGCAATCGAAACAATTCACAAGAACACAAATGACAGAAGACATAAATTCTAACTACTAACAGAACAGATAGGCGTGCAATAATAATAATAACAACATATTATAGTAGTCACATTTGTAAAGCAGTATAAATAGGTGCCCTGTTAGCGGGATATTCATCCCTTGGAACCATCCTGTTATGTGAAGCATGCTATAATGGTTGATGGCTACAATAAATTGAATTGAATCGAATTGAATTGTACAGTGCCCACTGTAACCTGTTTCTGAATGTGACATGCCGCCGCTTTACCTTACTTTATTACATTAGGCCTATAATATTTTACCATTATTACATTGGTGTTCCTTCTGTTCTGTGTTTTGTTCTGTGAGGTATTCTTTTCTCTGATGCCATAACATAGCATACCTTGATGGGCGCCGTTGTTGTCAGCTTTGTAATATAATAATTTCTTTTTATTGAACTGTCCGGTTGACAGACCGAGACCGGTTACAGTGTACAATTATGCGATTGAAACATTAAGAAGCAATAAATCACATAATCTACGAACAGAACAGACGGCCTGCAATATACTTTGTAGTTGTTTGTGCATTTTTTTAATCTCTTCATGTATGTATGTGCACATGTTATAGCGCCCCTTCGAGATTACTACTCAGAAGCGCCCCCGACTACAGCGCGGACACTGAATCGAAGGCAGGAAATGTGATGGAGATCTTGCCACAGCTGTGTCCATGGTTGGCTGACTCTTTACTAGGAGTCTTTTCTCACGGTACGTGGTCCTACATACCCGAAGCCTCCGGTTTAGAACGACAACACTGTTGGAAACATCTTAATTGCCAAGAAGATTGCCTCCGACAAACATCATTAATTTTATGTTTGGATGGATGTATTCTTGTCATTTGCAAAAACATCGCTGGACTTTCGCCCCGCGGTGCATAATATATCAACAAATATTACTATGCGTTCAGCAGTAGTCTGTTGATAATATCACATGATACAGTATATCACCCATAACATTTATAATATATGTTATCCATCCTTGTCATTTATATATGCATTGTGTATAAATACAAAATACATGTATATATACATATATATATAAGTGTGTGTGCGCGTGCATATATATATATATATATATATATATATATATATATATGCAAATATTCATATTCTGAAACATGGTAGACCTCTAGTCTATTGTATTCTTAGTGTTGTCTTCACGTAGGCCTGCAGAGCCTATGGTCGTGTCCACATGAACCGAAGCGTGTCCCCGACAGTCTTGAGAACTCCTCGAGTTCTATGCAATTCAGACAAAGTCCGGTGCTATTCAGAGCGTGACTAAGGACACAAAACGCTTTTGTAGAACTATTTAGAGACCCGGCGGCGACATAAACCGGCGACAAATCACAGCCGTGTAGCCCTAGGCAGATGTTATCTTCAGGAATATATAAAACATACTCCACGGTATAAATATTTATTAGCCTATGAGTGTGTATGGACCATATGAAACTGAAGGTGAGTTACGAGCAAGTGACCCATCATGCTGTGTTGTAAACTATTTTGCCAGAGACTCGTTATTGATAGCACACGGTACACGGATGTACAAAAGATGTTTACAGATGATCACAGGTAAAAAGTGAGTTGATATGTAATAAGTGTAAGTGTGTGGAAAGTTATGGAGTGGAACTTGTTTTTGTCTGGAAAACATGTGAGTCAACCGTGTCGAATTTGCTAGACTAGTAAACACACGCGCAGCATTGTCCAACATACTTGTTTTTATTTAGATCATTATGTAGCCTATGGTATGTATACCCTAGATAATATTATATAAGTTTCCTTTGTGATATTTAGCAACGAATAGTCATTATAGGCTACACAGCGAGTTCGAGCGCGAGGTCGCGTTTGTAGACACGACATTTAATTTGTCTCAGGACCTTAAGGCTTTAAGGCTTAACCGCAAAATAGACCTAGTGCTCATAGCCTAATTATCATGAGTTGAATGCTCAATGAATTGACGGTTGTTTGCGATGATTAACATAGCCATACGCTAAGTGATTGGCCCTTTAGCAAGATTCCTCCACTATTATAATAGATCTTGGGTTTTTAGACTTGGTGAGGTAAGATGATCACGACCAGAGGTGAGTCATAGACTTGGCCCGAGATTCCAAGGATCAATTATTAGCACTATGGCGGGTTGTCACTTTTACAGATAGCCTAATACTAGGTTGAGTTAATTTTACTGTAAACAGCAGGTCCAGGCACTCCAGTTGAAGCGCTCGAGGATAAGTATTCAACAGAAACAATGGAGTTTTGAAACTCTGATGAATGCTTTTCAGTTTATGCGCTCGTGACAGAAAAGAGTCAAAAGAAACCAGGAATAATACAACAACAGAAAACCGTGACGAATATCGAGCTTGAAAATAATTTGCTACAACTTATAGACAGTTCTGGTATCTTGGTATCCATGGTATCTACGATCTGCACAATTATGCCACTCGTGCGAGCAATGGAATTTGGGATTTAAATCGACACTGTGTATTTGTCTACTGGGCTGCTGACTTCGACCTTAGGCGACCTTTCCACGCCTGTCTCTCTGACGAAAAGACTGGGAAAGCGTTGCACGATTGTCCTTAGATGTTGTAACGTGAAAGGAAATTCATCGTCTTCCTAAAGGCTTCCGTGCGCCCGTGTCTGATTGGTAATCAACCTGTAGGTCTGTACGCTGACTGCTTTCGAGATCGTTGGATAATTATGCTGTTCACAGACAACGAGAGAAACTAACCAAGGTAATCGTCACCATTTTGAGATCCTTTGCTTGTATAGGTCTTTCAATATCTAATTGAGTAATGGATAACACGCTGGCGTAGAGAGCGAGAGGTAGCGAGTTCGAGCCCCCGTTGGGCGGACATGCTTTGTAGGCTGCTATTAGCGCCTTGTATTGCAGGCTGTCTGTTCAGTTTGATATTAATTAAGATTACTGCATAGCTTGTACATTTAAAGCGTAGTGCGTTTGTAGGAGTTGAATTAAAGGGGAAACTATTGTTAGAAGCGCTTTATTAGACGGTCATTTACAATAATAATTATAAGTAGGCCTACACTGCCTTTCCCCCGCGGTCGGTCGCGCTGACAAGAGAGCGCTTCTGAAGGGCTCTTGCTGAGAGAAGCGCTTTATAACTGGTCAAATATCAACGCAGGACAACTAATTTCTGTTATTCTTATTCACCCTTGGGCTTGGAAGAAACTCCGCCACTGTCCGTAGCCTATACTCTGGTATATAGTGCCAGTCTCAAGTGGAGGAGGGCGACGCTGATGATCTTTGTCACGAAACGGTTTCGTGTAACGAAAACTCCACGTACAACCCTTGGAAGTAATATTATCCATTAACGTCTGGTTTGGCATGCATGCTGTTATGCAGGTTCAAATGATCAGTGTTACAGTAGAGGTCATATCCAAGACCCTCGCCCGATACCCAAAGGCTCCTATGATTAATTTAATATCCAGAGTTCCCTGCCCCACAGCCATTGACATTCGAAACCAGTTTCTCGTTTGTCATCAACCGCCTGACGTTCAGTGATATAATTTATATAATTTATGCTCGGAAGCTTACGAAACACTTTAATCAACGCCAGATTTTATGTATCGCTAACTTGCATTAATTGTCTACGCAGTAATCAATTTGATTCGCTTGGGTGACAAGTTTGCTCTGCCAGTGCGCCTATCAACGTGGCAGGGCGGATAACGTTTTGGCTTTTGGCGCTGTAGCCACAGTTCGAACTTCGAATCAGGGCTTATTTTATGGAATATTTTATAGGCCTACAAGTTCTGCGCTTAATTAAAACATTTTTTAAAATCACCGGAGTCGAATGAATCGCTAAACTATTCAAGACTTGGCACCAGAGATTTGAGACAAGGCTTGAATAGTTCAGAAGCGATTAACGTCACTTTCGTTTGTCCAACAGAACCTGAGTTTTGAATATCAAGTTGTTTACTTTTGAAATTTAAACTGCGTGTATAGAGTGTCAAATGCCTTTCAATTTAAGTGAAGTGTCACGTATCCTGTAGGATTTGTCATTATTATGTATACCGTTAGTGGCGGCTTTGATTGACAAGGGTCAGAACCTTATCTTGGAAATCTATAATTATCAAATGCCTTATTGAAATCCAAACAGGATTTATGCCGGTCTTCGGGTTCTAAATTTTTAGTGACGAGGAAATCAGATGCTTTTTGAAACGATTGGATTCGCCATACAGAGTTGTTTATTTCAAAAGATCTGGTATTAATTTGGAGAAAATCAATCTTGAAGTTTACGACGAAACGCCTGACCCCGCATTTAAATTTGAGGGATACAGAGACTAGGCTACATCTAAATTCATATAAAGAAATGGGGGTCTACATTGGCACACACACTAACAATATTGCAGTTGTACAAGCACCCTGACATACGCGGAGACTACACTGCTCGGGTGGACGTATAATACAAATTTATATTAGACGGTTTAATCTACTCATGTAATTATTTTACTGTTTTTACATTATAAATGTTTTAAACTTTAACCCTCATCCGAACAAGCGAAAATCCAACTTAACCCTCAGGCTATCAAGCTTTTTTGTAACACTGACTACCAAGTGGGGGTGGTTACCACCCCCCCTGAATTTTGGGTTTGGTTTGAGATATCATAACTTGTAATACACCTATGGATTCAGCATTCATTTCTGCACAAAATGGTTTATTTAGGTTTAAAATATATGAAAGCACCCCGAATTTATGATTTTTTTTACCGTAGGGACCCGTCGATTCCACAAAATGTATACTTTCGCATAAGCAAAATATTAGATACTGTGTGTTTTTAACATAGTTGTAAAAAACGTTTTTTTCCGTTTTTTATTCTCTCCCAAAAAACGTCGTTTTTTTCGTTTTTTATTTTTCCCATCGTTTTTTATCGTTTTTTATTATTTCTTTATCTTTATTTATTCATTTACTTTCTGTTATTTTTTCACTTAATTTTAATTTTTTCTGATAATCCTTATGTCTTCCGCCAACTCTCAAGGATTCAGCTAACTAAAGTCATTATTTCATCGTTTAACATCATCATTTAAGGGATAGCCTGCGTGTAGTAGGTTCCTAATCAAGGTTTTCAAGGGTAAAATGCGGTTTTAGATGTAGCAAAGTCAAATTGTTTTCCGTTTCCGTTTTTTATCGTTTTTTGTGGTTTTTTTATTTTTTTGAAAAAAACGTCGTTTTTTACCGTTTTTTATTTTATTTTCATCGTTTTTTACATCTATGGTTTTTAACATAATTTATTTAATTAAAAATAGTTTACATATAATAAAGTCCAATATTCAACTATAAAAACTAGTAATAAGTTAGTTTTAGTTACAATAAAAAGAGAAAAAAACATGTAAAACATGCTGAAAAACGTTTACGCAGACTTAACGGTTTGCGTTGTAAAAAACCCAACATTTTCACACATTTAAATTTATTTTGAGCACTTTCGGTCATCAAATGTCAAATTAATTGGTATAAAAAATAGCCCTAAATGCCCTCTATAGAATGACATAATTTATTTCTCTTAAAAAATAAATTATGAATAATTTTTAATAGGAAAAACATGAAAATTTTATGAACATAAAACACCTTTATTTATATTTTAATTTATTTTGAGCACTTCCGGTTGTCCAAAGACAACTCACTGAGCACGGAAATGTAGCTCCACATTCCCTCTACAGAATGGTGTAATTGGTGTCTCTTCATGTCAAAGGACGGATAAGATACAGCCGATAATCTATGGGGTAGTATCCACCCCCCCCTGGTGCCTCGGGTATATCGGGTATAACTTTTGAATGGTATGGTATATCATCACACATTTTAGCTCAAAATGTGTGCAAATGAATCATCTACAGATACCTAAAACGTCAGAATTTTATTCCTAACGAAAAAGTTTGATTTGGGAAAAACCTAGGGGGGGGGTGGATACCACACCCCTGGTAGCCCGAGGGTTAATTTGAACAAGGGGGGTCTGGCCAGACCCCCCGTTTTAATGTAGGCTTTTCATAAGTAGGCTAATAGTGTTTTTTATATGCCAATTTTGTAGGATGATGTCAGAATGACTAAAAACAACAATGTATTTGTCTCTATATACAACATAAATCATTTTTATGATGAATTTTAGACTACAAGTTTAGTAACATTAATTGCGACGGTTTGTCATACCTGTTTCATGGACTCAATAACTGTCTATCTATAAAATTTGGAAAATCAAATAAAGAAATCATAATTCTAATAATATTAGTATTAAATGCTGCTAAATTAGAAGTCAGTATGACTGTTTTATATAAAATAGTTATCAAAAAATTAATGGAATATGCTTTTACCTAAATTGTAAGCATGTATACAATGTAGGCCTATATCATAGTCCGTTAGCTGTTGTTGTCGGGTTTGTATATCGAATGATGATGTCTCTCATCTCGTTGGTTAGGAAACTGTCAAACTACCTTGAATATTCTCATATAATGTGTCCGTATTCTTTTATCCCACATTTTTTGCTTACTACATTGTGCAACAGAGCACATCCTTTTGGCAATGCATTTGTCTGCCAAGCATATCCGGATCTTTACTTGTACTCAGATCTCTCGGCTTCATCGGTATCAACAGTTTCATCATCATCATCTTCACTATAAAGTTCAGTCTCATCATCATGCTCATCATCATCTTAAATTTCAACACTGTTTGTGTCATAAGAAACACCTGAAGGTTGTTATTCAGGCATTGGTATCGTTTCACGTTCACATTCTTTGTTATTGCTCTTATTGTCGAAACTGTCAACATTATACAGTAACCGTCAGTATTATCTTCAGTATCTCCTTATCACTCAACCGATTTGGTCGCTTAGATGTGCGAATTGTAGCTCATCCATATAGGAACAAAGTCATAAAAGCAATATTAGAAACTATCACTTTAAAGAAAGTTATGCGCCAAATATATGAAGGGGGGTCTGGCCAGACCCCCCCTTGTTTGGATTAGGGTTAAATTCAATACAATGCACAGGCTGCAGACTTTATATTAAGCGAATTAACACCGCTTGTGCTAACGTAACACTTGTCTTACATTTTATCACGCGGATTTTACTTATTGTTGACTTTAATTAGGCCTACAGGGACCTTGCATTATAAGGGACCTTGCATTAAAAGGATTTAATTTTCAGTCACATTCCACGAGTTTCTACTTTACATTACCGGCTGTTGGTTTGTAACTGAATTTATCGATATCCTGCGGGCTCTGACGCTACAAAAGCCCACATATTAATAATATCAGATTTAATTAGTGACTTTTGCGCTATATAAACATCACGTGAGTTAGATTTGATGTAGGCAAACACTATGGATCGGTTTATGCACCCACTAGACGAAGCATGTAGGACTAAGCAAGTGCATTATATGCCATGTGTAGGCTATTTGTATTGTAAGTTTTGTGCATGTGTAGGCCTACTGTTTGGATGCATGTTATGAATGTGTGCACAAGTGCATGGTGTGTGTCCTATGTATTGTATATGCACATGTATGAATGGCTGGATTTATGCATGTTTACATATAAAAAATGTGGATGTATATGTGTCTTGTTATTTGTAATTATGCATAATGTAGGCCTACATGTACTTATGCATGCATTATGTAGGCCACGTGTAGGGGCCTATGCATGTGTTTATGGTTTATGTACATGTAGGCCTACATGCATGTCACGGCTTGCAAGTGTTGCTGAATATGGCTAAAACGAGTTTACATAGAAAGGTTTTTGTCCGTCAGATGTTTTTCTCTTTGTTCCAAGCAACAGCTGTTACATCTCGCAACAAAAACACCGTGCCTACCACTCCCTCTCCTCGTTCTCCTCTTTCTCCTGCTCCTCTTCCTGCTCCTCTTCCTCCTTCTCAGCCTCCTCTATGCTAATCGATGCCTGAGGATGAGTTATTATTTTCATATGCCGTACTCTTCCTTCGCTTGGCTAACGTTTAATTATCGCCTTGGCGAGCAGCAGTCTAAGCCACAGGGTGTACAGTTAAAACGGTTTTTTTTCATGTGAACGCCACATAAACTGGCATCACCTTTCCAGCTCTACTGCTCATCGTAGCAGTGCCAGTCACAAGCCTGTGCAAAAGAGGAGGGCGCCGGGGAAAACGCACTTGTTAAGGCACATAATTTTTTTCATCTTCATGGTTGAAGCTTTGGGTTGGCAGTGATACCGTAGCGTATATTGATTTGGACTTATGCAATCCGATTATCATAACAATGTAATTATAGTGTGAGCCTTTTCTTCAGTAGGCCTAAATAATTGAACTTGGGTTGAAACGTGACGCTCTCTGGTGTTACGTAATATGGATTGATGCAATTCCAAATTAACACCTGGTCCAGCGGTGTGTAAGCTGACGAATATAGACCATGGACGCCGATTGGTTAATCCGTGTGGGTGTGGGGGGAGATAGATGTAATAATGAGTAACCTAGGCATCTGGCTTGGCTTTTAGGTGGACTTCTGAATAGTAGCATGAGAGCCAGAGGTCGGTGGTCAGAGCACACTGGATGCAGTGGCGCTTAGTGGCGATTGGTTTTGCAAATGCAAATGGGGTGGGCAGGTTTATGAACTGTAGCATTGTTAACTTTAGTGAAAAATTAGACAAACTAATGTTGGTAAATAGGCTTAATAATATAATAGACAAGTAACTGCAACTGCAGTTACGGCAATTTATTTTTAAAAGTATGTAATAAAGTAAATTGGAGAAAGGAGGGCTTTTTTAACGTGTAGTTGTAGCCTACACAAATATTTGCAGTTCTAAGTGGATTTGTGCAGTTGTAGAAGAATTTCTGTACAGTTAAAACTAGCAAAAAAGTCATTGTCCTCCGATTGGAAGTAATTTACTATGGAGAATAGTAAAGGAAAGAAGGAGTTGTGCAGTTATAACAATTCCTTAATAAAACAGCCCTGGGGGAAAGATTAGTTCAGGTGTGCTGAAGCAGGTAAGGTGAGTATCTTAAACATTGAACGTACATGTAAGTTACAATGTAAGGTAACGTACAGTGCATAGGACAAGATAAAGTGTAGCATAGAAAGTAAAGTAACATGGAAAGCAAACAACGTAAAGGAAGGCGATTTAGTGAGTTTTCCGTCCATAGCTGTTGCTTAAGAAGTTCTTATCTGTTTTGACGCGCACTGAGACCAACGCACGTGCAAGTCCGACCGCGCTAACTGATCAGTAACACGACAATAATAATTATTTTAGTCGTCCGCATCGAAACGTAGAGCAAGACGAAGGGAGACAGAAAAGCACAGAGACAGATACAAATAAACAGAGACAGCCAGAGACAGAGAGATAGTGTGAGGGGAAAGAGACAGGTAGACAGACAGACATACAGACAGACAGACAGAGGGGTGCAGAGTCAAAGGAAGGAACGCACTGAAGTAGACACGTATACGGAGGCATACAGATGTGGGACAACCTAGGGCAGGTATGCAGAAGAACGGACCAAGAGTACGAGACATACAGAGGAAGGCAGGCTAGGAGGGAGGCATTGGTAGACATGCAAACTTGCTATTAACCCCTTTTAGACACGGTCACTGCGAGCGAGAGGGAGGCGCTTATATTTTGGGGTTGCGAAACAGGAGGGTAGAAAAACTCGGTTTGGAACTCGTGTTGATCATTCGCTCGAACGATAAAGGACGATAAAGGACAATTACAGGACAATATAGGACGATAGAGTACGTTGTGCATGGACGATAACAGGGTTTTATTTCTCATATATGATCGGACATTTTAAGTGTTCGTTTGAATTCCTTGCTCATTCGTTCGGTTGATAGAAGACGATAAAGGACGATACAGGACGATACAGGAAAATACAGGACAATACAGGACAATACAGGACAATACAGGACAATACAGGAAAATACAGGACAATACAGGATAATAGATGAACATAGAGAACGTGGCGTTGTGGATGGACGATAACAGACTTTTATTTCTCCTGTGATCGAACATTTTAAGTGTTCGCTTGATTTCCTTTGAAGAAATTCTTGATTGAGCGAAGTTGACGTTGAACGAGAATCGAACCAGAGCCAAAGTCATGTTACTTCATCACTTAGTCGGACTTGCGCTGGTTGCGACGACAGCAGCTGCGGCAGCAGCGGGTAAGTAACGTTATCATCATCATCATCGTTGTCGTCGTCATCATCATCATCATCATCATCATCATCATCATCATCATCATCATCATCATCATCATCATCATCATCATCCGTCGTCGTCATTGTCATCATCATCATCATCATCGTCATCATCATCATCGCCGCCGTCGTTTTCGTCGTCGTCGTCGTCGTCATAATCATAATCATCATCATCATCGTCGTCGTCTTCGTCATTGCCACCGCCATCGTCGTCGTCGTCGTCGTCATCATCGTCATGGGAGTCGTGGCAATTTTCTAATGATTATGAGCTCATCCCAACTATGCTATATGCTAGGTCTGGCGACTCCATCTGATGCACGGGAAAAAAGGGTCCAGTGAATATATAGGAACAGACAGCAGAGCATAATTATACGTGGGCCACACTCATTTGAGTATACATTACGAGTGCCTGAGATCAGCGTGTACACTTGAGATGTGCCATATAAATTTATAGACACAATACAATACAATGCAGAATAACCCATTGCAATATACTTGAATATAGTGTAATGCAATACAATATAATAGCGAATGGTTTGCCAATTCAAACTCTCCCGATATAATTATACACTACTCTTATTAAACACTAAGAATGTAGAAAACTGCCTTAGCCTAAAATACATGAAAACTAAGAACTCATCTGAGATTATTTTATCCTGGCTGCATGCTCCTCTCATCACATAAAGTGATGATGTCAGCTGCAGCAGCAGATGAGAATGGTGTTAGATTTGCTATCTACTTTCTTTACAGATGGACCTCTTTGTTCGTCTCCGATGGCTCAGAGTAACATCATCCTAATCAACATCGCTGAAACCTTTCCAATCAGTAAGAACTCCAGCGTTTTATTGTCAACATCATATCCCCTGATATGTTTCAAATGCGTGTGTACAGGGTGGACCAAAAAGATCCCCTAGGTATTTTGCCAATATCTTGGCCAGAAGTAAGAATTTCGGAATGAAATTTTACAGGCTTAACGACATTTCATATTTACACATGATGGCCAGATTTCATCAATATTGTTCAAGCAGAACAAAAGTTATATCACTTTTAGTGAGGCCACCCATCGTTTTTTGCTTTCTGTTAATGACGCCTGTGTGTATTTCCACCTGAGCCAATCACCCTAGTGACCCTACGCTCTTGTTGCTATAGATACCACGCTGACTCGGCTCAACATCAGTGGCACTGACGACCTTATCACGTTGGATATAACGCGTAGCGAATACTTTGAATTCATCCCTTCGACAAGAGAACTGATCAGCCGAAAAGCCTTCAACGTCACGGGCGACACAACAATGCGCGTCTATTTGAACCTCACCTGTGCAATCAAAGCATCGCCACCAATTCCACCGGTAAGATCAAAGCAGATCAAAGAAGATCAAAGGAAACAAAATAGAGGCAAGACAAGACAGCAGAACTTTTATAGCGTGCAGTACTGCCCAAAATGTGCAGTTCTAAACGAATATGATTGTGCAGTTGTAGAAGCACTCATGTGCAGTTAGATAATTAATAGTAAACGAGTAACTTTCATCTGATTGGGATTAATTTGCCACGGAGGATGGGAAGGGAAAGATGAGATTGTGCAGTTATAAAAATCCTTAAAAGAGGCCATGCAAGACGGTGACTAGATTGATTGACTGATTGATTGACTGACTGGTTCATTCATTAACTGATTGACTGATGATTGACTGATTGATTGATTAATTAATCGATTGACTGATTTACTGATTGATTGACGGATTGATTGATTGACGGATTGATTAATATCACTCTACATGTATTAGTTCACAACACGTTCATTGTATAATAGTAAATCGCCATGTAATGCGATGTGGATGTAACGTAACAGGAAAGTTGAACGGCGCGGGTTCGATTACCGCTAACCCCATACCAGGTCTCGATGCTGAAGTGAACAGTAGGACAACTGGACACCTTGCCGTCTGCCATAAATTGAATTCAACTCCTGTTAAATTTCTTATTAGGCTACTTGTTATTGCGATATCATGCGATCTTCTTGGGTATACTTTTCAGTTTGAAATAGCAAGCCAGTTTTATTGCTAGAGATCTTTCTAGCCGTCGAAAGAACAAAAAGTCTAATTGCGTGCCACGTTTCAGGTGACGTTACAAATCTTGATACAAGTAGAAGACATGAACAACAATGCGCCGTTCTTCGTGGGCCTTCCTTACGCGGTCAACATCAGCGAGGTTTGAATTTTGCCTCACACACTTAGTACTAATAGTTACAATAGTAGCAATAGTAATAATAGTGGACCTAGTAATAGTGGTAATAGTTGCTATAGTAGTAATAATAGTAATAACAGTAATAACCGTATTGCCAGTATATGCCTAATAACAATATCAATAATTATAGTGATGGCAATTGTAATAGCCTAATTATAGTTATTGTACCAGTATTAATAGTAATAACATGAATTGTAGCAGAGTCTTGTGATATTGATACTGACATTTATGGTTATAGTAACAATGAACTATATAGGCCTACTAGTCAGTAATAACTTTGTAAAAAATTCTATTTGCAAGGCTAACATTTAAAATTTTACACTAAGTGCTTTTGGCACTGAAGAAATCTCGAGATTACTATGATGATGATAATAATAATAATTGCGCCGATGATCCAATATTAGCTGTAGCTGCATGGTTTTGTCGCTTTAGAAGTTTTTGTGTTGTTGAGTGGGTTGTATATTTCTGACCGTTGTATAAAATTATGTTTCCCTATAGCGGACGGCATTCAACATGACGGTCTTCCAGGGGGTGCAGGCTATGGACCCCGATCCCTGTGATCAAGGGTATCTCAGCTACTCGGTTAAAAATGACGGCAACCCATTCTCGGTAACTCCTTTATCTGCCTCATAGTCTTTATTTATTTATTTGCTCTGTTGGCGATATACATGTAGGCCTACATTGTAAAGGGTTGTTATGGGGTAGGTACATGTATACGTCAGTGGCAAGTTATTTATAGTAGTTTCAGCTTGACGACATTGTGTGCCAGCAAAGATCATTAGCGTTGCCCTCCTTCTTTGTCCTGGCTTGGGACTGGCACTGGCAGAGTGCAAACAGTGGCGGAGTTTACAGGAATTTAACCAACGTCGAATCCTAATTATAGGAGCGATTAAAATAACGCAAGTTGGACCCACCGTATACCGTATCCTACCCTATACCCTACCTTATCCTACTCTACTCTACCTAACCATACCGTACTCTACTACCCACCCTACTATGCCCTACCATACAATACCCTACCCTACTCTACCCTGCCCTTTCCTTCCCTGCTCTGCCCTACCCTACCCTACTACTCTATCCTATCCTACCTACTCTATCCTACCTTACCATACCATACTCTACCCTATCCTACCCTATCCTACCTACCCTACCCTACATATGCGTTCCAAAAAACTCTTCTTTGGCATTTCCACTGCTCGCCCATTTCGAGTGTAAAATGTTAGAATCGCATATGAATTGATTTTTTTTATTTGGAAAATAATTATAATTGTTTTTCGTTTCAGTCTTACTTTACGTTTCCTGTCTGGAGCGTTGGAAGTCTGGTTCTAATGAAGAAGTTAAACTACGAAACAATTCAAACGATCAACCTTACGATACAGGTTATGGTGAGTGACTGACTTTGTGACTGGTTGACTGGTCGACTGACTGGCTGAATGACTGACTGAATGACGCATTGACTGGTTGACTGACTGATTGGCCGATTTGCTGATTGACTGGCAGGTTGTCGCTTTGGCTGGGGGGTTGACTGGCTGATTTGCACATTCAATGTCTGAATGACTTATCTACTGACTGCCAGAGTGACTGACTGAGTGACTGAATTACGTATTGACTGATTGACTGATGACTGAATGACAGACTGATTGACTAACTGATTGGCTGATTACCTGACTTACTTACTTACTGGCTGGTTTGCTGGCTGACTGGCTGGCTGGCTGGCTGACTGACTGACTGACTGACAAAATTCACTTGATGATTAGCGCACTGACTGGCTAATTGTTTGGCTGTGTGACTGACTGATCAACTGAGCCAGTTTAGTTACAAATCAACAAGTACATCTAGCGTGGAATGTTGCATGTTGTTTAGGACAATGGAAATAACATAACAATAATGGGACAACTACAGCCACAACACACTGCAACGACTACGATGATAATAAACATCACTCCGGGCGACGACTACAATCCGGCATTCGACCAATCGACCTACAATGGCGAACTCATGGAAAGCACACCCCAAGTAATAATTATTATTTTTGTCCACTTAAATTTTATCCTATCGAATAAAAGTTTAATTGTGCTCACGTGCATTTGATGCCTCTGCTTCTGCAAGGCATGGAATCGACATCCGCTCTCGCTTCGCAGGTCACATTCACTCCCATACCTTTAAAAAACCGGCTCAAAACTTACCATTTCTCCTTGGCTTTTAAGTAGGCCTATACTTTGTTATATATATCTAGATAGACTAGATCCATCTGGCGGTTGGCTTTTACTCCGCAGGACATGGTATGAATTGCTGCAGACTGAAGCCAGCAGTTTGTCATCAGCTTCGTGAACCATGTCCAAGAAGTCAGGCGTATTTTCCGGCAGATAGCCCATTCGCCGAGTTCTTTGCATAAATTTGTTGAGCCTTGTCTTGTCCTCTGCAGCTATAGAATAACTATTATACTCAATTAGCCTACTCATAGACTCCGTTATGGATGGCATTGCCTACACGTCGTGTTGATTTTTCTAGGGACGTACCGTTGCGATCTATCCACCAATTGCTGCGAGCATCAAATACGCCAGACCAGGTGAACAGGTTGTCTACAGCATCGTACAGGACGCGAGCAATGGTAGGCCTATTATACGTAACCTATCTATAGTCTCTTTACCTATATGCATTCGTCTTAAATCATAACCTACTGTAATTAAGTGAGCAAGAATATTCTTTATTTGATTAGACTACCAGCAAGCCAAACGCGTAGCAGCTTACAGAAGAAATAAACAAGAGAAATAGGGCGTATTTATGCCAGGTAAAAATCGCCATTCTTATAATGAAACTTCTTTCGACAAAAACATCACATTAGGCAGGGTAAAAATTGGCGGTGGGGTTGGGGGCTCAACCCCCAGTCTTTCTTAGAGCCCCATGTTAAAGTCTGTTTTTCGAACCCTAATTCCAAGTGGATAATGGTCCAACCCCCCCAAGTTATTTTCCACAATTCTTACACTGACATTACGTGTAGGATTTTGTAGGTAGGGTCAGATCATGTGTCCTATAATAGTTTGGATGTCGTATGGAGTGACCTTAAATGCGGAGGAAGGAGGTCGTGAAGAATGTAAACGAAAAATTTCTCGTTAGTAATTAGTTGAAGAAAGGATGGATCCGTAAGTTTGTATGTGCACTTGTTTACAGCGCCCCTTCAAGTTGTCCACTCAGAGGCGCTCCCGAATGCAGCGCAGACACTGCATCGGAGTTTCACGCCGAAGCGCTGAGCAATTGTGAGCGCCTCTGGGTAGTAATATTGAAAGGCGTCTATGACAAGTGCTCAAACATAAAATTTATTTATTTATTTCAATACAATACAACCATTTACAATAATATTTGGTAATTAATATTTAATGTCACATTCATTCATTCGGACATTTATATAACGCTCCTTCAAGTACAAAAAACTACTCAGAGGCGCTCATTGTCACAGTCACAGCGATAGTAGTGGTTTCGGTTTAACGAAGCTGATTGATGACGAAGTCACGAAGGTCGTTAACTTCGTGCCCCCTCCTTCATTTATACTTGGGACTAGCGCTGCCAGAGTATACGAACAGTGGCGAACTTTAGAATGCAAAAGCCTACATCGATTTGGCGGGATCACGCAACAATTGAAACAAATGGCCCTTATATCTAGCATCGAAAAAGGTGAATAAAAAGGTGTTTGTGCGCAGCGTTTAATATTGATTTCGGTCTTCAATGACGATCGTATAACAGCATTGGCGGTTGACGTCACAGGAAATTCTTATGAACAGTTTTTTTCACGGGCTATTTATGCAGGGCAGCAGGACTTTTTTAACGTGCAGACGGTGCAGTTGTACACAAAATGTGCAGTTCTAAATGGATTTGTGCAGTTCTATATTGTATAAGCACTTCTGTAGGCCCTACAGTTAAAATTGGCAACAAAAATGGTGATTTTCCTCCGATTGGAAGTAATTTACCATGGAGGATGAAAAAGAAAATAGGGAGTCGTGCAGTTCTATAAATTTCTTAAAAACAGCCCTGCAGGGCAGAGCCAGGAAAATTTGTAGGGGGTTCCCACTTCGGTGATTTTTCATTTAGGGGTTTCCAATTGACATATTTGCAAAGTACACAGATTTTGTTTAAACCAATTTAGAAATTAGTTATTTGGGGAATCCGGATGCTCACTAATAGGTCTATAATACGCCAATGTTTTTCTGCTATCCACCTACATGTACGCCCCTAGTCAACTCAGTATGACGAGTACGCTAACCTACACTGTCTTTGGGAAGATGAGACGGCAAGGGAATGGATACGACAATCAATCAATCAATCAATCAATCAATCAATCAATCAATCAACTTTATTGAAAACCACCACAAAGTAATACAAGCTCACAGTTTACAAATTTGTGTGCAGGTTGTCAATAGGTAAACCCAAAGGAACATAATTATGGTTCCGCAAAACAGGGTTCCCTATTTACATCAGTAATTTATCAGTTATTATACATTGACGAACAAGATGTAAAATTTTCCCGAACATCGCTCAAAGGCTAGGGATACAAATTTATATTTTGAGTTTCCAGGCCTGGGTAGAAACTGGTAGGCCTACTTGATTATAAGTTAGCCTAACATGAAATGACTTTATTAAACTCTGATCTAATAAAGATTCTTAATATTAAAGATCTGTTAATATTGTTTCCGCATTCGTTTTAGCTGATGGTTCCCATTTCGTCATCGATAACCAGACTGGCGTCATCATGACGTCACCTGTAAACAACATCTTCGGTGCCAATCAGTTTGCATTTCAAGTACAGGTAAGCGTGAAATCTCAAATAATCTACCGGTTAATAAATGCACCTGTACAACGGTAGCCTACCTCAGGGAAAAGATAATAGACTGTTGATTATAACAACAATAGCAATGTTAAGACAGAATGTAGTAACAGCGACATTGTTAGACGTTATCTTGTAGGCCTACTATTTAGCGCTTAAGTAAAATTCGTGACTGGTCTGGCCTGTTCACATTGAAATTTTATATAATCGATCTGTATCGATCTATTTTAGAATCATCTATTATAGTCTGCAGCTCTGCTTCCTCTTTTTTTCTTCTCCTCAGGCGACGAAGGTCAATGAAACTTATCGCTATGGAGCAGCGCTTGTCCGCTTGAACGTCCGATCTACTCAGCTGATGACCTTCACTCAGCGCAGCTACTCAGCCGCTGTTGACGAGGACACGCTCAACGGAACTCTCGTTGCTACTGTCGTCGTGGTAATCGTAAATACAAGCCCAATTTATAGATAGCTACAATCTCTATAATACATGTAGCTACATGTAAGCGTAGCGAGAAAAGGCAATCTTTACCAACAAGCGAAGACGGTAATTTTTCGCTTGGCCTGGTCTGGGAGGGAATCTGAATAGGGACACTTTATAAATTCTTGTTGATTGATTTATTGGTTGGTTGATGGATTAATTGATTGATTGATTGATTGATTTGATTGATTTGATTGATTTGATTGATTTGATTTGATTGATTGATTGATTGATTGATTGATTGGGTTAAGGCAACCGATGGTAAGTTGATGTAAGGTACAATAAGATGGCGTTATTATCATATTAACCTGCTTTCCACTTAATATTCTTTCATAATAATTATTAAATTTTTCATAATAGGCCTACCAATCTGCTGGGATATGGCGAACATCTGTCTGATCACATAATATAACTTATGTGATGCATAACTTTATAGCATATTTATTTTCATTATAATTTTATGTAATTTGCAATAATTAGGTCAGCTTTGATAGGTTGATTGATGTGTCTTTTCAGATCGACGGAGGACAACAGGGGCCGATCTACTCCTTCATCGGACAAGTTACAGACTTCACCATCAACAGTCGAACGTCAGTATATAGGCCTATGTATAGTTGTATACTGTAACAGACCTAATGGAGTTGTTACTCATTTAGTATTCTGCTATTATTAGGCCTATTGTTAATATAAATTTAGTATACACAGCCACCTAACTACCAAGCATTAGCAATTGTCATGGGCAATTATCAGGGGCTAGGGGGCTAGGCCCCCAAGAAGGCCGCGGAAAAAATTTCGCGAGAATTTCAAGAACCGAAAAAAGTATTTTCGCAACATTTCACCAGAATGGTTAAAAAGGTCATAATTTTTCCGGTAAAAAGTCTTCAGAAATTTGGTCGATAAAAAATATTCTCGGCGCCGCTCGTAAGTCCAAGTTATTTTTGCCCCCCCCCCCCCCACAAAGAACTGAAGCCAAACTCCGCCCATTGCAATTGTGACACTGAAGGACTTGTTTTAACCCTTTAAAGGGCAGAAGCGCCCCGCACACTTATAACAAATGTAAATACACAATAAATTAAAGAAAAATGACCACAAGAAGGAAACATTGTTGTAATAAAAATATCTTTAATTTTGTAAACAGTGGCAGTCTGGTTGCCACTGCCCGTTCGTTGCAGACAACATGTGGCAAAATTACGACCACTGCCCATTAGGAGTCCAATGTGAAACGCTATGACTGGCTAATGTTTATGTGCACAGGTGACAGGACAATTCCCCCCATCCCAGGAAATTACCCCCATACATTTACCCCCCCCCCTCGAACAATTACCCCCGGACAACTACCCCCATGCTGAATGTATGTATGAATACAGTATACAGAAATATGTATCTAAGTTTATGTGCATGCGTGTATGCATGTATGTATGTATGTATGTACATATGTATGTGTGTATGTAAGTTTCTTTGTATGTATGTATGTATGTATGTATGTATGCATGTATGTATGTATATTATATGTAATAGTCTATACTCAATGCCGAATTCAGCATAGATATGCGTATGTATGTAGGCACGTATGTAGCGCCTATGTAAATATGCATGTAATGATATGCCATGTATGGATGTATGCATGTATGTCTGCATGGACGTTCGAACATACATACATGTATAAATACACACAAATACATACGTATGTATGCACATGCATACATTCATATAACACATGCATACATTCATACAGCCACACATATTTTTATATACACATGGGCACAAGCAGTGTCATACATATATGCATACATATGCACACATACATACATACATGCATGCATGCATAGTATTGCATTCATACATACATACATACATACATACATACATACATACATACATACATACATACATACATACATACATACATACATACATACATACATACATACATACATACATACATACATACATACATACATACATGCATAATAGCATACATTTGATGAACAAACAATTGTCTAACATGCATGTATTCGTGCAGATATGTAAGTGTATAAACGTATGTGTGTATGTATGTATTTATGTATGTATGCATGTATGTATGTATGCATTTATGGGGGTAATTGTCTGGGGGGTAATTGTAACTAACACCTGGTGAAATAAAAAGAATATGATATGTGTCAATTATGATTTCTAAGCCCATTAGGGGTACCCACCTGTTGGTGGCAAATAGGAGGCCACCGCCCTTTAAAGGGTTAAGTCGGGTACACAGTGACAGTCTCCGGATTTGGAAAACTCGAACCTGTGAAATAAGCTTAGTCGCAATGACAGCCCTTTGTCTGACTCTATAACTAACTGGCTACCATGTCTGACATTATCATCTTGTTGCCCTTGCTGGCTGCTATTTTTTTAAGTGCAGTGTTTTTCAGCGTGCCTACATGTATTGTAGTTCAATTAATTCAAATTTGTACTGAATGCCTGAAATAATTAATTAACGATGCTTTTTTATTTTAATATATTTAGAGGCGAGATACGAACAGCAAAGAAACTGAGCTACAAAACGAATCCACTGTACAACCTTTCCGTCTTGGCAAAGGATTCGAATAATGTAAATAAAAACTGTTTTTAATATGGAAATAAATGGTTTGTCTATTAATCAGAATCAACATAATGGTCGTATAGTGCTAGAAATGCCGATAAGCTTACAGGATTGATAATTTATATTGTCTTCGTATTATTGGTATTGTACAGCTTTGTAATGAATATTAATTGCAAGTTATATAGCGCCGCTTTAAGATACACTCGTCAGAATATATGAACAATAAGTTTTTCGATTTTTTTTGTATTATTTTGATTGAATTGTATTGCGTTATTGTGTTTAAAAATTATACAGTCATTTTTAACATCTGACTTTTTGCATAGACCGACACATGTGTTGTGATACTGACTGTAACGAAATCGACCAGATATAATCCACAGTTTGCTCAACCAATCTACACATTCAACGTCTCAACTTCAAGTAACAACGTTGGTCTGGTCCAGGTAAGCGACGGTTACCTAATACCTATAACCTATTTTATTGCTGTGGCTGGGCTTGGAGCGCCTCTGAGTAGGTTTATTGAAGAGGCGCTATATAAATTCACGAAATGAATGAATGAATGAATGAATAATGATTATATGGGCCTTACTAACCACTCCGCTTTCTATTCTGCAAATCTTCAATCAACTGTTTCTTTAAACTACAAGAGAGTTAAATTTGTCGCAATCTTCGACTTTTCTGACCAGCAAACCGTCAATGCAAAGTTATTGCTTCATTCTTCAACTTGTCTTTGTTCACTAAATTGTTTAGCCAACTCCGCAAATGGTCGCATGAAACGAGTTACAAATTTACTCGAATCAGCCGATAATTAATCGAATACGATTTTTAACGATTATTCGAATAATCATTCGTTAAAATTTGCAGCTCTGTCTTGTTTTCTATTCTATTCCAGGCTGGAGATGGGTTGGGAAGTGTTTTAACATACCGTCTGATCGACACGACTGGGTAAGTGCCATTGAAAATATGAATGAGTCACTATTATATACGTGAGTGAACTTCCATTAAGTCGACAAGCAAGGACTGTGCTACATTGCACCGAATTAACACTGCACTGCATAATATATACCACTGTACTTTGTGGCATAACATTGTGTACTGCGTAGTATTGCATTGCATGGTGTTGTTTTGCATAGGCCTGTATTGCACACAATGCACAGTGCTGTGTTGCACGATGATGTGTCTAACTGCACGTCACTGCGTGATTGCGTTCCACATCTTTGCATTGCTTATTGTTGTATAGAATATTATTCAATAATAATAATTTTCCTTTTATTGAAAGTTTTTTAAAGTTTAGCCGGTTGACAGACAGCAACCGTTTACAGTGTAGGCTACAGTTATGCAATTGAAACAAGCCACAGGAACGCAAATAACATGGAACATAAATCTTAACTTTAGTACTAACAGAATAACTGTACAGGCAGCCTGCAAATACATTTTATTGCAATACTACTTCTTTTGCCAAATAACATATCCCTTGCATTGTACCTCGCAGTGTTAACGAAATGACTTAGCATTAAAGGAACAGTTATTCGGAATAAACGCAGTTAAAATGTTTTTAACACCTTAATTGATACCTGAACTGAATTTTATTTCACAGATTGTTTTCCGTGGACAGCACTGGACACCTGACCTATTCGTCTTCCAGTTTCATCTCAAACTTCAGCTCTTCCCACTCCATGATGGTAGTTGCCAAAGATGACGGGCAGCCTCCACGTCAGGACAGCGCCCTGGTGGTGGTCAGCTGGGCCGCCTTCGGGGTCCCATGGGTCCCTGAGCCGATTCCACTTTGTGCCTCAGCTGGCGAGAACAGAGGCTACTATATCGCCGTCATTGTACTTGGAGTGGTTGCTGGAATTCTGCTCCTGGTCGCGATTATCCTGGCTGTCTGCATGTGCACGAGGTAAGAACATACCAATATTTAATAATTAAATTTGTATCTTAATTTATTTCTATTTGAAATTGCTCCAATTGTATACTTTTAAATTTTATTAATAGTTGTACTTATTTATGCTTTCAAAAATATATAAATCACCGTGGTTCAAAAAAAACTAAGCCAAATTGTTTTGCATATATCTCAAATACCTGATGACATATCAAGCTAATATATTCCAAATATTTAGAGAAGTGGACCAAGAATATGATTCCAAAATTTCATGAGACAAAGTTGAACGGTTAAAAAGATATGAATTTTTAAACTTCATATGCCAAAATTTCAGTTTACAAGCAATTTTCTGTCAGATTTAATTAAATGTTTTCTTATATCTCTAATGCCTGATGATTAATCATTCTAAAATTTTCCAGATATGTAGAGAATTGAACTAACAATATGATTCCAACTGTATGGTTTTAATATTTAATTAATTAAGATGCTCAAAATGTCCTCCTGCTTGCACGCAAGCCTGGAAGCGCTGGCGCCATGCATAACGCAACAGCATCGTCGATTATCCTCTGGTCCAGGCCTTTCCACACTTCCAACAAGCGCTGGTTGCTTCAGATCGTTTATATCATGGATTGTTGTTTGGTAGATTTGGTCTTACATCACGCTCCACACTTTATAATTAATTAATTTTACTTCATCATCCCTGAAGACCAAAATTTGGAACTATCAAGCATGGAAACCGCAACGAACACCATAACAGACTTGCTGAAAACAGACATTTCTGGAGATCAAGTTTAAATATTCATATCTTTCTATCCGTTCAAATTTATGACATGATATTTTTGGAATCCTATTCTTGGTTCAATCCTCTAAATATCTGGAAATTTTGGTATGATTACTTATCAGGCATTGGAGATTTAAAAAAAACAGTTTAGCTTACTTTTTACTGAATCTGGCAGAAAATTGCTTGTAAACTGCAATTTTGGCATATGAAGTTGAAAGATTCATATCTTTTTATCCGTTCAATTTTATCTCTTGAAATTTTGGAATCATATTCTTGGTCCACTTCTCTAAATAATTGGAAAATTTTAGCGTGATATGTTATCAGGCATCAGAGATATATGAAAAACAATTTGGCTTAGTTTTTTTTGAACCACGGTGTATGTTTGGTTTTTACGATATTAAATTCATAATATTAAATTAGGTTTAACTTACTGTCTGGTTAAATCCAGTTTTCCTGTTATGCAAAAGACATCAACGTATTATTTGATATTTTCTTTAATGTTATCAATTTAATTATATACAGTTTAATTGTGTCCAGTTCTATGCAATACTGCACAGATTACGCAAAATAAGCCAATATACGTTGACCATAATGTTTACTCATGTCTGACCTAGTATGCAGACAGAAATTTGACTTATGATATTAGGTGATGTGTGACCTATTGCTTACCCAATTTATAATCAACACCAGAAGTGGTTAACTTAATTTGCCTTATCGTCTAGCACATGAGATGACTCTAGTCTCCGCGTTACATGTCGGGTCTCTAGCTATTTAGCTATTGTGCCAAACTTACCTATAGTTAACGTCCATGCAGGAGAATTAATAGCCTAATTCCGGCAGCGGATTGGGCCAGTTTTCGAATCTTATTATAAGGTTCGAAAATTGGTAATAATACCTGCATACTATAATAGTATGCACTATGCAGGTATGATTATTTTTTGATAAAGTTGTACTGTGAGAGGCACTTTATCAATCCACAAATGGAGTACAATGGACTGAAAGAGAATAGATGGAATAGAATGGAATTAAATAGAATGAACTAGAATTAAATAGAATGAAATAGAATGGAATAAAATAGAATGGAATTAAATAGAATTTAATATAATCTAATACAATATGCCTGGAGTTGTCTTGACCAGATGCGCCTTACTTGCCCCTTAGGGAATCCCTAAAATCTTTGCTGGGATTTTCCCTCCGTCCGGTGGAAGGTAAACGGGATTCGAGTCCAGAACTTGACACCGACGACTCAGTGTCAGTCCAGTTGATTGACTACGTGACTCACAGAACCGGAAGTCTGAGAAGGTACTCGCACGCATGCGTAGTGAAGAATAACATGGCCATCGTTCTTGGCATAGAAATGGATTGAGTCAGGGCCATATCATAAATAATTACATAATAATTGTCAACTTTATTTGCAATCGCTATGAGAACAATAATATCCACAGCGAGTTCCATTCTTGGAATTAGCCATAAAGGTCGCACGTACGCTGTATGTTAACGAACTTAACGGCGCACTTCAGCGACATGTTTTATCTTCCTAATCGTATAGGCCTACATGTATACGCACACGCATGCATATTGCAAAATGTCTTGTTCTTTTGCATGTTAGCTGAATTTGATTTTGAAATCTCATTAAAGTTTTACTCTAGGTCATGCTGGGAGCACTGCCATCAGAACAATGTCGTCTCATTTCTTACCTAGTATTATCTGCTAATTTGCCTATAATATTAGTGCAGTAGTAGCCTAATAATTTATTAGGGCGGCGTTGGGGTGCCGATCGAATGCTTGAAGTCCGACAGCCGCCGCAGTTATGTGGGGTCTCAAGTGTGGTTTTGGAGGAGTGTGAAATATCAAGCGGAAATAAAGGTCATTATGTGGGTTCCTTGGGGACATGCTGGCATGGGGGTATGTAGGGCGTGGTAAGTAATATGAGTGTTGCAATGATCGAGCTACGTCGTTTGAGTTCGTTATCGTATCTGACGCAGAGCTAGATCGAAGTCTAATGCTCCACGTCCTCCACGGGTGACCATCGAAGTGGACCGAAGCCCCCAGAAACCACGACAACCTGCCTTCCCCCAGGAAAACACCAGGTAACCCCTTCCACCCTGACACGTGCATGGATCTGGATCTGCTTTACTAACACGACCACTCGCTTCCGCTTATAACAATGTCAGGCTATAGATCTATGTAATAATCATAGTGCTGGGGTTTGAAGGTTCTAACTACATATTTTTGTTCGCGACGCCCTTTTCGTTTTTCCACAATTGGAACTGGCACTATCGAGTGCAGAATTGGCGGAGTTAGGACGGTAACTTCAACAGCGCTCTTTAATAATCTGGTTTAATTCGGTTGGATTTCAAGAGGCGCTTTAGAAGTTTGAGATGTACAGTTTGTCTATGATTGCGTCCATCCAACTCAGCCATACTAAGCAAACTAACTTTACTAACCTAATCTTTTTCATCTTCCACATTCTCTTCAAAAGACTCTAACCTATACAGATAAAATGGACGGATTTGTAGACCATCTGGCAAGTAGCCTACAGGTCGATTTAAAAGGAAGCGTCATTGCAAAGGACCAATGCTTCTTGTTAGTGTTCAGATTCTGGCTTTGGGGCTTTCTATCGATGGGTGGCTTGCGTTGGAATGTGTTTCTATATATAGAGCTTAAATTTTACGCTTTCTTTCTTTTGCATGATACCTCACGAGACTTTTTGAGATATTTCATATAACAAATGCTTGTTATTTTAATGTAATTGAATTGACTTCTGTAGCGCCTTTTCAATGATACACAAGTAATATAGTTGGTGCTTTACATATAGTCAACACTTATGATCAGTCAAAGAAACCGCGTCGGAATCTAATAGACCATGAAATCCTGCCGTAGTGTGCAGTGGATACTGCATAATAGGGCGAGTTGAAACAGGTTGGTAGTACATGTAGGTTTAGATCTTAACTTAATCCTGGAGTGGTTCAAACTGAACTATAGTTTAGTTGGTTCTAGTTCAAGTAGGTCTGATTAAGGCGATTCTGGTTCAAATATATATCTTGTTCGAAAGGTTCTGTATGTCTTACTTTACCTGCCTTACTTCCTTACCTACTCTTAGCTATCATTGCTAGGCCTATTATTAAATGAGTTTCTCACGCACGGGAGGTCGCACCGAGACGTGAACGTGAGGCGCTGACAGTCAGTCGCCAGAGATAAACACTGTTAGATAGATATTCATTTGCTAATCTACCATGTATTGTCTTACATTATTTGGCATAATAATTATGTTTCAGCTACTTAACTTACCTCATTACGGCTCATAATTTTCATGGCGTGCTTTTCTGCGCAAAAGTACTTTTCTAACTGCATTTTGCAGTTGTATTAGCAGTTAAAATGGTTTTTTAAAATGCAGGGCTTTTTAACGTGCAATTTAACACAAAAATGTACATGGATTTGTGCAGTTGTAGAAGCATTTCCGTACAGTTAAAACTAGCAAACAGGTAATTGTTCTCCGATTGGAAGTAATTTACCATGGAGGATGCAAGGGAAAGGAAAGAAAGGGTTGTGCAGTTCTCGATATTCCTTAAAAACAGCCCTGATAAAGGTCATTGTAATCTACCATGGAGGATGGGTTGGGAGAGAGAAGGTGTTTTGCAGCTCTTGAAATTCATTTTAAAAACTCTTGACTTACCTCACTGCACCTGCATGCATGTTTGGCAGGAGTGTGGTCGGTGGCTTCGAAGTGACGAAGGACTACGGTCCGTACCTGCAGCCGTACGGTCCAGGTGAGAGTTCCACAGACGACATTGTCATCCCATCCTCATCAGTTCTCAACTCTAGCGACAAGATGCAGAAGCTACGCATCTACCACAGCGTCCCAACGGACCGCTCCGACCCCGCAGCCAACCGTAACGCCACCTCTGCGGCGGCACCAGACCCCCGTTCCGGTCCACAGCAGTCCAAGAAAAATCCTCCCCCATCCTACCCTCCCTACTCGTCAACGTCCATCAGCACCGCTTCGTCACCCCCAAGCAGCCGAGTCGAGCGGTACAAATTCGAAGAAGACCCAGGCTCTGTCCACCCGTCTGGGTCCGCCCGTCCTCCTCGGTCCGCCTCCCCAACGCGCAGGGCCTACCAGACGCCACCGGTGGCTCCCATGGTGCCGCATAACAGCGTCCCTGGACCGCGGAGGAGCGGGAATCGACTGCAGGAGACCGTGGCGGCGTTGAGGGACTCCAACTCAGGCGACACGAGCAGCACGGAGACCCTCGTGACGCCGGTGAATCAACGGGCGAAGGCGAGCAGTGTGTCGTTCGTGGATAATCCAGCCGGATACATGTCGTCACAGGTTGGTTTAGCGACTTCTCATAAATATATCAGCTAATAATTGATATTGATTTCGTTGTGGGGCGCAGTGGTGTAGGGGTATGTTCGTTATCTTAGAGCTGGAAGGTTGTGAGTGAAGGACTTGCTCTTCAGGGTCCCTACGAGGCGGCTTGAGGTGGATTCGAAACACATCAAGCCGCTGCGTATACCCTGGGCAAGTCCTTCACTCGCAATTGCTCATGCGATTCAGCGTCAAACTCCGATTCACTGTACGCGCTGTAGTCGGGAGCGCCTCTGAGAAGTAATCTTTAAGGAGCGCTATAACAAGTGCTGATACATACATTATTATATACATGCATTCACTGATTGCAGAGATTTATATAGTTCTACTTAAAGTTCAGCTAATCAGAAGCGCTCCCAACAGAACATGGACATGGAGCTCGTCATGCATAGATAAGCGGAGTCTTTTTCTTATCTTCATACCAGCATATTATTAAATCCATTTAACCTCGCAGCATTCTTTTCTTCCTCCTTCCAAGACCACGAGAAACGGAATTTTTTCACTGAATCCATTGCTACTATGTCTGTCCTCTTTAGCCGTGGTTGTGTCGGGAGCTGCTCCGAGTAGTAACGCGTGGTATAGTGGTTATGCTCGTTGCCTTGCAGCCGGAGGGTTGCAGGTTCGAATCAACCTCAAGCCGCCGCGTTGGGACCTTGAGGAAGTCCTTCACTCGCAATTGCTAAGCGCTTCGGCGTGAAACCCCGATGTAATGTCCGCGCTGTAGTCGGGAACGCTTCTGAGTAGCAATCTTGAAGTGGCGCTATAACAATTGCACAAACATAGTTATTACATACATAGTGACCTTGAAGGGGTGCTTTATAAATATTCATAACGAATGTATGATTATCTGCTATTCGCTTTCCTGTAGGAGGGTATGGACGTCAGCATGTCGGCATTGACAAGAACGGACGGTGATACAGGGATAATCGTCTATTACTGAACCCAGGAAAGACAGACGAACAGCAAAACGAAACCAGCCGACGGGGAAAACCCACATGCCGAGTTTCGGTTTCGGTTTCAACAAGCGAAAGTCACGGACGCGGCAATTGAATGGCTCCAGTTGGGACAACAATGGGGGGAGGGAGGGGGGGTAATAAGTCATGATGTTCCGTTTACATTTGCGTTCCTTTACCAATTCTGTACCAAAAACGTACATTTGTTTTGTGATGCAACTATATGTGTACCAGCGATGTAATTACGTGTACCGTGTACATAACACTGGAATCAAATTGAAAATGCAATGTACGAATTTACACAGGCTGTACAGGGTGGGCCAATAGAAATGCAACAACTTTGACGCCTTATAACTTAAGCAATTTTTATCTGAGCGTCTTGTCCTATATATCGGATTGAACATAATTATCCATTTTATCAATCTGCAAAATATCTAAGAGATACTATTACGACTTTTTGAGATAATGCTATTAATGTTCGATGTCCCTTTTTTGCCATGAAACTGCAAGAAAAAACCAAATATCTTAAACTTAATATGTCAATGACTCAATTCTAAACAATCACTATTTCTAACAATTAATGTCAATTCATATCTTGAGTGAATTTATCATAAGTCAAACAAATATTCAATATGTCCACCACGTGCTATAATGACAGCATGGACACGAGACGACCATTGATCGATCGATGGCTGAGTCCACCAGTGCTTGGGTTATTTCAACCCAGCAGTAAACAATCAATTTTTTCAAATGTTCAACGTCACGTATCGGTTCACGATAGACCAGTTGCTGAAGACAACCCCATACCGAAAAGTCAACCGGGTTTAAATCCGGATTGTTCGGTGGCCAGTTCTCCGGCTCAATAAACTCTGGTACGTTAGCGTTCAGATAGGCAACCGTATGACGTGAACGATGCGCCGGCGGGAGAACGTTTGCGACCACAGTTGCGGCTGTTAGACGTTCCCGTGGCATCAATTTGTTTAATCAATCGATGTAGAGCATATTTATTCCATTTTCTAGAAGGGAATTCTATCAACATCTGATGTGCATTGTATTCTTTTTCTACTCTTAAGATTCTGATTAAAATTCTATCCTCTTCCGTGAGCGGCGCCATGATGTTCATTATTTACATTCAAAATTGAGAGGTGTGCGTCGCACCAATGTTTTTATTTAAACGGTGCCGTATGTCAGCGCAAGATTTTACACAGTACTAGAATGGATAATTACCTTCAATTTAGTATATTGATTACGATGTTCGGATAAAAATTGTTCAAGTTATAAGGCGTCAAAGTTGTTGCATTCCTATTGGCCCACCCTGTATAACAGTGTATGTTACAGTACCAGTGTTGGCTACTGTTCAAAAGCTCGTACATAAATAGGCCTACTAGCTATTCAGTGTAGCAATTTTGCAATCTCATAGTACCAATGATGTACTTTTAGAAATGTATTCGCTATCAATTTGCATATATGAATTTTATTTTGACAATTTTTGGCACTTGCATGTTTCATATATTGTGCCATTTTATTGACGTCTCAAAAGTGATTTTTTATATCAAGTTATATGTACCAGTTGACAGCATAATGTAGTTAAATGTATTATCCATAATGTACTTAAATGTATTGTCATTAGTACCAGAGCATTCTTAGCTTGCATTTTAATGACTGTGTGTTAGTCAACCAAATTATGATCAAAACGAGGACAAGTCTAGAGGTGCTACATAAATCTAAACTATAAATCATAAGGTTTTCTCCTACTGTGTGTAATATTGTGTATGCCCCAAGAAAGTCTCTGAAACCGCATGCTTTTGAGTGACAAAACAATTATTAAACTCTTCTTAAATGCAAATGTTTAGGTCAGTTCTGCTATTTTCAGCTCTCAATTCACTTTAAGCACATGTAAGAGGGGAAGGTCATTCAAAGCAGAAGTGCATAATATTACTTCTTTGATCGTGAGAATGTGCAATGAGGTCAAACCTATCTGACAATCTACATTGCCAGATCTCTGGCAATATCGGTCCTTTTTTTCACAAGACTTGCCGTTTACTACCCAGCTTGCGCCGGTACCAAATCACACGGCCCATGCAGAGAAACAGAGACAGAGCTACATGTACGTGTGCGTAAACAACTTGCCCAGGGTCGTTACCCGGAGTCAAACCCACAACCGCCCGCTCCGTGAGAAATCGCGTTACCGATCAGCCTCCAGGTCGCACTATATATATATATATATATATATATATATATATATATATATATATATAAATACATACATGTAATAATGTAATATACATTAGTTTATATAGGCTACAGGCATTCATATAAGGCATGCATAATGCGTAAATGTTGATTACATCAGCTCCAGTATTATATGCATGGGGTGATCAATCTACACGTAGTGTAGGGGTTAGTATACTGAACTGTTAAATTTCTGGATCTGGGATTGGACCTCCACATCTCTTAATAATATTGACACTGTCAATCAAGGGAGCTGGTGTTATGATGCGCATGCGTCCAATGGCTGGATCGGTTATAATGAGTACACTGACCGTACATTGACAGTGGGATGATGAGATGGCGAGGGAGAGGACTGGTCACCCATCCTCATTTGCCGAGGCTAAGAAGATTAAGTCGCTAACACTTCATTCCTACGACTACATCAGTGCTAGTTTAAAGGACTGCAAAAATAGGCCTACTACATTCGCAAGAACATAGCAGGCTCGTTCAATCAATCAATCTATCTATCTATCAATCAATCAATCACAATAATTTATATAGCGCTCCTTGGAGATATCTACTCAGAGGCGCACCCACACAGTGTTTGTCGAAAAGAAAAGTCTTGAGAAGACTATATAAATAGCCAGGAGAGTCACGTGGTGCGAGCGGAGAGCCGCAGGAAGGTCATTCCGGATAGCTGGAAGCCTGGACCCACCACCGAGAATGCTCGTCGCTGCACGGTAGTGGTACGAGAAAAAAAGGACGAGATAGTCACCACAGGCAGATGAGCGCAGCGAACGGTGGCCCATGGGAACAGAGATATAGCCTAAATAGCTCACATAGGTATGATGGAGCTTGAGCCAAGACGCATAGTGCCGAGAAGTGTCAGAAGTTTGCAGTCAAGATCCTTCTGTATTCTGTAAACTTACACAAAGAATGTAACAAGTTGGGTTTACGACAATGTAACGCGTCCTATCTCCACCATCTCCACCACCAGTATAGGACACTGCGGGGTGCCAGAGGAGCTAGTGACACTAGTTGAGGACCTATACCGCAAGTCGGTAAGTTAGTGCAGTGAGAGTGGATGGAGAACTGACGGAATGGTTTGAAATCAAAGTGGGAGTTAGACAAGGGTGTGGAATGTCATCGGATCTTTTCAATCTACTAGGCCTACTAGAAATAGTAATGAGACGTGCGTCCTGAGAGAGTTCTTGCTCCGCAAAAGCGGCAGAAAATATTGTATCGGTCACAAACCTTCCAAAGTCACCCAAAATTCAACAATCTTCTGCGTCATTATCTGGGGAAGTCCTTTGCCTGCATGTGACACACGTGTGTTTTGTACGGACCTATTAATAGACATCGGTATGTAGACACGTGACCCTTGGCATTTCGTTTGAGCGGGATTCATAGAATAACTCATTGTCTTGAAACTTTGTTGAGTAGACGGACGACGAAGCGTTTCTTAGGAATATCGAAATGGAAACAAAACAGGACGTAAGCCAGACATAATTATTTTCGCATAGTATAAGCTTACATGTATTTCATTGTTGTATGTGTGATTAAAGAAAATTACGAGAGTCCACATTTTCAACGCCGCAACTTTATAGGAATACGCTCATTTCGTTATAGGCTAGTCTTTTCCAACCACGAAATTAAAACGTTCCTGGCTTTGTTTGTTTTAAAATAGCTTTATTTTATTTATATTTATATTTATTAATTTATTTCCTCGACCAACAAGATAATACAATTTTGGCAGTGAAAAAATATTTGGACTAGGCCTATATAACTTGGCCATCAAGGGGAGACGGAGAATGGATGGACAATCCCGCTAATAGGGCCACCCATGCTGACATGCCTACACACACATGCATACACAGAAACAATGTGTAATATGGCTTCTGAGTAGGTATCTTTAAAGGGCGCTGCATAAATTCTTATTGATTGGTTGATGATGAAAGTGTCACATAAATCGTTTAGTTATCAGGTTGATTTTTACCTGTTTGAATGGCCACTTTTTCTCCTGCTGGCTTTGGGTTGATAAACATATATTATGTCTATGTTTTAAAGAGCACACATAATTATTGTTGCTCTATTTTGGAGCACTCTCATTGCCAATCATTGGCTATTCTACTGCCTGTCTATGTGAGTTCTTCTGTTCAGTACCTTTGCTCTGCACTCGCGATGGATAGATGGATTGATGAATAGATGCATAGATAGATAGATAGATGGGCGGATCTTTAACGGATTGATCTATTGGTGGGTGATTGGATGGATGGGTGGGTGGATGGATGGGTGGGTGGATGGATGGGTTGGTGGCAGGGCCGGATTAAGCAATGTGGGGGCCCTGTTCGGGAGAATTTTGTGGGGGCCCAATTTTAAATTTTCAGAAAAGTTGATGACCTTTTTTTTTACGTAGTGGATCCGCTCACGTCCCGAGCGTTAGCGGAAACCATGTGCTACATTCACGCCCGTAACATTATTGGTCGCACTGGCTACGGACGGTGGGCTAACACCCGTCGGCCAATCAGGTTAGCGGAAAACAATGTGGAAGAGTCGAATACCGTAGGGGAGGACGTTGTCGAGTACAATTTATGCCCAATGCCCATCCTTTGTAAACCCTACTGTCAGCAGCACGTGCTGCGTGTCGCAGGGTCTTACGATTTTAGACGAATTGCAATGTAAAACGTTTAAAATGTCTTACAAATGACCCTACGTATGGAGGAACATTTTGCACAGGTAATTATGCGCTCTTTATCGTTAAATTTAAGCATGGTTATAACATAGAAGACCTAGGTGTCGTTCGCGTATAGGGTATAAGGTTTCGCGTCGTGAGGGTCGGTTAGGGTTAGTGTTAGGGTTAGTGTCGTCATTAGATTCTTAAGATTTTTGCGTCGTGAGGGTCGGTTAGGGTTAGTGTTAGGGTTAGTGTCGTCATTAGATTCTTAAGATTTTTGCGTTGGTTGTTTAGCAGTTGTTGGCCAACCTAGCCTAATAGCTTGACCATCAACTGCTAACATCAACTACCTTCTCCCCCCCTGCGGTCTTCGCCTCTTCCAGACGGTTCACGTGATGGGCGTGAGCGGATCCACGACCTTTTTTTTAGTCATCCGGCGAAATTTTCGGGAAAACCCTACCATTTCATTTTCACATTTTCATCCGCCAAAAAAGTTGATGACCTTTTTTTTAGTCATCCGGCGAAATTTTCGGGAAAACCCTACCATTTCATTTTCACATTTTCATCCGCCAAAAAAGTTGATGACCTTTTTTTTAGTCATTCGGCGAAATTTCTGGAAAATAGAGAGTCTTGAAGAGGCGCTACATAAGTGCTTCTGATAAATGCAAAGTCATGTCATGTCGAAATTTGCAAAAAAAAAATTTGCATTTTGTGGGGGCCCCTAAAGTGTGGGGGCCCCTGTTCGGCCGAACATGTTGAACATGCCTTAATCCGGCCCTGGTTGGTGGATGGATAGATGGGCGGGTGTTTAACGGATGAATTGGTGGGTGGGTGGGTGGAACCTCAACCTGTCAGCGTCGGACTTTCTCAGTTGTTATTCAGTCTGTCTGAAGACTTGTATCTTCACTTGGGTTTGTTTGTTGATCTATGTGTACAACTAGACGTGCCGACTTGGTAGGCTGTACAGACGGTGCAAGTCTAAAGCGTTAACACGGCGTTCCCTCATGATAGGGAAATTATTGCCATTGTCAGTCTGGTATTTGTCCTATAATAATTATACTTGTGGTCCTCTATCCAATTACATTTGGCGGGACATTCTGAGATCTGGCCTGCTTTTCAAAGGACACGAGAACCAAGCGCTGCTCAATAATAACGTCTTAGGTGCAGTTACTTCGTAGACCAATCATGTAGGCCCCTACTACAGCTCAAATGGTAGGCCTACTCCATCAACTGGTTGAAAGTTATATTCAGCCATTGCATATAATCACATGGACTGTAATTGTATTCGTTCATTTATTCAATCATTCATTCACCCATTGATTAATTTTTTCAAGAACCTAATAAAAAAAATTTAACACCTCTTCACAGAATTATTAATCAGAGGTGTTCACGACTACAGCACTACCAAAACGAACAGTTTTCAAGTGCTTATAATTTATTAGAATCATGGGTGGAGTTTGGTTTCCGTTCTTGGAGATGTTACTTGATAAAGTTGTTTTGGTATTATTAATTGTTATAAATAAACTTGATAGTGCTCCACAAACTCCATTATATATATACATGTATATATAAAATATATATATGCTCCATTTTATATATATATATACATTGTGGGCCAAAAAAGAACTCCCCTAGGTTTTTGCAAATATTTGGCAGGGATAAGGATTTTTAAATGCAACTTTACGGTCTTAAAGGCAATTCCTATTTACGCACATTGACCAAATTTCAACAAAATATTTCTAACAGAACAAAAGTTATATCACTTTTAGGGATGCCACCCACCCTTTTTTGACGATTCAAAAACGTGACGCAACAAAAAGTAACAAAAACCAGTTTAATTATTCTGGTCAATATCTTGGCCAGAAGTAAGAATATCGAAATGAAATGTTACCTGCGCAAATTAAAATTTCATTCAAGTATGAATTGAAGGGCTTGGAGCAATAACAAGGTATGTCGAAAATCATGAATGTTGGGAAATCGACTTCAAAGATTTACCACTTCAAACTGCTGTATCTAAGCCATTTGACGACATATCAACAAGCTGTTTTGAGAAATGTGTACCTTAAAATTGTCTTTAACACAATTTTTAAATGTTTCAATGCGAAAGATGAAATTATTATTATTATTTTCACATTTTGCTTCATATCTGGTTATTGCATCGCGAACACTCAGTCATCAGTAGGCCTATCATTTCTGGTGCAATAACAGGTTATGTCGACAAAGTGTTTTCTAGCATCTGCGATACCACACATATTGTATGGTATAGGTCGACATACCTTGTTATTGCACCAAACTGTTTCTACTACACAGACGAGAAGTGTGCATGATTTAGCATGCAGATGATATGTTATGTCAACAAACCTCATCATTGCATTGGCTTTAATAGAAAATTTGAAAAGAAGCAAGACCATGTATGTCGTCATACCGGGATATTGCAGTAGAGATATGGACGAAATCTGCCGGAGAACAATAACTTTATGTCGACATAACTTTATTTTGCGAAATGAAGCTCAAATATATTCAGATCTGTGCAAAATTCACAGGGTAGATAGATTACTGTCTTCCGGACACGCTGGCATACTGTTTCGCAAGACATAGGTATGTCGACATACCTTGTTATTGCTCCAAGCCCTTCAATTATAATTCATACTTACACATGATGGCGAGTATCAGTCGTCAACTATAAATTAAAGTGATCGTATTGCACCTCCACATTGATGTAGCTGTTACGAGGTCAAAAGAGTCATAGGCCTAATGAGGTAACATAAATTATGTCGAGGTAGGTTTGTTATTTATGATGTGGTCTACAGACTGCAGTTTCTTTTGTTCAGTGTGAGAATGTCAAGGAGCTACTTCGCGTTATGAAGACGAGGGCTCGTGACCTGCAGGACGAAAGCGATAGACTGAAGGCAGACTATATTCGCCAGAAGGCTGAGTTCAGTGAGATGAAGACGAAGGTGCAGCTTTGTATTTTTCTTCGCAAACGACTTAAAACTTGCATACTTTTCATTTGTCCGATCATACCTTTGTAGGCTGCTGTATGAAATTTTAGTTTTTTCGCATTATAGTTTATGTTTTATGTTTGAGTCATATTGAGTTGCTTGTTTTATGTTACCGGTAGTCTATTTTGTTAGTTATGTTAAATTGTTATCGAATTACAGTAATATTGCACTGTTAATCTTGATTGATTGATTAACCATGCTAAACAGTTGGAAACGTTATAGGCCTATATTATCATCATCATGCATCTGACATTATTAGTCATGTTGAGCTGTGAGTGACGTCAGACTATATTCATTCATTCATTCATTCATTCATTCATTCATTCATTCAAGACATTTATATAGCGCCTCTTCAAGAGTAGCCTATCTACTCAGAAGCGCTCCAACCTAGCTGGGTTGATCGATATCCATCCACATCCGTCCGCTCTACCATGCTCACTGGTAGACTTGTCATGTTTCTTTCACATCAAGTGCTGCTACCTTTTATCTTGGGGTTCACGCTGCCATGGTAGCATTTATGTAAATTTCATACTGTGTGACGAAGTTGAAATATTAAACGACTTCAACACTCGTCTTTTCTGAGTTGTCTTATTCTTTTCTCCCAACACCGACCGCTAGGGTCTACAAGCACATCATTTACAAACAAGTATTCAACATTAACTATATAACCTATTGTCCATAGGCCTATTCATATACACACAGTTCCATGTCCAGAGTTATTTTCCTGTTCATAAAACATAGACCGCTACCTGCGTCTATTTCACATAAATGATATAACTTCAGTAACTTCAACTAATAACCTATCACATTATTACACTCGTAACTTCTTTAATCTAATTCACATAATGACACACCTTTCATAACTGCAACCAATACTAAGTTATTTCTATATAACGTTACACTCGTCAATGTCAATTCACTTTAGTCTAATGCACATAAATGACACCCATTCTCTAACTACAACTAATATCACTTTATTTCAATATTCCATTTACTTACTATCATCAAATGCAAATAACATTCTTTACTTACTTCTCCCTAGCATTAGCACACTCGACTGACTCTTGTAGTTCCTTCTGACCAACTGAACATTCGTCGCGAAAACGCCCCCTTGTAGGCCAAACTCATCTGTTCCCGCCAGTCACGCCCGGCTGACTCTCACCTGGCTGGAATACGCTCCAGTCAACAGGTCGATTGTTGTAGCGCTATATTCATTTTCGCTACACTCCTCCCTCTTTTCCAAGAGAGATATCAAAGTCTCCCGACAACCACTTTTTCTCTAACTAAATTATCAAACCTGATTTCTCGACAACTACTTCTACTTGAACTAAATTATCACTCCTGATTTCTCAACGACTACTTTCTCAACAACTACTTTTACTAGCAATAACATCCGATTTCTCAACAACTTCAACTTTAACTATCAATCACACATGATTTCTACGTAACTACTTCAACTTAACTAACAATCACAACTAAATACAATCGGTGCTCTTTCCGATCTACGCCAATGCTTCTCACTTATCTATAGTGCTTCTTCTGCCACGAGACAACCTAACTATTTTCTTATTACTTATACACATCACATCAAAATCTTCTAAACACAAAATGTAGACAATTTGTAAATCAAATATATAGGTAAACCAAAGCAAGTCACCTCATAAAACATATACTACACATCACAGTCTTCTTTCATTAAAACATTCCATGTAATTCAAACATAGGCTACTATTTACAAACTACGGCTAAAATCATCAGCTCCGATACTTTTTATTAAGAAGCTGATGATCGGTCTCAAAGGCAAATTGCCGACCGTGCCGCAACTCATGGAATTTCGTGATTCCCCAAACAGCTGCGAAACATTTTTTCCCCTCAATAGGCCTGGAGCATCTTACCTCCCCTGGGAACAATTTTGTCTCCATAAAACCCACGGGTTGTTTAAATTCCTCAGTACCCAGCCGAAACAGATCTCCATCAACTCTTTCATTCTCACCATCGGCTCTCCCACCTTCCATTACTTTGATCACTGCCATCACTTCGTCTCTCGACAATGCACTTGAAATTTCCTCTTTAACTGCTGCATCAGTGAACTGCGGTATATTGTCTTTCGCATGTGTTCCTGCTCCTCTTGTGGTAACTCCTCGTTGTTGTATTGCAGTCTTTGATTCGTTCTGCCTTTCAAATACCCAAGCTTTCTTTTTGAATTTCACTTCAATTGCAGCGACCTCCTTTGATGCGTTCTTTAGTTGATCACTTTCGGAAAGCACGAATTCTGATTGATCAGCTAGAATCCCTATCTCCGCATCTTCCCAAGTCTGTTCTTTGCTAAATGCACCCACACCTTCAAATACTACCAATGTTACCTCTGCCCAGTCTTTCGGCGTCTCTGGGTCTTCATTTTCCCGTACTTCCTCTGTAATTAATTTGCTAGGCGTCAGCACTCTTTCTCGAACTCCTTGCACCTCTTCTGTAATGCACCTCATGGTTAGCTCTTGTTCATCGCCTGCATTCCCGACTTCATATATCGTGTGCTTCTTTATAACGGTTTCATCCCGTTTCTGCACATTTATATCCATTTCATGTTTCTTCTTCCGCTCTCCATCAGCTTCATCGGTCTCCCGTGTCTTTGTCTTGGCGTCATCTATATTTTGCTTCTTTACATCCGCGTCTTCTTTATGTTGATTCTTTACATCCGCGTCTTCTTTTTGTTGCTTCTTTACATCCTCGTCTTCTTTATTTTGCGTCATCTTATCAGTTCCATCTGTATTCAGCGTCTTCATCAACTCCTCATTCGAAACACCCCTTTCTACTTCTGCCGACAACACATCTCTTAATCTGCTATTACTCCGCCGTCTTGTTTCAACCGCCTGGCTTTCTTCCAAAATGTCGACCCTCTGAACTTTGCTGCCAATCCTTACGTCGTCGAGTAGCAGACTCGAATTTGATGCTCCCATGATATTACCATCTCTATTCTGTTGTCTTTCAATCCTCGAAGGGTTAACCTCCTCCGACCTCGAGACATTTTCCTGTTTGCGCTCTTGTCTATGGAAACCACCAGACAATGATCCGGATCGAGTTCCATTGACGGACATCGCAACTGCTTTATGCCTATGGAAACAATTAGTCGAAATATGGTTTCTTTTTCCGCAGACGAAACATCGCCGCCCTTGATGTCTTTGTTGAAACGTTGGTTTGCTTCTCTCCACTGGTTTAACCCTTTCCTCTGCGTACTCTCTAACGTATCCCAAAGTTGCGTCGTTTGCATGTGCATCAAGATATTTCTCAGCCATCACGGCTAAATCCGCCAACGTGGTAGGAGCTTGTTCCTTCAGAAACACTGCCAGATAACTTGGGCACGTGTTAAAATACTGTTCACGAACAATCAACTCCCTCAACCCTTCAAAAGTCGCTTTCACCTTCGCCAACTCCATCCATCGCTGAAGATACGATTGCAGCCTTGCCAAAAATAGCTCTGGCGTTTCTCCCGATTCCACTTTAGCTGATCTAAACTTTGATCGAAATCCGTCCTCCGTCAATTGAAATCTTTTAAACAATGCATCCTTCAGACAATCATAATCCGTAGCCTTTTCTGCAGGCAATCTACTGTAAACATCCAAAGCCCTTCCTTTCAACAGAACCGATAGAAATATCGCCCATTCCGCACGATCCCACTTTTGAACTTCTGCATATCGCTCAAACCGCGTCAGATACGAATCCATGTTGTCCTCCCCTTCCTCGAAAGGAGGTATCTTGGGTCCCTTTACCGGATACGATTTTCCAGGCAAAGTCTCGTAGGAAAATGTCACCTCCTTTTCCGTTGTAGGCTTCTCCATCTCTCGACGCTTGCTTTCCAATTCAAACCGTTGAAGTTCCTTTTCGAGTTTAAATGTTTCAAACTCTGTTGACTTTTCCATCTCTTTCAACTTCATTTCCGCCTCTCGTACCTCCAACTGCCTCTGATCACTTCGTAACCGTTCACTCTCCAACTTTCTGTCCCATTCACGCTTTTCTCTCTCCTTCTCCTCCCGCTCATTATCAGCTTCTCTCTCTCTAGCATGCTCTAGAGCCTGCTGTTGACGCACAAAATCAAGAAGGGAAACACCAGTGAGCCCCATACCTTCACCAACCTCCTTCAATTGCGCTAGAGAAGTCATGGTTACTTTAAGCACACAGAAATGTAGAAGAAATATTTCCAAACCAGAAAACACTATGAACGCCACAATATTTCTATATCAGAACATACACAATGAATGCACAATGAATAGAGAAAACCTTTGGTCTGAACCACAATGTTCAGATGAGATGTGACGAAGGACACCCGTCGGAATCGTCGAAGGTGGCAGCAGTCGCAGGCCCTGTGACTGACGCAGAAGGTGGCTGCCGTTGAATAGGAATGACGAGCAGTTGTATGTAACTGACTGAGGAATGACGAGCAGTTGTGTGTAACTGACTGAGGAATGACGAGCAGTTGTATGTAACTGACTGAGGAATGACGAGCAGTTGTATGTAACTGACTGAGGAATGACGAGCAGTTGTATGTAACTGACTGAGGAATGACGTCGACGGGGACTGACGTCGACGGGGACTGACGAAGACGGTGAATGACGGCGACAGGGACAGAGATCGACGGTGACTGACCTCGTCGAATGACCGCTTACTCGGAAGAAGACAGACGGACGTCGTTGGCGCCAGACTGTAGACGGGAACCGGACACGGAAGATGACTTCGAAGGCGTCTGTATGTGGGCCAAAGTTTGGCAGGCTCGCCACTTGTGACGAAGTTGAAATATTAAATGACTTCAATACTCGTCTTTTCTGAGTTGTCTTATTCTTTTCTCCCAACACCGACCGCTAGGGTCTACAAGCACATCATTTACAAACAAGTATTCAACATTAACTATATAACCTATTGTCCATAGGCCTATTCATATACACACAGTTCCATGTCCAGAGTTATTTTCCTGTTCATAAAACATAGACCGCTACCTGCGTCTATTTCACATAAATGATATAACTTCAGTAACTTCAACTAATAACCTATCACATTATTACACTCGTAACTTCTTTAATCTAATTCACATAATGACACACCTTTCATAACTGCAACCAATACTACGTTATTTCTATATAACGTTATACTCGTCAATGTCAATTCACTTTAGTCTAATGCACATAAATGACACCCATTCTCTAACTACAACTAATATCACTTTATTTCAGTATTCCATTTACTTACTATCATTAAATGCAAATAACATATTCTTTACTTACTTCTCCCTAGCATATAGCACACTCGACTGACTCTTGTAGTTCCTTCTGACCAACTGAACATTCGTCGCGAAAACGCCCCCTTGTAGGCCAAACTCATCTGTTCCCGCCAGTCACGCCCAGCTGACTCTCACCTGGCTGGAATACGCTCCAGTCAACAGGTCGATTGTTGTAGCGCTATATTCATTTTCGCTACACACTTCTGTACAGTTAAAATTGGCAAAAAATGGTAGGCTAATTTCCTCCGATTGGAAGTAATTTACCATGGAGGATGTGAAGGAAAATAAGAAGTTGTGCAGTTCTAAAAATTCCTTAAAAACAGCCCTGCAGGGCAGAGCCAGGAAAATTTGCAGGGGGTTCCCACTTCGGGGTTTTCCATTTAGGAGTTTCCAATGGACATATTCGCAAAGTAGATCTACGCAGGTTTAGTTTAAACAATATTATTTACAAAATTAGTTATTTGGGGAACCCGGACGCTCACTAAATAGGCCTATGCGCCAATGTTTTTCTGCTACCCACCTACGCCCCCTATTCAACTCAGTATGACGCAAGGCCGTAGCCAGGATTTTATTTCGGGGTTTTTTTCGCTGGCGGCCAGGATTTAAGTTTTGGGGAGGCTGAAGTTCCTGAAAAAATTTCCTTTTTTTATCGGCCAAATTTTATGATGACCTTTTTTAGTCAACTTTAATTTTTCTGATCGAAATTTAATCTATTATTTCATTTTGGGGGGTTTTTTCATGGCTTTTTCATGTTTTTTTGCATCACGAACTAGAAAATGCAATAGATTTTTTCTTCATTTTCCATTTCGGGGGTGTTCAAACACCCAAAACACCCCACTGTCTACGGCCTTGGTATGACGAGTACACTAACCTACACTGTCTTCGGGAAGATTGAGACGGCAGGGGAGTGGATAGGACGAACAAGATGTGAAATATTCCCGAACATCGCTCAAAGGCTAGGGATACAAATTTATATTTTGAGTTTTCATTCATAAGTTAACCTAACATGAAATGACCTAAATAATTAAACTCTGATCTAATAAAGATTCTTAATATAAAAGATCTGTTAATATTGTTTCCGCATTCGTTTTAGCCGATGGTTCCCATTTCGTCATCGATAACCAGACTGGCGTCATCATGACGTCACCTGTAAACAACATCTTCGGTGCCAATCAGTTTGCATTTCAAGTACAGGTAAGCGTGAAATCTCAAATAATCTACCGGTTAATAAATGCACCTGTACAACGGTAGCCTACCTCAGGGAAAAGATAATAGACTGTTGATTATAACAACAATAGCAATGTTAAGACAGAATGTAGTAACAGCGACATTGTTAGACGTTATCTTGTAGGCCTACTATTTAGCGCTTAAGTAAAATTCGTGACTGGTCTGGCCTGTTCACATTGAAATTTTATATAATCGATCTGTATCGATCTATTTTAGAATCATCTATTATAGTCTGCAGCTCTGCTTCCTCTTTTTTTCTTCTCCTCAGGCGACGAAGGTCAATGAAACTTATCGCTATGGAGCAGCGCTTGTCCGCTTGAACGTCCGATCTACTCAGCTGATGACCTTCACTCAGCGCAGCTACTCAGCCGCTGTTGACGAGGACACGCTCAACGGAACTCTCGTTGCTACTGTCGTCGTGGTAATCGTAAATACAAGCCCAATTTATAGATAGCTACAATCTCTATAATACATGTAGCTAAGCGTAGCGAGAAAAGGCAATCTTTACCAACAGGCGAAGACGGTAATTTTTCGCTTGGCCTGGTCTGGGAGGGAATCTGAATAGGGACACTTTATAAATTCTTGTTGATTGATTTATTGGTTGGTTGATGGATTAATTGATTGATTGATTGATTGATTTGATTGATTTGATTTGATTGATTGATTGATTGATTGATTGATTGATTGATTGATTGATTGATTGGGTTAAGGCAACCGATGGTAAGTTGATGTAAGGTACAACAAGATGGCGTTATTATCATATTAACCTGCTTTCCACTTAATATTCTTTCATAATAATTATTAAATTTTTCATAATAGGCCTACCAATCTGCTGGGATATGGCGAACATCTGTCTGATCACATAATATAACTTATGTGATGCATAACTTTATAGCATATTTATTTTCATTATAATTTTATGTAATTTGCAATAATTAGGTCAGCTTTGATAGGTTGATTGATGTGTCTTTTCAGATCGACGGAGGACAACAGGGGCCGATCTACTCCTTCATCGGACAAGTTACAGACTTCACCATCAACAGTCGAACGTCAGTATATAGGCCTATGTATAGTTGTATACTGTAACAGACCTAATGGAGTTGTTACTCATTTAGTATTCTGCTATTATTAGGCCTATTGTTAATATAAATTTAGTATACACAGCCACCTAACTACCAAGCATTAGCAATTGTCATGGGCAATTATCAGGGGCTAGGGGGCTAGGCCCCCAAGAAGGCCGCGGAAAAAATTTCGCGAGAATTTCAAGAACCGAAAAAAGTATTTTCGCAACATTTCACCCGAATGGTTAAAAAGGTCATAATTTTTCCGGTAAAAAGTCTTCAGAAATTTGGTCGATAAAAAATATTCTCGGCGCCGCTCGTAAGTCCAAGTTATTTTTGCCCCCCCCCCCCCCCACAAAGAACTGAAGCCAAACTCCGCCCATTGCAATTGTGACACTGAAGGACTTGTTTTAACCCTTTAAAGGGCAGAAGCGCCCCGCACACTTATAACAAATGTAAATACACAATAAATTAAAGAAAAATGACCACAAGAAGGAAACATTGTTGTAATAAAAATATCTTTAATTTTGTAAACAGTGGCAGTCTGGTTGCCACTGCCCGTTCGTTGCAGACAACATGTGGCAAAATTACGACCACTGCCCATTAGGAGTCCAATGTGAAACGCTATGACTGGCTAATGTTTATGTGCACAGGTGACAGGACAATTCCCCCCATCCCAGGAAATTACCCCCATACATTTACCCCCCCCTCGAACAATTACCCCCGGACAACTACCCCCATGCTGAATGTATGTATGAATACAGTATACAGAAATATGTATCTAAGTTTATGTGCATGCGTGTATGCATGTATGTATGTATGTACATATGTATGTGTGTATGTAAGTTTCTTTGTATGTATGTATGTATGTATGTATGTATGCATGTATGTATGTATATTATATGTAATAGTCTATACTCAATGCCGAATTCAGCATAGATATGCGTATGTATGTAGGCACGTATGTAGCGCCTATGTAAAAATGCATGTAATGATATGCTGCTCGCCTCATTGGCCGCATTCCTAAATATGCCCCCGTCTCTGCTTATATGCGTGATGTTCTTCACTGGCTCCCTGTTTCACAGCGCATCTCTTACCGAGTTGCTGCACTTGTCTGGCGTTGCCTTACTGATTGTGCTCCATCATACCTGTCTATTCTTTGTCGACCTGTCTCTGACCTTGCAGCCCGTCGAGCTCTTCGCTCTACGACAACGGGGGAGCTTTTGGTTCCTCGAGCTCGCACTTCTACAAGACAGCGCCGAGCCTTTTCTTCTGTGGGTCCCGCTATCTGGAATGGCCTCCCACTAAACTTGCGACTTATGCCTAGACTAAATTCACCTGCTTTTTGTAAGTCGCTCAAAACCTATTATTTTAGCTGTGGCTGGACTGGGAGCGCCTCTGAGTAGTTTCTTGAAGAAGCGCTATATAAATTCACGAAATGAATGAATGAATGAATGAATGCCATGTATGGATGTATGCATGTATGTCTGCATGGACGTTCGAACATACATACATGTATAAATACACACAAATACATACGTATGTATGCACATGCATACATTCATATAACACATGCATACATTCATACAGCCACACATATTTTTATATACACATGGGCACAAGCAGTGTCATACATATATGCATACATATGCACACATACATACATACATGCATGCATGCATAGTATTGCATTCATACATACATACATACATACATACATACATACATACATACATACATGCATAATAGCATACATTTGATGAACAAACAATTGTCTAACATGCATGTATTCGTGCAGATATGTAAGTGTATAAACGTATGTGTGTATGTATGTATTTATGTATGTATGCATGTATGTATGTATGCATTTATGGGGGTAATTGTCTGGGGGGTAATTGTAACTAACACCTGGTGAAATAAAAAGAATATGATATGTGTCAATTATGATTTCTAAGCCCATTAGGGGTACCCACCTGTTGGTGGCAAATAGGAGGCCACCGCCCTTTAAAGGGTTAAGTCGGGTACACAGTGACAGTCTCCGGATTTGGAAAACTCGAACCTGTGAAATAAGCTTAGTCGCAATGACAGCCCTTTGTCTGACTCTATAACTAACTGGCTACCATGTCTGACATTATCATCTTGTTGCCCTTGCTGGCTGCTATTTTTTTAAGTGCAGTGTTTTTCAGCGTGCCTACATGTATTGTAGTTCAATTAATTCAAATTTGTACTGAATGCCTGAAATAATTAATTAACGATGCTTTTTTATTTTAATATATTTAGAGGCGAGATACGAACAGCAAAGAAACTGAGCTACAAAACGAATCCACTGTACAACCTTTCCGTCTTGGCAAAGGATTCGAATAATGTAAATAAAAACTGTTTTTAATATGGAAATAAATGGTTTGTCTATTAATCAGAATCAACATAATGGTCGTATAGTGCTAGAAATGCCGATAAGCTTACAGGATTGATAATTTATATTGTCTTCGTATTATTGGTATTGTACAGCTTTGTAATGAATATTAATTGCAAGTTATATAGCGCCGCTTTAAGATACACTCGTCAGAATATATGAACAATAAGTTTTTCGATTTTTTTTGTATTATTTTGATTGAATTGTATTGCGTTATTGTGTTTAAAAATTATACAGTCATTTTTAACATCTGACTTTTTGCATAGACCGACACATGTGTTGTGATACTGACTGTAACGAAATCGACCAGATATAATCCACAGTTTGCTCAACCAATCTACACATTCAACGTCTCAACTTCAAGTAACAACGTTGGTCTGGTCCAGGTAAGCGACGGTTACCTAATACCTATAACCTATTTTATTGCTGTGGCTGGGCTTGGAGCGCCTCTGAGTAGGTTTATTGAAGAGGCGCTATATAAATTCACGAAATGAATGAATGAATGAATGAATAATGATTATATGGGCCTTACTAACCACTCCGCTTTCTATTCTGCAAATCTTCAATCAACTGTTTCTTTAAACTACAAGAGAGTTAAATTTGTCGCAATCTTCGACTTTTCTGACCAGCAAACCGTCAATGCAAAGTTATTGCTTCATTCTTCAACTTGTCTTTGTTCACTAAATTGTTTAGCCAACTCCGCAAATGGTCGCATGAAACGAGTTACAAATTTACTCGAATCAGCCGATAATTAATCGAATACGATTTTTAACGATTATTCGAATAATCATTCGTTAAAATTTGCAGCTCTGTCTTGTTTTCTATTCTATTCCAGGCTGGAGATGGGTTGGGAAGTGTTTTAACATACCGTCTGATCGACACGACTGGGTAAGTGCCATTGAAAATATGAATGAGTCACTATTATATACGTGAGTGAACTTCCATTAAGTCGACAAGCAAGGACTGTGCTACATTGCACCGAATTAACACTGCACTGCATAATATATACCACTGTACTTTGTGGCATAACATTGTGTACTGCGTAGTATTGCATTGCATGGTGTTGTTTTGCATAGGCCTGTATTGCACACAATGCACAGTGCTGTGTTGCACGATGATGTGTCTAACTGCACGTCACTGCGTGATTGCGTTCCACATCTTTGCATTGCTTATTGTTGTATAGAATATTATTCAATAATAATAATTTTCCTTTTATTGAAAGTTTTTTAAAGTTTAGCCGGTTGACAGACAGCAACCGTTTACAGTGTAGGCTACAGTTATGCAATTGAAACAAGCCACAGGAACGCAAATAACATGGAACATAAATCTTAACTTTAGTACTAACAGAATAACTGTACAGGCAGCCTGCAAATACATTTTATTGCAATACTACTTCTTTTGCCAAATAACATATCCCTTGCATTGTACCTCGCAGTGTTAACGAAATGACTTAGCATTAAAGGAACAGTTATTCGGAATAAACGCAGTTAAAATGTTTTTAACACCTTAATTGATACCTGAACTGAATTTTATTTCACAGATTGTTTTCCGTGGACAGCACTGGACACCTGACCTATTCGTCTTCCAGTTTCATCTCAAACTTCAGCTCTTCCCACTCCATGATGGTAGTTGCCAAAGATGACGGGCAGCCTCCACGTCAGGACAGCGCCCTGGTGGTGGTCAGCTGGGCCGCCTTCGGGGTCCCATGGGTCCCTGAGCCGATTCCACTTTGTGCCTCAGCTGGCGAGAACAGAGGCTACTATATCGCCGTCATTGTACTTGGAGTGGTTGCTGGAATTCTGCTCCTGGTCGCGATTATCCTGGCTGTCTGCATGTGCACGAGGTAAGAACATACCAATATTTAATAATTAAATTTGTATCTTAATTTATTTCTATTTGAAATTGCTCCAATTGTATACTTTTAAATTTTATTAATAGTTGTACTTATTTATGCTTTCAAAAATATATAAATCACCGTGGTTCAAAAAAAACTAAGCCAAATTGTTTTGCATATATCTCAAATACCTGATGACATATCAAGCTAATATATTCCAAATATTTAGAGAAGTGGACCAAGAATATGATTCCAAAATTTCATGAGACAAAGTTGAACGGTTAAAAAGATATGAATTTTTAAACTTCATATGCCAAAATTTCAGTTTACAAGCAATTTTCTGTCAGATTTAATTAAATGTTTTCTTATATCTCTAATGCCTGATGATTAATCATTCTAAAATTTTCCAGATATGTAGAGAATTGAACTAACAATATGATTCCAACTGTATGGTTTTAATATTTAATTAATTAAGATGCTCAAAATGTCCTCCTGCTTGCACGCAAGCCTGGAAGCGCTGGCGCCATGCATAACGCAACAGCATCGTCGATTATCCTCTGGTCCAGGCCTTTCCACACTTCCAACAAGCGCTGGTTGCTTCAGATCGTTTATATCATGGATTGTTGTTTGGTAGATTTGGTCTTACATCACGCTCCACACTTTATAATTAATTAATTTTACTTCATCATCCCTGAAGACCAAAATTTGGAACTATCAAGCATGGAAACCGCAACGAACACCATAACAGACTTGCTGAAAACAGACATTTCTGGAGATCAAGTTTAAATATTCATATCTTTCTATCCGTTCAAATTTATGACATGATATTTTTGGAATCCTATTCTTGGTTCAATCCTCTAAATATCTGGAAATTTTGGTATGATTACTTATCAGGCATTGGAGATTTAAAAAAAACAGTTTAGCTTACTTTTTACTGAATCTGGCAGAAAATTGCTTGTAAACTGCAATTTTGGCATATGAAGTTGAAAGATTCATATCTTTTTATCCGTTCAATTTTATCTCTTGAAATTTTGGAATCATATTCTTGGTCCACTTCTCTAAATAATTGGAAAATTTTAGCGTGATATGTTATCAGGCATCAGAGATATATGAAAAACAATTTGGCTTAGTTTTTTTGAACCACGGTGTATGTTTGGTTTTTACGATATTAAATTCATAATATTAAATTAGGTTTAACTTACTGTCTGGTTAAATCCAGTTTTCCTGTTATGCAAAAGACATCAACGTATTATTTGATATTTTCTTTAATGTTATCAATTTAATTATATACAGTTTAATTGTGTCCAGTTCTATGCAATACTGCACAGATTACGCAAAATAAGCCAATATACGTTGACCATAATGTTTACTCATGTCTGACCTAGTATGCAGACAGAAATTTGACTTATGATATTAGGTGATGTGTGACCTATTGCTTACCCAATTTATAATCAACACCAGAAGTGGTTAACTTAATTTGCCTTATCGTCTAGCACATGAGATGACTCTAGTCTCCGCGTTACATGTCGGGTCTCTAGCTATTTAGCTATTGTGCCAAACTTACCTATAGTTAACGTCCATGCAGGAGAATTAATAGCCTAATTCCGGCAGCGGATTGGGCCAGTTTTCGAATCTTATTATAAGGTTCGAAAATTGGTAATAATACCTGCATACTATAATAGTATGCACTATGCAGGTATGATTATTTTTTGATAAAGTTGTACTGTGAGAGGCACTTTATCAATCCACAAATGGAGTACAATGGACTGAAAGAGAATAGATGGAATAGAATGGAATTAAATAGAATGAACTAGAATTAAATAGAATGAAATAGAATGGAATAAAATAGAATGGAATTAAATAGAATTTAATATAATCTAATACAATATGCCTGGAGTTGTCTTGACCAGATGCGCCTTACTTGCCCCTTAGGGAATCCCTAAAATCTTTGCTGGGATTTTCCCTCCGTCCGGTGGAAGGTAAACGGGATTCGAGTCCAGAACTTGACACCGACGACTCAGTGTCAGTCCAGTTGATTGACTACGTGACTCACAGAACCGGAAGTCTGAGAAGGTACTCGCACGCATGCGTAGTGAAGAATAACATGGCCATCGTTCTTGGCATAGAAATGGATTGAGTCAGGGCCATATCATAAATAATTACATAATAATTGTCAACTTTATTTGCAATCGCTATGAGAACAATAATATCCACAGCGAGTTCCATTCTTGGAATTAGCCATAAAGGTCGCACGTACGCTGTATGTTAACGAACTTAACGGCGCACTTCAGCGACATGTTTTATCTTCCTAATCGTATAGGCCTACATGTATACGCACACGCATGCATATTGCAAAATGTCTTGTTCTTTTGCATGTTAGCTGAATTTGATTTTGAAATCTCATTAAAGTTTTACTCTAGGTCATGCTGGGAGCACTGCCATCAGAACAATGTCGTCTCATTTCTTACCTAGTATTATCTGCTAATTTGCCTATAATATTAGTGCAGTAGTAGCCTAATAATTTATTAGGGCGGCGTTGGGGTGCCGATCGAATGCTTGAAGTCCGACAGCCGCCGCAGTTATGTGGGGTCTCAAGTGTGGTTTTGGAGGAGTGTGAAATATCAAGCGGAAATAAAGGTCATTATGTGGGTTCCTTGGGGACATGCTGGCATGGGGGTATGTAGGGCGTGGTAAGTAATATGAGTGTTGCAATGATCGAGCTACGTCGTTTGAGTTCGTTATCGTATCTGACGCAGAGCTAGATCGAAGTCTAATGCTCCACGTCCTCCACGGGTGACCATCGAAGTGGACCGAAGCCCCCAGAAACCACGACAACCTGCCTTCCCCCAGGAAAACACCAGGTAACCCCTTCCACCCTGACACGTGCATGGATCTGGATCTGCTTTACTAACACGACCACTCGCTTCCGCTTATAACAATGTCAGGCTATAGATCTATGTAATAATCATAGTGCTGGGGTTTGAAGGTTCTAACTACATATTTTTGTTCGCGACGCCCTTTTCGTTTTTCCACAATTGGAACTGGCACTATCGAGTGCAGAATTGGCGGAGTTAGGACGGTAACTTCAACAGCGCTCTTTAATAATCTGGTTTAATTCGGTTGGATTTCAAGAGGCGCTTTAGAAGTTTGAGATGTACAGTTTGTCTATGATTGCGTCCATCCAACTCAGCCATACTAAGCAAACTAACTTTACTAACCTAATCTTTTTCATCTTCCACATTCTCTTCAAAAGACTCTAACCTATACAGATAAAATGGACGGATTTGTAGACCATCTGGCAAGTAGCCTACAGGTCGATTTAAAAGGAAGCGTCATTGCAAAGGACCAATGCTTCTTGTTAGTGTTCAGATTCTGGCTTTGGGGCTTTCTATCGATGGGTGGCTTGCGTTGGAATGTGTTTCTATATATAGAGCTTAAATTTTACGCTTTCTTTCTTTTGCATGATACCTCACGAGACTTTTTGAGATATTTCATATAACAAATGCTTGTTATTTTAATGTAATTGAATTGACTTCTGTAGCGCCTTTTCAATGATACACAAGTAATATAGTTGGTGCTTTACATATAGTCAACACTTATGATCAGTCAAAGAAACCGCGTCGGAATCTAATAGACCATGAAATCCTGCCGTAGTGTGCAGTGGATACTGCATAATAGGGCGAGTTGAAACAGGTTGGTAGTACATGTAGGTTTAGATCTTAACTTAATCCTGGAGTGGTTCAAACTGAACTATAGTTTAGTTGGTTCTAGTTCAAGTAGGTCTGATTAAGGCGATTCTGGTTCAAATATATATCTTGTTCGAAAGGTTCTGTATGTCTTACTTTACCTGCCTTACTTCCTTACCTACTCTTAGCTATCATTGCTAGGCCTATTATTAAATGAGTTTCTTACGCACGGGAGGTCGCACCGAGACGTGAACGTGAGGCGCTGACAGTCAGTCGCCAGAGATAAACACTGTTAGATAGATATTCATTTGCTAATCTACCATGTATTGTCTTACATTATTTGGCATAATAATTATGTTTCAGCTACTTAACTTACCTCATTACGGCTCATAATTTTCATGGCGTGCTTTTCTGCGCAAAAGTACTTTTCTAACTGCATTTTGCAGTTGTATTAGCAGTTAAAATGGTTTTTTAAAATGCAGGGCTTTTTAACGTGCAATTTAACACAAAAATGTACATGGATTTGTGCAGTTGTAGAAGCATTTCCGTACAGTTAAAACTAGCAAACAGGTAATTGTTCTCCGATTGGAAGTAATTTACCATGGAGGATGCAAGGGAAAGGAAAGAAAGGGTTGTGCAGTTCTCGATATTCCTTAAAAACAGCCCTGATAAAGGTCATTGTAATCTACCATGGAGGATGGGTTGGGAGAGAGAAGGTGTTTTGCAGCTCTTGAAATTCATTTTAAAAACTCTTGACTTACCTCACTGCACCTGCATGCATGTTTGGCAGGAGTGTGGTCGGTGGCTTCGAAGTGACGAAGGACTACGGTCCGTACCTGCAGCCGTACGGTCCAGGTGAGAGTTCCACAGACGACATTGTCATCCCATCCTCATCAGTTCTCAACTCTAGCGACAAGATGCAGAAGCTACGCATCTACCACAGCGTCCCAACGGACCGCTCCGACCCCGCAGCCAACCGTAACGCCACCTCTGCGGCGGCACCAGACCCCCGTTCCGGTTCACAGCAGTCCAAGAAGAATCCTCCGCCCTCCTACCCTCCCTACTCGTCAACGTCCATCAGCACCGCTTCGTCACCCCCAAGCAGCCGAGTCGAGCGGTACAAATTCGAAGAGGACCCAGGCTCTGTCCACCCGTCAGGGTCCGCTCGTCCTCCTCGGTCCGCCTCCCCGACGCGAAGGGCCTACCAGACGCCACCAGAGGCTCCCATGGTGCCCCATAACAGCGTTCCTGGACCGCGGAGGAGCGGGAGCCGACTGCAAGCGACCGTTTCGGCGTTGAGGGATTCCAACTCTGGCGACACGAGCAGCACGGAGACCCTCGTGACGCCGGTGAATCAACGGGCGAAGGCAAGCAGTGTGTCGTTCGTGGATAACCCAGCCGGATACATGTCGTCACAGGTTAGTTTAGCGACTTCTCATAATTATATTGGATAATAATTGATATTCGTTGTGGGGCGCAGTGGTGTAGGGGTATGTTCGTTATCTTAGAGCCGGAAGGTTGCGAGTGAAGGACTTGCTCATCGTGGTCCCTATGAGGCGGCTTCAGGTGGATTCGAATCCACTTCAAGCCGCCGTGTAGCGACCTTGAGCAAGTCCTTCACTTGCAATTGCTCATGCGCAGCCGGAGGGTTGCAGGTTCAAATCCACCTCAAGCCGTCGCGTATGGATTTTGGGCAAGTCCTTCACTGGCAATTGCTCATGCGGAGCCGGAGGGTTGCAGGTTCAAATCCACCTCAAGCCGTCGCGTAGGGATTTTGGGCAAGTCCTTCACTCGCAATTGCTCAGCGCTTCTGCGTGAAACTCCGATGCAATGTCCGCGCTGTAGGCGGGAGCGCCTTTGAGTAGCAATCTTGAAGGTTCACTATTGCAAATGCACATACATACATGTACATAGTGACCTTGAGAGGGCGTTTTGTAAATCTTCATAACGAGTGAATGATTATAATGTTATTCGCTTTCTGTAGGAAGGTATGGATGTCAGCATGTCGGCATTGACGAGATCGGACGGTGATACAGGGATAATTGTCTATTACTGAACCCAGGAGAAGGCAGACGAACAGCAAAACGAAACCAGCCGACGGGGGAAACCCACCTGCCAAGTTTCGGTTTCAGTTTCAGTTTCAACAAGCGAAAGTCACGGACGCGGCAATTGAATGGCTCCAGTTGGGACAACAATGGGGGGAGGGGGGTAATAAGTCATGATGTTCTGTTTACATTTGCGTTCCTTTACCAATTCTGTACCAACAACGTACATTTGTTTTGTGATGCAACTATATGTGTACCAGCGATGTAATTACGTGTACCGTGTAGCCTACATAACACTGGAATCAAGTTGAAAATGCAATGCACGAATTTACACAGGCTGTTTAACAATGTATATTACAGTACCAGTGTTGGCTACTGTTCAAAAGCTCGCACATATATAGGCCTACTAGCTATTCAGTGTAGCAATTTTGCAATCTCATAGTACCAATGATGTACTTTTAGAAATGTATTCGCTATCAATTTGCATATATGAATTTTATTTTGACAATTTTTGGCACTTGCATGTTTCATATATTGTGCTATTTTATTGACGTCTCAAAAGTGATTTTTTATATCAAGTTATTATGTACCAGTTGACAGCATAATGTAGTTAAATGTATTATCCATAATGTACTTAAATGTATTGTTATTAGTACCAGAGCATTCTTAGCGTGCATTTTTTTAATGACTGTGCGTTAGTCAACAAAATTCTGATCAAAACAAGGACAAGCCGAGAGGTGCTACATAAATCGAAACTATAAATCAGGAGGTTTGTCATACTGTGTGTAGGCCTATGTCGAAAGAAAGACTCTGAAACCGCATGCTTTTGAGTGACAAAACAATTATTAAACTCTTCTTAAATGCAAATGTTTAGGTCAGTTCTGCTATTTTCAGCTCTCAATTCACTTTAAGCACATGTAAGAGGGGAAGGTCATTCAAAGCAGAAGTGCATAATATTACTACTTTGATCGTGAGAATGTGCAATGAGGTCAAACCTATCTGACAATCTACACTGTGTCCGGAAAAAAAAACAACCAGTTTTGTAAATATGAAAATAAATAGTAAATATTCATCGATTTTCACAATTCAAACACCATTTTAATCCTGACATATTTCTCTAACAATTGTGAAAATATAAAAGTTCCAGTCCAAATAATGACGTCATAATGACGTCATTTGCACAAAAAGTCAAATTTAAGAGATAAATGCGCAAAATCATCCACAATTTCAATATTTTATCATGTAATTTATCAATAATAAATGTAAGTTTAATTTTATTTTTATATCTGAATTATGTCAGACTGCAATTTGTGGTCAAAGAGTACACCTTTGGCTTCAACATAAGCGTCAAAAGGGTCGCGCTAATACCCAACAGCAGCATCGATAACCAGCTTATCAAAACCTCCGAGGCGTTAACAATTCGCTTACGGAGTTCTTCAATGTCTCTTATCCTTGTCTTGTAGCCTGCACCTTCTCCTCCATCAATCTCCAACTCTTATTATCAGTGGGATTTAAGCGGGCGGCCGTTTTGCGGCCAAAGATTAAGATGAATGAATTCCGAGTCTTTTTAGTCAACAGATCAACAGATTCACAAACTCAGTGAGCTGAAGCGCTATTTTGTTGAAATGTGTAGGCTATTGTTCCGAATATTCTCGGATATCAGGCACCACTTTTTATAGAGCAGACAATCCCTCTAATAAGCTGCATTTATTTTCACTTCTGGTTCTATTAAATGGATTTCCGTTTTACCAAAAGCCAATAATACCAACCGAACCATGCATGAATGGCCGGCTATATGCATTTTGATGCAATTGACGTCATTATGACGTCATTATTTGGACTGGAACTTTTATATTTCACAATTGTTAGAGAAATATGTCAGGATTAAAATGGTGTTTGAATTGTGAAAATCGATGAATATTTACTATTTATTTTCATATTTACAAAACTGGTTGTTTTTTTTCCGGACACAGTGTACATTGCCAGATCTCTGGCAATATCGGTCCTTTTTTTCACAAGACTTGCCGTTTACTACCCAGCGTGCGCCGGTACCAAATCACACGGCCCATGCAGAGAAACAGAGACAGAGCTATAGTATACGTGTGCGTAAACAACTTGCCCAGGGTCGTTACCCGGAGTCAAACCCACAACCGCCCGCTCCGTGAGAAATCGCGTTACCGATCAGCCTCCAGGTCGCACTATATATATATATATATGTATAAATACATACATGTAATAATGTAATAATTATACGTTAGTTTATATAGGCTGCAGGCATTCATATAAGGCATGCATAATGCGTAAATTTTGATTACATCAGCTCCAGTATTATATGCATGGGGTGATGAATCTACACGTAGTGTAGGGGTTAATATACTGAACTGTTAAATTTCTGGATCTGGGATTGGACCTCCACATCTCTTAATAATATTGACACTGTCAATTATTAAGGGAGCTGGTGTTATGATGCGCATGCGTCCAATGGCTGGATCGCTTATAATGAGTGCACTGACCGTACATTGACAGTGGGATGATGAGATGGCGAGGGAGAGGACTGGTCACCCATCCTCATTTGCCGAGGCTAAGAAAATTAAGTCGCTAACACTTCATTCCTACGACTACATCAGTGTTAGGTTACCACTTTAATGCCGGAGGGTATAGGATTTCCCACACCATTTACTACCATCTCGGCATTAAAGGGTTGACTGCAAAATACTACATTCGCAAGAACATAGCAGGCGCGTTCAATCAATCAATCAATCAATCAAGCGGAGAGCCACAGGTGGCCATTTCAGATAGCTGGACCCACCACCGAGAATGCTCTTCGCTGCATGTAATTGTAATTGTAATTGTAGTTGTAATTGAACATTTCTATAGCGCCGCTCACAGAGTCAGTGACGACTCTACTCAGAGGCGCTCTCTGCAGAAACCTGCAACCACCCGCTCCGTGAGCAATCGCGTTACCGATCAGCCTCCAGGTCGCACTATACATGTAAATATGTATACATAATATACATTATTTTATATAGGCCTACAGGCATTCATATAAGGCATGCATAATGCGTAAATGTTGATTACATCAGCTCCAGTAGCCCATATGCACTGGGCAATCAATCTACACGTAGTGTAGGGGTTAGTATACTGAACTGTTAAATTTCTGGATCTGGGATTGGACCTCCACATCTCTTAATAATATTGACACTGTCAATTAAGGGAGCTGGTGTTATGATGCGCATGGTCGGGGTACGAGAAAAAGGGACGAGATAGTCACCACGGACAGCTGAGCGCAGCGAACGACGGCCCAGAGAAACGGAGATAGCTCACATTATGAAGCTTGAGCCAGGACTGAGTGCCAAAAATTGGTCACAAACCCTCAGAAGTGGGTTCCGTTCTTTGCTCAAAAGTCGACAATCTTCTGCGTCATTATCTGGGGGAAGACCTCCGCCTACACGTGACACGTGTGCTTACTGCTTAGACACGTGACACGTGTGCTTAGACACGTGACACGTTCTTGCGCTTCTGAGTGGATTTCTTGAAGAGGCGCTATATAAATTCTTGAAACGAATGAATGAATGAACGTGTGCTTAGACACGTGACACGTGTGCTTAGACACGTGACCTTGGCATTTCGCTTAGAACGGCGAGACTCGTTATTCTGAACGCGCGTTGATTAGAAGAGGTTCTTTTGTTTTGCGTGAGGTTTAATACTTTCAGAAATGGAAAAAGAGGTAAGCCAGACATAATATTATTTTCGCCACAGTTCTTAGTTCAGTTGTATGTGTCAAAGGGTTTTTTAACGTGCAGTTGTACACAAAATGTGCAGTTCTAAATGGATTTGCGCAGTTGTAGAAGCACTTCTGTACAGTTAAAACTAATTGAAAAAGGCCATTGTCCTCCGATTGGAAGTAATTTGCCATGGAGGATGGGAAAGGAAAGGAGTTGTGCATATAATACGCATATTTTGTCCACTGTGCAGTGTGTACACTTAATGCCCACTTGGTAGGCTGTACAGGCGGCCTACACCGTAGTCCCAACGTTCCATTCAAACGCCTTGCACATTGTCATCGGCAGTGTTTGGTGTCTGTCCTATAATTACTGTCATGCCTTCATCCAATTATCGGTACATTTAGCGGGAAATTCTGAAATCTGGCCTGCTTTCCAAAGGACGCGAGAACTAAATATATTGCTTAATAACAACGTCTTAGATGCGATTACTTCTTAGACAAATCATGCACTACAGCTCATATCGTCAACTGGCTAAAGGTTATAGGTCTTGTTCAGGCATTGTAGATCCCACTGTCTTCAAGGTCATAATAGTTGCAATAGTAGAACAAAATTGCCACAAAGATAGGCCTACTTGCTAAGATAGGCTAGTCACTGACTTCAACGTAATATAGTAGAACAAAATTGACACATAAATTGAAATTACAAATTGCATAAAAGAATGTATAGTATTGAATTACAAATTACTTCGATGCAGAACACCAAATTACAAATTACCAATTACAATTATTGTTGAAATTACGTAATTTCGATTAGGCATACACTGATTATACACTTGTTGTACTAGATATTAAAACTCAACCTTTCGCTATCTCACCACAGGTTTTTCACCCCAAAATGAAAACATTGCTCTTTCACAAATCCAATCTTCTCCTCCTCCTCACATCGCTCGTCATTTCAACTATAAACATCACCCACCTTAGCCGTCCATCTGTCTGGACTTGACCCGCTGCCTATCGAATTTGTTTTGGTTAATCGCCTGCGAATAAGTTGGTCCCCGCGACTTCGCTCTTGTGGGCGCTGTAGAAGCTTCAAGATTACGATTACGATATTCGGTTGCCGTTGCCCACATGAGTTGCAATATAATACGCATATTTTGTTATATATATATATACATAAATATACATATATACGCATATTTTGTTATATATGTACATATATATATATATATATGTAAACGTTTGTGTTTTTAATTTTCTCAAGCAGGTACCGAGCGCCGCACTTGGGGAAGTCCCCAATGTTTCTGTTGTTGATCGCTTTGAACAATTTGAATTAGGTAACTTTTCACACTTGGTTGTAATCAATTGTGTGCGTATGTGTATAAATAATATATATACAGGGTGGGCCATAAAAAAGTAACCCCCTAAGGTTTTTTGCCCATATCTTGGCCAGAAGTAAGAATTTCGAAATGAAATTTTACAGGCTTAAAGACAATTCATATTTACACATGATGGCCAGATTTCATCAAAATATTTCAAGCAGAACAAAAGTTTTATAACTTTTAGTGAGGCCACCCACTGATTTTTGACGATTCAAAAACGCGACGCAACAAAAAGTAACAAAAAATCAGTTTGATTATTCTGGCCAATATTTTGGTCAAAAGTAAGAATATCGAAATGAAATTTTACAGGGTTAAAGACAATTCATATCTATACGTAATGGCCGGATTTAATAAAAAATATTTCAAACAGAACAAAAGTTATACCACATTCAGTGAGGCCTCCGCCGTTTTTTGACGATTCAGAAGGGTAACGCAACAAAAAGTAGCAAAAACACAATTTATTAAGTCTCACCTCAAATAATTGTTATCAAATATTGTCAGATGATCATTATTATTACTATCTAAAAAGAAGCAGGGTACCAGCGTAGCTGCACGTCACTGAGAAGTCACTTAGCAAGATGACAATCAAATTGGTAAATAAGGAATCTGTCAGATTAATCAACAGGTCCATCAAGAACTTTGCAAAGAGACTCAAAAGAAGTGTTGGCATTGGTGGTGGGCACATTTAACACAAGTAGTGAAGCACTGCCAAATACATTTGACAACAGTTATTTGAGATGAGACTTAATAAAATCACGTTTTTGTTACTTTTTGTTGCGTTTCGTTTTTGAATCGTCAAAAACGGTGGGAGGTCTCACTAAAAGTGGCATAACTATTGTTCCCTTTGAAATATGTTGATGAAATTTGGCCATCGTGTGTAAATATGAATTGGCCTTAAGCATGAAAAATTTCATTTCGAAATTCTTACTTCTGGCCAAGATATTGGCAAAAAACCTCGTTTCTGTTGCGTTTCGTTTTTGAATCATCAAAAACCGGTGGGTGGCCTCACTAAAAGTGATATAACTTTTGTTATATTTGAAATATTTTATTGAAATTTGACTATTGTACGTAAATATGAATTGCCTTTAAGACTGCAAAGTTTCATTTAAAAATTCTTATGTTTGGCCAAGATATGGGCTAAAAACCGTAGGGGATTACTTTTTTATGGCCCACCCTGTATATATATATATAATTTATATATGTATATGTATATATATATATATTCGTGCAAATTCATCATCTTGTCTTAAATCTATTATATATATATATTCTATTCTATTCTATTTTTGGATTTATAAAGCGTCTCTCACAGCACAAACTAATCAGAGGCGCTCCCAGTGCAAAGAACTCCTGGAAAAAGAAAAGTCTTGAGACATCTGGCAGAAAAAGTAAAGCCTCCAGATAAAATTTGATCACGAATAATAGTAGGAAGGCCATTCCACAGTAAAGGGCAGACAGAGGCAAAGGCGCGGTGTTGGGCTGTGGCAGTCCGAGATCGGGGAACAAGAATATCATGACGATCTAAAGAGCGGAGAGGACGACCAACGGTAGCTGAGAAAGGCTTCCTAATGAGATCACAAAGGTAGCGAGGCGCTAGACCCAAAAACATCTTATAGGTGAGAAAAAGAATTTTATATTGAATCCGGGCAGTCAGAGGAAGCCAGTGAAGGTGTTCAGTCATGAAAGCCGAAATGTGAGAGAAACGAAGGAGGCGAGCAATCAAGCGAGCAGATGCATTAAGTACCGATTGGAGAGGAGCAAGGCGGAGTTTAGGTAGCCCAATGAGTAATGAGTTACAGTAGTCAATGCGGGAACAGATGAAGGCATGGACCATAGATGAAAAAATCGACGAAGAGAGAGATCGCCGAATGGCACGTAAACGACGTAGATGATAGAAGCTGGACCGAGAAATATTAGCAATATTATGTGTAGAGAAGGAAAGAGTATTGTCAATAGTAACACCAAGGTCACAGACATTTGCCACGAAAGTAAATTGAGGAAAGTGCTTGGCAAGTAAAACGTAATCAAGCTTATTAACCCTTTAATGCCGGAGGGTATATGATTTCCCATACATTTGACTACACTCTCGGCATCAAAGGGTTAAGCTGTTGACGGGTGCCCAACCAGAATATATATAGCCTATACTCTACTCTTATCGATGTGAATATTATGTCGCAGACTCGTGTCCTTGTAATCCTCAGAAAATCATCTTGTAGCCTATTTAAATCTCTGCTAGCTGAAAACGCCACAGAGAATCCACGTGTGGTGTTGTGTTTATAAATTTACGGATCGTCTCTAAGAGTGCAGCTATATTGCGCGCAAGGGCGGATACAGAAACTTTGGACGGGGGGCCAAAAATTGTTGGTCTTGGGTCCGGAAAAATTTTTAGGCCTTGGTCAGGCAAATTTTTCTTTCGTATCCGCCGAAAATGTTGATGACCTTTTTTTGTCATTCGGCGAAAATTTCGGGAAAATAATACCATTTTGTCCGCCAAAAAAGTTGATGACCTTTTTTTTAGTCACAATGCGTGGCTATTTCTTGATAGGGGGGGGGGGGGGGCAAATTGTACAATATGTACATTGTTCCACGGCATGTTCAATCCAAATGGGGGGGGCCACGATACATGGAAATTCTAAATGGGGGGTCATGGCCGGATAAGCCCCCCTGGATCCGCCCCTGATTGCGCGCACCAATCAAAGGCACTCCCAGAGCGAAAGTCGCAGATAAAAGAAACTGGTTTTCAGACAACAATTTAGGGCAGTAATAATAATAATAATTACAATGAATAACGCCATGGGCGGAAACTTGGGCGGACACTTGTGGGGGGGAGGGGCGAACAAGTGGCCGTAGGAAAGACGCGAGATTTTTTTAAATCATCTGGCCGAAAGTCAAGAAAAATTTCTATTTTCAGCGTCAAAAAGTTGATGACCTTTTTTTAGTCTTCACGCTTTACGCTCAATTATTGGGGGGACAAATGCACGTGCCGTCCCCCCCAACACCTCCGTTGGGGACCGTCCCCTCTGTCCCCCTGGGTTTCTGCCTATGAATAACACATCAATGGAGAGATCATTATTTCAAAAGCATTGCCGATGAATGCAAAAGATCGAGACTGTGCATTGTGTGTAAGATCGGTAGGAAAGCATGCCTAGAATAATGGATGGCGAGAGAACGCTAATTGGTTGGCAGACGGATGAGAAATCGTGAGCTCACGAACAGGGGCGGATCCAGGGGGCAATCCGGCCATGGCCCCCATTTATAAATGCCCATGTATCGTGCCCCCATCCCATTTGGTTTCAACAAGCTTATAATTTGGTATATTTTCAATGATTTGGACTTATGACTAAAAAAGGTCATCAACTTTTTTGGCGAATGAAATGGTAAAAATTTAAAAATTTCGCGAAAATTTCGCCAGATCACGAAAAAGGTCATCAACTTTTTGGCGGATACGAAATTTTTTCCCAGACCCAAGGCCAGCAATTTTTGCCCCCCCCCCGTCCAAAGTTTCTGTGTCCGCCCTTGCCTCACGAAGGTACTTTGGAGCTAAGCTGGAGTAAGACCGAGAAAATTAAAACACGAACATTGAGCTGAATTCGAGCCAGTGAAGTGATCAAATGTGAAAGGAGATGTGAGACGAACGAAGACGTCGGGCGTCCAGTGGAAGGCGAAAGACTGGTTCATGGGTTGGGCTCCTTGCGTTATTCCGCCTCTGGACCACTGGTGAAACCAAAATAGACCTATCTCCCATCAAGAATGAGGAGGTCAAGCTTGAGAAATGTTGTCGGCGGGAACTAAACCTCTCGGTGAAGTAGGAGTTGTTAGGACGGTGCATAACACAAACCAGTAGCCTACATTTGATGCAGTTTAAGATGTAGAACCGATCGAATATCAGAATCAGACTTTCCTTGAGCGGGACTTGAAAGGATAGGCTATGTCAGAATTCTGCAGTCAAAGTAAACTTTGTGCTAAGTAAAGCTTGGTTAATAAGGAATGTGAAAATGCATCACAATTTTTATATATGTGAAACTTATTTCTAAATCTTAGACATAGCCTACGCTCCAGATTGGATGTCGCCAATAGGCTCAGGCTTGCAGCGAAAAAGGCCGCAATTGCCCGCAGGGCCGCCGACGCAGCCATGACCAGCAGGTAAGCAGGTTATCTCTCTTCGTTATCAGCTTTAAACTCTTTTAAAACTGTTCTCTTTTTCTTCTTGTTATTGATACTGTATTATAATCTAATCTATTTATTTACAATATGTTTTGACCATCAGTATTATTATTACTAGGCCTACTTCGTTACCTTTATTAATATTTCATTCCTAATTCCGTGGCGCACCGGGGTCTGAACTCAAGCATCAAGAAAACTTCCCCAGTATCGTCCTCTCGAATGGATAGCCTATGAAACCGCTGTTTGACTTTGCCTTTATTTTCTTCGACTCTTGTTCTATATAATTTAGTTCAGTTTTATTAGTTGAAACAACTATTCTAGTAGCATAACCCCTTAATATTAGAGAATGATTCAAATCAGAATAAGATTATAAAAAGGATAACAAAAATGGGTACTGGTTTTAGAGATCCTGCGTGGCCGAGTGGGTTGTAGCCCGCTCGCCACGCCAGCGACCCGGGTTTGATTCCCGGTCGGTCGGTTTATCAGAGATTAATTTCTCGGATCTTTACTGCGGGTGGCTCGGTCGCAATATAAACGTGGAGTGAGAGGTTGTACTGTGCCTCCGACTTAAAGGCCCTTTGGTCATACACGTTCGTTAAACTACTTTCCGAACGGTACTGGTTTAGTGCGTATAATATTGTAACTACATGTATAAGACACAGCAAAGTATCAAGTAAATAAGTGTGAGGTAAGAAGTAATAGATCAGAACATTTAAGCGTTATCCAGTTTCGCACCAGTGTTTAACTGATTCGCTAGGTGGCGAGTTATTAAAGCTAATCCATTTATACTGCCTATGTAGTTAAAATAAAGAAATACATTTGTGCCAATCAACAAGGTAAAAAGGGTGCAAAATGAAAAAGAAAAGAAAAACATAAATAATAACACAAATCAAAGCGTGCCAAACATAAACCGGAGGAAAATATTAGGAAAAAATATATACAAACACCTAAGATAATGCAATAAAACTAAACCTATCTACAAAAGTGCTTGCCAAATAACATAATATATAAAAATACCGATCCACCTAAACTATACAAGTGAACTAAATCTAAAAACAACGACACTAAGCAAATCAATGTATTGGCAAAAGCGAGTATGAAACTAAGCTCCATAATATCCGCAAGTACATGTAGGTCCAACGAGGGTAAACAACCACATTTTGGATCCAACTCGAATACCGTAAATCTTAAAGGAATGAACCTATAAGTTCTGTTGATCCAATGCATCTTTATCAATTTTACTAGTCCTCTTAAGATGCCAAAGGGCTGGAAATTTAGTGCTAATTATAGTTCTTTTAATACTGCCTTTCCCATTTTAAAATGTAATCATAGGTTTATTCTTGAAGTGTGTACCTACATGTAATTCAGGGTTTCAGCTATCAATTCTTTCCAAAGTCTATAGAAAGTTTTTTAAAGCACATGTTTCACAGTGGTTTCTATAATGTCAATTTCTCAGTTCACGCTGTGTATAATTTTGTAGCATTAGCGCTTTTGAGTGAAGAAATTTGTTATAAAACAAAAAGTAGTAGTTAAGAAATAAGGGAAAAAATTTCCAGAGGGGGAAAGTGCCCCCTCTTGCCCCTATGTGCGGGCGCCCATGCTTTCACGCATAACGGCCGTGTGAGTCGATTCGTCCAATAGCGATGCAGGTTCGTGCAGAGATTCTCACCGCAGTGTTGGGTCAACTTTTAACATTAAAGGAAATTCATTGCATGGGCTCCGTGCGTTATTTCGCCTGTGGTTACCAAAATATTGACATTAATATAATATATGCACCACTGCAAACAAAATCTTGAATTCAACTTGAGGCAACCATTGATGCAATTCCGCCTTGATGTAATTGCGCTCTAGAAATCCGTAGATTTTGTTTGAATGCCGTATCACTCACAAGCGATCATCAATGATATTGCACTATGATATTTGACGATATTTAGGTGGTTGTAATAGATTAAATTGCAAAGAAGTGAAAGTGCCATTTAGACATCAGTTGATTAGCCTACCTGCTAGTGCAACTATAGCAGCGCTTATAGTGTAAAAATAGATGTTCTTGATTTGTTTGCCTGGTTTCGTGGTTTCAGAGCCAGAAACGATCTGGGGCCAGTGGCTGGGCCAAGTTTCGTGAGTGTGGGTGTGGGAACCAAAGGACTCCCTGCAGTGGAGCACGAAAGGTGGGTCTCTTAGTCATACATGCGAATGACTTTCACAGAATGCCTGACGCCTGGCATTTCGCTGTTATATTATAGGGTGTCTTGATAGGTCGTGAACGATTTTGAATGCAGACAAATATATGTTATACACAATCTTATGTGGAAAGTTTTATACTGACGGATAGGTTATTCAAATGAAAATGTTAATATACAAAAATTAGATCACTAGCTTACTTAATAAAATTGTAGCGCCAATATCCGTGACGTCATCAAATTCGTGCCAAATAAACGTTCAGTTAAGCCGCAAACAATATTGTACGACCATCATTGTTAATCCACACATAATTAATTAATACAATTTAGCATTTAGTATTTAATAATGTTTCCTTTACTCTTTATTACAGCCTCAAGTCAATTAGTCATCGAGCCAAATAGATTTTTCAGAGTTGCCAGAGGTAGGCCTATCGATGTCCATGCATTACAAAGCCGACGTTTTAAGGTGTTCAGTGTCTGGGGTTCGGGTTCGGCATAAACAGTTGGATTTACAAAACTTCATATCATTCCAAATAAAACTTCAGTCACTTTGACTTATTACATCAATGAGATAGGCCTACTGGAGAAAAGGTCAAACCCGCATTCCATCGACGTGCAATCTGTGAAAGTCATTCTCAGTTCACAGCCACAAAAATATTTCGTAATAACGGCGAAGGATTATTCCAACAAGACGGTGCACGTGCACAGACATCAAAGGCCTCAGTCGAATGGTTGAACAAGAATATCAATGGATAGCCTACATCTCACCGAGGGTCTGGTCGCCTAATTCGCCGGATTTGGCCACGGCCGACTAAATTACCAGGCCAGCTACAATGGGCTATGACGTCATCGGCGGGGGCTCACTCATACGGCCGTGGCTCAATTGGGTGTTTATCTGGTAGATCAGTTTGCATTATTTTCATTTATTTCTTTATGCTGGAGTCGACAGCTAAACTTGGCAGGACATCCAATGTACAGCTAGTAGAAAATTGACATGAAATAAATCAATAATTCATTTTATTTATTTATTCAAAAACCTTTGTAACCAATCTATACGACCTGCAATATACGGTAGACACAGTAAATTAAAATTTAGGTGGGCAGATCTTTACAATTTTAAACATAAAACAAACAGAACTAATGGATGTATGATGTGATCTAATAATGACCTTCAAGCTAATAAACTATGCACTGAGAAACCAATCCAAAAAGCAGGAAAAACTAACTATTGGATGTGTAGTGTTTAGCCTACAGATATGTACACTTGGAGAATTTTTTAATCTAGCACAGAGTGTTCATAAAAACACTATAACCCAAAAAGATTCAAAACAAGATAATGCACAGATTTCATGATCAAAGAGTTTTTGGAACATAATGAATATAAATATAAGCTAGCACATGTACATTAACTTCAGAAGTGCACTTATACAGTAGTAATAAAAATTATTTAAAACAATCACATACCCTGAACATATAAATGTTGAAAAACACAAATACAGGAAGTAGGTCAGTATTTTTTACTCAACTTGCAAAGGCACAATGGCACGTAAAACATTATAATACATCAAAGTAATAATTGGTAATAAAACGCACAAAATACATCACAAGCTGAATAAAATTACTAAAATATAAGCGTCAAACAAGTTATCTATACAGCATTTTGTTGATAAGCCTCTCTAATCAACGAATCACAATGTGGTATCTTTAGATTAGGCCTACATATTATAAGCTAAAATAGCAGTGTCTAATTTAACATATGCTTCTCAATAAAAGGTCATTTCGCAACAAGTGTTGACAATTTCCTTTTATCCGACCTTCCAGACTTCTTTTTGTCATTTACAAGTTTTGTGTAGTTATTCAACATTATGTTTGCCGCAATGAAAACAGATCTGTACAAAAGTTTTGATCTTGCATTACCACATTCACAGACATTCTCTAAATGACTGATAAAATCCAGACTAATGCGGATCACTAAATCTCTTTGATTCGTTACAGATAAAAACTCATTCTCGTACTTTTTGGAAATGAGACAATTAAACACAACGAAAACATCAGAAACAACATCAGTTACAAATTGAGTTGGCCATTTAAGACCCCCTCTGTTCAAAATTTCAATGTATGAAAATTTCTCATCCAAGTCTTCACCAAATTCACACAGCAACTCTCGGTCAGTACACAACTCATACTGGCACAACTTACAACTAAATAATTTACAAACTTTATGTGCAATATAGCCAGCAATAAAAACAATGCAAGTCAAGTCCTTGTCATCTATACAGCCATCACAAGAATCACTGACGACATCAGCAAATACATCAGGTGTAGTAGTATCTGCAGTAGCACTTTCTTGACTATCAACATCAGACAGAAATTTAATCAGATTAAAATTACCACACTTGGCTGACTTCAAGTGCAAGACACTGATGAGTTTCAACTTTTTTTCAGACTCTATAATCTGCCTCACTGATACGTGATAATTTCCACCAGACAACTGTCGATACTGAGAAAATCGGTATTCGAGATTATCAGTCTGGAATTTTCCAGGGAGTACGTAATTAAATTTTAAATCAACCAGCAAGTAATTGATCAGTAACTGCATAGATTTTACAGTATGTTTAAGAGCAAAATGAGTCTCTTGCGACAAACCGCCATGCCTGCCCTTGCACTTCATTGCTTCCCAGTTATCAAGCCACAAAACAATCCCTTCCATAAATTTCAAACGTTCATCATCAACAGATCGAAATGGGTCACTGTCTCTGTCACGCAAATGTCTCCCTTTATATGGAGTTTTCACATTGAAAAGTTTCCATAATTTCAAAATTGTGTCAAGGAACATTTTAGTATCATCAACTGAATCACTCAGTGCTGGAAAGAAACTAAGTGCTGCAATAGTTTTTTCATTAAACACTTTCAAAGCCAAGCTGACCTTTTGACGTTCAGTGCTAGATGGGTTCAAAGCTTTGTGTGTTAAATTAGGAGCCAGCTTAACAACCCGGGTTTCTTCAAAGCTATGCAACTTTTTCAGATCTGAAAAACAGGCTCTGTGAATTATACCTTTATTGTCAAGGTCAGGGAATGTAAATGTTTGACTTGTATCAGCTTGGTTTAACCAGTTGTTTCTAATGCATTTAAGCAAGTGAACAGAATCAAAGAAGAAAAATAGTTTCAGGGTACTGTCAAACGGATTATCAATGAATGGCTTCAGCTCACGGCCACCACACAACATCGTAAACATATTGCGATTAATACGATTATTATCAGAGATGATGCACAACACTTTGTAACCGGCATCATGTATGCCATGCAATACTTTCAAGGTAATTTCTTTCAGATATGCAGCTGTCATGTTGGCAACACTGGCACAAGACATACTACATCTCTGTCCTTAGAAAGAACAGATGCAATCATAAAGGCCTGCACTGTTGTTGCTTGCTGCAATGAGTTATGCTGGAAAAACCTTGAATATTTCCACCTTTAAAGGTTGCTGTAGGCTCAACATGTATCTCGTCCAACATCAATGAAACCATTTTCTGATGTGGCTCGAGATACTTAGCCTTGTTTCTCAAATAAGAAATATGCACATCAGTAACGGAACCTGCATGAGACGATGACAAACAGGATGTCAAACGCCGCAAGTACGACTCATGAGGCAGTATTAAGACACTTTTCCTGAGAAAATCATACGCTTTAGGAGAAAATAGATACAGTCGACAAGCCCAAAGCATCATTTTTCCACTGTAACATTTACGCGACATCGATCGAATGTGGAGTTGCTCAGTCAAAAAATTTAAAGAAAATGCACATTTATCTGACTCAGTGTCATCAATTTCACCACACAACTCCTGAAGAAGAGCAAGAGCATGGTCCATTTTAGACTCATTGCTACACTCGACATCACCTTTAAAGAAATGGCTTATAAGTGATTCAAGTTTGGACCATCGATCTAGTAAGTCGTTAGATCCCAAGATCCATGACAAACGATCACTAGCAACACGAACATTATTGCAAAAAGCAATCACTGTTAAATTATTAAAAATTTTAACCGCAACCTTGACTTTAGGGCATTCACTAGTATCAAGAATACATATACATACATGAATGTCCGATGAAACAATGACCAAATCGGTATCATGTCCAATGCGATCATTAATCCCAGTACGCAGTGTTCCAAAAGAATCGATTAAGTCATTTTGTTCCCAGTCCTTAAACGCTTGCTGATCTCGTCTCTCCAGTTCCGCGTCTCTGTCTTCTGGTGTTCGACGTTTCTTTGGCGGCTCGGATGATAGGTACGACGGCAAAACGGAAAAAATAGATGGATACGCCTCTTCAGAAAGTTTGGGACTGTTTCTCTTAACACACAAAATCGATCCATCTGCACGCGTCACACAATCCTCAGTCACTATAAACTGCGGTGAAAAATGTTTTATGCATACAACAGCATCCTTTGTCGGAGTAAAATCCTTCCGTGGAATGCATCGAATCCATTTGGCCCGCTGCTTGTCATCAGTTGGAAATCGAAACACTGTGACGTACTCCGTTCCTCTGTAATTGGATGTACATTCTGGAACGCAACACTTTCTAGGCATTTCCTGCAACATCAAACAGATAGCTATGTACAAGAAACAATACCTAAGTATCTCTGTAAGTTTGCCTCTTTTTCAGTCTTCATGCATAAAACATGCGCTGGGTCCCTGTCTCCAGGCACATTGAGTACGTAATCATGGCGCTGATTTGGCATTTTCTTCTTGACTATTGTTGAAATCAATGTAAAAATGAAAAATAGAAATTCCTACTGCCTACGTTCAGCACTGTTTTTGGTAATCCTGAAGACTGCATGCCTGTCCATGTAAACAGAATGGCCACCCAAAATATCGCTAAAATAGAGCGCTGTGGCCTTATATTAGCTGCAACCGAGGAGGCAGTGCGCTAAGTACTTTTAAAAGATTAGCATGTGTTATAAGTAAATAGTACATTTTGCTAAATTACAGACACAGGAAAAATTCCAAAAAAAAGATTAAAAGAGTGAAGATTAAATGTTCGAAATTCTGTCGACACAAATGATGTTTCATGGCATGAGCTTTTGTTCGGATCCATTCAAGATCAATGGCCAAAGCAAAAAATAGAAAATCAACATATAACTTCAAAAGCGCCTAATCAGTTTACGAAGCAGTATTCTTCGCTTTTAAACTGTCTATTTCCTGCATATTTCCTTGATTTATAATTTTATTAACCTGACCGGTTTACCTAGATCTCGCGTTGATTACCTATTTCCCGAGCGCATTGCAATATGAGAGCAGCTGTTAGGTTGCAGCGCTCTATCTTAGACAAGTCTCTGGCAACCATATTGTTTCGTATACAGGCACGCAGTCTTCTGGATTACCATGTCTTGTTAACATTATGCACCATTATAAAGAAAATGACAAGGTCGTTCACATTGTATTCAGAAAATAATAGTAACATGATGCTTTCATTTTTTCAGTCACTACACGTGCTATAGCAACTCCTATTATCGTCCTCTGCGCACTTGGAACACCCTATCTTAATTTGACACCATCGTCTTCCAAAATAACCCCTCTCCTGTTTGAGAAATTCAGTCAGTCCACTTCACGTTACCCCAAGCAATTTGTGAATGTTATATTTCTTTTATCAAACTTTAAAAGCAAGACTGCACCTGTGTGAACAATGGATCGTCTCACGCATTTGCCTACAACTTTGGAACATCGAACCGTCTTTTTAATAATACGTATAATTGACGATCAACAATAGCCGCAGGCCACCTGACAAGAAAGATGTGTCTATTAGAATTTATAACAAAGGTACTCACCAAAAGTATCTGAAATATGAATAAATTTTAAATATTGCGCGTTGTCGCTCGTAGCCCGATCGAAGTTTCGTGCAACATAACAAATGCAAGGGCCTCCGCTCGATACGTCATACCATAGAGATACAACATAGTAGCTGGCCTGGTAATTTAGTCGGCCGTGATTTGGCACCAATGGAAAATGTTTGGAGTATTATGGCGGCAACAGTGTTTATGCCGATACCGAACCCCAAACGACCTTAAAACGTCGGCTTTGTAAGGCATGGACATCAATAGGCCTACCTCTGACAACTCTGAAAAATCTTTTTGCTCGATGACTAATCGACTTGAGGTTGTAATAAAGAGTAAAGGAAACATTATTAAATACTAAATGATAATTTGTGTTAATTAATTATGTGTGGATTAACAATGATGGTCGTACAATATTGTTTGCGGCTTAACTGAACGTTTATTTGGCACGAATTTGATGACGTCACGGATATTGGCGCTACAATTTTATTAAGTGAGCTAGTGATCTAATTTTTTTATATTAACATTTTCATTTAAATAACCTATCCGCCAGTATAAAACTTTCCACATTATATTGTGTATAACATATATTTGTCTGCATTCAAAATCGTTCACGACCTATCGAGACACCCTATATTATAAAGAATACTCATCAGATTTAGCTTATATCTTGCTTGTCGTCTACCGAGTAACAGAAGGACGTAAGTAAAAAAACTTCGAATGGAGATAATTGAGTTAGTAGTTTGACACTTTGTATCAAATCAGCTTTGTTTTATAAGTACGTGTTTGGTTGGTGACTAGACTTTAAAAACATGCAATTTTTAGCACACAACTTTTAATTTTAATGAAACACTCTTTAACTGCAATATAAGTTCAGTGGCGGAGAATTCGTCCCCCCCCCCAATTCTCCTGGCCGGAGAATTGAGGGAGACGAAGGTGTGGCCAAAAAAAAGAAAAACAGTTGATGACTTAAAAAAAATTTTTTTTAGTCCTCACGCTCAATTATTGGGGGGACAAATGCATGGGCCGTCCCCTCCCAACCACTACATTGGGGTAGGGACCGTCCCTCTGTCCCCCTAGGCCTCCGCCCATGTATAAGTCACTTACGCCCTTTTGATTGTATATCACGTCAGTATGGACAGAGACTTACGCCCTTCTATCGGCCATCCTTATCACTGTAGATACAACACTTACGCCCTTCTGTTTCTTCAGAAAATGTCTCATATGTACTTACGCCCTTCGATTACTGCATGCTACATAGATATGCACATGTCACTTGCGCCCGTTTCTTAATCCACATCATAATATAATACCGGAAGAGCAAAAAAAACAAAGAATATGAATTTTTTAGATTTCTGTCAGTTACGCCCTTCTGTTACTCGGTAGACGTTGTGTTCCGTTCCAATTGAGACTAATCCTCCAATTCTTTCTACTGCATTAACTGTCGACCTACTATGCCGTTAATCCAGATAGATTATTCTACTGCTTATGAGCGAATATTAGGCTATACTTGCACAGGCTTAAATGATGATATTTCAAGACATAGGCCTAAGGAATTAGACTGGATAAAATGTGTCCTTTGAGCATCTGATGATCCCTGTCAGACCTCACCTTGTCACCTTGTGCTGTCAGTTCGTTGAACTCTAGCGATCGACAAGGCCAGCCTTCTCCATTGCTTTCTTTCTGATGTCGCTTCTCTTAGTTGTTCCAGATTCATTCCTGTTGTTTCTTGAACATCGTCCAACCACCTTTTCCTTGGTCGCCCTTGTTTTCTCCTTCCCTCACCGCATGCCAGCATCATATCTTTCTCCAAACCATTTGAACGCATAACATGACCAAAGAAAACCAACTTTCTTCTTATCACTGTTTGTTGTAACGACTCATCCATATCGATACCAATTTCTGTGCGCACCCACTCATTTGTTCTTTTTTCTTTCCAAGATATTCTCTGCATCTTCCTCAAATCCACATCTCACATGCGTTAATCTTTTTCTTCATTATCTTGGTCAGACCTAATGCCACTATAAAAGTTCTTGATTTGTCTAAATGGTTTCGTTGTTTCAGATGCGTAGAAGCGGCTGGACGGGGTCGTCGACGTCGTCGTCATCGTCGTCGTCGTTGTTGTCGTCATCATTGTCATCATCATCATCCTTCATCATCATCATCATCATAGTAACAAATAGTTTTTCTATTGTTACCGTCATAAATTGATCAGTACGGTAATAATAGTCTAGCTAGAACAATGGATTAGCCTCTAATAAATTTTCAAATGCCGTTCTCTTTAACATTTCGTGAAGCATGCATTTACAGATAATTAATAGGCTTGTTTTGAACGCGAAGAATGACATTTAAAAGTGTTCTTTATGCGCATCAAATTATTTTCAGACGTGAAGCTTCATATTAAATTTTCAGACCGCAACAGTTTGTTTGTTTGTATGTGCACTTGCTATAGCGCCCCTTCAAGCTCCTCTACTCAGAGGCGCTCCCAATTGCAGAGCGGACACTGCAACGGAGTTTCACGCAGAAGCGCTAAGCAATTGTGAGTGAAGGAATTGCCCAAGGTCCTTGCGCGGCGAGGAGGATTCGAACCTGGAACGGAGTCGAACTTTCCGGCTCCAAGGTAACGACGCCACCACTACACCACCGCGCCCCACAGTACTTCTGAGCATGCAGCTTAACGCTTCGGCCACACTAAATTGGCCAACTTGTATAACCATGAGGCTTACATAATTTCTTGGTCTCAAGTCTCAACTGTAACTTGTCAGATGTAAATTTGTTAACAGAAGCCATGACTGTGAGCCAATACGGAGTATTTAGGAGAACTTCTAGCATCTGGGACCGAATGACGACACCAACCCTATTCTTAATCATAACCGACGCTCATGACTCTAACCGACCTTCACGACGCCGAACCTGACCATTACCGACCGTCACGACCCCTAAACCTAAACATAACTGACACGTCGGTCCCGGATACTATAATTATGCCGAGCATTTACATAGCGCCTTTACATGCGCCTATCAGTCGGACGAGGGGATCACAATTGTCGATTGGTCATGATAACCAATAGGTTATGGATCAGGGTATACCAGATCGCCATCCGAGAAATGAATCTGTTTGGGGATTTTTTGAGTCTGCTTGCGGGGTGAGAATTGCCGGGGGGTTTCAGCTCCCCAGTTTTTGTCAGAACCCCATAGTAAAGTATGATTTTCGCACCCCCAATTCCAAGTGGATAATGGTCCAACCTCCCAACCCCAGTTATTTTTCCACAATTCTCACAATGTCTACTTGTGCCTCCCAGATAACTCCGCAATAGCGCGTGCGCTTATAGTAAGGACTCTGTTGGACAGAAGTTCAGCGGTCAAATTAAGGGAAAGAGAGGGAGAACCTCTTCTTCTTTCTACTCTTCAACCTCTTCTTCGTGTTTTTCTTCGTCTTCCACTTTCTCTTCCTTTTTCATTTCCACTTATTCCTCCCCTTTGTCTTCCTCTTTCGCTTTCTCCTTTTCTTTTTAGTCCTCATTCTCGTCCTCTTCCTCTTCTTCATCATCATCTTCATCATCTTCATCTTCTTCTTCTTCGTCTTCTTCTCCTTCTGTTTCTTTCTAGCTTTCCTCCTCCGTTCTTCTCCCCACCTCCTTCTTATACTCCTTCTCCTGCTCCTTCTCCTCCTCTTACTTTTTCTCTTTCTTCCTTCTAACGCTCCTCCCCGATTCTTATTCCACACCTCCTTCTCCTCCTCCGTCTCTTCTTCTTCCTCCTCCTCCTCTTCCTCCTCCTCCTCCTCCTCCTCCTCCTCCTTCTACTCCACTTCGTCTTCATAAATCATCCCGTCTTGCAAAATACGCTTCTGATTACGACTCCTCGAGCACATCATTAGGCATGAATTGCACCGGACCACTTTGATCCAACGACGATTGTTCCACAAATAAGACTCCAGTTATTATCATCACGTCATCGACTAATCGTCCTTGCGGTCGTCATAGCAACTATCACCATCATCAACAGCAGCAGCATCAACAGAAATAGCTAAGGCAAGGACGTTAAGCAAAAAATACATTTTGTCCTCAATTGTCAGTCTCGAGGAGCAGCTCGCCGCTTGTCACATTGATCTCTGGACGGTTTCTCAAAGCTGTGTTTGTATAATAGACCAGAACGTCTATCCCAGATCTAGAAATGACAAGTGTAGAATACGTGTAATGGCTCTATAGATAGACACTTATCGGCGCACAAAGATTGCTTTTTTTGCACAGCTCCGTTAAAGTTCGTTGCTGCAGACTGAAGAAGCAAAGCGGGGAGCTAAGCATTGCTTTTTGGTCTAGTGGGGAGTTATGGGGATATAAGGCTGCGTTGTTGCAGTGGTAGGAAAGTTGGACTGTCGACTGTGAGCTCGGGGTTCGCAAACAATATTGGCTGTGTGCTGTGAGCATTATATTGTGACATACATGCCTCAATTCTAAGACCACTAATATTTCGTCACTAATTTTGACTGCTAAAAATGATGATAATGATTATTATGAGTTCTATGGTAGTAAACTTACTATTGGGACCCAGTTCGGCGAACATGTTAAATATGCCTTGATCGGTTTTCTCCTCTTTCTCCTGCTTCTCCTCCTCTGCCTTCTCCACTTTCTCGTCTTCCTTGTCCTTCTCCCCTTCTGCCTCCTCCACCTCCTCGTCCTCCTCGTCTTCCTCCTCCTCCTCCGCCTTGTCCTCCTCCCACTCCTCCTCCTCGTCCTTCACCTCGTCCTCGTCCTCCGCCTCCTCATCCTCCTCGTCCTTGTCTTCGTCCACCTTCTCCTCCACCTCCTCCTTCTCCTCCTCCTCTTCATCCTTCCTTATCATCATCAATTTTATCATCATCAATTTCATCATCTTCTTCTTCTTCTTTTTTCTTCTTCCTCCTCCTCGTCATAATCAAATTCTTTTATCTTCATCTCCATCTTTTCGGCTTCCATCTATTCTTTTTGTTCCTCTACCCAACTCTTATATAAATGTTATACATTCATATATAATATACATTCATCACATGTACATCTAGTTGTCGTCTTCTGTAAACCTGTTGATGTAAGCTTAGTTGAGTGTGGAAAATGCACGGAGCCCGCAGCACGCATAAGACATGCATGTCGCTCCTCATGTCTCACACACCATGCAGTCAGTCTAATGCAGCGCGGAAGGAGGTTGCCTGGCGGCGGCAAGACGGTCTATTATGTTACTAAAAAAAGTGGTACATTTATCAGTGGAAGATGGCAGAAAACCGTTGGTGTCAGGTAGAAGGGGAAGCGTGTCTTTGAAGATCTACCCCTCCATTTTAGTCGAATGAAACCCCGTGGGCGTATACACTACAGATCAGTTTTTGTTCTCGACAAAGGCTCATGACCCTATAGTCACAATGGTTCACAGCACTAAGCTTTATCTTAGTCAGAAGGGTTGTCCAAAATACAAAAAAAAGTAACCCGAAGGAGGTCGTAGAGTATAAATTTCTGTAGGCCTAAATGTGTTTTGGCCTTGGCACGGTTTCTCGCCTCAATCCACCCCGGCGTTGGCAAGAATGGCAAAAGTTGCATCACTAATGTATACATCGCCGGTTTGGTGGAGGTAAGTAGCAGAGCCAAGACCGACGAGCTTTTGAATGGGATTGAATGAAAAGTGCAAAACAACTGACTCAAGTAACAGATAACCGTTTGTTTACGGCCATTACTTTATACCCTTAGCACGTGCCTACAAGAAAATAGCCAGAGCCACGTTGCATCATGTATAACCTTGGCACATTGGTTCACTTTGCTCGCAGTCTGAGGGCGGGGACCTGCGGGGGGTTGGGGTTGGCTACGTTGCCTGAATGGTATTCTGAAGCCATTCCTTTTTGTAATTAAGTTGCTTCGAATTGAACGAATAGACTCTAATTAATTATTGCATTTCATTGTGAATATAAATTAGTCTGCCATCTATCTATCAATCCATCCATCCTTTCATCAATATATCCATCCGTCCAACTATCCATCCATCCATCTATCAATTCATTCATTCATCCATCCATTCAACCATCCATCCATATATATCTATCAGCTTTTCTCTCTATCTCTTATCTTATCCGCTATACCTATAGCGGCAACTCTTCAAATCTTATCCGCTGTCTGTCTCTCTGTCTCTCTCTGTCTGTCTCTCTCTCTGTCTGTCTGTTTCTCTCTCTGCTTCTCTCTCTCCCTCTATCTCAGTATCTCCATTAATCTTTCGATTCTCCATCCGCTTCTCTCGCTCTCTACCGCACTCTCAGCCGCAGCGCACAGCACAACCGTCGTATAGTGCAGCATTCACCAGAGTATATTCTGTCATCGCTCGTCTCCGTCCAAGTCTCGTCAAAACCAGGACTCTGCGCATCGCCGATGTCTTCCCCGTTCTACATGTATGTATCTTCACCATGAACACAATTACCGATTCTGTCGCTCTTGAAACTGTTTATAGGCTACGCAAGGCGTGACTGCACCAGCCACGACTGTTTAGATTGCTATCCATCCGAGAAGCAGCAGGAGCTACGGTCCGCAGATTGGCGCTTGCACCGAGCGAAATCAGAGTCGATCTAGAACGCTGGGAAGAGCTGCTAATATAACCACCGGGCTGTTAGTTTTTAGCGGAAGATAAATTTTGTTCGTTTTTTTCTATTAAGTCGGGCAAACCCAGATGAGATTAGATCCGTGAAATATCCGTGGAAACATTTTCTGTTTGAACGTATCTACATGTACAAGGAAACGGTTTTGTGGAGATATTTCAATGGAAATATATCTGCGTGGACCAATCTAAGTGGAGACTTAACTTCGACTGCGTGTAGTTGATAGAGGAATTTTTGCGGTTGACAGAGCTAGATCTGTAAGGTGCTGTATTGATTTTTGCCATCAACCGTGGAGGCACTTCAGCTGCACTTCAGATGCACTGAGCCACATTAAAGTTCTGGTTGATCAGACATCAAAGGAGTTTGTTACGAAGATGACCGGATGTGGCAGGAGATGACACGAGATGACTTGAGATAATTAATACTGAAGTAGATATATGGGCCTAATGCACTGCAGAAACTGTGGCAGAATAAAGATAAGAATGATGAAATTAGTGGCGATGGGTACCAGGATTGTTTTGTAGTGCTTTCGGTTACGAGGTTGTCAAGCGTTACAGTTCAGGTTGCGGATTGAAGCTTTATCAACCACGATGAAGCAGGTGCAACAACGTCAATTTAAATCAGGTTCTACATGGCATAACCGTTAACTTTTCAAAAGACTACACGGTTGATCTTTTCTTAATGACATCACCATACAGTTTTGAAACACTACCATTAACATTTGAGAACATTGTGGACATCTTTTTACAACGTTACTACCAAGTTGAAAATTGCGACCAAGTTTTGAAACATTAGGCCTACCATTAGTTTTGGGGAACAATAAAATATGGTCAACATTTGACGACACGGCGTGACTATAGGCTATATCAATTTTAAGACAGTATTTACGCAGTCAACGTTTCGGAGCGTTACAATAAACTTTTGGGAGCATAACGGGTGTGACGACATATTTGACTTGGGTCAGGACTCACAGCATCAAGAACAGCAGTGCCAATCGCCTGTAGACCTAAACTCTGTCTGTAAAACGTTTCGCCAATTGACGGTGAGTCTTTCTTTTTCTAAGGCTATACTGCAGATAACACACTTTTGATTTTTTTCGAGCGCTGGTCAATGGCCATCATTTGGAGCAAAGAGACCTACACTAGCCTATAACTCACGAGATATACAGGGTGGGCCAAAAAAAGTGAGAACATCACGTAAAAAGTAGTATAATTGCATCAAAACTTGTTTCACTGTATCCATAATAGCTTAAATTGTTTGCTCATTCACTTACTTACCTATTTAGCTATATGATTTCTTTATTTCGACGCATTTTAAAGCAAAATTTACAACTCAAAACGTACAAGCGTGAGATCAGGCAGAAGCTCAATGAAAATGTCACTTTGAAACGCTTGCAACGCAGTAGGCAGCTACTTGAGCGGTTTCCTATTGAGAGAAGTGTACGATCGAAGCATCTGGTTTACAGGTGAAAAGACATTCACCGATGCCACTCCAGTTAACTGTTTCTTCCGTTGAAACAAAGAAAAATGTAAGTTCAGGAAATTCGACTCATACGAGAACGTTATCATTTCAGCCGCGCGGTATCATGGTATCAGTTTGTGTGTCTCGAATGGAGAAAACTAAAAATGTGTTAGTTGAACCAGGCGCCAAAGTAAACAGTGAATACTATTGTGGACATGTTCTGAGACAAGGCTTGCTGTCTATAATTCAAGCGATGTGATCGCCATAACTGGGCATTACATCAGCAAGATGGAGCTCCATCTCACACAGCCAGAAATACGATCAACTTTCTTCATCAAGAGAATGTTAACTTCATCGAGCCAGACATGTGGCCACCGAACAGTTGTGATTTAAACACAGTAGATTATGCCATATGGGATGCTTTGCAAGAAAAAGTCTACCTTCGGCGAAAATTTACCACAGTTGAGCAGCTCAAGTTGTCAATAATCGAAAAATTGAGAAATCTGGGACAGCGTTTTATTGACACGCAGTTATAAACGAGTGGCGTCGACGCTTAGAAAAACTCGTTGAGAAGCAAGGAGGACACATTGAACATGATTTCTGATTAGCTAAATACTTGGCAAACAAAAATATATGAAAACAATATAATTAACTCAATTATATATGTATATAACTCGTATTCTACAAGATGTTCTCACTTTTTTTGGCCCACCCTGTAGATAGAGCCTCATAGAGGTCTAATTTGCTTAATGTTTATTGAATTATTCATATATTTATATTTATTATAATATATTTAGAATATTTAGAAATACATGTATTATGATATTTATCATTATTATTATATATAAACTTACATTATTTGTTGTTTATTAGATACAACTAGGTAGCCTCTGACTCCCGGCGGATGGATAACACTCTAAACATATAATTATTTTATATGCGACTGATGATCACTGTCTTGCAGTAATCAGGAATTGCATGTAGGCTACAGTATGTTGTATCGTATTGAAGGTGACTCTTAGCCTACTAATATATGAGGTAAGAATCGGAAACTGTGAACGAACACCAATGTCATGAAATAGAGTATCTCTCCCCCCTAATATCGTATTCCCCAAGGGCCCCAGGAATGAAGATAAATTGAAGAAAGCCATTTCCGCATGTGTTTATTTTTGCAAATTAACTTTCATTTGCTTTGTTTTTGAACATTGTCAATAACAGGTGCAATGTGTTTATTCTCACTGAGTTGCTTTGCTTTCAGAACACTCAGAACATTTAGAACACTTATGAATATTATTTTAGAGACACTACACTGTGTCCACGATAAAGCAGAACCCAATACAAAATGTCATAACTCGGTCAAAACTTTCAGGATTTGTCTGAAATTTTAAACACAATAACAGTGACCATATTTACACACTATCCTGAAGCGTATTAGAAATATTCGTGAGTTTGTCAAATTTATGAGCGTTTGAGATGCAGCACCGAAAAATGCAACTTTCCAACATGGAAAAGCTGAAAAGAAGTGAAATTCAGCTCAATATGGTGCTCAAAATGTCATTTTTGTTCACGAACACACGACCATAGACGTAGAGGCTACTGTTTGATGTCCGGTCGATGATCACCTGGTCAAACAGCTGCCACTCTTCAATCAGACGCACCCTACGGTTATCGATGTCATGAATACGGGAACGAAAAACGCGCTACTCCGGTACATGCACCCGGATCGAGGTCTGGACTGCTAGGCGGCCACAGCTACGGATATGAAGCCGAGTGTCTTCCGGGACAGCTACTACACTACTACGTCTATGGTCGTGTGTTCGTGAACAAAAATGACATTCTGAGCACCATATTTAGCTGAATTTTACTTCTTTTCAGCTTTTCCATGTTGGAAAGTTGCATTTTTCGGTGCTGCATTTCAAACGCTCATAAATTTGGCAAACTCACGAATATTTCTAATCGGCTTAAGGATCTCGTGTAAATATGGCCACTATTGTTGCGTGTAAAATTTCAGGCAAATCCTAAACTTTTTGACCGAGTTATGACACTTTATTTCAGGGTTCTACTTTATCGTGGACACAGTGTAGATGAATTCGAATTGTCTTGCTTCGAGCATTACTTAGGACAGTTGAAACAATTAGAGTCACTTAAAATATCATTACAGCATAAATTTTAAATTATGCGCATTGTTCAATAATTATTGAACAATGGGGAGGCTTAGGATATCCGAGGGAAATTACTCGCTGGGAATAGAATGGTTTATCCCCTCGGATATCCTAAGCCTCCCCATTACCCAGTAGGCTAGGCCTATATTCCATAAGAGGCAGGGCTGTACTGGTAAATTTTGAGGCGAGTATACACGCTGGCCGGGAGAAAAACTCAAACCCAGGCCCGAAATTTCTGACGACCGCCTTCGGAAAAAGTTGATGACCTTTTTTAGTCATCCGGCCAAAATCTTCGGAAAATTTCAAAAAAATTTCCGTCCGAAAAAGTTGATGACCTTTTTTCGGGGGTTAGTATACAATGCCGTTTTTCCCGGAGGTGAGTATACGCTGTATACCCTCGTGTACAGCCCTGATCAGGAGGAATAGGGATCAATTCACCCCCCCCCCCAAATAGCTTCGGGGCATAGAATATCCGCGGCGCCGGAAGTAGACTAGACAGAGCAGGTTCCAGGAAGTGCATAAAACATACTTTCCAGCAGATGTGCTGACTGAAGAGAAAAAAATGACCTTTATCATCGAATGCACGGATGCTGCGGTGGCCTTGGTCCTTGGATGATGCTATATAATATAGGTTGACAGGTGATTTATACCGTCCCCTCTTCACGATAAGAGCCGGTGATCTGAAGCGGAGGACACGCTCATGTACAGGAAGCCAGTGTAGTGATCGAAGAGCGTGCAAGGTCTCCGTATGATTACCATTTTGACTCTGCAATCTTATACCGGTGCATTTATTATACCGCGAAGCAGTGTGTATATTGCTCAGTAACTGCCCCTTTGCATCTGTATCTGTCTTTCTGTCTCTGTCTGTCTTTCGGTATTTCTTTGTCTCTCTCTGTGCATCTCTGTGTCTATCTGACACTGTTTCTCTCTGTGTCTCTCTCTGTGTGTCTCTCTCTGTCACTCTCTGTCTGTCTGTGTGTCTGTGTGTCTGTTAGTCTATCTGTCTCTGTCTGTCTGTCTGTCTCTGTCTGTCTTTGTATACGCCTGTCTTTCTCACTCACTCACTCTCTCTCTGCCTCTCTCTGTCTCTTTGTATATGTCTGTCTCTCTCTGTCTCTCTATATTTCTCTCAGTCTTCTCTGTCTGTCTTTCTGTCTGCATACCTGTCTGTCTGTCTGTTTCTGTCTGTCTCTGTCTGTCTGTTTGTCTGTCTGTCTATCTGCCTGCCTGCCTGTCTGTCCCCCTTCTTTTGCCCCTCTCCACCACTGCGCATTTCCCTAATTGCATCTCAGTTTATATAATATCTGTCCACATCGTTAATCTTAAAAACTAGAACGCATACCCAAGCCACAGACCAAAAAACCACCAACGCGGGGGCGTCGGTCAACGGCAGCTCTTCTTAATCGCACTCCACCCTCCGCCCATGTTTGCCTCCATCCAATCACGTCGCTCTCCCCAATCTTGACGACGACGACGACGACGACGATGATAACATGCAACAACGAAGTTCCTGAATTACTAATCAGTTTGCCGATGACAAACACACGAACCGATGATAGTCTTCCGCGGCCGAAGAAATGGATCATAATTCAGTTTGTAGCGACTACAGCACCCCTGGTGGCCAGTGAGGAAGGCGCTGCTTGGACGATCACGTGACGACGACACGTAGGCAAGTGACCGGTTTTACGTGACGTCGACGCTTTCTGCGTTTCTATGAGGGGCGATGTGATTGGCTGCTGGAACACAGACTGAAATCGTAATCGCTAACTCAAGATTTATAAGGCTCTATTCCAAGTATGTGATTTATTTATATATTTATTTATTTTATTTATGTGTTTCTCACATCAGCTATAACGCCTTAAAGCTCTCTACTCAGAGGCACTCCCGACTAAAGCGTGAAAATTGCATCGGAATTTCGCGCTGAAGCGCATGAGCAATTATAATTTAAAAAAATGCAAGTGAAGGACTTTCTCAAAGTCCCTACGCGGCGGTGTGAGGTGGATTTGAACCTGGAACCCTCCGGCTCCAAGGCACCGAACCCACCACTACACCACCGCCCCCGTGGCTATGTGCGTCTATGGAACGACCTTCCTGCTATTTATAACTACTCGTGATAAGAGCTTATGTGGGGGCGCTACTGTTTCTGCCCGTTCTCTTAAGACTTTTCTTTTCTCGATGGTTCGTTGCACTGGGAGTGATCCAGATTAGGTCGTACCACATGTGAGGGGCACTTTATTAGTCGTAAATCGAAGAGAACAGAATGGAATTGTTGCTGTTGTTTGCACCCAGGGAGACATTTTGTTGAACTAACTTGCATGTTATCAGATGATCTGCGCGAGAGGGATTAATATCTAAAGATTTATGTTCAAGAAAGATAGAGAGATAATGAGATTGAAACACAAAGAGTGAGTGAGTGAGTAAGTGAAAGTGAGTGAGTGTGAGAGCGTGATTGAAAGAGGGAGAGGAGGGAAGAAAGGAAGGATAGATGGATGGATGGATGGATGTATGGAGGGAGGGAGGGAGGGAGGGAGGGAGGGAGGGAGGGAGGGAGGGAGGGAGGGAGGGAGAAGGTGAGGGAGGGAGGGAAGGAAGAAGGGAGGGAGGGAGGGAGGGAGGGAGGGAGGGAGAGAGGGAGGGAGGGAGGGACGTACGGACGAACGGATGGAGGGAGGGAGCGAGAGACGGATGGGCAAAGGGAGAGAGAGAGAGATGGGGAGAGGAATGAAGCGACGGATAAGTAGGAAGAGAGTGAGATCTGGATGGTGGGAAGGAAGGATGTTGGGAGTAAGGATTAAAAGAGGAAGAGATGGAGAGATGACAGGACGGAGAGAAGGGATGAGAGAGAGAGAGAGAGAGAGAGAGAGAGAGAGAGAGAGAGAATGGTTGTAAGAAGGAACGAGTAAAAGAGATAAATTAGATGTGTGTGTGTAGTTGCAGTTTAACGTTGCTGTGTGGTAACAAAGACCATTAGCGACGCCCTCCTCCTCCTTTATCCAGGCTTGGGACTGGCACTGGCAGAGTGCAACCAGTGGCGGAGTTATAAATTAAGAATGATATTATCTCATCCATAGGTCGGATACAATAGCACCTCTCCGCGAACACAGTTCCTTCAAGCCTTGAAACAACTCTGCGTTAAGAACGTCGTTCGACATTTGAACCTGCAGCTTCCTTGATAAAAAAAAGCGAACGCTCAAGCAGTGCCCCAACCAGTGTGTGATTTGTCCCAAAAAAAGTGTGGGGGTCGGCCTGAGCATATCCGACTAGGGGGTCTGGGGGAGCGTCGTAAGCTCCCCCAGCGGGGTCCGGGGCGGAGCCCCGGCCGCTATTGATTTGGTGCAATCCAAAGCAAAATCTTCTATTGAAAGTGAATTGAATGAATTGAATAATATCACTTTTTTAAAGATCAGTTAACATGTTATTTATGTTAAAGGGTTTGAAGTTTTTCTGTTCGTTAACCCAGTAGTTTTCAAGTTTAATTAACTTGTCATTAGTAACTTTCATTGTAAACAAACACAGTAGCCTACTGCATGAACTTGCTCTAAATTAGAAGTAAAATAATACAAAAACCACTCCCAATTGGACTTAAAATATGAGAAAAATAAGAAAGTCCAATTGAAATTTTTGTTTTGCTTATTTTTTTGTTTAACATGGAAAACACATAAACATGCAGCAAAGACATTTGGGTATTCATTTATAGTGGCATTATAATATTCACTTATGTTGCACTATAATATTGGCATAGTGCAACATAAGAACATAAAAGTCTAACTTCAACATAAAAGTTGGCTGTACAAATGCAGTAAAATGCACAGGTGCAGGATATATTGAGGTCACAATTTAAAGCGAATGAAATCAGAAAATGTAGTAACCAAAAAACTTGAAACTTCTACCGGCAGTCCAGCACACGATCAATACTTCGCAGTTAGCACCAAAATCAATGATCATACTTAGTATATGTACCCTTGGAAAGCCGAGCATACTTGGAAGTTGGCACCAAAATACTTGTTACTTAGTACAACGCAAAGTGAGAATAATACTCAGCAGTCAGCACTCAAAATAATAAAACAATAGTAAGGTCCTAGTATGAACGAAGTGCTCGGAACTTCACAAGTCACAAGCTGTAACGCACAAACTAAATACTGTTCTTATAACAACTCACAAGAAATAACTTCAAATAAGAAGATATTTGTGTTACTATTGAGGACTAAAAACAGAAATAATTTCAAATGACAACAGAAACAAGAATCATCAATAACGAAGTGCAAATTATTTATGATGAACTAGTCATCATGCGAAAATTATTGAAATGAAATTGTCATGTATGATGTAGCCTAATTTGTGATGAACTCTAGCTAAGTGGTAGTCACTAGTCTTTAATCATGGCAAAAAGTTTATATCTTGGTCTAAGCTCATCAACATTCCTTTTCTTTCCTGTTGGTTTGTCGTTGGCACCATGCCTGCCTTTTTTGAACCAAGATAAGACATACTCGTGACACTTGAAAAATTGCACAGCAGGGCCATTAACAGCTATCATCAATAGAGCACTGACAGTTTCAGTTTTTAGTCGGTTTCTTGTGTCTGTGTGCTGCAGATTCATGGAACTGAAACCACGCTCGCAATCTGCACTGGAGATAGGATAAATGGACAGTTTTGTCAGCAATTGTTTTAGATGCATTCCTACTTTCAGATTATCTTTAAAAGTAGCAAAATCTGATAGGATTTCAACACACGCAATAGAACTGAAACAAAGTTGCTTGCAGAGAGCAGCAACCTCTCTGCAACCATACAGCGTTTTTTCTAAGTCATCTGTTGGCCAGCTTGTTGGATTCAAGACATTTGCAAGCTTCAATGTCTCTGTGCAAGGGAATCGTTCAGCTATATTGTCTAACAGACACTGGTAGAATTGACTTCTGAGACTGGTAAAATTTGCAAAGTCTGTATCGGTCCGCTTAAGGAGAACACCCTTGTACGATCCTGTACTATCACACATGTCCCACATGTTTTTTAGACTCTTACCGGGGAAGTCTTTCATGGCTAATAACGAGGCTTTCGCTTGGGCAATCTTCATAGTTGCACTGACAAGATTGGCATCATTACTTTGAAAAAACAATGACAATTGCTTCAATGTGCGCAGTGAATCTTTTAGCATGCACAATTGGCTGACAAAGATCCAACTAGACATTTTGTTGGCTAAACCTTTGCACTTGCTTGCTTCCTTAGTCGATCTATCACCATTTTCAGACAACCGCAAAAGATGGGCATATAATGCACAGTAATCGCGTAGTAGCGCTTTCATGGAAAGAAACGATGAAAAGGCCCATCTCACTTCAAAAATTTTGTTAATTTTGAGCAACACAGTATTAGTGTCTGCAGCTATTGAAGCGAGTTCCCTCTGGTTTTTGGGTGACAGACTGTAGAATTTGTACAAACTGTCTATGAAAATTTTGAAATGAGACACACCATTCACTGAATCGACCGCATTTTTGATAGCTAATTCCAAACGGTGTGCCATGCAATGGAAGCTCTGAACACGTGGAAATTTTTCCTTCAACAGCGTAGCAACACCTCTATAATTGCCTATCATGGTGCTCGCACCGTCACTGCAAAAGCCTACAAGCTGCTTTGAACATATCGCATCAGTTAAACCAACCGATTCCAAATAATTCATCAACAAAATATGCAGATCTATCGCAGTACCTGAACTGATTGGTACCAAACCGAGAAAAAATGAGTGGACCTCTCCTTCCAGTTCGGTTCTTATGTAAATGATCATAGACTGCTTATCTCCAACAGATGTACTTTCGTCTATCATGACAGAAAATAGAAGATCATTTGCAACAATATGATGTATCAACTCACTCCGCATTTCGCTCGCAATGTGCTCAACAATATTTATGCATGAATGATTAGACACAAGCATATCACCGGTATTTAATCCATTAACTGACTGCAGTGTCATTAGGCGGGAATATTCTGCAAATGACAAATTGGATTTCGCACACTCGTATGCGGTTCTAAATGCAATCTCCGTTTTCTCAATGTTTGCTTTGTGTTGTAGCTCAAATAATGCATGGGCCTTGTCCACGGCTTTGGGCAATGCATGAGCTGCAGCAGATTGTACTACATCAGCAGAATGAATATGCAGCTTAGACTCACGATGCCTGTCAATTTTTTTTAACAATGTTTTGGCTGATTTAGCATCTACTTTACCAGTTATGAAGGCACCTTCTTCACGTTGACCCTGAAACCCGTACGTTTTTACACCACCCATCTTCTTGGCTTTAATGCAAATGGAACAACGAACCGCACCACTTTCACAGTATAACCAATCCCTCGACTTGGTCCATGCACTGAATTGATCTTTATTTCGGCAAACTTTCGGACAAGTATTATCTGCGGTAGTGACAGAATCTTCATCGTCATCATCACTAGTGGACCTAGTAGTGGTGCAGACCGTGCTGTGTTCTGTAAAAATAAAAGAAACATTTTAAATTACTAAGTTGGTAAGACGATGAAAAGAAGCATCATTATCATGGCTAAAATCGCAATCACCTGGCTTATAACTTATAAATGAGTGGCTGAGAGCTAGTCTCGGCTATACGGTACCTGTATTTCAGAGTCTGAGATAATTCGATTTTACTGTTTTTCTAAAATATTGCTCGAAGTGTATTTCTTACAAAACCAAAACCGGAAATTTCCGAAACGAAAAATAGGATTTCCAAAGTTTAATATTGGGGGACGCCAAAGCAAATGCCCCCCCCCATAAAATCAACTTTAGAAATTACCGTACCTGTTAGAAATTACCGTACCTGTAGTTGCAGAAGCCGATTCCAATGGACACTGAACCACAGATGGAAGAACTGACGTTGTTGGTGTTACAAGCACCGTGACGTAATCGGTAGATTGCGATACAGGCAGCTGGCTTAATGTGGAAGTTTCAGCGACAGAGCTTTGTGGTGTACTTAGTATCTTTACAGTCTCGGACATGGATGAATGAGTCGCTGTTGTCTGAGAAACCGACTCCATGCAAGATGTTGAGGGAATCGGATGAGATGAATTCGTTTGGGCAGTAGTAGGAGTACTGCAGGCTTCTGTGTAAGGAACTTCTGTTCGTGGTTTTTTAAACATGGTGCGTATCGACATTTGCACCACACTGCGTTTGACAGCTGATGGCGTGCTGACGCTGCTGACCATGCTGTTCTTTCCAGACTTTCCACCAGGGTTCCTGTTCTGATGCTTCAATACATCTTCAGCTGCTAGCAAAGCATCAAAATGTAGTGGATTGCCAGGGACCTCTTCACTACCTGAGCGCAGCAGACATATTGTCTTTGGTACTGCTACTGCTGGCTGCGATTCTGGGCGACGGCTTGGCTCGTGCCGAAATCGAAGGATGCGGCCATCGAGTTCCTGATATATTTCGATCTTGGTGCCGATCGCATTTGCTAGTGCACTCACACAAACATCACCAATATCACTATTATATATTCCCTTTTTCAGATAGCGGTCCAGTTCCTTTGTTACATCATAATCTGCTACAAGGAACTTCTCATAGGCGGAACGATGTTGAGCAAGTTCTGAGTTGAGACGTTCAACTATATGTTCCTTAGACACGTTCAGCGCTTCTGCGCATGCAAGGATTAGACATAGTCCATCTTTGGGCATCTGACAAATTGCTAGATGATTTTGTCTCAGCAGCGCATCTACAGTCATCTTAAGTGTTTCACACATAATATCTGGTGTAGCCATTCTAATGCTAAACAGAACACACACGCAAACAACAGACCTTACAAAACAGCATTAATATTATTATAAAAACAACGATATGCGATAGTGCACAGCATATATTTTCTGAAATAAAATCAATGTTTTCACTTTAAACAGCTATAACTTTACCAAAATTCAATTTTTTCCTAAAAGAATTTTTGGACGTCTACAGGTAGATATTTCTGACCATACTGGCCTAAAATTATCAAAATCGGAAAAAACTTTGCCGAAATGGGTCAAAGTAACACTTTGGGAGCAATTTTTGTACAGTGCTAATGGCCGCGAATGTTGAAAAATCTGGGAAAATGAATCATCAACTAAATACATTACATAATAAACCATTAGGTAAAATCATATTTTAGCGTTCTAAATTATTTGTGTATACTAATTTACTAAATCTAATGTTTTAACGTTTTTAAAAGCGGTAAACGTGTATTTTAGCGTAATTAATTATTTCAACGTTTTTAACGACACAAAAAGCGCCGTAAATTATTCCTAATGACTTGCAATGGTCTAACTCATCTAACTTAAAATTTCGTAAGAATACGAATATTCACAGAAAATACGTTTTTAAAATGTCACATTTCCCATGCGAAATCGACGTTCGAATCGCTATTGAACCACAACATCTAACCGGAAGTTGGGGTACGCGCCAAACCATCGACGTATATGCGAAGAATGCGACTATAAATAATAATTATATTGGACCGGACAACGTCACAACAGTACAACAGTTACTTGAAACTTTGTGTCAACTGTCAACTGTTGAACGAATGAGGAAATGAAACGAATAAGTCCTACTAACTGCTTGCAGTGGTCCAATTTCGACCCCCTCTTGTGGCACTGGCCGCACTGCCAAAAGAGGGGGTCGAAATTGGACCCCCACACCTTTTTTTTGGAGGTGGAAGTGTGGGGGTCGGGCCATAGCAAAGAGGGGGTCCGACCCCCCCAACCCCCCCGGCAAATCACACCCTGGCCCCAACATGTTACATTGCATGCACTGTATTGTAGTCATCGTGTATAAATAATTATATAGCGCCTCTTGTAGTTTACTCTAACGAGTCAACGTGTTCCATGCCATGCACATTTTTCACTCGTCGTTAAAAAGCCGCCACCTCGCATAGAATTCTTCCGGTGTTGCTTGCATGTTCATCAATACTGAGACCAATGAATTGGTTTCACCTACTGTTCAGCGCAACGTGAAACAGGATGCAAAAGTAGTCCGACTAATTAGCTGACCTGCTGTTTGACCTAATTACGTTATCGAGAAACTATTATTACTCGACTCGGAGAATTGAAACCGCTACAAGTCACCTAAAATAGCGTGATGGATAATCGGGAGTTAGTTTTTGCATAGATAAAGACACGAGATAGAGTGACAAAAGAGGGTTGCAAATATAAGGAGAGATAGACAGAGACAGAAAGACTTGAGACAGAAAGACTTGAGACATACAGGCAGACAGACAGAGAAAGGCATACAAGCAACATTTTAGAAATAGCCTTGTATACGAACACGAGCAGATAATGAGCGAAGGTTTTTATTGTTGTAGATATTCTTAGCATCATTCTTTTAACACAATTTTTACTGATGTTGAACAATTTCTTGATTTTCTTCAGCATGATTAACACACAATATTGGAAGGACTTTGGTAGAAAAAAGACCTATAGCGCGAAAGTTTGTTGTTCCCATTACGACCTTGGCATTTTCCTCGTTGCTAGGATACCACAGGCGAGCTTGCCACCTAGCGGCAAAAATTAGTATGGCTGGAATGGATTGCCATGACATCCGTGTCCAAGGCAACACGTGGAGAGGGCAGAGAATTAGCCAGAAGTGGGATGATGTGAAGGCTGAAGGGAGATAGAGGAATGCCGATGGAGGTCTGGAGGCAGAGAGGCAGGGAGGCACAGAAGCTTAGAGGCAGAGACAGAGAGGGAGGCAGGGAGGCAGGGAGACAAAGAGGCAGGGAGGGGCAGAGAGGAATGGAGGCAGGGAGGCAGAGAGGCAGGTAGGCAGGGAGGCAGGGAGGGGCAGAGAGGAATGGAGGCAGGGAGGCAGAGAGGCAGGGAGACAGAGAGGTAGAGAGGCAGAGAGGTAGAGAGGCAGGGAGGCAGAGAGGCAGGGAGGGGCAGAGAGGAATGGAGACAGGGAGGCAGAGAGGTAGGGAGGAAAAGAGGCAGGGAGGCGGAGAGACAGAAAGACAGAGAGGCAGGTAGAGGCGGGGAGGCATGGATGCAGAGAGGCAGATAGGCAGGTTGCCAGGTTGGCATGGAGATAGAGAGGCAGGGAGGCAAGAGGGCAGAGAGGCAGGGAGACAGAGAGGCAGAGAAAGAGAAAGTCGGGAGGCAGATAGGCAGGGAGGGAAGGAGTGGCGAAATGTCGAAGTGATTCGGTTACCAGGCTTCTGCTGAAAAGAAATGCATGCAATGGTAAACGGTGACTGCGTGAAAATCCGATGGTTCAGAATATTGTGTGTGAGAAGGAACGCAGCTGTTAAGGATCTTTACACACAAAGGCCGACACGAGAAACAATGGGTGATGAACAAAGAAGATGTATAACGTTGCATGCCTATAATACAACAAATGATATAATAGTAATAAAAACATATAATGTATTATAGTACATGCGTAAACCATTGTACCACGGTGTGATGGCATGTAAAACACACCACAAGATATATGTATTCGCAAGAACGTATGTATGTATGTATGTATGTATGTATGTATGTATGTATGTATGTATGTATGTATGTATGTATGTATGTATGTATGTATGTATGTATGTATGTATGTATGTATGTATGTATGCATGCATGTATGTATGTTTGTACGTGTGACTGTAATGTGTATGTATGCATGCATACATGTATGTATGTATGTATGTATGTATGTATGTATGTATGTATGTATGTATGTATGTATGTATGTATGTATGTATGTATGTATGTATGTATGTATGTATGTATGTGTGTGTGTGTATGTATGTATGTATGTATGTATGTATGTATGTATGTATGTATGTATGTATGTATGTATGTATGTATGTATGTATGTATGTATGTGTGTATGTATGTATGTATGTATGTATGTATGTATGTATGTATGTATGTATGTATGTATGTATGTATGTATGTATGTATGTATGTATGTATGTATGTATGTATGTATGTATGATTGTACGTACGTATGAATGTATGTATGTACGTATGTAATAATTATTTATTTCAGAAAATTATATTGCGCCTCTTCAAGGCACGCTACTCAGCAGCGCTCCCGTATGTAATAATTATGTATGTGTAAGATGGGGACTAGTCGCTTGATCCGTACAAGTTAATCGACTAAGTGGATAAAGAAGTAGCCTGATGTTTTCAGTGTTTAATAGCACAGATAATCAACATCATGGTAGTTCACTGATTATTCAACACGAAGACACAGACGAGTAAATCGACAGAACTCTAACTATAACATAACTGACTGAGCGCGACTCTAGTGTTCTCATTTCCGACTATAGGCTCGGCATCCAGCTTCGGCATTCATGCCTAGGCCTTCTGCCTACTTATCTGACTATCTTCTCGTTTCACTCTTTACTCTTCGTTGACTGAAACCCGACTGAAGACTGACCTCTCTCCTCTCGCCTGTCTGACTCCTAGCTTCTTCCCCTACGTGTCCTAATCTGATTGGTCCCTTGCTTGGCCAATCCGGACTCTCTTACATCTTAACCTCTCTTCCTTTCTCCTGCCTGTCAGTCTGTCTGTATGTCTGTCTGTCTGTCTTTCCCTCACTGTCTGTCTCTATCTCGATCTCATGCGTTAGCAGCGCCCCTACATGTCACTCTACTACAATTAGATGATGTCCTCATCATACATTATTATAAACACAATGGTCTAGCACCTAAATGCACTAGAATTTGTCACAATTATAACCCAAAATAATAATATCTATGGTGCAGAAATGGCGAAGCGGTCGCACTGCTCACTTTAGAGAATTTCAAGAATGCGTTTTGAAATTATTAGACAATACTTAATATTCCTTGTTTTTAAAACTAATTGCTCCGGCAATTGAACACACAACGATAAACACAATGTCTAAGAATACCAGTCAGATAGTAAAATCCATGGACGAAACACAAAAAAACCAAATGTAATGCCGTACTCAAGTAAGAACCCACAATACTATACTCACTAACTAGGCTTGTCCCTCTAAGGATGTTACGTAAATGTACGTGCAATAAGGTTCATCGCTTAGGGGCCTATACTTATCAACTCATGGTCCATTTGAACAGCTAGACACGAAGTCATGTTCATGGATGATTCTTTACTGTAACTACATTACCAAATGTCTTCCAGGGTCTCGCCCATCAACCAACTGTTCTAACCGCATTCAATTATACTCGTGCTTGTTCTTAAGCGGAGGGTATGTTTCAAAGGATGACTGCATTCCACGAAGTTATAAACATGAGCAGATGCACATTAGTGGTACATGAGTTCGCCAGACATATGCCAATTAACTAAATGCTGGGAGCGTCTCAGTGCTTGGTGGAAAAGCTATTAACCGTTAAGGTGGCATCCTGTTTCCTGAATGGTATCTGCCCTGAGAAAATATATTGACCAGCTGTGCACTTATCGAGGCAGCAGACGAAAATGAACTGGTCAGCTGGTGAGAAAGCTGAGACCAATAAATAATGACTTGTGGCTGTTCTCTACCTTGATCTTAATAACACATAGAAACGCCGAAGACTGTTCTAACAGCTGATGTGTGCATTTGCCTTAACGAATTCCATTAGCTGCCCAGTGTCCGTGATGAGTTTTGGGATGGACAGTTGCTACCCCGGTTCTCCACCACATGTAAGATGGGGACTAGTCGCTTGATCCGTACAAGTTAATCGACTAAGTGGATAAAGAAGTAGCCTGATGTTTTCAGTGTTTAATAGCACAGATAATCAACATCATGGTAGTTCACTGATTATTCAACACGAAGACACAGACGAGTAAATCGACAGAACTCTAACTATAACATAACTGACTGAGCGCGACTCTAGTGTTCTCATTTCCGACTATAGGCTCGGCATCCAGCTTCGGCATTCATGCCTAGGCCTTCTGCCTACTTATCTGACTATCTTCTCGTTTCACTCTTTACTCTTCGTTGACTGAAACCCGACTGAAGACTGACCTCTCTCCTCTCGCCTGTCTGACTCCTAGCTTCTTCCCCTACGTGTCCTAATCTGATTGGTCCCTTGCTTGGCCAATCCGGACTCTCTTACATCTTAACCTCTCTTCCTTTCTCCTGCCTGTCAGTCTGTCTGTATGTCTGTCTGTCTGTCTTTCCCTCACTGTCTGTCTCTATCTCGATCTCATGCGTTAGCAGCGCCCCTACATATGTATAATTATAAATGTATGTACGAGCGACTTTTACAAGCGTCAAAAGGTTTGTCAACTATAATTGTGCAAAAGAGCCTGGATACTTTAAACTGTCAGTGTTTAAATTTAGTCAGAACGGCGTGCTTGCTTAATAATGCAGAAACTCGTCGCTGGAGTGCTCTCTCTTCGACGTGTGTTATGACGTGTCTCTACAGTTTGCATCCATGGTTACAGAACCGAGATTTCTTTGATGTCAACGTAGGCGCTGAATAGGCATCCAGTTCCTAAGAGGTTGTTTGCTGTGTCCCGGTATCCTTTGACGGCTCTGGCATACCTAAATGGCGGCTCGAAATGCGTGAGACTTTGAAAGGAACTTCAAAGCATGCCGCCGCTGCCTCGATTTCGATTCCGGCGGGTCATTCACGGAACAGCCGGAAGCTCGTCTATCGAGCGGATCGATGAATAGGAACTGGTGAACAATGGTTGCCATGGCGATAAATATCCTAGTAACTGCAGATGTACACAGGTCATATTATATTGACACGAATTTATTTATGTTCGTATTGGGAGTAGGGGAAAGAGCGCGTGTTAAAGGAATATGCAAATTATGCATAACTGGGCAACTAAATGCCGAGATACACACAAAGTCCCTATACGAGATGGTTTGTGGTGAATTCGAACCTGCAACCAACCGGCTGCTCGGCAACAAAAATACCCACTACACCACCGCGTACCGTTTTAGGAGAGAAATTGACACGAGGCTTTTGCAGTTTAGGAAACACGTGGTGCGCACACCTGGAAACTAAGACTATACGACCTCTGCGTTAAATACATCATCAATAGGTGACAATAGCTATCACCGAAGTGTCACAGTAAGGTGCACCTGCATGGTCTTCACATGACGTACGTTCTCACGGACCAATGAATAATACTGCCAGTCGCAAGAGCCAACGTTCTCTCTCGGCCCCTCCTTTTATGGCCAAGTTCAACGTACACCACGCCTTTGCATTCGGGAATAATCGGCCAAGGTCGACGTGGAAGTGATTGTTGACGCTGTACCCATGATTACGTGTTTCCATGGTTACGCGTTCCCATAGTTACGTGAGTAGTGAGGATAAACGATCCTATAGCCTCAAGCATTGTTCCTCAGTTGGCAGGCCAAAGCGTTTACTGCATGCAAGAATGAATTGGTACTATACTTCGTATAGATGAGAACTTGTCACTTGTGAATGAGCTGGTGTCCTGTGCTTAGCCTTCAACTGGCGCTATAGCAATTTACGGTTGTGGCCATAATTATTTATGGCTCAGTTCAGTCTCAGAGATGGAAAGCGTGAGGATTCTACATGTATGTCCGTGTTGATTTAATCACAAGTACAAAACGATGGTGGAACATTTGCTCGAAGCTCTTATACAAATATATACATTAAGTATATACAATCTATACATATATATATATATATATATTATATATCAACAGAGAAATTTTCTGTACGTTGACGACAGCCGAATAAATAATTAGACCACGCTCAGGGGCGGATCCAGGGGGGGGCCAATCCGGCCATGGCCCCGCCCCCCCCCCATTTAAAAACGCCCATGTATCGTAGCCCCCCCATTCGGTTTCCAGGAAGCTTAAAATTGTGTATAGTTACTGATGAAATGGTAGGATTTTCCTGAAAATTTGGCCGGATGACTAAAAAAAGGTCATCAACATTTTTGCCGGATACAAAGACATTTTTTTTTGGAGACCTCAGTCCAAGAATTTTTTCCCAGACCCAACCCAAGAATTTTTGGCCCCCCATCCAAAGTTTCTGTATCCGCCCTTGACCACGCTGTAGCCATCAAATGCTTAAGGAATAATAAAAGCTATAAGGTAAAGTGGCATTATCGAAAATTATAATAAAAATATTGACGTTCAACTTCAAACTGACACAACGAAGATTAATTACTATGTTATGTACAAGGTAAAAATTCCTCAGGCTAAAAACTAAACTAAAAACAGAGACAGTTGTATACTTGGAATGCACGGCCCTCGTCTCCACCCCGGATGTGGCGTATAGCAGCTCAAAACCCCAATTATTATTAGTATTGTTATTAGTATTGTTATTTTTATTACTATTTTTTAGCCCGAGGTATAGATGAGCCCTCAGGCTTTAAAAACAATAAATACTACTGTAATATTATTATTTTTATGCCCCGAGGTATTTAGAATCCCTCAGGGACGTAGTAATTAAGAACAGAATAAAAACATCTGGAACGGCACCTAATCGTCGTTGAGATCCTGCGATCTTTTTTTAATTTTTAATTTACATTATTGCCACATGATATGAAATTTGAATGCATAATAATCACACAGTTATGCTTGTGTTTCGTGGCCATGATTTTCTACAGCAGAAGAATAAATTCCGCTGGAGCAGCCGATAAATTCCGCGGCATTCCGTGACGCAGTATATCCTGCCATGTTCATAACGCCAGGCTAATAACTTTCCGATAAGGCGATAACTTGATAAAATGTTAAGTGTGTGGCTTTGACGAACCTTCATCAACGGGCTCATCTGTCTTTATTTTTGCCTCATGCCGTTGACGCTTCTGTCCATTGATATGATGTATACACTTAGAGTCTGCTGCATGCGGAATGTTATCCACCGTGCCTCTGTTAGGTGACTTAGGTCTACAGATCTTGCATCGATATAATAAACATCCCACCTTCGACATTTTAGGTCTATCTGTTCCGAACTATTTCTCATAGATCTGTTAGACAAAATTCTTAATTAAGGTTTGTCCTGCATGAAGATGCTAATTTATTTGCGAATCCGATGTCCATTTATTTCTATAACCCGCTGAATGCAACTTGACCTACTGTATGTCGCAATTACTGCTGTCTATTGACTATATCAGTGGTTCCCAACCTTTTTTGACTGTAGGGCCACTTTTTTCTAAGTTGGAGGACATGAGGGCCACTTTTTCTTAGTTAAAGGACATGAGGGCATTTGGGGCCACAATGCTAAAATTTAATTAACTAAAAGCATAGACAAATTGTTATAATTGATTCAAAGTAGAATGTTTGATGTTTATAGACTTCAAAATAAAATAATTTGTAATAGAAAATAATTATATTATGTTCTTTCCTGTCCAAATTGTCAATGTTTTTCATATAGCCTATTTTTAAAAATTCTTTGAGAGATGAGGGCCACTTCTGAGGCCTGGCGGGCCATTTTTTGAGGCCTCGCGGGCCACTTTTGGCCCGCGGGCCACGGGTTGGGAACCGCTGGACTATATTCTATCCAATAATCCCCCTCCCACCGCAAATTTTATTGTCGTCAGAGGACTGCGCGAAGAACATGAGCCAATGAACTTTGGAGCAACTCAGCAAAGAACCGGTTGCAAATAAATTACACAAAATAAAACTTTAAAGAAATTTCAAATAAATGTTATTTTGATATTATCATATGCTAATAAAATTACAACATAGCATGTACAAAGCTATGACATTCAAGAATTCCGCTGCAAGTGACAATTCCTTGACTTGGCTTTTCTTCTGCGGCAGAAATGAAAATTCCGCAGCGGGACGCTAAATTTCACTGACTGCAAAAAACCGACATTTGCTTACATGTATGTTTTATTTGATTGCTAAAAGATAAAAGATTGTATCGGCTCCTGATTTTTTTATGAAGGTAGTTCTTTTAAATAGTCTAACACCGGCTGACGACAAGAGGAAAATATTGTTTTTGTATTTTAGAGACTGTATGGTATTCAGACTTCAGATGATAAACAACGCGTCGCTATTTTTTTCTCAAATCCAATCATAGCATGTCATCACCCATAAATCATATGGTTATATTTACCGTAACCACGGCGACACTAACAGCCGTCTTCCGCCCGGATATTTAAGGCCCTGTTATGGTAATGTGTTTTGCCAGTAAACGAGAATATTTCTGTTTCTATTGGAGACAGGTGGAAGCGGTGAATTTGACAGACAGTCGGATGCAGCTGGTGGCTCTCAGGCTGGCGCCAACGTGGACATTAATAGCCACTCTGTGACCTGATAGGTCACGCAACGACACACTGAGTATACTATTGTAGAAACAGTCGGCAAACGCAAAGGGATCATTCGTCCTATGAATGACGTTTGTCGAGGGATACTTCAGTTTGTCATCGCGAAACGAAAGCAGTGATAATTATTCATTAGGCATGCGTCGGCAGCGTATCGAGGACCCTCGTATTTCGCCGATTTCCTTAAACCGCAACGTGCCCTCCCCTATCTCCCCCCTCTGTCAAAGAGGCCGCATCCTACAGACTGGGTACATGACCGCAGACAAGTTGCTCCGACCAGGCATTATATTGTTTGCGCTGCAAATCGACCCACCCATGCATTAAGCCAGCCATCTATCTGTCCGTTCATCCATCCGCCTAATTCATTAATCCATCCGTCCATCCTTCCAGCTATCCAGCTATCCACCGATCTATCCACCGGTGCATCCACTAAATATATCCAGCTATCCATTCACCCATCCATCCGTCCATTCATTCATTCATCTGTTCACCCATCTGTTCCCCCATCTGTCTGTTTGTCTGTCTGTTTGTCTGTTTGTCTGTCTGTCTGTCTATCTATCCATCTATCCATATATCCATCCATCCACCCACAATCCATCCATCCATATTCTCACCCATCTATCTACCAACCAGATCACCCATACATCCAGCTAACCCATTCGTCCATCCATTCACACTCACATTCAACCTTCACCCATCCTCCTATCCATCCGTCCATCAACCCATCATCCATTTTTCCATCCACACACTGATCCATCCATCTCTCCATCCACCCATACATCCAGCTATTCATTCATCCACCCATACGTCCATGTACACGCACATCCAACCTCCACTCATTCATCTATCAATCCATGCTTCCGTCAATCCATCAATCCATCTCTTCACTTATCAACCCATTCCTAATCATCCTTTAACCAGTCCACCATCCTCCTATCCATCCATCCATTAAAACCCCACCAACTCACCCAGCCCCTCACCCCAACCCCTTCCACCCATCGCCGTCAACATATTACGCAGCAAAAGACCTCTCCTCCCTTCTCTCCAGTAACCGGACCCTGCTACCCGATCTCCTTCCCTCCTCCTCCTCCTCCTCCTCCTCCTCCTCCTCCTCCTCCTTCTCCTCCTCCTCCTCCTCCTCATCTCCGCTTGACAGACGTCAGAATTCTATCGATGCCGCTCCAGAATTATCCTCCGTCGCCGTCCTCAGCAAACATTCTCTCCCTCTCCACCTCTCCGTCTCCAGGGCTTGCTGATGAAAACGCACGGGGTGCAATAAGAAGCAGGTCTATAAAGCTATCTGTCCGCAGAACGGAGCACTACCGTTGAGACACCACCACCCTTCAAGTGCTGTTGGAAATGCGCTGTGAGACTGGAAGCCAGTGCAAGACATCACGCATGTAAGCAGAAACCCGGGAGTTTTTTTAATGCGACCAAAAAACCGAGCAGCACGGCGATGGACCCGGTCAAGAAGAGCTTCTAAACCAGATGAATGACCAACAAGAACTGAGCAGCATTTTGCTGACGACTACACTTATCATTTTGACAACGACTACAATCATAACAACAACTACTACGATTGCGATGATAATATTGGCGTTGAACAGCTTGAAACTTTAGCGACATCTCCCTGTGGCAATCCAAAGAGGTTTTAAAAACCGCACTCAACCCGGTGCGATTGTCCTGATGCCGTCACACCGTGGGCATAATTGACTGTAACCAGCCAAGCGTTTGTCATTGACAACGGACCTTTTCATTGTTACATGAATGACCGCAATGTCGACCATCGTTTCAATACATCCACCCCATGAACTCCCCCATTACACCCCACTCAATCAACCGCCCCTCCCGTCCCTTTGATTGATTGTCCCACCCCGTCGCCATCCACCCCTCTCCCCCTCTTCGTTCGGCCATTATCAAAATGGCATCCGATTGAACCGGAAACGGAAGTGATACGCCACTTCCGGTCCATCGAACGAACGCTTTGACAAATATTGGTCGTTGTTGTCAAGACGTTGTATGCGCGGTTGTCCTGAACACATCAGCATTGTTCACTCGTGAAGACAACAGAAGCAACAATAGAAATTTTGCTGCTGTCCTTCCCTGCCTCCCTCCCTCCCTCCCTCCCTACCTCCCTCCAAGAAAATTGATTTAGTAAACAGCTCGAAACGTTTGGGATGTCGCGGCTTTGAAGGTTTTGTACTTGAGACACTTTCTAATACTTGAGATGTAAGAAAATGTGCATAGACTATGTCCATTGTCTTGATATGAGCGCACTGCAATCGTAAATGTGTTTTGCGATGTATGTAGACTGTATTTGATCTGATATTAGGCCCCTACAATATTCTATTGATATATTATTTCATTGTATTGCATTGTATAATATTTACGACGATTTCCATGGCATTATTAGTAGCAAACTACTGCTACGATGCTTTACACACGTAGCGGGCTGGCGACACATAAGCGACTTACGACCGAACTATAAATCCTCAGGCGTATAATTGTACACAATAATACCGTAATTATATCGGCGAAATCCTTCCTAAAAGCTTTATAATTATACCACAATTGGAACTACATGTATAATATTATTGCATAGTAATTAATAAATTTATATCCTACATTTCTATAACAGCAATAACTTGATCTGTTGTTACTTTCTGTGCTTTTACAGCGAACTACCTATAATAGGCTACACAATAAACGAAACAACGACACAAGTACCTCACTAATTTTTCCAAATGATGTTACAGTAACTGTTGCTAATTGCTGTAGCCTACATTGAAAGCGAATTTATTAGCCAATAAACAAAAATACAATGCAAGTGTCTCAATCATTTTTTAAACATTTTTCTACAGCACAGAGATTACCACCACTACGACGATGTACGAGATCTGCAAGGAGCTTCACTTCCGTTTCGGTCGAACCGACATCCTCGCTCCATCCTTCAACGAATCCCAACAACTCCAGGACCTTCCACCACCTCCACAACACCCACCGTCAGCCAACCTCAGCGACCTCTTCGACGACCAATCCCCACCCTCTTCCCTCCTCCTCAACGCCTCCACGGACGACCACTACCCCGGCCTCGACCCCACCCTCGAGTGGGTCAAATTCGCCCTCTCCAGCGTCACCATCCCCGTCCTCTGCCTCTTCGGCATCGTCGGCAACCTCCTCAGCGTCCTCGTCCTCACCCGACGCCGCATGAAGGCGTCCATGGACAGCACGATGGAGCAGGCAGTACACGCGAGCCTCATCGCGTTGGCCGTGTCCGACATGGGCTACTGCCTGAGTGCCGCGGCCGTGTCTCTTCTCACCCGCCCTCAGACCGTCTACGACCGTCGCTCCGTCGCCATGTGCGTCCGCATCCTCGTCCCCGGCATCCAGAACACGTTCATGCACACCAGCACCTGGTTGACCGTCATCATGGCCGCTGGGAGGTACGCCGCAATCTGCAGACCCCTCCAGGCGAGGTATCTCGTCGGTGTTCGAGCCACGCGAGTAGCAGTCATCGTCACCTTCATTGTCTGGACCATACTTGAACTACCAACCTACTGGACTTATGAAATCCACGAGCTGCCCTGTTATCCCCACGCCTACTACGTTCTCGACCAGGGCGCGTTCGTGCTGAACCGCGCCCTCAAGACGAGCTTCAGCTACGTGTGGGCAATCGCCGGGTTCTTCTGTCCCTTCTGCGTGCTCGCCTACTGCAACTTCTACCTTATCCGCGCGCTGCGGGAATCAATCCGCATGCGCCAGTTCTACCGCGTCAGTCCAAAAACGGCGACGTACGGTAGCCGGATCACCCCTACGATGGTCGCCATAGTCTGTATGTTCCTCGTCCTCGTCACCCCCTCCGAGATCCTCCGCTTCTACTACTACACGATCACTCGACACAGCGTCGAGCTGTTCAGCGTGGCCATTGCGCTGACGAACGTCCTACAGACCATCAACTTTTCATTCAGTTTCGTCCTCTACTGCGTCGTCAATGTTCATTTCTGGGAGACGTGGAAGGGTCTGGTCTTCTGCTTCCTGCGAAGGGAGTGGCACCGCGGACGGAGGCGATGGGGAAGGAGGAACTCGACGAACAGCAACGCCACGAAGGGATCGTTCGTCGCCCAATCAACCGTGGAGACAATCGTCTAACCGCGCAGGGGCGGATACAGAAACTTTAAACCGGGGGGGGGTGCAAAAATGTTTGACCTTGGGTCATGACAATTTTTCTTTCCTATCCGCCAAAAAGTTGATGACCTTTTCTTTAGTCGTCCAGTCCATATGTCCTCAAAATATACCATATTTAAACCAAACGGGGGCCCCACAATACATGGGCATTTCTAAATGGGGTGGGTGGGGGGTCATGGCCGGATTGCCCCCCCCCCTGGATTCGCCCTTGTGAGCGTGACGAATTAACCCTAGACTTTCATCGTCGTCTCTCCCCCACCCCCTACCCAAATACCGTCGAAGAGCACACAACAGTGGCGGCGCCAGGATCTCAGTTGGGGGGGGGGCTGAAATTTTCCACGCGGAGGAAATTTTCCATTTTCGTCCGCCAAAGTTTCTGACGACTTCTTTTAGTCATTTGGTCGAAATATCGTGAAAATTTTCTATTTTCATCCGCCAAAATTTCTTACGACCCTTTTAAAAGCCATTTCCTCAAAATCTCATGGAATTATCACATTTTAGGTGGTCTAAGCGTCGAAATATTTCATTTTTAGTTTTTTTTACATGTAAAAAAACTGGATGGCCTCTTTGGGGGACTTAGCCTCCTTAACCCCACCCCCTCTGGCGCCGCTACTGTATAATGGCGTTATAAAAACGCTATACGTTGCTTCACGTAACTGCTACGTCGCCCGGGTTGAAGGTATAATCCGAGAAAGAATGGTCAATCAGAGATTCAAAATAGCTGGCCATGCTGAAATTGTTAGAAATGACCAGAAATTATTACTATACATTAATGGGCATTAGACAAACACCGAAAAATTTATTGACATTTGCGAGATCGAATATAGGCAAAGGACGTTAACAAAGTTGAATATAAATTATTGTTAGAGTTAAACTATAAATATGATCAATAATAAGTAGGCCTACCACAATGTTCGTTATTTACCACCTAGTACTTCACTACTTGCTCAGTGCTTTTGTACTGTCTCTGTCTGTCTGTCTGTCTGTCTTGTCTGTCTGTCTCTGTCTCTGTCTCTGTCTCTGTCTCTCTCTCTCTGTCTGTCTGTCTGTCTGTCTGTCTGTCTGTCTGTCTGTCTGTCTGTCTCTCTCTCTCTCTCTCTCTCTCTCTCTCTCTTTCCATAGTGTTCTCCACGATAATCCTATTTTCGTATTCGCTCTTTTTTACTCACAATTTTATTAGTAACGTGAAGAAACCTGCAGGATTCTCCTAAGTCGACTGCTATGTGTGTAGTTGCAGAAGTAGTTTTACTTTAACGACAATGTGTGGTAACAATGAGCATTATCATCACCTTCCTCCTTCATCCAGACTTTGCACTGGCACTAGGCCTACTTGGCACTTGGACGAAGAGCGAAAAAATCAACCATCTCCCCACCCAATAATGAATGAGTGACCGAACGAACGAACGAACGAATGAATGAAGAGACACAGAAAGACACACACACACAAACACACAAACACACACAGAAAGAAAGAAAGAGACAGAGACAGAGACAGAAAGACAGAGACACAGAGAGATAGAGAGATAGAGAAAGGGAAAGAGAGAAAAAGACAAAGAGAGAAAGAGAGATACAGAAAGACACACAGGCAGACAAGACAGTTACAAAAAATTCACACGGGGAGCGAACAAAGCAGCAGACACACAGACAAACAGAAGAACACAATTATTGCGTTTAATTTTTAAACTGTTGTGTGCCGCCAACAGTCTACTTTTATTCGTTCCCTGCACTGTCAGCTTTCATTAGCAGCCAACACGTTTCATGCTTTAATGTATCCGATGATCACAGGGAGTGTGTGTAAAATATTATGCTGAAACGATTTCCACGTTGTTGATTAAAAGTCAACATAATTATATTTATCATGGACATGACCGCGATGAAAACTACGGTATTAATTGAACTACATGTTGACCACATTGCAGAATAAAAATGAACATAAAATCCACAAAATATAGGCTACTATTTCAAAATTTGACCACAAAATGGTCAGATAATTATTGATCTGACATGAGCATCTAATCGGGATAAGAAAAAACATGGGCGGAGTTTATTAGGGACTAGGGGGAGGGCTAAGCCCTCTCCAAGAAGGCCCAGATTCAACTTTTTACCATGAAAATGATATCCTTTTTCGGGGTTATCCACCCAATAAGGCCCAGACTCGGGGTTAGCCCCCCCCCCCCAAAGGCTGAAACCAAACTCCGCCCATGATAAAAAAAGGCGAAACGCAAAACATATATTAGTAGAGCGCATTATAGATCTATGAAACAAAAAACTTTTGACTTTTAAAAGCAGTTGAAAGCTACACTAATAGGCCTATTGCTGTCCGAACTCTAAGCATTTACTCTGACAGATGAGGGCGTGGGTGGATCCTTTAAGTAGTCGTACCTTGCCACTCACGATTATATAGGTACTATAGATTGTCGTGTAAAGGCCTACAATTCGATGTAGTTCAATGGGAGGGGTGGCGGATGGCCAAGGCTTAAAGTGTGGCAGGACGGTCATGGACGGCGTCTTGTCTCTTATTTTCAAATTTCTATGCCGTCCTGCCATTTATTTGGCCAGCTGCCGCCAGCACAGCTGAAAATGTAAGGGGCGTCCTGGCACTTCTTTTGGAAAGGTATGGACAGGTAAAGGGCGTCCAGGTACTTTTTTTTACACTTTTAGCACTGCGTATGGCTATGTTCAGTGCCGTGGAGGCTTGGAGCCGGAAGATTTCGGGTTTGCGGGAAGTTTTGAATCCACCTCAAGCCATGATGTATAGAAACCTGAGCAAGTCCTTCAGTGAGTCGCAATTGCTTGTGCGCTTTGCCACGAAACTCAGATTCGGTCTCCGCTTTCAGCCACGACCTCCACATCCCTCCCCATCTCTCCCCCATCTCCCCATACCTCCCCCATTTCTTTCCACCCCTGTTCATCCCTTTCAATAGCACTCCTCCAGGCCTCAGTCAAATAATAGCACGACAACCGGCAATGTCACGTATGCGGCGGCGGACGCAACGCAACTGGTGGCGACTTGGCGCAAATGGGGGAAGTATAATCATCACCTGTGGCTAGAATAACAACAGCAGCAACCAAACCTTTGACGGCTTCGCATTCTGACTCCAGGAAAGCGTCGTGATCAGGTCTTCGAGGAACACGATCAAAAGCATAATCATCAGCAGATTCTATAAAGTATATGATTATGTTCATAGGCGTACGCGGCGGGGTCCAGGGAGGCAAATGCCCCCTAAATTTCGGGCAAGTTTGTTTTTTCGAGCAAGAAGACCAGGGAAAATACGAAAAAATTGTATTTTTCACGACATGTTTCAACTTTTTTGCCTGGAAAAAATAGTATTTCCCACCACGAGATTTATTTTTTGGGCAGAAGTAAAATCTTTGACCCCCCACTGCTGAAATCTCCCGTACGCCTATGATTATGTTCTGTATTGTATTGTATCATATTGTATTGTATTGCATTGTATTGTACTGTATTGTGTAATTGTATTGTATTGCATAGGCTACTGTATGCTGTATGCTGTATACTGTATACTGTACTGTATTGTGTTGTTTATGCTGTTAAATCCATGCCGTTAGCGGTCTAGTCACCATTTAAAGCAGTGAAAATAAAATATTAATAGGTGTCCCTGTTTACTGGATTTTCATTCCTTAGGCCTTCCTTGTCGCCAACCTGTTATGTGAAGCATGCTATGACTATAATGACTAATAATTAGTGTTGATGGTTACAATAAATTGAATTGAATTGAATATGCTTGATAAGAAGTGGCGTGACACCATTATGCTTATTTTATCCTTGACCTGCTTTGTGACCTGCCAATGATCCCTGAAAATTTGTATATAGGCCTATGCTTTACATGTAATTTCTTCGACGTTCTGACGTTCTCAATAGCTTCTATGACTTGACGTGACCTGCGGAAATTGGATAGCTGTCAGCAATGACAAGACCTGTGTCTGAACTGTTGCTGCCCACGTTGATAATTCTATAGCTCATTGTTATAGCTTATTGTTCTCTCCTCCCAGGAATCCGTTTCCTATTTTTCTTTACCCTGCGTCCAGGTGTCTTGAATTCTAAAGACCTATCCGGTTTTTCAAACCAGGTGCCTGGCAGAAGAGAGAGAGAGAGAGATAGATAGACACACACATACATACAGACAAGCAGACAGACAGACAGATAGACGGGCGGACAAACGGACAGACAGAAACAGAGAGAGACGGAGAAAGATAGAAAGAGAGAGACAGACAGACAGAGACAAAGAGTGACAGACAGAGAGAGACAGAGAGAAAGAAAGACAGCGACAGAGACAGGAACAGAGACAGGGATAGGAACAGAGACAGAGACACCAAGTCGTGCAGTCAGCTCGCAACCAAAAACCTTCTTTTTTTTATTAATATGCAGGCACAGAAAATGATTAAGCGAAATTGTTACCAACAGCAGATGCATAAACCTTTAATAAACCAACGACCCTCGATTATTTTTATTCAGGGACTCAACTGGTCAGAGAGAAGACAATATTTTTTAAATAATTATATAAAACTGCATATCTCGACAGTTTATAACCAAATCTAATACTAAGACCGCATTATCCCCCCCCCCCAATTTTTTATGACAACGGCCTCTGTCGTCATAAGTCCTGGTCAAAACTAGATCCATCCATCCTTCCAACCGCCTATTCATCCTCTTATGTTTGTATGTTTGTATGTGCACTTGTTATAGCACCCCTTCAAGCTCTCTACACAGAGGCGCTCCCCGAATGCAGAGCTGACACTGCACCGGAGTTTCACGCCGAAGCGCTGAGCAAATGTGAGTGAAGGATTGCCCAAGGTTCTTGTGTGGCGAGGTGGATTCGAACCTTGAACCTTTTGGCTTCAAGGCAACGACGCCACCACTACACCACCGCGCCCCACGTCCATGAGGGAAGAGTGGAGGATTCTTGGGGAAATGGTAAACACACTGGCCCGAAGAGTGCATGGTTGCGGGATCGCTTCCCACTCCCTTCCAAAAGGTCCTCTCAACCTTCCTTTCGCCAGATGGCGTTGATAAATTGGGGAGATGGTCCAGACAGGCGGGATAGCACCTTGCAGTGTTGCCGACAGTTAGCTTCAATTCCTCTGATAATTTGAGATCACTCGTTCATTATAATTACATGTAAGCTTATAAACAAACTGCGCTGGTCTGTTTAAAAAATAAACAATAGGCCTACTATTATCACATATAAATAATATGTTATCCATAATGTATCCATCGTCTTCCCTTATCCTGCTCCTTCCTGTTCTTCCGTCTCTCCATCTTTCCTTCATTCATTCCTTTCTTCCATCCATCCTCGCTTCCCATCTTTCGTTTGCTCGTTCATTCCAAAATTCATTTATCTACTCATTACTTAATCAACTCATTCGATCTGTCGATCAAAGAGTCACAAAGCTGTCATGTTCACCCTTTCATCCAAGAGACGTTTGATGGGTGTGGGGCGGCCCGGGCGGGAGGGCCAACCCTTGTGGGTCACCGAGTACAACATTTCCAGGGCGTTTCTTCGGCCAACGACCGGTTCTCTGGTCCACTTGCGAGGAGAGTGGCAGTAAAACTCATAAGGAGCCATTCACAACTCCACGTGCCAACCTTTAGTGACATGTCCCTCTCAACACACGATGGTGTTAACGACCATGCAAGAAAACCGTTGCCACGTCATAGATATATACACATGTATACAGTATGTGCTGAATACATCAGAAGAAAAGCAATGGAAAAGCAGAGGACACATGCACACAGCTGTACGTTAGTCATTGTGTGTAAACTAATTTATTGTAAGAGGCAATGACGGGTGGTAGGCAGGTTTTTTTAACGTGCAGTTGTACACAAAATGTGCAGTTCTAAATGGATTTGTGCAGTTGTAGAAGCACTCCTGTAGGCTACAGTTAAAACTAGCCAAAAAACTCATTGTCCTCCGATTGGAAGTAATTTACTATGGAGGATGGGAAAGGAAAGAAGGGTTGTGGAGTTCTAAAAATTCCTTAAAAACACCTCTTGTGGTAGACGCTACAAAAATGCTACCTTGCTCTATCTAGGCACATCGCATTTCCACTGCGCTGTCGCGACCGATGGCGTCATGTACCAATTGACATTATCGACTTAACTTTGAAGAAGAGTCGATCTACTTTTACGGCTGCTGACAGAAGACTAATTAAAAGCGTACATCAACCAATCGCCCCGCACAAGCAGGTGTCTCCATCACGTGTCTTAGGCAGGTGCGCTATATACCACCACCACCACCACCACCACCACCATCACACGCGACAACTTTTAGAATTTTGCCAACAGAGGTGGTGGTATTTGCAGTTTAACGTCACTGTGTGGTAACACAGACCATTAGCGACGCCCTGCTCTTTTATCCAGGCTTGGGACTGGCACTGGCAGAGTACGACCAGTGGCGGAGTTTTGCCATCAACAGACGAGCAGATGAAAGACGGTTTACGTGCAGCAGTCTACAGAGACTATCAGCACCGACCATCAGCGATGATGACCACCACTAAGGACCACAGATGAAGACCAACAACGAAGACCACCACCGAAGACCACCACCAAGGACCACAAATGAAGACCACAAATGAAGACCACCACTAACGAAAATTACCATCGCAGACGACCGCAGAGGACCACTAACGATTGATGAATTTGATGTAGCTACGGCTCACCGAATTCATCCCCGATCATGTTACCAAGCATCTGCGTATCCTTTTTTGAAACCAATATACGGTATGGTGCACGAGAGATTCTGAAGACAAGGTAATGACATCAGCGGTTACGGTACTTCGCAATGTGACGATTAATACCATAATTTTTAGTATTCAGGCTTTGTTTGGTCATTTTGTATGGTATTTCCAGGTCACAACCATAGCATTGCACGGTTTGCACCGTGTGTTATGGTGTTATATATGGTGGTTCCAAGTGTTAATGGTTGCTGATTGTTTCAGAGGTGCCCTGCATCTGTACGGTGGACGGTGACCCGAGGGTCATGACCTTCGATGGATCCCCGTTGCTGATCGATGGGGTTGGTATTTACCTGCTGGTGGAGGCGAAACTGTCGGAGTGGGGGCAGCGCTTTGTGCTGGCTGTTGAAACGGAGCAGGCCGCCCCCGATGAATACCCTGGCTTGTTGAGCATCGTACGGCTCTACTTCAAGGTCGAGAGTCAACTGATTGTGGTGGAAAACAGCTCCGTTCAGGTTGGAAAACGAGGAGATTCGATAATAAAATTATGATGGATTGAATGAGTTGGCTGGCTAAAGGATTGAATGACTAACTTACCGATTGACTGACTCACGGAACGACCAGTCAGTCAGTCAGTCAGTCGGTCAGTCGGTCGGTCGGTCGGTCAGTCTTTCCTTCCTTCCTTCTTTTCTTTCTGCAGTCTATCATTGAAAGTCAGTCATAGTGTCTTAGACTACATGCGTAGGCCCTATTAGAAATATCAGGGTGAGAATTGTGGGTGTAGGTTTAAACACCCAGTCTTTCTTTGAGCCCCATAGCCTACTAAGGTCTGTTTCACACTCCAATTCCAAGTGGATCATAGACCAACTCCCAGTTATTTTCCACAATCCTCACACTGCAAATTACTGTATTAGGCTAGCTAGGCTATTTGGCCATTGACGACTATGGAGCATTACATAGCCTACGGACGTTACCATACATATAGGCTAATTAAGTTCTTACTTGCTATATTACAATTACAATTTTATGTGGTTTAGATTGACGGCCTTCTTCTGAACGTTCTTCCATCCACGGTTGGTGACGTCACCGTCAGTGGCGTCATCGGTGACGACGTCATCATCTTTTCGCACAGCACAGGATACTACGTCACGACCAGGTTCGGCCAGACTACGCAGGACGCGCACGTCCGCTGCAGCGCCCCGGACATCGTCCTTCACAGTCCCGTTGGACTGTGCGGTAACTGCAACGGCAACACGGCCGATGAATTCGTGGTCAACTCGACGGACCTGTTCAAGGATCCCGACAGATACCAGAAGATCAGCAACGCAAACCTTCGGGACTTGAGGTTCATCCTTTCGGATTAAATAGAGACCAGGGCAAACTAGTAGTATAGTAGACCCTCACGACGACCTAATTAAACGACCATCACGACGCCTAACTTGAGCTCTAACCGACCATCACGACGCCAATAACCTGACCTTAACCGACCCTCATGACGCCTAACCTGATCGTAACCGACACGTCGGCCCCTTGTACTATAGTTATGCCTAGAGGTCGAAGGTCGCGTTGGCCTTCCTCGTATTCAGGCGCAATAATAATAAAAAATAATTCAAAACATTTAGGCAGAAAAATTCTGTTTCACACTGTCGTTGATGACCGCCATAGGTTCTCTCTTTCAGCTGCATATATGGTATTTATTTAGTGATTGTTTAGGGAGCTAGCATAGCCTACATGTATATAAAATGGTGAATAACGTTGTACAAACGATCCTCTATTGGTGTCGATTTTGGATTCGCCATGCAGCCTATTAGTTTTGACAACAGCCATAACTAACATAATTTATCATTGAATTACATCTGCTGCTGTGGTGTGTTATAACTTATAATGCAAAGGCGTTGTAATTGGTGATCAAGAAGTTCATTCGCTCGAAATCAGGTCAAGCCAGAGATATCAGGTCAAGCCCCCTACGATAGGCAAATTTGGGGGCCGGAATTGCAAGTCTAGGAATGATCTTCCGAGATTAAATTAAGGCTCTCAATCATCAACAGATATCTCCATTTCAGGAATTGCAGTACTCGCTGGTCATAGGGACAGATAATTTTCAAGATCTAAGCAATCATTAATAAATTCATTTCTTTTCATTGTCCTGCTTTGCATATCTTCAATCCAACATTCATCGTATTGTCTTTGTCTTTCTGTCTGTTTTCCATCTACTAGAAATGCACTATTTAAGATTCAGTACCTTTGCTCCATTTTACTCCTAACATAGGCTATTGCAAACAAATACCGCCAAAGGCCCACCATTAGAGAAGCTCTGGATTACTGTATCAACTAAAAACTGCATGCACACGTTTTGCATGCAATTCGTAATGCACGAATTAAAATTTGAGCTCATGGAAATAAGGGTTGGGCATTTACCATCAAGTATCAGCACAATACACATGTTAAACAGGCAACTAGTTGTTCATGCATTCATGCAACTGCTACAGAACTTTCAGTTCCTCTTGGCTCTCAGAAAATTATATTGCACCATCAACTAATTTAAAGTAGGCGTCAATTCTTCACGCACGAGCCTTCAAAGATGCACGTTCCGCTGGCAGCACACCAAGACACTCCTAGCTTCGCAACCTCCCTATTCCTAGCGACAGCAAATACCAACAACAGAACCTTTACGACAAACAACACGACCAGAGCCTCAGGAACAAGTTACAGAAGGCCAACACACACACACACTGACAGAGCTCTCATCTTTGAATCGGGCGTCAGAAACTTCAACATGTCCAACGAAATTCGAACTCCGCACTACCTTTCAAACTGGCGTAGCACCACCGAAATTTATTCTAAACACTGTGCGAGAAGACCTGCCGCAGTCAGGGCTGAAAGTGAGTCGGGTCCGTCCGGGTCATACATGTATATGACCTGGCACTGATTTTCGTGACCTGCTGCTGCCGGGTCCTAGTCGGGTCGCTTAAATTTTTTGGCAAAATGAAAAAAATGTTGTGAGATACCAAAAATAGTATGATTTTGTAAAAAAATTGCAAATGACTAAAAAGTCGCCAGAAATGTTTTTGGGGTTAAACAGTCAGACCCGGCAACTTTTCCAAACCACTTTCAGCCCTGGCCGCAGTCCATCACGACGACCTGGACCCCGAAAGAAACACAAAAAGAAACGACGGCACAGCCATTCCGTAACCGGCAACATAAACGAAACCCCCGTCAAATCAACAATATCCGACCATATTTTTGTGTAACAAAATTTAAAAAGTTCACAACTGTTTAATCAGTCGCGTAGCGTGTCCATCTTGCCCCCTCCGATGGCCTGGCTGCCCCAAGAAACGTCAAGAGTGTTCCGACGCGTTCTATCGCCCGTCAAGAACGCAGCGACGCTCGTCAAATCAAGATAATTCGTTTATCAGTTTATTTAAGTGAGGTGTCCACCTTCTGTCTAAACACAAGTTAATTACACGTGTTCATGTTATTTTTATTCATCTAAGTTCGCTGTCTTGTTTGGGGGTGTTTTTTTGTGGGGGTATGGGGGGAGTTTCGGGGCAGCCGCCTCTCAAGAGGAGAGGAAGACCAAACGTCCAGTGTAATCATTGTAGTCGGCCATTCCGTCTTCAGCAGAAAGGTCCTCAAATTAGTCGTGTCTACGCCATATCTAGGTTACTGAAAAACAACAGATACAGAAGAACGATCAGATACAGAAACCGTGCAGTGAAATAACAATAGACTAAACTGTTAAAATTAAAATAAACTCAGCGGCTAAAAGGACAATAGACTCAGCTGCTAAAATAACAGTACACTCAGCTGTCCAAAGAGCAAAAAATAGACAGCAAAGTCGTTTTAAAGGAATTTTTATAACTGCACAGTGCACAACTCCTTCTTTCCTTTCAAATCCTCCATGGCATATTGCTCCCAATCGGAGGTCAATAATACCTTTAAAAAAATTACTTTTAACTGCACAGAAGTGCTTCTACAAATGCACAAATCCATTTACAAGTGCACATTTTGTGTACAACTGCACGCCAAAAAAGACCTGATATGCAGAGATTAGAACTACAGAGTAAAGCCCTCACAGCAAGCACAGGAACAACATAGCAACACTACCTCAAATTCTTTGAAAGAAAGATTTATAGAGTTCTCCTTCAAGGCTACTACTCGGAACTGCTCCCGACCCAATCCCAGCTAAAAGAGCAGCAATTTTGTAACAGCACTTTGAGAATACAAAAAGGAATTAATTCCCAACCCGATAGCAAAGAAACTGCAAATTTTATGACACCTCTGATTCAGATTTAAGGACCCTGGCAATGCATCAAATGCTTTATAATCTTACCAAAGCGCATTTTGACCTACAAGACTTCGATAAGTTGGATATTATAACTTGAGCATAAATGTCGAGTTTTGGGACGTGCATAAATGTGACATTACTCCAATTGGGGTAAAAAGCACAAATCAGGCATTAACACTCCAATTGGGGTAAAGCATAAATCTGACATTACTCCAATTGGGGTAAAGCACAAATCAGGCATTAACACTCCAATCGGTGTAAAGCCCAAATCTGAAATTACTCCAATTGGGGTAAAGCATAAATCAGAAATTACTCCAATTGGGGCAAAGCACAAATCTGAAATTACTCCAATTGGGGTAAAGCATAAATCAGAAATTACTCCAATTGGGGTAAAACACAAATCTGACATTACTCCAGTTGGGGTAAACCATGCATAACCCTACAACATCATGTCATTGTTACGCCATTAACAGACTCAGCAAGCAGACAACTAGAACTAGACACACTCACACATTGTTTCACCACTTACCGCATGATTAAACACAATAAAAGCGGCGCTTTCATTGCGGAATTTGCCCGGACGCAGCCTGTAGAATGGCTTGAGCGTGTTGGTGCATGCCCTGCTGTCGGTAATAGTCGGCCCACGCAGCGCTGTAGTCCAGCTGGCCCGTGTGCGGGTTTATAGCTGTGGACAAAACAGCACCAGACTCACCGTTACCTGCAGCAATTAGCACATTAGCTGTGTAACAGACCGTAAACGTAGCAATCATACATTGTAGTGTATCCATACATTTATATAGCGCCTCTAGTATAGGGTGAACCATCCCAGTGCGCAATGCCCAGCGAGAGGAAGCAGGTTTTGAATGCAGAAGCCAGACAGAAGTGCATATAATGTATTGTATCCATACATTTATATAGCGCCTCTAGTAGGGTGAACCGTGCAGAGGTGCTCCCAGTGCGCAAGGCCCAGCGAGAAGCAGCAGGTTTTGAGAAGAGAGAATGCAGAAGAAAGACAAAGGTTTAAAGTGAATAGAAAGGAGAAGAGCATTCCAAAGAGAAGGACCAACTGAGGCAAATGATCCGAGACCGAGCCATAGCAGTTTATATAGAACCATTACTAGCACAGCACTCTGCAATAGCTGACCATTAGGTCTTTAACATGCACAAAGGTTATAAAGCACAGCATCAAATAGACTGAAAATTCTAAGGTTGCCTAACATTATGATTAAAAAAACAATATTCAACACTGTATAATTTTTCTACTTGCATATTAAGTATCTAGATACCTTGGATCAAGATAGTAAGTAACTAGTATGTGGGTAAGTCAGTGGGTGGGTAAGTGGATACGGTAGGTATCTAGGTAAGTAGGTGGATAAGTAGCTAAAAACTTCAAACATCAGCTCGAAAAAGTTTCGTTTAACAACATTAATAGTAAATGGACGTGCACTTTCAGGCGAGTGGGTAAGAAAAACCTCAGTTTCCATCTTGCATAAGCTAAAACATTGCGTTAAATAACAAATTGGAAAATGAAAGTGTACTTCAACATTTAACAAACCAACCAAAGCCCAGTAAACAGCATGGAAATATCTATGCACTTGGTCAGTAAAGGGTTAAAACCAGTACTTAGTTAACCCTTTACCCGCTCATTTTTCCCGTTAAGCCTGTGTTTTCAGCGGAAATTCTCGGGGCAAGCGGGTAAAGGGTTAACCACAATACTATTGTCTATGGGACGGACGATGATGATAATCGCTATACAAATGTTCGATTACAGTTACAATTTACAATTACAATTGACTTACATGGCTGTGGAGTGACGGTAGTCCTCGCTGGCGCACCATAAAGTGACGGCTGTTGAGCCGCTATGGCCTGAATGGTTTGCTGCGACTGAGGAACTGACAGCTGGCTGTACAACTGCTGATAGTATGCGGCCCACGCAGCCGTGTTTGGATCAATGGTCGCCGGCTTACCTAGAGCACACAGGTTACGAAAAAGACCCTTTATGAATAAAGGAACTTTAGATAATTGCCCATTAATTACATACTGGTAATAATAGAAAGGTACATGTATCAATTTACAACACATATTAGGTACTTAAGGCAATTGATTGCCCATCCTCTTAAATTCAATCAATCAATCAAGATTTTTTATGGCAACCAATAATTGTAAGTCAGTAAAAACCAAAACAAAACCAAAAAACGAATTCGATAACTGATGATATTACTGTATTGGCTACAATGGAAGCACCCAAAAGGGATCATTCTTCAGTCAGTCGTTACACTGCCGATAGGAAGATGAGATGGCACAGGAGAGGACTGACCACCCGCCTTCACACGCAAGAGACTTGAAAAATGAAGTCTGAAGTCGCTCACAGGAGACTCTTCCTGCCTCGTTCTTCTTCCTCCTCCTTCTCTGTCGCATCTTCCTTCTTCCTCCACCCCTCCTCCTCATCATCCTTCTTCCTTTCCTCCTCCTCCTTCTTCTACAGGTTACATCCTCCCCGTCCCTGCATGGCCCCAGCTGCCTTACCTGCATCTGCGGCAGTGGGCTGCCCGTACTGTTGGTACTGAGGTGCTGCCGTCCAGCTCTGTAAGCCGAAGTTCTGCTGCAGAATCTGCTGCATCGGCTGCTGTTGCTGCTGCTGCTGGGCTCTGCAACGCATTAACAGCAATAGCAATACTTAACATAAGCTTCACATCAACAGCAATACTTAACATAAACTTCACATCAACAGCAATACTTAACATAAGCTTCACATCAACAGCAATACTTAACATTATAAGATTCATATCAACAGTAATAGTTAACATAAGCTTCACATCAACAGTAATACTTTAAAACATAAGTTTCACATCAACAGTAATACTTAACATAAGTTTCACATAAACAGTAATACTTTACATAAGCTTCACATCAACATCAATAGCAATACTTAGCATAAGCTTCACATCAACAATGCCTGCTCAGAAGCACAGAATGATTGGGAGCACTTATCAAGAATGCATAATCCAAAATATAACAAAACCTTAGCATAATATCATACAGGGCTCCATTCAAAATAATATACAATGGTAATCTATACGACATCTTAACATGAAGAGGCTGTAAATCAAAGAATTTTCAATTTCAAGGGATGTCAAGTGAAACTCTTGAGCCAAGGGGGTCAGATTAATATAAGCTACTAGCTTTTACTGGCTTCCATTGCATTGTACTGTACTCAGTTGTCATGATTGTATAACCAGAATTGAACGAGCAATAAACAATTAACCCTGACAGGTATTACAAAGCCAGATCTCAGCATGTCCCTGAACACGCAAGCTTCCAAAATCACATTTCAAGAACACCAACTACCGTACCACTCAACATATTATATAAAACAGATTTATAGCCTGATTTCATAATAGACTCAACTTCGCCTTACCACATGGTAACTAGATATCACATCCAGTTTACCTGGACAGCATGAAATCGATTTTAAGTTACCCCTGATGGTAGAGCTCTAGAATGTGATCTCATGGTTTAAAGTTACCCCTCAAGACATTTCTATTGTTGGTGTTTATTTAAATACTTCTAGGGTTAGGTATAAAATATGGCATGCCCTTTGAACTACTGTACAAGTGGTTTTACCACAACTATCACTTAGATGTTGAACTACTTTACAAGTGGTTTTACCACAAATATCACTTCAATGTCAGAGAAGGGCATTATGAGCAGTGCAAGGGTAATTCAATATCAGTACCAGGCTACCCCAGAGGGAAATAAGAAATCAGAAGCTAGCTTGAAAGGGGAAACCAGCTTAAAGACATTACAACAGCACAACTCCAAGCGGTGCTGAAGAAAATGACACAGACATCATGATGAAACCTCAGTTGGGCTTCTAACCCTCAACTCACCCAAGCTGACCGTTGATATTTCCCAGGGCTGGACCTGGCATAACAAGATGAGCTGTGGAGACATCTCGCGTTGGAGTCTAACAAGCAAAACAAAAGAAGTCCTAGGCCTTAAAACAATAATACAAATTTATGAAAAACAAAGGAAGTCCTAGGCCTTAAAGCAACACTGCAAAATGACAGCAGAAAATCCTTAGAACACGGTCAAATAACAAAACGAATTCCATAAAGTTTAAGCGCCTTCGTGAGGTTATTGTAAGGCGCTATATAAATGTTCAATTGTTCATATATACATGTCATACATACTCATACAAGTTCAGACTTAGAAAACCCCGACCTCATTACAACACGGTCCAGTTACTTGGCGATTCTTATATTTATGGCTCACAAAGACATGATCACGTTCATTTCTGGGCAGTAATACAATACAATACAATGATACAGGTGTTTTGGTGTGAGAAGCGCTATATAAATAGTTATTATATACAATACAATTAAGCCCCCAGAAATTTGCGCCAAGAAACTGAAAAAATTGCGCACCAAAAACGATAAATTTGCGCCAATTTTGTGCAAGTAAGAAATTGATAATTGTCATTATTTTTTCATTGAATCAGTGTACGAAAGTATCTAACAGTGTTTTTGCCATTTAGTGTAAAGCTTTGGCATTCTAGAAATTAGAAAGTCAAGCAAAAACCGCTGTTATAAAGTTCCTATATATCCATGAGATTAATGTATTCATACGATTGCAAAGAATTTTAATCAAACAGAACAGTTTTTAAAAAATCAGGTGGCAGTAGCAGTGCCCCGTGGGTCGACTTACGATTCCTGCTTTTTCACAGATGAGCCGGATGGCGCTCTGGACCTGTTCAGGTGACCCCTGGATGCGGAATATTCTTTCAAGTTGGTTAAGGCTTTGGTCGCGGTTCAACTCGACGTGAGCGCCCGACTGCCTGCATATCTCTCGGATGGTTTCACCACCTGCTCAATCAACACACAGACAATAGCCATACACAACAATGACACACAACAATGCCACTGCGATTAAGCACACCAACTACTGCAAACAAGCACACTATACTGTGATCCGGTACACCACACTAAATTCATGTACATTAACCAATCATCAAGCACATCATACTTAAATCATGTGCATAACACTGATAGAGCATGCTATTTCAATCCTGTACACAACACAGAACATAATAAAGCACACCATACTTAGATCATGTACAATAACACTGCGATAAAGCGTACCACACTTAAATCATATGTATGGTACTTGTCTGTCACACAAGCTAGTACCACAACTACTCAAGCCCGATTTACGACCTATTTCCACTCTCTCGGGGTTCTCGCACAGAAAGTGCTACGCAATGGCCATGGCTGTGACAAGTGCTACACAAATTACTAATTACTTTACATAACACTACGATAAAGCATACCATACGTAAATCATGTACATAACACTGTGATAACGCATATTACTCAAATTCTGTACATAGCAGCACTGCATGTGAAAAAACACAATACTTAAATCATATACATAACACTGATAGAGCATGCTTATAATAGCACCAATTTTGAATTCTCACCTTTTCCAATGACCAATCCACACTTTTCTGCTGGAACAGAATAGGTTGTTTCGTCCCTAAATCCATCCGTGACCCTTCCACCCCCCGGGCGGCCCATGTCCGTCATACCGCGACCTCTTCCCCACCCAGCGTCTCCACCTTGGCGCTGCTGGAATAAATACAATGAGAGATCTTACTGGCCATACAGGTCAATCACAGACAAAGGATTTGACATCTATAGCACATCTAAGCATTCAAACAAACATGTATGCTGATCTGCATGCTACTCCTTTGAATAAGCAGCAGTGATGATAAAAGGTGTTTCATAAATGCTTACATACAATACAAAATTGTGGGGTGCGGTGGTGCAGTGGTGGCGTCGTTGCCTTGGAGCCGTCGTTGCCTTGGAGCCGGAAGGTTCGAGGTTCGAATCCACCTTGCCGCGTAAGGACCTTGGGCAAGTCCTTCACTCACAATTGCTCAGCGCTTCGGCGTGAAACTCCGATGCAGTGTCTGCTCTGCATTCGGGAGCGCCTCTGAGTAGAGAGAGAGAGCTTGAAGGGGCGCTATAACAAGTGCACATACAAACAAATACAAAATACAATACGGTCACCACTACTGTTTGCGCTGAAACAATGCCAGTCCGAATCCTGAACAAAGGCGGAGGGCAACGATTCTAATGATCTTTGTTATCACACAGTGTCGCTAAACTTAAACTAACACCACACAGTCACCATCTCATGGAACACTGGAACACTCCATGTAACAGGCCAAGTGTTCTAACCCAGTGGTTCTCAAAGTGTTGGTCCCGGTCCGCGGAGTCCTGATCACCGGTCCGTGAAGAAGTCTGAGAGTTAAAAATAAATTATAATTATTAATTTATATATTTAAAATTGTGAAATTATTCGAATTGTTGTTGAAAATGTATTCAAACTTCTGTCTCAAACTTTAAAAATACATTACCACTGCCTTGTTTTAGTTCTAACTTGCCAAATGGCTGTACAAACAGTTTTTATTAATTAAAAATCCCTAACTATAAATAACCCTATAATTAGTTTTTATACTATAGTTCGCTTTTCTTTGTGCTTGCCATTAAAGTTAGCGGTCAGCGGGTTTCACAGATAAATTATTGCCGGTCCGCGGCCTGCAGAAGTTTGAGAACCACTGTTCTAATCAATCAGAAATTGCCGTAATTACATTCATTACATTACAATCAGATCACGACCTACCGCAGTGTTGTCTATGAGCTCCTGTATCATACTGGCAGCCGCCTGAGTTTGTTCGTTGCTTCCCGTTAGGTTGCACATTCGAGCCGGGCCGCCGGTCTCGTCCTCCGGCCGGAACTGTATCCGGGCGCCCGAGTCCTGCTGTATCTTCTTGATCATCTCTCCGCCTTTGCCGATCACGATACCGATCATCGACCTTGGAACAGCAATCTGCAAGCAGACATTTTTGCATTAGACACCTTTGTATTAATGAAGACTCATTTTTCAGATATCTCTTACTTGCTATGCATATTATTATTCACTCATTCGATCATATCAAACATTTATCGCCTTTGTGAGGTTATTGCAATGCGCTATATAAATGTCCATATACATACGTAGCGCTCATTTTATAAAACTACTAAGAGGTGCTACAAATTGCGCTCTCGCTAAGAACAGTCATAAGGCGAGAATGCATGGTAGGGTGTACCAGAAAATAGGCAGAGCCCAAGGGAAAGACTACGTACCTCTAGGCTGGTTCGATGACCACCGTAGTCTTGAAAACCACCAAGCTACAAAAGAAATTTTAAAAACGTGCATTATAGAATTTATAGTCACGGAAAATAACACGAAATTCAGTCAATGAACCAATAGTAATTAACACATTTAAGAAAATTGTGCACAAAAAGGCATGATATCGATTTCCCTCTCACAGTTAAAGGGTTAAAGATGACTCAGATTAATCACTCATTATTCATTACATCTTTATTCTTGATCCAATAACAAATTCAGGCCAATATGCAATGTTGCGGGATTGGCTCAAACTGCAAGATGTTGTTCAATACAATACAAAACTAGCTCAACCTCTAGGAATAAAAATTATTATTAATATTATTATTATTATAACTATGCATTTATTCAGTGGCACCATGGAAGAAACTGAGCAACTGTGAGCGTAAGACTTGCACAAGGTTCGTACACGGCAGACCAACTCAATAGAGAAGCTCAAGCCCATACTACCCCATGTTGCACGGCAGGCACTCAAACAAACCAGCCTTGCAGAGTAAATGTACCATGCAAGGCAAAATAAACCATTTCAATGCCCCAGTCCATCATTTCCTGCAAGCATACTAGAGCAAGCAACTCAAGAACAGCTTCTCAATTCCGATTCGACGTCTAACTGTGTAGCAGACAAGTGAAAAATTACCTGCATATCTTTTTCAGCCAGTAGCTGCATAACCATTTCTTTAGCTTTCTGCAAAAACAAAATAAGACCCAAACTGAATTTTTTGTCCCTCTGAAGAAAATGTGTTCAGACTCGTACACATGTGCTTGAAAAAGGTATTAAAATACCTTAACCATTAGATAATGAGCGTGCACTAGTGTGCACTAGCAGTGTACTATTATAGTTATGTATGATATAGAGTTCCAGGAACTCTATATCATAAAGGAAAAGACAATATGATTCAGCACAAACATAAGTGGAAGTTTTTAGATTGGGAACCTAAACACAAACAATTAAACCAATTAAAAACTAGCATTTAACCCCTTTCGTGTGGAATTAAATTTTTCTAAACCCGCCGTCATTGTGGAATTAATTCTCCCAATTTTTCTTTCCTGATGGGTCGACACTCGACATAGAGTCATACATACATACGTATTACATATACACATACATACATACATACATACATACATAGTACATACATACATACATAGTATACATACATACACTAACACATCTTCGGAACTTTCGTCATCATCAGAATCTATAAGATCTTCCTCGTCAGAATTTGTAATATGTTGCAAAGCAGCAGCTAGTTCAGCGGCGCTGAACTTTCTTTTTTTATTCAAAGTCTCCGTATTAGACATAACTGTCACTAAAAAGTTAGATTGTTGTATAATAAAACAGTAATATGAATAGATATTCGCCCGAAGTCCACATAACAACAAAATTCGGAAGCGTTTCCGACGATGTTGAAGAGTAAATACACCAAGAGCTGCTGTTGTTTGTCGAAATTTTACTAACCACTGCTGTCATCTACCGAATCAAAACGCAAAAACGATGTTAGAACGTAATATTACGGCCATCACAGTGCGTGGAAGTCAAAGGCTAATGAAAACGTAATATTACGTTCCCCACAATGACGGCCGGTTTGGCGCAAACGTAATATTACGTTCCGCACACGAAAGGGGTTAAATCTATAGCACATTCAAACAACCCAAGATCTGAATGAATGAACAAATTTCACAGTGCTGACGGCGTTAAATTCCACATCACGTACCTGACAGCTTGCTCTGTCGCCTGTGATTCTAAGCGGCTTGTCGTAATTTGTTGGCGAGTTATTTTCCTGAATAACGACCATTCGAACACCCGCTTGTTCCTGGAACAACAGCAGAAAACCAAACAAAAAAATTATAAAACGCAGAATCTTATAAGGTATGGATGGGTCTTGGTAACTACAAGTTCATACATGTATTCATTCATTCATTCGGACATTTATATAACGCTCCTTCAAGATAAAGAAACTACTCAGAGGCACTCCCGACTCCAGCACACCTAAAAAGAACAGTTTTAAGTTTAGTAAGAAACGATCCTGGTAGAGTCCCAGGGTGTAGGCGTTGCTCAAAATGTATGAATGTAGGAGCACTTTTTATATAGCGCCCCTTCAAGATTTCTACTCAGAGGCAATCCCGACTACAGCACGAAGACTGGATCCTCGAAGTTTAGTTAAGGAGTCTTTTAAAGAGAAAAGCAGCACCTAAGGAGGCAAACATGGTATGAATTGTTAGCGGACGGAGGTAAGGGGGGACTAGGTTGAGCAGAAATCTAGAGTCAAACTAACCTGTCGGGGAGTTGAACCTCCAACGCAGCAAACAAGAGAGTTCAGCATGCCAGTCACTACACCATTAAGCGCCCCGTTTATGGCTTTAAAAACGTGCCTCTTGTTTGTATGTATGTGCATTTGTTATAGCGCCCCTTCAAGCTCTCTCTACTCAGAGGCGCTCCCGGATGCAGAGCGGACACTGCATCGAAGTTTCACGCCGAAGCGCTGAGCAATTGTGAGTGAAGGACTTGCCAAAGGTCCTTACGCGGCGAGGTGGATTCGAACCTCGAACCTTTCGGCTCCAAGGCAACGACGCCACCACTACACCACCGAGAGAAATAAATACATGTATCAGTGTGAGAAATCCTATACCCTCCGGCATTAAAGGGTTAAAAACGTGCCTCTATATAACATGAGCTCGAAAGGGATGGCCAACCTGAAGAGTTTTAATCGTCTCTCCTCCTTTTCCTATGATGATGCCAGCCTTATTCCCTGGAATCATAAGTTCGATCATCGTCTGACCGTCCCCTGCCGACATGTCGGGCAGCATGTCATGACCTTTGTTCATGATCCGACTGATCAGTTCTTTCGCTTTTCTGCACAAATCATCGCAAACGCAAACAGACGGACTTTTAAACAATGCATTTCCGCAACTTTAAAATGCCCAGACACATATCATGTTCCATCTTTCAATAGAGCGCAAAGGTAAAGACGCACTATCAGTCAATCACACACATTCAATGAAAGTGTAATATTTACATCGTCCAGTGCTAGGCTACAGCAGGTTAAAAAAAAACTTTTCCCTTGGCCCTGCACTAGTCACTTCCATGACAGCCCTGGCCACAAACAAATATGTGACTCTAGTACTCTACCGCTGTTCAATGCGTCTTAAAAGTTTACAAACTTGTACCTTTCAAAAGTACTGCTAGTAGGCAGAGGGTAGAAAAGAGGTAGAGCAAAGAACTGCTGGCAAGCACAGAATAAAGGAGAGGGAGAGCAAAGAAAGATGTGCTAGTAAGCACAGAGTAAAAGAGAGGTAGAGCAAAGAACGACATGCAAATAGAATCATACAAACATCTAGCAGGTACTTTTACAAACAGCCTGGTTACATACAGTGCTTGCACTGAGATGCAAGAGAATATGAGTTTTGGCTCAACCTCAGACATGCACTGTGCAGCAACGTTTATGTTTTTATTCACATCTGTCGCTTAATAAGATTTTACTGACATTGAGCATGCAACAAAAGCATTTAACAATATTGTCTCTTTTGAGACAACTACTACTACTACTGCTGCTATTATAACTGCTATTAGATACATTAATTAAGTGCTTTTGCATAGCACCTCTTCAAGAAGGTTACTCGGAGGCGCTCCCAACCCCAGCACACTGAGCACAGCCAAAAAAGCTCTCTTAAGATGAGAAAGGAATGGCTGATAATAAGTTATAGAAAGGGAGTGGAGCATCAAGGGCAGGGCATTCCAGGTCGAGGGTCCTACAACTTAAACCACAACTGCTGCTACTACTACTGCTACCAATACTGCTACTACAACTGCTGCTACTACTACTGCTACCACAATTGCTGCTGGAACTACTACTGGCACCACAACTGCTACTACAACAGTTGCTTACACAACTGCTACTACAACTGCTACTACAACCGCTACTACAACTCCTACTACTACTACAACTGCCGCTACTACTGCTGCTACCACAACTGCGGCTGCTGATGATAAGAATAATTTTGACTCTGTGATGTAAGGCGTCCGATGTTCTGACCTTATCGCTTCTGCTGTTCCAGTTAAGGTGCAGGGTCTCTCGGGAAGACCTGCCGCATCTGTTAATAAATGACAAACAATGACAACATTTCACAGCACCATCGAAACATTGATAAACGTTAAAATCAACCAATCTAATCTAATCCAGTGACTTCTACAGAGCCATTGTATGTATTTATGTATGTATGTATGTATTTGTATGTATGTGTTTGTATGTGCACTTGTTATAGCGCCCCTTCAAGCGCTAGCTACTCAGAAGCTCTCCCGAATGCAGAGCGGACACTGCATAGGAGTTTCACGCTGAACCGCTGAGCAATTGTGAGTGAAGGAATTGCCCAAGGTCCTTACGCGGCGAGGTGGATCCTGGGAGGATTCGAACCTCGAACCTTCCGGCTCCAAGGCAACAAAGCCACCACTACACCACTGCGCCCCACAATGTATATGGACATTACTTCATCCCAGTTTTCAACCATTATCAATATTACCTTTATTATTTCTGATATTTTATGTAGCACTCTTCAAGGCAGGCTAGTCACTAGCGCTCCCAGCCCAAACACAATTGCTGATCACATGCAGTGGTGTAGTGGAGGGGGAACGCGGGGGAACGCCGTTCCCCACTTTTTTCCAGGGATAATGGAATATTAATACTAATACTACCACTACTAATATTATTATAAAGAGCGTTCCCCACTTCATTTTGAGCGTTCCCCCACTTCATTTTTTAGGACTACACCACTGATCACACGTGCATAACTTGCACACTCCTAGTGGAGTAATTATTGTTTCAACTGTCACCTGATCTTTTTATCAACAAGTCTTGTAGTTTTGTTTCTTTGTTCCAACGTGCATTTAGTTTCTTTGTTCTGCTCTGTGCAAAACTAAGTTTTTATATTATATATGCAGAGGACTGAGTGAGCAGAGTGAACAGACAAGGATTCTAAAATCTAGTTAACACAAAAAAGATTAGGACAGTTAGACAACACATGAAGCTGAGAAGAAATCAGGAGCAATTATATGGCCCAATTCAGACGCTTTGCCTGCATAGATCACTAGCTATGGAATGGACTTCTACCGTCAGTGCCCCCCCCCCTCTGCCTTTCTCTCTGGTAAACTCTTTCCTCGTCATTCACTCGCCTCAAATCCTGCCTTTTCTCTCAGGGTCAATCGCATTTGGAGCGCTTCTGAAAGGATTTTCTCTGAGAAAAGCAATTAATAAATAGACATACACAATACAACACAATACAATTTTATACATAGCTGACTGAGCAGAACAAACAGACACAGGGAGAGAATTCTAAAATCTAGTTTACACAAAAAAACAATAGGACATTAATTATAAAACAGGAGAAAATTCATCAGAAACAATATCAGGACAATCTGATTTAAACTAAAGTAGTTACCATAAGTATCTCCAAACTAATCCTTTACCCGTTCATTTTTCCTGTTAAGCCCGTGTTTTCAGCGGATATTCTCAGGGCAAACAGGTAAAGGGTTAATCTCTGCGTTTATACGTAGTTTATACTGAAAATGTAAACTTCTATGTTCTATATAATGGAAGAAAGCATCAACGTACTAGTAATACCTTGGGCGAACTGCACTCGACATTCGGACTCGGCTTGTATAGACGTAATTTGTTCACCACCTTTTCCAATAACTAACAAACGAAAGATCAACAACAGCTCGCCATTTAATATGGATCCGAAAAACGACCAAAAAAAATCAGTTAGAAATTAAATCTGTATATACTTTGATGAATGTCTCAATGCAAAATAGTCGAGTGGTTTGTGTTTGGCAGCCATCAAAGAGGTCAAAAGTTGAAATTCCTACCGGAGTAGAAATATATTTGGAAATTTATTTTCCAGTTGAATGCTCTAGAAAACTCCATTGACCGTTCATTACAAAATTTTGCTGAAACAAACAAATTCTTAGCTTTTGCCAAATTCAGCATTATCTCTTCAGCTACTACACTCACGTACATACAATCATGAGCTCCTTGTTCCACTGTAAGCAAGGACTGCTTTGGGCAAAACTTGAGCTTTTGCCGTTATTGGTTTGCACTTTGTAATCAGCTCACACCATTGACAATTATGTTGTATTAACGACAATTTCTATAGCAACGTTGGTAGCAAGTTAATTAGAATTAGGATGCTTTACACACTTTGAATAGTCAGCATTAGAGTTCGACAGAAAGAACAGAACTCTTAAATAACTGTTTTCTAAAGAAACAAAAACATTTTGCCGCTTGTATTGATGATGGAAGACTGTTCCATATGCGGGGACCAGCGACCCAAAAGGCCCAATCACCAACCAATACAATACAATACAATTGTCTGGTGGAATAGCTAGACATGCACACTTACTCAAGCCGACCATTCGATCTGGCACCGCAATAACTTCTGAGTGAGTCTGTTGTTGCATCGCAAACGACTGATTCATTGCGAATCGGTCCATCAGAAGGAGTTGAAATTAGAAGCTAGATATCGGTCGAATCACAACAAAGGATTCTGCCACGGTTTCCTATACACAGAGTTACTGTCGGAAAAGAACAAGAAAGACACAAACGACATCAATCAATCAATCAATCAATTGCATACATTTACATAGCGCCCCTTCAAGATCTCTACTTAGAGGCGCTCCCAACCCAGGCCTGGTCAAAAAGAAAGGTCTTGAGAAGACGGTAGAAAGAGGCAGCACAGTGATTGTGACATCACTGTCACAATAAAAATAAGTTTGAATACAATAAACAAAAAATATATTAGACTACACACAGTGAAACTGTGAAACGATTTGGCACGAAGAGCACATGGATGCGGGATTGCTTCCTGCTAACTAGTGGGATCTTCCTTTCTGGGGCTCCTATTGCTTCCCTGGAATTACTACTGTTTATACATGTAATTAAACCTAATTTTCTTATCTATTTTGGCAAGTCAAAATGTGCAACTGTTGTACTTTTTCTTTTATGGGAGCAATAAACTTGTTTGACTTGATTTGATTTTACATTCCACTCAACCTTTCAATCGGCAGATGGCATTGGTAAATTGAGCAGTAGGACGCAATGAACGTTTGCATGACTGCTGACAGTTAAATTCGACTCCTGTAATAACTTGCGATCATCTGTTCTTTTTACTGACTGTAATCGTACTGTGCTGCGTCGGTTGAAATTAAACGCAGATTACAATAAATTTGTATGTTATCGCACTCTTTATGCATGTAAGGTCTGTAAAACGTTGAGGTTCCCTTCTTTTGTTTAGGCTAAGCTTCTTGTCCCGTGCTTCCGGACCTCCACAAGGCAACTCTGTTCTTTCTCAGTCGCTGGAATTGCCACCTGGAACATTTGTGGCACTTCACCTACTGCCAAAGCGATCACTAGGTACACCATGTTGTTCTCTACCGTCAAGCCTGTTCTATTTAGCCGAGACTGCGTTGGGAGCACTTCTGCGTAGTTAGTCTTGAAGTGGTAATAATATGAGTGGGGCGCAGTGGTGTAGTGGTGGGATTTTTTGTCTTGGAGCCGAAGGGTTCTAGGTTCGAATTCAACTCAAGCCACCACTTAGGAACCTTGAGCATGTCCTTGACTTGCGCTTTGGCGTCAAATCCTGATGCAGTGTCCACGCTGTAGTCAGGAGCACCTCTAAGTAGAGAGCTTGAAGGGGCGCTATAGCAAATGCGAGAGATAAATAAATAAAATAAACAAATAATACGGCACGTTAAGTTAACACCTCTGGGAGACACCATATAACTTTTGTAACAGTACTTACGAAAAGATCACTAATCTAGACACTTAAACATAAGAAATGTATACGGGATCCCAAAATGGAAGCAATGTTTTGTCAACAGATGCATTTTCAATTTTATTCAGGTGTCAACGTGATGTTATGTGGGAACGCCTTGACTGATTTTTATCATCTTTAATTGTCAGATTTACAAGGTAGGAGTAATGTTTTTGTTCATCACAATCGGAACGTTACAGCATTAAAACAAAAGTTCAGCGTCGGCACAAGCATTCTGCATGTATGACGCCATCACGGGTAAGCTGCATCAAAACCAAAGTAAGTAAACTGAAATGTAATCATGAAGTTGTGCGACAGAGCAAAATACAGAGGCATACCGCAAAATAAACTCAATAATTTACAGCAAACTAATCACTCGTACAATGGTGGAACAAACTATAGCAGTAGAACAAAACATCAAATTTCACAGCTTGCCTTATCTGGAGCAACATAAAGAGAAGGACAAACTGTTATATGGTAGTGGACCTAATAAACCTAAACATATATCACAAACACATAAACATATGTGGTGGTCAATGCCACTCCCATTAACCCGCACCAGCATAGGCTAAAATCGAAACCAAACGATAAAAAACGAACACTTAATACTGAATTTATATCATCAGGTAGTCAAAAATTCTTTTATCGATTAAAATCTTTCAAAAGCTAAGCATTTTACACGTGCTTCGGTAAGTTTGGAACAAACGGCGTCACCCGTGTACCGGAAATTTGGTTCGATTATGCAGTTCGAACACAGCTCGTAAAATCTACAGCCACTATTGCTGCTGGCAATAAAACCAGCGTACAAGCAACACAAAACCGGTAAGTAGAGGCGCTGCTTTTCCGGACGCTCTTGTAGTTGAGAACTAAAAAGGCGCACACTACACGAATACGGCGGCCATTTTGACTCACTCGCAAGTCTTGCTGTCTCCTTGTTTAAAATTTTCATCAAATAAAAGCCTGCCTAGCAGGATGACTCTTCGACAGACAACCAACCATATACTCAGCACTAAACATAAGTGGCCGATCGAGAAAAAGGCATTTTTGTTAAAAAGTAGTCGATCAAAAACGCAAGAAATTCAAGAAACTTTACTCACAACTAGTGCGTGTCCCACCCTGAATTTCAACCAATCGGAGCGCTCGATTTTCGTTGCTTCGTAGCAGTTTTACAGTTTATGCCTCTTTCACTGAGGTAAATGGTCACGTCAACGGACATGCAAACCAAAACCACAACGCGTAAAACTACAAAACAATGCACCAATAAATGCATAAAATGGGAAACAATATTACGTAATACAGTCAACAAAGTACAGACGAGTACAAATGGGATTCTGCTGTCACATTACATTTGGAAATTGGTCATAGGACTAGGCCTAATCGCATCGCTCAATCCGGGCATTAAAATTGTAAATCAATCAGGCCTAAGCCTCGCATGCAGTCCTCCAACGCCCGAATTATAGGCCTATATAGGCCTAATCAAATGAGCCCTGAAATTATAACAGCTATGACCTCTATTAAGGTCGGTTTCAACGTAGGCCTATGGGTCTATGGTTTGATGCACGTTTCGCTTTAGACTTAGGCCTAATTAGGTCGATATGCATTTAGGCCCACAAAATAATGCCAGTCTTTTCTATAAGCTTATAGTGACCTTAAAGCCCAATGACTCAATCTGTCGAATTTACTTCATTCCCGCGTAAAAAAATGAGGAGGTAAGCCTCCGCGTTCATCAAAGTGGTTATTAGGCTATAGCCTAGGCCTACCTCTCAAATTATCGTTATTGACTAGGTCCATAGCCCTATTGTATTATAATTATAGTAGCATAACTTACTCAGTTGTAAGTAGGGCCTAGGCCTATGCATGTGGCGCTAGACCTATGATGTTGATGGCTATAGACAATGCAACTGTTAAAAGTAGGGTTCGCAGATTTGATGCTTGACAGGTGTGCGATAGGCCATCTAGCGTTTAATTAGACCATGGCTAGTTTGCCAATTGATCGCTCTAATAAAACCGAAGTCGCTAATATTTCACGCTGTAGCCTAACGCTGGCTGATGGGACTTGATATGCCCTACATGACTGTAGCCTATTCGATTCTTCTTCAGTTTGCTCGGGAGATCTTCTGAGATTCTAATCTAGGCTTTAACACACAAATTGCGAATTGAACGAAATTGATGATCGATATTAGGCTATGGCTTGCGAAAGGGACAATAATTATTGCATGCTGTGGTTAAGAAGTGGAAGAGTTTCATTCAATCGTTCAATGACCGAAAGGTTAAGTAGGCCTAAATATTATCTCTTTGTTCGACCTTTCTGTGCACTAGTCTTTTGGTTTGGTCACAATACTTTCCTAAAGCGAAAGCGCACAGACTAAAACAATAAAACGTGGGCATAAATTTTCAGAGGCGTAAACTTGATAATTGCAGCTGTTTAACGACACTGTGTCATATCAAGGACGATTAGTGTCGCCCTTTTCCTTCATCTAGGCTTGAGACTGGCACTGCCAAAGTACACGAACAGCTCCGAAAACAAGTAGTCATCATTGATCTTGTTGGTGCTCTTTGTTTGGCCTGATTCAAAAGTAGCGAAATTGATGGTAGAATTTCTTTTCGTGCATAATTATAATAATATAATATACAATATACAATATATTAGTATAATAATATGTGTGATGGAATAAATAATTTGAAACAAGACAATCACGTTTGTATTTAGAAAAACATTTCCCAGTAAATTTGCGACATGCTGCTTGGCAGGCTCTCTCAACGTCCAACGTAAACAGAATCTCGCGTGCTTTAAATTGGTATTACGGTGCTCATGACAGGGTCAACCCAATAAAACGAGGGTATAAAGTACCCGCAACCCAAATCCCAAAACCGATGAAAATACACCGAAAAAACTGATAGAAAACGGCCGAACTCCCGAAACTTACCAAGAGCTAAATAGTATGCAATGCATGACACTCTAGAACTGTTTTTGTTGTTGATAACGCAGTAGGTCGCATGTAGGAAATCAATTTAGGGGATCCGGTCGATATTCGTTCATGGGTTCGAGGTTTCGCGTAAACTAAAAGGCATTCACTGTCAACATTTTCATTAATTAAAAAATTGGAAAATTGATAATAGATATTAGATAATCTATTTTGACTTTAACATAGGCCTATTTTAATTTTAAAGATGTTGACATAATGACGATTGGATGGTGTGTCGCCAAATTTGGTTCCAAGTTTATGTGTGTCGCACATGGAAAAAGGTTTAGAACCTCTGCTTTAGGCTTCTATACCTACGATCCTCTTTAAAAGCTTGTATAAAAAAATAAATCCAATCAAAGCAGGGGTCACTCCACTTTGTTCCTTAAGAATCTCAAAGCTGTATATAGCTCATTTAGCTGTTGTTGGGCCCAGAGCGCCTCTGAGTAGCCTACTGTGAAGAGGTGCTTTATAAAATTTCCGAAATAATAATATTTATAATAATAGCAACACCAAGGTATCGCTGATGCATGTACATGGTTTGACACCTGTTAGGTACCTGAACGCTAGTCTTCTGAACACCTGTTAAACACCTGCTGACGAAGTATAATAGAAATACTTTGTTGATTTGTTTGGAAGAGGTTTTTGTTTGTCTAATGGCATCATTTACATTGTAGGCTGTTACACTTCACACTGACTTGGGTGACCTCAAACTTGAACTTCACATTGAACAGTGCCCAAAAGCATGTGAGGTTGGTCCGTGCAATGTCTCACTTATAACGTAGCAATAATCAACGCTGGTCTTTAAAAATTAATTTATCGTTCTGTAAAATTGAACTTTGATTAATTGATTTAATTCAATTAGTTTTTTGTGAGATATGTTAAGTAAAAACTCAGACATTCAATAATATTAATAATCTTTTCTTTAGTTAAACGCCTGCAAACTTTACATGTACAAGTTATGCCGAAATCTTAATTAACATCAAACTTAACTATACTGACTGAACAGACAGCCTGCAATGCAGTCACTGAATCAGTTACTGCTTTCTTTATAAAAAATCCTTCAATCATTCCTCATGCTTGTTTGCACGTGTGTTGGATTATTTCAACTCGTTTGACTATATGTATGTTTGTGCACTTGTTGTAGCACCCCTTCAAGATTCTAGTCAGAGGCACTCTCGACTACAACGTAGAAAAATTGAATCGCTGTTTCACGTCAAAGTGCACGAGCAATTGCGAGTGAAGGACATGCTCAGGGTCCCTATGCAGCGGTTTGAGGTGGATTCGAACCCGCAACCTTCCGGCTCCAAGGCATCGAACATTGCCCCTACACCACCACATCTCCGCCTTTTAAAATCTCATTTTCTCCTATTCTGTTGGTGTTAACCCTTTAATGCCGGAGGGTGTAAAATTTTCCATACCATTTGCTACCATGTCGGCATTAAAGGGTTAAATATGTAGTGCCATTCTTCCTCACCATCCCCATATCTCCACTTTCATGTCGGAAGATTTTTTTCCACTACGGCTCGAAACTTTCACAGTGTTGCATAAAAGCTGTGCGTCTTCATTCCATCGTTCTGCAATAAGTCGCCTATAGCAATCTCCGTAATGAACTTCACGGTCTTTGTCTCCTTTTCGCAGACATTTGAGAACCATTCTCTGCGATCGTGGTTTGGCGCTGTCAGGTTGGTAGCGCCTCTGAGGAGTTTATCTTGAAGGGGCGTTATAAAAAGTCACGATTACAATTACGATACATGCTTACATACATATGCTGAAAGTCCACCTATGTGTATATCAGCATTGAATTTGAGTGAAAATGCATGTAAGAATAAGACTTTCCCAAAGTGCCTCTGAAAATGATCAAATACTTGTGAAAATAATGCTAAAAATTTGTCCTTGTTTTTGCATAATATCCCAGTTTGTTGTGTTATTTCTAATCTTGGATCTTTTTCACTGAATGTCGTTTGCTCTAATATTGTAGAATTTTCTGGCGTTGTGCGCTAGTGGTTACTACAATGGCTGCATATTTCATCGTAACATCAAAGGGTTTCTTGTTCAGACAGGGGATCCTACAGGTAATGTACAAATTGCAAAGTACCAACTTGAGAATCTTCCATCTTCTTGACTTGAATTTTACCTTTGCTAATCTTTTGTGGCATCTCTAAACTCTCAGTTTTTGCAAACTATACTACTGTCCTTTTCTTTATACTATAATTGTCCTTTGCTTTGTACTACTGTCCTTTGTTTTGTACTACTGTCCTTCGCTTTGACATAATGCCCGTTGCTTTGTACTAAGTACTGTCCTTTGCTTTGTAGTATCGGTACTGTCCTTTGCTTTGTAGTATCGGTACTGTCCTTTGCTTTGTAGTATCAGTATTGTCCTTGCTATGTAGTATTGTTCTTTGCGTTGCACTACTGCCCTTTGCTTTGTACTACTGTCCTTTGCTTTGTACTACTGTCCTTTGCTTTGACTACTGCCCTTTGCTTTGTACTACTGTCCATTGCTTTGTACTACTGCCCTTTGCTTTGTACTAAGTACCTAGTACTGTCTTTTTACGTGTTGGGATTTAGTCTTATTTTGATTTATATATGATGTGCTGCTTATTTTTTATTTCACATACTATGCTTTTGTTTTTACCATGCTGTACTTTGCTCTTTACATATTCTACCTAATTTTGCATGCATAGCCACTTGTTTATTTGGTGCACACATATTGAACTGAACTTTATTTTTGCTTATGGTACTACAGTTCAACATGTTTCTCTTTTAAGTGCGCATTTTTCAAGTATTCTACTTAGTTTTGGTTATGTCACTGCTCTTTTATTTCGTGTACACATACTGAACTTGATTTTTCCAGGTTATAGTGTGGTCCTACACTTCTACATACATGTTTCTCTTTTAAATGTACATTTTTCAAGTACTCAACTTCATTTTCATATCACGGTACAATGTGCAAACCTACATTTTTACGTGCACTACATCTTTTACAAACTAGTATGCTGGCTTGCTGGAGTTTGTGTAGAGAAGTCATCACCAGGGCTGTTTTTACAGAATTTTCAGAACTGCACAACCAATTCTTTCCTTTCCCATCCTCCATGGTAAATTACTCCCAATCGGAGGAAAATGGCCTTTTCAACTAGTTTTAATTGCACAGAAGTACTTCTACAAGTGCACAAATCCATTTAGAACTGCACATTTTGTGTACAACTGCACGTTTAAAAAGCTCTGGCCATCACTGTGTGAAATCCCTGTTGCATCATAGATTATTCACGAGCATTTAGTTTGCCGTCACGTGTCTGTTCACAGGAGGAAGAAGAAGAAATAGAGTCGTTTATTTTTGGAACACCTGTGACGATAAAAGCTAAAGCAATGCACCAGTTTAAGTGCCGCTACTCGTGAAGGACTGCCGTGGCTGTAGGTCTCTGGGGTGATGAGGTCGACAAGTGCATTGGGATATGGATTCATTCATTCTATGGACTTATAGAGTGCCCTGAAAGGAAGCTACTCAGGAGCACTCCCAGTCCAGACGCGGCGAAAGAAAAATGACTTAATTGATTTATGAAACAATGTTTGAACGGTTTAATAGACGTAATAAATGCAGCTTTGAGGGGAGGTTAAATTCCAAATGGATGGCCCTATAACTGAGAACACTCAGCACTGCCCTGCAGCTAACCTAATCCATGGAACTAAGAGTTACACAGCAGTGGAGAGCCCGATGTGCTGTGGGATTGTGGGATACTGGAATACCTGCCTATGGTTCACTCTTATTGATACATCAGAAACAGTGTTGGGACTTGGGGAGGTTATAATAAAGGTGCTGGATAAATTCTCTTGTACATTTTTACATGAAGGCCTTTGAAGGGTTAATGGCATGAAACCTTGAGGGTTTGGACAGATGTTGAACGATATACTCGATGTAGTACCTCTGAAGTATCTCAAGAAGACACTACTCGTACTATCCTAAATGCATTTTAAAACATTTTAAGCAAAAAGCTAAACATTTTAAGAAAAAAGCTGAACATTTTAAGCAAAAAGCTAAACATTTTAATCAAAAAGCTAAACATTTTAAGCAAAAAGCTAAACATTTTAAGCAAAAAAGCTGAACATTTTAAGCAAAAAGCTAAACATTTTAAGCAAAAAGCTAAACATTTTAAGCAAAAAGCTAAACATTTTAATCAAAAAGCTAAACATTTTAAGCAAAAAGCTAAACATTTTAAGCAAAAAGCTAAACATTTTAAGCAAAAAGCTGAACATTTTAAGCAAAAAGCTAAACATTTTAAGCAAAAAGCTGAACATTTTAAGCAAAAAGCTAAACATTTTAAGCAAAAAGCTAAACATTTTAAGCAAAAAGCTTTTGCACGTGTACGGTTTCTCAGCTATCTAGTGGCAGTCACTTTTGTATTTCTTCACGCAGGTGGGTGCCAAGTAGTTCATCAATCATTGTCTTGAACACAACACAGTGGCGGAACTCTGAAATAATTAGTTGCAGCTGTGAACTAATAGATGGGATTTAGGAATGGTTCCGTTGGCTTCTGTCGTGGTGCTGCCAATGGTGACTTCCACTAGTTATCTAAGATTTGTAACTTGCATATTGGCGAGATTGTTCTTCGAAATGAGCTTTAACAACACATACAGGATAAGATAAGAATATTCTTTAATAGACCAAAATTTTGCTATCCGCATTTTGGTGATGGCATGGGCACTGCTTTTTGAAGATACTTTAATAGAGGTACTGTATCAGAGTAAATGGATCAATTAGCCCCACCCGTCCCTGCAGGGTCAGTTCTCCCACCCAGCCACCACCCCTCTGGGTTCCCGGCATTGATTGACAGGAGAATTTATTATTTTAAGGTGTGGGAATAGTGAGATTTGCAGTTTTTACCCCCACCCACCCATGGTGAAGGGCTTCTCCACGCCTCCACCACTTGGTGATCCTGTGGACCCTCTTCCTAGTTGAAAGGTTTCAGGGCAAGTAGCTACCAAACTGTGAGCGTGAATGCTGGACAGACAGACATACATACATACTTACATACATACATACATACATACATACATACATACATACATACATACATACATACATACATACATACATACACTGCCACATCTTTCTATTATAGATTCGAATCCGCAACCTTCTGGCTCAAGGCACCAAACATACCGCTACACCAGCGTGCCCCACTTGTAGCTTGACCCATTTGAATTCTGATCTTGAGCCAGAGCTGATTTGACCACGTGATTTTTGTCGATGTGATTTTTGATGAATCACCAGTTAACGTAATCTGGTCAGCGTGATATGATTTTTATCCGGCATTGACAGAGTTGAAATAGTTACATCTATGCAGTAGCTCAAGGTCTTTTCATCTGACTAAGCCGTGCTTTGGCGAGTGGCATATTGAACTGTATTTATCCTGTGCTTTATAAATCTTCACCAGAGAAAGGATTGGCTTAAATCTCAGACGTGTCAGGACTGGGTTATACTATTTCTGAATTTATAAAGCGCCTAGAGCACAGTACAACCTAATCAGAGGCGCTCCCAGTGCAAAGATCCTCTTGGGAAAAAGAAAAGTTTTAAGGAAACTCGCAGAAACAGCAGTGCTTCCAGATAAGATCTGAGTACGAATAATAGCAGGGAGGCCATTCCAAAGCAAATGGCAAACAGAAGCAAATGCACGATGTTGGACTGTAGCAGTCTGAGACCGTGGTACAAAAAGGTCATGATGGTCTAAAGAGCGGAGAGGCCGCCTAATAAGATCACAGAGGTGGCGAGCAGTGGCACCACTAGGGGGTGCTTGAGCACCCCCCCAGGCTAAAAAGGTGACCCACGCAATTTTTCCATATCCGATGAGTTTTTTGGTGCGTGGGGGGGGGGGGGGGTAGGGGTCATTCGGTCTTTAAGATTACACAATCAAGCAAGTTCCTTTGGCACTCGCTACTTCGCACCATCGGCGCTTACAATAATAATTCTGAGCACCCCCCAGGAAAATTTTCTGGTTGCGCCCCTGGTGGCGAGGAGTTTTACCCAAGAGCATCATATTGATTATGCATCAAAGAACGCTATATAAATCTTGATTGATTGATAATGATGAGTACCTTGGCATTGCTCTGACTTTGTGATTCGCTTTCTTGCAGGTACAGGAAAAGGCGGCAAAAGCATATGGGGTTCGAAATTTGAGGACGAATTTAACGATAGCCTAAGGGTTTGTGTAAAATATTTTTTTATTTGACTGCCAGAGTATTTTTTGCACCAAGTTACTTTTAATGGGGGGATGGAAGAATTGCATTCATATTTGGCATGAAAGGGTGAGCTCAGTAGGAGCCATGTGCTCTCGAGTAGAACAGTCTGATGGATTAGCTGTTTGTGGGGTGGGTAAGTGATGTTTGGGACAAAATGCTTGATCAGTCAAGTAGTTTTACATTATTAATTAATTATGTAAGTTCTTTTGCGTTTTTCGAATATTTAGAACATATTTATGTTTAATATTTCAAACTGCAGAATGGACACATTGGGTGATTAATTAATTATCAGCGCTCCTGAGTAGTAACCTTGAAGGAGCGGCGGGCGCTATATAAAATTTCCAGTAAATAATAATAATATCTAGATATATATAGAAACCAACGTTTTTGATGTAATTTAATCCCTTATTTTCTGAGCAAATTTGTCCCATTCTATCTTTAAATAGTGTTGTTAGAATTATGCTGTTTACCAACTGAATTTGTCAACTACTATCTGAATTTGTCCTCTGCCAACTGTATTTGCCCTGTACTGAATCAATTTGTCCTCTGCCAACTGAGTTGGTTGTCTGCTGACTCGTTGAGTCCTTTATGACATTTTTCCTGTGGTTAATGTATTTCTTCTGATTTAATGTGTTCTCAACTTCTGTCCTCTGCTGACTTAAGTAGGGACAAATCAATATGTTGTCTGATTGTCCTGTATGTACTTTTGGGTTGTTGTTTCAGCACAATGCCCGGGGCATTGTCTCAATGGCTAACAATGGACCGGATGCCAATGGCTCACAGTTTTTCATCACATATGCCAAGCAGAGCCAACTGGACCTCAAGTACACAATTTTTGCCAAGTAGGTTACAGCTTAACAATAAATAGATGGACATTTTTTTATCGCAAACAATGTGGACCTTTTACATGCTCCTGGTTTATGCATCATTCTTAATTCTGCTGTCATTTTGCTTGATTTGAAGTGATATTATTATAATAATGAATAATATCATTATATTATATGTCGGCAAATTTAAAAAAGGTGTATTATAATTTAAGTTCATATAATACAATAAATTCAATAATGTAAATAGCAACTAAAATCTCATACATGTATATTGTTTATATTTTCTGGTGAAGGGGAAATTATATTCGTGGGTGGGACTTTTCCTCCTAGATAAAACACTGTTTAGTTGCTGTGTGACTAAACAGAGTCATAGCAAGATTTTTTACCATCGCCTCCTCCTTTCTGTGGGCGTGGGACTGGCGCTGCCATAGTAAAAGCAGTCGCACAATTTGTCATCTATAGATTTCTTTGGAATTGCCCAATTCAGCCTGTCGTGCATTTGTCTCTATTTTAACGTCAGTCGTTTGCTTTTAGGGTTATTGATGGTCTCAAGACCTTTTGCTTTTAGGGTTATTGATGGTCTCAAGACCTTTTGCTTTTAGGGTTATTGATGGTCTCAAGACCTTTTGCTTTTAGGGTTATTGATGGTCTCGATACCTTTTGCTTTTAGGGTTATTGATGATCTCGATACCTTTTTCTTTTGGGGTTATTGATATTCTCAAGACCTTTTGCTTTTGGGGTTATTGATGGTTTCCAGACCGTTTGCTTTTGGGGTTATTGATGGTCTCGATACCTTTTGCTTTTGGGGTTATTGATGGTCTCAAGACCTTTTGCTTTTAGGGTTATTGATGGTTTCAAGACCTTTTGCTTTTAGGGTTTTTGATGGTCTCAAGACCTTTTGCGTTTAGGACTATTGATGGTCTCTATGCCATTTGCTTTTAGGGTTATCGATGGTCTTGAGACTGTTTGCTTTTAGGGTTATTAATGGTCTCAAGACCTTTTGGTTTCAGGGTTATCGATGGTCTCGAAGTTTTGGATTCGCTCGAAGTCCTTCCGATCAAAGACACGAAACAGTACAGACCAACGCGAGACATTAAGGTCGAGGACGTCACGATACATGCGAATCCGCTTGCGGATACTCAGAACGAACAAGTCTGAACTGGGAATTGCCAAAGATCACAGATGGTGGCAACCACAGGACAAATGTGGAAACCACAGGACAAATGGTGGCAACCACAGGACAAATGGTGGCAACCACAGGACAAATGTGGAAACCACAGGACAAATGTGGAAACCACAGGACAAATGTGAAACCACAGGACAAATGGTACTTTTGATGGTGCAGTCGCAGACATTGTGGATGGTCTCTATAACGCAATGGAAGCTCCTTGTAATGTGCTGGTGCCTGTCTGATGCGGGGCGCCCACACATAGGGCCAACTTGTCTGCATGGAAACTGATGCCTAATTTTAATGGGCAAGAGGGGCACTTGCCTCTCTTGGAAAATTGACACCTGTTTTTAAAGGGCAATAGGGGCAATTGCCTGCCCTGAAAAATTGACACCTGTTTTAAAATTACTATTTGTTGGTTTTTAACAAATTTCTTCTCTTTTATGATACCAATGGCATGCAGTGAAATCGAGAAATTTACATTTAATAGAAAGCTTTATCAAAACTAATGTTGTTAATTTCCTGCTTTTGCCTTTTTGGGCTATTCTAAAAGAAATGTAACAGTGACCATTGTTTTGTCCCAACCCCAAGTTCTGCAAAAATTTCTGCAGGTGCTAATGTGGTCCTGTTTTGCTCAACACTGGAACCTTCTGGATGTAGGCTTCATATAGAATGTAATCTGGTGACATGTTTTGTTAAAACGTGAACATTGTGATAGTATGTTTCATTCTAGACAGAGAACCTTACCATAAGATACTCTCTCCAACATTGGACCTTACTTCTTCAAATAAAGCTTCATAGAGAATGGAACAGTATGCAAGAATATAATAGGTCTGTAGAAATTTCTACGTAGAATTGAATAAAGGAACACTGTCATATTTCTTTGATAATTATATATGTATTTGGTATTTGCACTTACATTCAAAGGTATTTATTTTAGGCTATGTTGTACATAGGCCTATTGTGTAATTCATGTGTACTTCTGATATTTTGTTCTGCGGTCCGTCTATCTGGCCACTGTCCTCGTTTGTAGAATCGTCATGACGACTATTACCAAGTATCTTGGTTATTCATCCTTCTGTGGAATGACCCTCTGCGATTTGCAACACGGTTCTAATTGTCTTTACTCTTTGTCTTCAGACTTCTTCTCATGCATGGCTTGATACTCAAGCACCTCTGAATAAGTTGTGCCCGCATTCTACATTCAAATATATATAATGTATATACATGTATATTTGCACACACACACGCATTTATATTTGCACAATGTTCAGGGATACCACTCTGAATTTTTAAAAAAGGTCAGATCCGATCGAAAAATGGCTAAACCGAGAATTTCTGAGAAAATACATGGATTTTTCAATTTTAAATTTCTGAGGAACTTTTATTTAGTCATCCGACCAAAATTTGCTCCTTTTCCCGAAATAATTTCTGATGACCTTTTTTTGTCCTTTGCTCCAAAATCTACAAATTTTGGGGTCCGTAGGCCTATTCACAACAGTTTCGACTTTTTTCATGTCTTTTGTGCACTTTCACCTTTAAAATAGTCTATTTTAAAGTATTTTGTGTGTAAAAGTCTGAAAAACCCCGTGAGAAAAAAGGCTAGATCTGACTAAAAAATCTTAGAAACCTAGATAAGACCCCAAAAGCCTAGATCTAGGTGGAAAAAGCTATGAGTGGCATCCCTGTGTTTTTTCTTCTTGACGGATGACTGCATCGATGAGTATTAGGCTATAGGTATGGCAACCGACCATGTATATTTATCGGTGACTGCTCCCGACATTAATATCCAGATCGATGGTTGGACATCATCATCGGTCTTCCTCCTTCAATTCTATTGTATCCGGTCATTTATAATGCGCATCTAGCGGTAATGACTACTCAGAGGCGCTCCTAGCGCGAGCACTCCAAGGAAGCAGTCGAGCGTACACCGTATGAGAATTGTAGAAAAATAATCGAGGGGGTCAGATGATTTATGGGGTGTTGTGGTGTACTATTTAGACTACCATGGGTTCCTAGAAAGAGTAGGCGTGGGTGTGTTGAACCTCAGCCGCCCTCCCGACAATTCTCACACTGAATACACATCTACAAAATAGCGCGGCCTCTAGTCAAACTGACAGGCGTGATGATCTTACCCGACCAATTCATTGATTGTTGTACACCCGTTCACAAACACACCCTCCTACGCCCACGCAGTGCCTGTGAATAAGCTGGTCTCACTCACTCCCTGACGTGGCTTTTGTGGACGCTGACAAATTCTCGAAGATTTGCATTAGGCCTACATTACATTAGTACAGTGGTTCTCAAACTTCTGCTGGCCGCGGACCGGCAATAATTTATTTGGGAAGCTCGCGGACCGCTAACTTTAACCCTCAGGCTACCAAGCTTTTTTTGTAACACTGACTACCAAGGGGGGGGTGGTTACCACCCCCATGGATTTTGGGTTTGGTTTGAGATATCATAACTTGTAATACATCAATGGATTCAGCATTCATTTCTGCACAAAATGGTATATTTAGGTTTGAAATATATGAAAGCACCCCGGAATTATGAATTTTTTTCCCTAGGCACCCGTCGATTTCATAAAATTTATACTTTCGCATAAGCAAAATATTAGATTCTGTGTGTTTTTAACATAATTTATTTATTTAAATATAATAAAGTCCAATATCCAACTATAAAAACTAGTAATAAGTTAGTTTTAATTACAATAAAAAGAAAAAAAACATGTATTAGCTGCTGAAAAACGTTTACGGAGACTTATCGGTTTACGTTGTAAAAAAACCCAACATTTTCACACATTTAAATTTATTTTGAGCACTTCCGGTCATCAAATGTCAAATTAATTGGTATCAAAAGATAGCCCTAAATGCCCTCTATAGAATGGCATAATTTACTTCTCTTGAAAAATAAATTATGAATAATTTTTAATAGGAAAAACATGAAAATATTATGAAAATAAAACACCTTTTTATATATTTTAATTTATTTTGAGCACTTCCGGTTGTCCAAAGACAACTCCGTGACCACCACAATGTAGCCCCACATTCCCTCTACAGAATGGTGTAATTCGTGTTTCTTCATGTCAAAGGACGGATAAGATACAGCCGATAATCTAAGGGGGGGGTGGTATCCACCCCCCCTGGTGCCTCGGGTATATCGGGTATAACTTTTGAATGGTATGGTATATCATCACACATTTTACCTCAAAATGTGTGCAAATGAATCCTCTACAGCTACATAAAACGTCAAAATTTTATTCCAAACGGAAAAAATTTGATTTGGAACAAACCTAGGGGGGTGGATACCACCCCCCCCCCTGGTAGCCCGAGGGTTAATGGCAAGCACAAACAAAAGCGAACTGTATTTTAAAAAACAAAACAATTATAGGGTTATTTATAATTGGGGATTTTTAAAAAAATAAAACTGCTTGTACAGCCAATTTTGGCAAGTTAAAAAAGGCACAGGTAATGTATTTTTAAAGTTTGAGACATAATTTTCAATAAATTTTGAGCTAGGGGGGTGGATACCACCCCCCCCTCCCTGGTAGCCCGAGGGTTAATGGCAAGCACAAACAAAAGCGAACTGTATTTTAAAAAACAAAACAATTATAGGGTTATTTATAATTGGGGATTTAAAAAAAAATAAAACTGCTTGTACAGCCAATTTTGGCAAGTTAAAAAAGGCACAGGTAATGTATTTTTAAAGTTTGAGACATAATTTTCAATAAATTTTGAACAACAATTCGAATAATTTCACAGTTTTAAATGTATAAATTAATAATTATAATTTATATTTCACTCTCAGACTTCTTCACGGACCGGTGATCAGGACTCCGCGGACCGGCACCGGACCGCGGACCACCACTTTGAGAACCACTGCATTAGTAGACTATGCCAAATACACGTAGATCTACTTGCCTAGGCCTATCTAGGCATAATAATAGGAACACGCCCGTCGCCCACAAACACGATTAGATGCACACCTATTATGGCTATACGCACAACACACTCGTGTGCAGAGCGCACACACCTACACACTCATACTGACAGTCATCTCTATAATTATAATCTCACATTTATAGGCCCTTACTAAGCTGGACTCGTCCCTTCTGGAGTGCCTATATTGCTCCCTAATCAATTTCCATAATCCTTGTTGAATTACTTAGTTGTTAAATAAAACCTGTATTATACTGCATGTTCTGTTTATTATGTTTATTTTGGGAACAATAAAAAGACTTTGAATTATGCATAGGGCCTAAATGTATTATGTATGTATGTGTGTACATGCACATGCATGCACACACATAGGCCTACATGCATATGCATGCGCACACGCACACACACACCGTTAATGTTGATCATGCATCGAAATAACTTTGATGGCATGGCATCACACGACATCACATTGATCACATTACATGTAAATGGCATTAATCACATTGACCACATTAAACGGTATTAATCACATTGCATTGCTCACATTGATCACATTACATGTAAATAGCATTAATCACATTGCATGCAGCGAAACCTTTTAATGAAACGGAGAGCACTTTGTTTTCTTCCATCATCGTAATCTGCACTCATTGCTTGAGCACTGAGCAGCTATTGATATCGACGAACATCTAGAATTCAATTTCTTTCGGTTTTTTACAAGATGGATTACACTTTCAGTTGATTGATTATCCATCAATTCGATCCTTCATTTTTTATCTGTATGAAAAGCAACGAACAGCCGATCAAGATCTTAACGCGGGAGGGAGCGTTGGCTGGAGATGGAAGAGGTTGAGAATACGAGCGTAGCTGGAGCAGATATGGGGTGCATGGGACGAAGAAGATGAAGGGGAGAAAATGAGGGTAGAGGAGGGTGAGAAAACAAAGAACTCCTCCGTTGTTTGCCCCCCCCCACTCCTCTTCGCTTGCATTCTCTGTGAAGAGAAGTGGGGGGGGGGGGGCGAAGAGGATTAGAAGAAAGAGGTGCGAATGAAGTACTGTATTATAGGGGGAGCTGGAAAACGTGTAAGCTTACACATCGACGCATAGGGATAGAGCGAGATAGATGGAAAGTTCGATAGACAGTTGATTGGATAGATAGATGTTGTTTTTCTATAATTCTCATACGGTGTATGCTCCGAGTGTACAGACAGACAGACAGACAGACAGACAGACAGACAGACAGACAGACAGACAGACAGACAGACAGACAGACAGACAGACAGACAGACAGACAGACAGACAGACAGACAGACATACAGACAGACAGACAGACAGACAGGCAGACAGACAGACAGACAGACAGACAGACAGACAGACAGATAGATAGATAGATAGATAGATAGATAGATAGATAGATAGATAGATAGTCAGATTGAGAGACAGAGAGAGGCAGAGAGACAGAGACGGACAGACAGAGATCGAGAGATTGGGGGAAAGAGGGAGGGATGAAATGTGCACTCTAAAGAGAGTTCAGGTAAAAATTATCTGAACGCTTCAGGTAGTGTTTTTTCACCGGAAGTTGTGGTGCATTACCTGAACTGTCAGGTGTGCAGCCTGACATGATCTGGAGAGAGTTCAGGTAGGCCTGCTCAGTTCAGGACAGTGCCTGAACTTATTCTGTTCAATCCACACGAAGATCATCGGTTGGTCCTATATCACGTTCAAAATTTGTTTCCCATTATGACAATACTATATTACTAGAATAATAATTATTTAATATTAGACCTAATGAAATAATCTTGCCTAAATCTTCAGGTGTACAACCTGATATAAACTGAGGAGTTCAGGCCTGCTTAGTTCGGGACTATGCATAAGCTCTCAGTCTTACATTTACACGTTATTTTCCAATTTGAAATATTATATTACTGGAATAATAGCAATAACAATTTATTATTGAACTTATGAAAATAACCTTGCCTGAACCTTCATGTGCGTGACCTGGATGACCTGAAGAGTTCAGGCAGGCCTGCTTAGTACTGGACGGTGCGTGAGATTGTTGCAGGCGGGCCTGCTTAGTTCTAGATTGTGTTGCGCAATGCCTGAACTTTTCAGGCGTGTAACCTCACATGACCTGCGGAGTTCAGGCGGGCCTTCTAAGTTATAGACTATGTTGAGCAGTGCCTGAACTTTTCAGGCGTGTAACCTCACATGACCTGTGGAGTTCAGGAGGGCCTGCGTTTGTTCTATAGACTGTGTTGAGCATTGCCTGAACTTTTCAGGCGTGTAACCTCACATGACCTGTGGAGTTTAGGCGGGCCTGCTTTGTTCTATAGACTGTATTGAGCAGTGCCTGAACTTTTCAGGCGTGTGACCTCACATGACCTGTGGAGTTCAGGAGGGCCTGCTTTGTTCTATAGACTGTGTTGAGCAGTTCCTGAACTTTGCAGGCGTGTAACCTCACATGACTTGTGGAGTTCAGGCGGGCCTGCTTTGTTCTATAGACTGTGTTAAGCAGTGCCTGAACTTTTCAGGCGTGTAACCTCACATGACCTGTGGAGTTCAGACGGGCCTGCTTTGTTCTATAGACTGTGTTGAGCACTGCCTGAACTTTTCAGGCGTGTAACCTGACATGACCTGTGGAGTTCAGGCCGGCCGGCTTTGTTCTAGACTGTGTTGAGCACTGCCTGAACTTTTCAGGCGTGTAGCCTCACATGACCTGTGTAGTTCAGGAGGGCCTGCTTAGTTCTAGACAGTGTTGAGCACTGCCTGAACTTTTCAGGCGTGTAACCTCACATGACCTGTGGAGTTCAGGCCGGCCGGCTTTGTTCTAGACTGTGTTGAGCACTGCCTGAACTTTTCAGGCGTGTAACCTCACATGACCTGTGGAGTTCAGGAGGGCCTGCTTTGTTCTATAGACTGTATTGAGCAGTGCCTGAACTTTTCAGGCGTGTAACCTCACATGACCTGTGGAGTTCAGGAGGGCCTGCTTTGTTCTATAGACTGTATTGAGCAGTGCGTGTAACCTCACATGACCTGTGGAGTTCAGGAGGGCCTGCTTTGTTCTATAGACTGTGTTGCGAATTGAATAAACATTCAGGCGTGTTGTCTCATATGACCTGTATAGTTCAGTATGGCCTGCTTTGTTCTGTATTGTGTTGCGCATTGCCTGAACTTTTCAGGCGTGTAACCTCACATGACTTGTGGAGGTCAGGAGGCCTGCTTTGTTCTATAGACTGTGTTGAGCAGTGCCTAAACTTTTCAGGCGTGTAACCTCACATGCCCTGTGGAGTTCAGGAGGGCCTGCTTAGTTCTGGACTGTGCGTAATACTACATGTATTGTACTCAGCGAGTGTAGGACGTTAACCCCTGAACTAACGGGGTAAAAACCTGAACAACCCACACGGACACACCCCGCCCCCCGTTTAGCCTAGGACAAAACCCACGGACAAAATCCACCTCCCATGTGCAAACATCTTTTTTCTGCAGTTAATTGATAAAACGCGTTTCCCTCATCCAGCTTTCATAGCGACAATTGTTTTATCAATCCAACAACTATAATACAAATAACAATAATTTTTTCAATCCCATTCCTATTTTAGCCAGAAAAATTTCTTCAATCCAGCTTCAATTTCAGCAAGAATATTGCTTTGAAGGAGCCGATTATTGCAGGCTGTGTCAAGATTTGTGTATTCTGTGATCTGCGTTCTTGTGAATTGTTTAAACAGCATAATAATGTAGGCCTACACTGTAACCGGTTTCATTCTGTCAACCGGATTGTGGAATAAATTATTATAGATGTCGACCCCTATGTTCAAGGACTCTTTATACACAGGACGGGTTTCTTCTTCTTTAACCGCCTTGTTTACGGGTTAACGCCTTTACTTACTTACCTACAAATTTTGGGTGATTATCTCGGAGTTCCGAAATTTTACATCTCCTTTGCAAAAAAAACCATTCAATCAGTTAGGCTACATGTATGACGGCAGATTGACAAATAAATTATATTTGAAAATAAAAACATGTATGAAGGCAAATTGAGAAATAATTAGGTTTGCAAAATAAAAAAATGACAAATAATTAGGTTTACAAAATTTAAAAATGCATTTGCAGATTCAAAGCATAAGTATTGCAGGTTGTCTGTCCAGTTCGTATAGTTAAGATTTGTGTATTCTGTGATCTCCGTTCTTGCAGGGCCGTGTTTAACATAGGTCCATTCGTGCGGTGCACCGAATGCCTCTGAGCCGAGAGTTTTGTTGCCATTGGCCAAATTCTTAAACTGCGAGTGTCAGTGTTACTTAAACCTTTTGTAAAATGAGTAGACCTAAGTGTAAGAAAACATTAATTTAACTAAGTTCACCAACGTTGCGTGCTTGCTTACTGACCCACCACAGCTGACAAACCACATAGGCTCGTAAAATGACTAATCTTGTAAGACTGTCGAATGGCAATTTGCCCCTGCTGTTACACTTTTCACCGACACTCGAAGAACCTTAAACACGGCCCTGCGTTTTTGTGAATTGTTTAAACTGCATAATTGTAGGCCTACACTGTAACCGCTTGCGGTGTGTCAACTGAGATTGTTTCAATAAAGAGATTATTATTATTATTATAAACTTTAGATTTAGAAAAGGAATCTTGAGTGGGGCGACATCTATGGCTGAGTGAAATGGATGATCAAAAAATGTTCACAAGTAACCTCTCCTGTAATATAGAGTCCTTGGCCTAAGCTTATATCCTAATAGCGATCGGACTATAAAGAGTTCAAGCACATAATACTTGACCCTTCGTCCAACCTAAATTTTGACCACATATAAATTTTAAATTTATTATTCCGATCTGGCAATAATTTTTTAATACTTTAGCAATAGCAATTTATTATGTAACTGAATGAAACTTAAAATTAGCAGCTCAATAAGAAAACGTTTTTAAAGCGAATTTATTAGTCACGTGACCCACGCCTGACACATCCAACCTCTATGTTTAGTCTTTGTTCTATGCGGCCATGCTATCAAAGTATGACCATGTGCAAATTACATTCATTTAATATCGAATATTATTTATTTAAAACTAGTATGAACTGCAAAAACATGGCCAATCTCTTTGTTAAACATATTTCGAAGTGCGCTGTCCCAAAGTTGAAAGGTATGTACTACAATTATTTGTTTAGAGTATCAGTATAAGGTTAGCAGTAACAATGGTTGCCGACCCCTCCCTATAATAACCTTTGCGGTTATTTCCTAGAATGGCTCGGAACCCTGTATGGGTGCGGCCGGAAAACCGGGTCCTTTCAACAAATTTGGTTCGGATTCCCGAAATCGATTTTCAAGTGCGACACACACGTTCTAATGGTTTTAAGCACTAAACTATGCTATGAACAGCGCCATCAGGATCACCGTGTCACGTAATTAATTTAACGCTGAATGGTTATCTAGAGTTCAGCCGCTTTCTGTAAAACTTTTCCCCAGCATTTTTGAGGATTCGGGTTGACCCCCTATGTAGAAGTGACTTTTAAATGCGTGAGTTTCATTTTTAAAATGTGCTTCATTTTAGCCTGTGAATCTTAAGCGATGTTGTCAAAATTGTTTTTCACTATGAGCTGCGATACATGACTTGAGAGAAATTTTCTAACTAATTAATTAAGTACTAATACTAACTTGCACTATATAAATAATCTTGGAGCTAGGGATCATGACTGTATAAACTGCTAGCTTTTTCTGATTCCTTTTGCACCCTGTTTAGTGACTCATGTTTATTCTGTTTGACTTGTGTGTGTGCAATAAATAAATAATTCTTTTTGTGTTTCCTATTATGATACAAGGCAGAAGATGGCGTTCTTTGGACATGTGATGCGAGCAAACGGTTTGGAAAAGGAGATGATGCTGGCCTGCGGAGAAGGAAAAAGGAGAAGCGGACACCCAAGAAGGAGGTGGATGGAGGAAATACACGAGAGAACGCAGATGAACTTGGAGGAACTGAGAGACGCGATCGTAATACGTGGAGAAGGTTCATCATAGCGGTCGCTAGGATTCAAAGAATCGACGGCACCAGGTGACAAGGTGATTATGATACATTTCTGGTTTTCTTTCACATCATTTAATTTGAAGTCTGGCAATTGTGTTGTGAAGCAAGCCTTTCGGCAATCCCTAAGACTGCATGCCTGTGCATGTAAATAGTAAGGCAGCCCAAGAAATCACTAAAATAGAGCGCTACCGCATTAGCTTCGAATTTTATATTGACTGGTATTTACTGTAAATTTTCCCTCATTTATAATTTTATTAACTTGATCGTTCTGCGTCGATGTGGCGTTGGTTACTGAGTAAGTGTATCGTGGGGTGTGGCTGATAAGTCGCAGCACTCTATTTTACCTATGTCGTTGGCATCCATGTTGTTTTGTATACTCGCACACAATCTTCAGGATTACCATGCAGCCTTCCTTAATGATCATTAACTTTATGCAATGTTGCAACATGAAGTTATGAGATTTCTTCTCAATCATGTCAGTAAATGATGTGGAAAGAAAAAGTTACATATAGTCTCTATCTGACTTGCACGATTTGACTGAATTATTTTTTAATTTGTTTAAACATAAATTTGTTCTATTGTAACAGGCTGTTGAATGTCATTAAGATCTCAGTTAAACGAATATCATCATCATCAAGATTCTGAACTAGAACGACAGAAAAAAATGTAACTTTACACCATAATTGTTTGTTTAATTTATTTACGCTGTCATACACTCTTACTTTATGTATTTGCAGAATGGGAAGTTTTGCGGAAACTTATTCAAAAGGAGAGTGGCTTCAGAGGATGAATCTTTCGGATGGTCATCAAGCAGAAAATTATGTGATTCAACTTTTGGTGGCTGACCTCATCTTAAGTGTGGAATGATGTAAGCATTGTAAGCCCTCTTCATTGATTCCAATTAGTGTGTGTTTAATGGGTAATAATATCGTATATTTAGTGCTTTAATGACATTGTTATTTCACCTTCTATTGACTAAATCATTTGTTTTTTTCAATGCAAACCAGTGGGAGAATTGATGAAAAATAATGGGGGGGGGGGGAGAGTGAGACTTTGATTCACAAGTAGAGGGACTGTTCAAAGACTTTACTGTGGGTCACTAATAAAGACTGTGTAGCTGAACCCTCCCAACACCCATCAATTCTCAATATTGCAGACAGTGTTTTTGTTCTTTTCCTATTTCTTCTTTGAGTAATCTTATGTGTTTTCCGTTAACAATGAGGCCTTTACATGATGCCTTGGCATTTCTGTCTCTGGTGTTTCCCCATGTGGTCTTCCTTATCTCCACGTTCTTTTCCCTCTGTCTTCCATTATGTTGTCCATCCAGGTCTTTGACTGTCTTTCCTGCTTCTCGTTTCTTCCACATGTTCATCCAGGGTCATGGTTGGTAGTCTTAAATTGTCGTTCATTCTTTTCACATGGCCAAACCACGTGATCTTTACTACCGTTTCTTCCGCTCTTAGATTCTTACGTGTCTTCTCGTTCCTGGTCCTATCTCTCCTGCTCCTTCCAGTATTGGCTTTGTTACATGACATAATTTCAGGTGTTCTTTCTTTGGAATATGCAATTACAATGTTTTTGTTTGTTTGCGGCAACGATTCGGATGGTGGACTTGAATCATTGGTTTGATGACACGAAGCAGAATAACATTATGTAAATGGTGAAAAATTATGCATTTGGGTTGATTGAATGCAATTTACTATTGTCACATTTCATTTTGGATTAGTTTGAGATGGGAAAAAATTTCATCTGTTATGCGTTCAGTTCAGTTCATCAAACGTTCGTCTTTAAATCTGTGAACCTTATAATAATTTGATGTAGTATTTCATGCTTTGAACAGATATTCTGTTATATTTTATTAAAATAGTTATCCATCATCTAAAGCTAAGGCAATTCTCGTCGTGGCATTGAGGCCGGACTTTCCAGGACTTCGTGGAATGAATTCCTTGGCTAAGTAAGTTATATACGTTTTGAATTACTTAATAAGAATGTAACATAAAAATACTACTGTGCTGTGCACACACTGTACAGACTTGTCAGTAGGCCCACTATAGAAAATGCTGATTTTATAAAATATTGCTTCGAGTAGTTTTTTTAAGGAAGTATATGAAGATATAATTATTACTATTTTATTTATTTTAAAACAGTACTATAGTTCTACCTGACAATTATTCTTTGTGTTAAGAAATTTTTTAAAAGATTAGTCTTCGCGACTACATTGGAGAGATATATTGTTATGCAACATTGACTTTTGAAGAATACATTGATTTGAAGCATCTGATTTTTTAATTGTAAATAATGCATAGTATGACATTGAGAGGCTACAGTAAATTTTAGGGCCTGGATTTCAATTGAACTTCTGTTGTTCATTATGCAAAATAAATATAATAAAAAATTCTGCCTGCACAAATATTTTCATAGGGTATGTTACACGTTCACGATGTTTTTAGAAAAGTAGCAAACCAATTTTGACTGACACTTTTATGCATGTTTAAGACTTGTAGCAATACTTATTGGGTCATTCCGTGCCAAATCAGCAATAAGTCCATCTTTTTCCCAATCTCCGATCCAGATTTTCTTGATAATTTCACAAAAAATCAATTATAATCTGGTATGAAGAACTGGAAAGCTTCAAATGTCCACAGTGAAAACTGACCAAGTTATGGGGTACTGAAGTTGGTGGGTAGGCCGAAAATTGAACGTGATTTTGCCTCTGCTAATTTTTTTCCGTTTTCAGACTTCAATAACTTTTCATCTAAACCAGCTACACACATTTGGTTTTCTGTTTTCAGTTCTGTGCCTAGCATGGATTGGCAGGATACAGTTATATTTGCTGTGTTTGATGTGATGAATTAATAAGAATTTTTGAAAAGTGTCGAAATATTTCAAACATACATCATTGGAAAACCTGAAGAAAAACCTTTTTATTGATAATAATTCCTGATGGTAGTCGTCAGTTAACTCATTAAATTATATTTTTAAAAGTTGTGATTTTTTAACGCGAATTTGCGTCTGCTAATGTTTTTGTCGTTTTTAGACTTCAATAACTTTTGATCTGGACCAGCTACATATATTTAGTTTTCAGTTTTCTGTACTGAGTGTTGCATATATTTGCATGGTCAAGTAACATTTGCTTTCTTTGACATGAGTAATTAATAAGAATTTTTGAAAAGTGTCGAAATATTTCTTGCCGAGCTTCTATTTGTCATGTTTGCAGACACACTACGCTGACTAGACATGCAAGAAAGGAATAATTTTTTGTGTAGTTTTATTCGTCCACTGGTGTAATTGTAAATTTGCAATTTATTTGATTTTTGATTTACAATAACTGCAGCTGTACTTTGTCAAAAGCCCTTCATCTCCGTGACATTCGTCACTGTCACGGAGATGAAGGGTTTTTGGCAAAGTGCTGCAGCCGTTCCTAGAGACCAAAAGATAAATAAATTGCACATTTACAACTTCTCCAATAGATGAATAAAACCACAAAAAATTATTCTTTTCTTGCATGTCTAGTCAGTATAGTGGGCCTGCAAATATGACAAAAATGGGCTCGGCAAGAAATATTTCGACATTTTTCAAAATTTCTTATTAATTCCTCATATCAAACACAGTAAATATAACAGGATCCTGCCAATCCATGCTAGGAACAGAAATGAAAATTGAAACCAAATGTGTGTAGCTGGTCTAGATAAAAAGTTATTGAAGTCTGAAAACGGAAAAAAATTAGCAGAGGCAAATTCGCGCTCAAAATTCACGAATTAAAAAAATAATTTAATGAGTTAACTGAAGAATACCATCAGGAAATTAGTATCAATAGAAAGGTTTTTCTTCAGGATTTCCAATGATGCATGTTTGACTTGTTTATCAGGTGTTCCACATGCCCATTTGGTCAGCTGAAAGTGACCACTTTCACGGAGATGAAGCATTTTTGGCAAGGTGCTACAGCATTTCCTATAGACCAAAAGACAAATAAATTGCACATTTACAACTATACCAGTAGATGAATGAAATAAAAAATTCTTTTCTTGCATGTCTTGCCAGTGCAGTGTGTCTGCAAACATGACAAAAATGAGCTTGGCAAAAAAATTCGACACTTTTCAAAATTTCTTATTAATTCCTCATATCAAACATAGCAAATGTAACTTGATCTTGCCAATCCATGCTAGGCACCGAACTGAAAACTAAAAACTAAATGTCTTTAGCTGCTCTAGGTCAAAAGTTATTAACGTCTGAAAATGGATGAAATTTCGCAAACGCAAATTCGCATTCAATTTTCGGCCTACCCCCACCAACTTCAGTACCCCATAATTCGGTCAGTTTTCACTTTGGACACTTGAAACTTTCCAGTTCTTCATACTAGATGATAATTGATTTTTGGTGAAAATATCAAGAAAATCTGGATTGGAGAGTGGGAAAAAGTTGGATTTTTGGTTGATTTGGCACGGAATGACCCCATTGCCTTCCTCATAATAGACAACTGTAGATGAGCAACTTGTCCAGTATGTATGTATGTGCACTTGTTATAGCGCCCCTTCAAGGTATAATACTTAGAAGCACTTCCGACTACAGCACGGACACTGATTCGAAGTTTCACGCCGAAGCGCTTGAGGGCAATTCCATCGTTAGGGACGTGACATTTGCACAAAATCGGGCATCTATTATTATAAAAATAGCATCATAATATAATGATTTTTTAAAAAGTCAATGTTTCTGGTTAATTAGGATGAGAAAGTCTATATCTGTGGCAAATTTTATTACTCTGTGAGTTTTCTTCACTGAACTGCACATGTCTGAAAGTGTTGTTAGGGACGTGACAAGCCGCGGACACCACTTCTACGGTCACTCAGCAATATAGTAAAACTCTGCTAATTGTAGCATTTGAAAAATTCCAAATAAATATGACTAATGCACAGATGTGACTAGTATACCTTAAGACCAATATTTAAAAAAAATAACTCATGCAAAAGTTTTGGCATGATTTTTTAAGCGTTAGGGACGTGACGGTTTTTTGTTAGGGACGTGACGGTGTGCAAATTGCAATATGTTCTGAATTTTATAAATAATTTTTAAATGTTAATAATAGTATTACTGGTATGTAAAGTGCATCAGTTTAATGTATTCCACTAAATAACATGTTTTACTGTGTAATCAACAAATATTTTGATCCCCCCCATAGACTAGTGCCAGGCATCATCCTTTTAATAATCAAAACTTAGATCAACCATACGTATGCTAAATAGATCCAAAAACATGCATGACTGGTTCAGCCTAGTTACTGTGCTTTAGCCCTACATAGACTAGAACATAACAATATTGCAGTTTTTCAAAAGAAAACTCCATATATTTGATGACTCAGTTCAGTAACTATTCAAGTGGTTAATCACTATGTACGGATCTCTCAAGTGTGTCACAAGGTCAATCTCATCCTGTGGAAACTCTACAAGACCAAATGCTGGTTTAGTGACTAATGACTTAGCATCACCACTATTTTACAGTGTTCTTAAGACTGTTCTGCTTTACTTGGGTTGAACTTGGAGTGCTCCCGAGTAGTCACTAGTCAGCCTTAAAGGGGCATGCTGCACTATATCAAATTGCTGTATTAAATAAAATGTTGGTGTTCTGTTCTTTAGACAAACATATACAAGGTTAAAGTTGGGTTTTCTCAGTGCGTACGAGCTTTAGCAACCATGACATGAGTAACCAGATGATGACAATAATTATTGTAGCTACAGTTTATAACTAAATTTTACTAAACTATGTGCCACAAGCTAACAGTTGAAGTTCAATGCTAATTTTACTTGCCAACTCAGAGTGGTCTTCTGATATAAACACAGTAAGGTAAATTAACACTGGACAATTGTACATTGTGCTAATTAACACAATCAACTATTAAAGTTTCAGTCCATACACCCCCATATATGTGTTAGTTTCAGTTTTATGACGACACTGATATTAAAGATCATTAGTGTCACCCTCCTCCTTTATCCAGGCTTGGGACTGGCACTGCCAGAATATGAACAGTTGCAGGGTTTGCTCACGTCAAGTGTAAAATTCTAAACTTTAGCTTACATAAAACTACAGCTTGGAGTATTTGATGGATCCAGAGTGTAATGACAGACTATGACAGCAAAGGTCATTGCCCTCCCAAAAAATATTTTTTCATATTTGCAATTCTTTTGCTTGAAGTATTCACTCACATTGTTCTTGAACTTTATAAAAAGGTATAAATGGGCACAACTGGTGCTTTAAACTATCAATTGAAAAAAAATAATACAAGCACAATGAAACGCCGATGTTAAACCAATGCGCATTGTGATAAAAGCTGTTCAATTTACTACAACAAGGCAATAAATAAATTATTATGTAAAATTCTGCAATATAAGATATTTAAATAGGAAAATTTGGCACTAGAAGCATCATCTATTGAATGACAATTGGTGATTTATATTATAAAATTTTGATGCTCATGAAAATATTATCAAGAGGCTTCAATGAAAATGTCACGTCCCTAACGTCACGTCCCTAACGCTAATATGTCACGTCCCTAACGCTGTATCTATTAAATGAGCTGCAAAAATTTCTAAAACTCTACCAAAGTTTAAAGTACTAACAAAGTTAGCATTGCATAAAAATAATCAGAATTATACCTGTAGTCTAGTACGATTGAGGTAAACTATTTACGAAAAACGTTAGGGACGTGACAACAACATTCAGAAAATCGCATAGTTTGTTCAGATGCATGCTGTGACAAAACGGTTCATCATAGAGACATAATTTTTTCGGTGTTTTAAAGAGAATTGAACAGTGTGCAGGATATGTGTTTAAAATGCTTGAATTGCACAGTCTGCTTTGACTGTGGTGCCTGTGCATTTCATCAATTTCTCATTAAAAAATCTCTGAAATTTATACTTTTACGTGTCTCTGCAATTTTGTGAATCTGAGCTAGTAAATCAAGAAATGCCACCTAAAAAAACTTTCACAGGTTAATTATGATCATCATACAATTAAAATATGAAGACAACTATTGCCTATAATGAATTTTATTTTTGGAGGTATGTGTCCCTGTTCTCATGGAATTGCCCTTGAGCAATTGCGAATGAAGGATTTGCTCAAGGTCCCTACACGACAGTTTGGTGTGGATTCGAACCTGCAACCCTTCCGCAGCAAGGCAACGAACATACCCATTACACCACCGTGCCACACAGTATCACAATGCACTGACTTGAGGTAGATTTGGACCTGTGGCCTTTCAGTTACATGGCATAGGACATACTGCTAGCTCACCTCACTCCAATTCAGTCCAACATTGCAAGGTATTAGACCTATTTAGACACAGTTCTTTTCTTTGGTGACAGACAGATGGCACTGCTACATCATGCATTTCATGCATACATAACTATGATGGCATTTTATATCTCTGCTTGGGTTTAGAGTATGCGCTATTCTGGAATACAATGTATGTCCAAGGTTGCCATAACGCCCAGAGAGGTTGGCAGCTATCACCCTTTCGTTCTGCCTGATGGCTTTCCGGCTCTGTTAGTTCTGCAATCAGCAGATTCAGCATCAAATTCATTGGATGTACAATTGTACATTGTACACTAATGAATATAACATATTGCATTGCTCCACATGTCTTCAATCAATGCTTATGGGAAGAAATGCCGAGAGTATTCCAATGGAGATTAATTGTCTGGAGGTTCACTGAGCCTTTGTTTCCAAAGCACACCAACTGGCTCGGAGGAGACAGTTCTCCTTATTGAATGTGTGAGTGAGCCTCTTTTCTGGCCTTGAAGAGGGATGTGTCCGCGGAAACCAGTCATTTACTTGGCTCTTTGGAAAGAATTATGCTACTAGAATGTCATCTTTATCTCTGTGCACTATTGTGGCGCCATCTAAGTGAACATGTGGTAAATCATCTTCACTAGAGGTTGTTACACTGTCTTCATTCATTCATTCATTATTAGAATTTATATAGCGCCTCTTCAAGAAACTACCCAGAGGCGCTCCCAGAGCAGCCACGACTAAAGAAAAAAGATTTAAGAGACTTGAGAAATAAATATTGACTGGTCAGGTGGAGGAGATGGAGGTTTGGGGGGAGGTCATTCCAGACTGACGGCCCCACAACCGAGAAGGCTCTGTGCTGTCTGATAGCTAAGCGAGCCCGTGGAACAAGCAGTTGTCTCTTCGCAGCGGAGCCCAATGTCAGAGACTGGACGACAGAGGACGCGCAGGTAAGATGGAGCACAACCAAGAATACAGCGAGAAACAAGGGCAGCAATTCGGTAATGGATGCGTCGGGCTATTGGCAACCAATGCAGCACATGACGCATGTAACCAGAGACAGACGAGAATCCGATGAGGCGGGCAGCAGAGCGCAGAACCCGATCTAACCGTCCCAGAACCCCAAGGGGAAGGCCAACAAGGATTGAGCAACAATGGTCAATACGACTAGTTACAAAGGCGTGAACAAGCACAACTAGCGCATCATGAGAGAGAGAGCGAGCAATCACTCGGAGTTGACGAAGCTGATAATAACAGCTTCGAGCGACAAGGTTAACGTGCTGGGTGAGACTGAGTTCACAGTCAAGGGTGACACCCAGGTCACGGACCGTGGAAGAGAAAGTAACATCCGGGAACAGTTCAGCTAGCAGAGGCAGATCAATATTCCCAAGTTGCCGACGGCCACCCAGCCAAATGAATTGTGTCTTGCTGGGATTTAAGAGAAGCCGGTTTGACGCCATCCAAGAGGAAAGGACGTCAACAGTCAGGCACATGAGGCGCACAGTGTTAACTGAGTCAGATGGGCTAGAATGTATGTATGCTTGAGTGTCATCAGCAAAGATCTGATGAAGGAGCCCCTGGGACTCAAGTAGAGAACAGAGATCAGCCGTGTAGAGAAGATATAATAGAGGGCCAAGTATTGATATTGCCTGATAATGTTTTGTCATTTTCTGGATCTACAAATATCAGCATCTGGCTGTGCAATCAGATTTCTTGCCACTCGATATTACCTGTTTTGCAACATTTCCCAGCACATTTCATGTTCTTTATTACCCTAATATATGAAAATTAAAATAAATTGCTATAAAAAGCTATTTTTGAGCAGTATGAGAAACGGTTTTAGTATTTGCTAGTGAGTCAAAATAGCCAAAGAGAAACAGCGAGAAATGCAATGCACACATTTTTGGGTACCTCTTGAGTCCCAATGACTCCAAATGGAGTCATATTCAAACTTCACTTTTTCTCTGCAATTGTTTAATTTAAAACCTCAACAACTCATCTGATGGCTAAAACATATGTATAAAGCAACAAAACAATTTTTTTACATTTGGATGTCTTTTGTTTCATGAAAAAATTACTGACAAAGCGCTTATAAAATTTTCGCACAATGCCATTTTTGACACTATTATTGTGGCGCCACCTAGGACGATAATGTTTTGCTACCTGGTTTAGAAAGATTCAACATTATGTGAATGTTGGTAATAAATTTATTCTGGTTACCAGGAATTGAAATTTTTATGGGGAAAAAATAGTTTCACTATTGACTCCATTTGGAGTCATTGGGACTGAAAGGGTTAATGCAAATTTGCTTCTGCAAATTTTTCACCATTTTCAGACGTCAATAACTTTTGATCTAGATCAGCTAAACACATTTGGTTTTCAGTTTCCAGTCCTGTGCATAGCATGGATTCGCAAGGTCAAGTAACATTTGCTCTGATTGAAATGAGGAATTAATAAGAATTTTTGTAAAGTGTCGAAATATTTCTTACCGTGGTAATTTTTGTCATGTTTACAGACACTTTATTGACCTTGTAATCAGAGCACCAACAAGAGATTGGTATCAGTAAAAAAACTTTCTTCGATCTTTCCAATGATGTGTGTTCGACTTGTTGAGCAGGTATCCCACATGCCCTTTTGGTCAGCTGAAAGTGACCACTGTCACGGAGATGAAGGGTTTTTGGCAAAGTGCCACAGCATTTCCTTACAACCCAGACCCAAATAAATTACACATTTAAGACTCCACTAATAGGTGAATAACACCACTCAAAAATTATTCCTTTCTTGCATATCTTGCCAGTGTAGGGTGTCTGTAAACATGACCGAAATGGGCTCGGCAAGAAATAATTCGACACTTTAAAAAAATTCTTATTAATTTTTTGTATCACATCAAATATTACTTGATCTTGTCAATCCATGCTATGTATGTACAGAACTGAAAACTGAAAACCAAATGTATTTAGCTACCCTAGATCAAAAGTTATTAATGTCTGAAATGGATGAAATTTCGTAGACGCAAATTCGCGTTCAATTTTCGGCCTACCCCCACCAACTTCAGTACCCCATAACTCGGTCAGTTTTCACTGTGGACACTTTAAACTTTCCAATTCTTCCTATCAGATGATAATTGATTTTTAGTGAAATTATCAAGAAAATCTGGATCGGAGAGTGGGAGGTATCGGTTGATTTGGCACGGAATGACCCTATTTGAATTTTTCTTTCTTTTTGTTTATGACTTTACTTGATGACTTTCAGGTTATGGTGTCCATGGAAACCATCTTGGAACAAAAGCATCCCATGTTGATGGCCTTGTGGAATCGAGGCACCGTCGAGTACGTCTTTGTCACCATGGAAGGCCAAACCATTGTGCTCCCACAAACTTTGGTTTCTTCAGCATGCTGCATTGGAGTTCAAAATGGAGTCTTCATGACATCTCTGTACTTTATAGAATATTTCAGGACTGGGAGAAAGTGACAATAAACTCCTTAGCTAAACCTCAACGAATACTACATGTGCCCAATTATTTGTGAAAATTACCAATGACTTTAAAGGAATGTCTTACTGGTCTGGTTTTTAAATTTTGCATTTTATTCAAATTCTATTTTACCATACAATGACAGTACAATATTTATAATGGATTAAAAAATCATGTTGTTTTAGAAATTGTGGCAGTTTTGCGATATAATCATGGACTATGTAATGATTAACAGTCAGCAAAACAAGTGTATGTCAGAGTGGAATGTCACGCCATTGATATTAGTGAGGGCATAGAAACTGCCTTTTGGTTTAAATAAGCTGATGAAATTTTTGTCACCATGCATATGGGCTATATATATCTTAATGCTTCCTTATGCTCCAGTTTCATCAGCATGCTGCCAATTGGAGTTAAAGATGTAATGAACATGACATGCCCATTTTAAGGCTAAAAACTATCAGGTATGCATGTGCATACTTATTTGTTAAAGGAAATTTATGCAATGTTTTGCTATTTGTGTTTTTCTAAAATTCTGCAAGGAAATGAATTTCTTCTCACAATGACAGTCTAATACTTTAGAAGTAATTTTAAGCAGCATTGTCTAATGATCTGTCATGTTTCCTATGATTTTCATGGACTCTGGTGTGATAACCAATATCGATTATGGAATGATTGTTGGCTAGCATTAGCTTGAAATACAATTTTCTACCTATATCTTGCTAGAAATTACAACATGAGATAAAATGAATTGTAAAATATTTTGCAGTTTACAGTTGTCTTAATGCTTTTTATTAAGCGTTGTCTTAATGCTTTTTATTAAGCGTTTTAATGTTTGTAATAATATGACTGAATAATTTCTGCTCTTGGTTCCTTGTTCAATTTGTAGTTGACAATAATTATGTGAATTCTGAGAACAATTTCATGATATGTAAGATTATCACTTTGGTATATATTTACAGTTGTGAGTCAAGTAATCTCTGCCTATGACTTTTAAGGTGAAACTTGTCAGGATTTCCACCTGAACTAGTTCAGGCCATCTGAACAAGTGCAGGTCCATTTGAAACGGTCTAATGTACATGTACCATGTCTGAAGTTCGGGAAAATCTCATATCTGTTCTGGTAAGAAACAATGCCTGAACAGATGGGAGATTTTTTCCTGAGCTTCAGGCATGGAACTCAACATTTGACTGTCTCATTTGGACCTGAACTGGTTCAGAGAGATTCCTGAACTGGTTCAGGGAGATTCCTGAACTTCAGGCATAGTGCCTGAATATTCGACCGTCCCATTTGGACCTGAACTGGTTCAGGGAGATTCCTGAACTTCAGGCATGGTGCCTGAATATTCGACCGTCCCATTTGGACCTGAACTTGTTCAGGGATATTCCTGAACTTCAGGCACTTTGCCTGAATATTCGACCGTCCCATTTGGACCTGAACTGGTTCAGGGAGATTCCTGATCTTCAGGCATGTTGCCTGAACATTCGACCGTCTCATTTGGACCTGAACTGGTTCAGGGATATTCCTGAACTTCAGGCACTTTGCCTGAATATTCGACCGTCCCATTTGGACCTGAACTGGTTCAGGGATATTCCTGAACTTCAGGCACTTTGCCTGAACATTCGACCGTCTCATTTGAACCTGAACTTGTTCAGGGAAATTCCTGAACTTCAGGCATCTTACCTGAAAGTTCAACCGTCTCATCTGGACCTGAACCAGTTCAGGCCGGTTGCCTGAAATTTCAGATATATTACCTGAACTTTTCTGAGAGTGTGGGAAATATGGACACAAACTGTCAAACAGAGAACGAGAAATAGAAAGAGACAGCTAGGCGACGTTTCGGATCTTGCAACGCGATCGAGGCATATGCACTAGGCTGGAGTGAAAAAAATGAATTTGATATTTGAGAATCGGCTGGGTGGGCAAAAGTTGTGTACTGGGCACAGTAGTTTGGGTGTAAAATATTATTGGATTTGGTTAGCTTCTTGACGTGCCCCAACGCCCCCAAAAAATTACGAAATGGCTCAATTTCGATTTTTCGTCTTAATTTTTTTATTCAATTTTTATTTTATTTTTGCTACTGTGATTTTATTATGGTAATATTTTTAGCTAGTACTTTACATATTTAAGAGATAACTCCAAGAATGGCAGCCAAAAAGTCGAAAACAAGACGAACCAGTAGGCATCCAGTCTTTGTGATTCCTACGGAATTGCCTCCGACTGTGTTTCCACACGCACGCTGACACGATGAAGTTCTTCCTGTTCATTCATGATTACAGGAAATGATAGAAATCCGTAAGGGATCCGCAATGGCTGTTTTTGCAGTACTGGTGGTACATTTCATTGAAGCAGGGTGGATTATAGCCTAATGTAGAACGTCCATCACAAGCGAGTAGGCTATGTAAAAATACTTAGGCTGTTTCACGCCAAGTACAGAAATCTGCTTTAACCATTTAAGGGCAGATGGCACCAATAAATGCTAGGCACTAATAAATGCTAATACCGGTAACGAATGAGGTGTTATTTTCTTGCTTGAAATATAAGTAAGGGAGTCTACTACAGTGGTTCTTTGGTTTGTTGCCTGCAAACAAATTGCCTTTGTGACATTTGCTATACAGAAACTCAATGGTGTAAGAGCACGGTCCTTGAGAAATTTCTGGTCCATTTCGTAAAAGCAATTCAGGTATGTGAAAACATGCCCATAGTTCCCTTTACATCAGTTGCAATTGACAACTATCCATGTGTTGATAATGGCGCTCTAAGCACGGATCAGAAGTATTTGTTCGATACGTGTCATACTATGCCAGCCTAGGAATGCCCTGTACAAGTTCCTATAATCGAAACCCAGGTTCAGCAATCCATCCAAGATGACCCACAACTGCTCAAAGAATTCTATGCTTCTAACTAGCATCATTGAACCATCTGAACAACTTGTCACACATATAAATTCATCATGAATGCATTGGCCTGTGATCAAATGTTTTTCCACATCAGACCTGATCTTCGTGCACAAAGGTTTACGACATCTTCATCGAAGGATTGCATTTTCAAGATAGTTCAAAGATATGATGGAGACATAGGCGCAATCACGTCCTAAAAGTTGAGGGGGACCATAATGAATCACGTCCTAAAAGTTGGGGGACCATAACAATAAAGTTAGGGGACCACTCAAAAGTTGGGGTGGACGCGTCCCGTGGGTCCCATAGGGTGGTTGCGCCTATGGATGGAGATTGTTGATCCAGTTATAAAAAATACCTTCTTCGGACATCCTGAGAATATTCTGCTCGCAGTGTTAAAACAAGGAAAGATATTAGGCCTAGAGGTCTATGAAATGTGTCATTCCAAAGGATACCATATCTTCACGGAATTAAGGTAGACAAAAATGGAAAGAAAAAAGTTTCGCTGACTGCTTCTAATCAAACTAACTTCAATAGCAGGACCTCAATTACTCAATGTGTTCTTTAGAATAATAATTGAAATAGTTTATTCTGCTCATACCAGTGACGTTACCGCTTATTATAGACGATTGAACACATCAAAGAAGATCTTAAGTTTTTTGTTACATTGGAATCGGTTTGAGAGTTGGGACACCTCCAGACATTATAGCCTACTAGAGGCGCGATATTTTATCCTGGCGCTACTAGCATCTATGTACAAGTTATGCACCCTTCTGCAAATTATGGATTCTGAAAAAATATTTTGCCCATACCCTTCACTCCACCCTATTCAGCATATAGCATTTGGTGGAAACACAGTTTGAAGCAATTCCGTATGAATCTCAAAGATTCCATAGATGCCTACTGCATGTTCGTCTCTTTTTCGACTTTTTGGCTGCCCCATGTTGGAGCTCTTCATGAGGTGTCCAATAACAGAGATACAGTGAAACCGGAAGTAGTGCCCAACGACGACGCAAGGGGGACAGCGTCACCGGAAGTGACGACGCTGATAAAGATATCACCATAATAAAATCACAGTAGCAAAAAATAAAATATATTGTTAATATAAACAAAATTAAGATGAAAATGCGATATTGAGCCATTTCGTAATTTTTTTGGGGGCGTTGGGGCACGTCAAGAACCCAACCAAATCCAATAATATTTGACACCCAAACTACTGTGCCAAGTACACAACTTTTGCACACCCAGCCGATTCTGAAATATCAATTTCATTTTTTTCACTCCAGCCTAATATGCACCAGTGGTGTAGTGGGGCGGGAACGCGGGGGAACGCCGTTCCCCCACTTTTTCCCAGGGATAATGGAATATTAATAATAATGCTACTACTACTAATATTATTATAAAGAGCGTTCCCCACTTCATTTTGTAGGACTACACTACTGATATGCACACATACAGATAGAGAGACACCCTGAGAATAAGAAGAAGAATAAGTACCGCCCCAGGGGAGACCATTATCCGCGGTAACGCACGTGTATACCGTGTGCACGAGTCGATTGTCTTTTGCTAATGCGACATAGCGACAGCATCGGACGTATGAGTGGCGGCGGATGTTGTCGATGGATGAACCCTTCATCCATGGTACGGCTGCTGCTGCTGCTGCTGCTGAAGAGGATGGTGCCTATAAAGAGGCATCGACTGCCTGTTAAGACACCGCTCTCAATGGACGATGCTCACCGGATGCTGATGCAGTTGCTAAGAGTCCATGTTGGCACCGCAGTCAATCTGAGTACGGCGACGGAGATGGAGAGCAGTGAGTGCGACGAGAGGATGGAGATGAGCGTCAGCAGCAGCAGCAGCAGCAGCAGCAGCAGCAGCAGCAGCAGCAGAAGCAGCAGAAGCAGCAGAAGCAGCAGAAGCAGAAGCAGCATTGGGAGGATGGGAAGAGAACACCAGAGGAGAATTAGCTTCGTTTACCTGGCCGTCCTTCTATGGATCGCCGTGTCAGGTTAGTGGACATTGCCATTAAATTCTTATTTGGATTATACGACGTTGTGCGTTTAATCTCAAGAGACTGATTTCCTCGTTGGCGTGCACGAAATGTTTGTCATTGTCATGTGTAACTGTATAATATAATGTATATATATATAATATATATATATTATATAATGTACATATATGTGTATATATATTATATATACAGTTTATATATACATCGGTCATGGTGTATTTACATAATTTTATAAGCTATCAGTCATGATACAGTTTTTATTCACATTTACACAGCGCATTCAGATTGACGCAAACATTGGCTTCTAGGCCTATCACCAAAACAATCGTGGGGTTCGGTGGTGTAGTGGGTATGTTCGTTGCCCTGCAGCCGGATGGTTGCAGGATCGAATACACTTGAAGTAGGGACCTTAGACAAGTCCTATGCTCGCAATAATTGCTTGTGCGCTTCGGTGTGAAACTCCGATTCAGTGTCCGCTCTGTAGTCGGGAGCGCCTCTGAGTAGGGAGCATGAAGGGGCGCTATAACAAATGCACACACAAACAAAGACTCGAACCTGAACACAGAAATCCTTGACATATGCCGTATAATAGCGATGCCAGTAATTGAGACACGTGGCAGGATAGATTGAATGTGTTAAAAGCAATTGCGCTACGTAAATTGCTCTTAAGATCATCTGGTACGTGCCTCGATTGTTGTTCCCCAACCTTAGCTCATTCCCGCCGGTTCGGGATACCCGCGACCCCATTAACAGCATATGTATCAAAACAATTCCGGCAGGAATGAGTTAATAGAAGCTCCTTGGTTGAGAGCTTCGTAAATGTCCAGATACCGTGCAGTGCTTAAAGTGCAGTAGAAAAAGAAGTGCATGGACGCTCCTTAGTTTTCTCTGCTGTGCAGGCCGAATAAGTGCCAGGACGGTGTGCAGATTCTAAAATAAGTGCCTGGACGCCGTCCATGACCGTCCAGGCACACTTTAAGCCCTGCGGATACGTTACGATAGGATGCATTTTTAACAACTAATTCAAACAAAGCCAACTACTTTGAGATTTAACTGGTTGACTTTCGTTATAATGAACGCAACTATTATAATAATATTATTATTAATAATATTATTATTATCTACAGTCGAGCTTATTCCTTCATTGGTTCTGCACTTTGGAATCAGCTCTCTGCATTGACCTTTTTTGCTATTAACTGGTAGGCCTATCTCAACTTTCCAAGTAGTCTAGGTCAGCAGGTGTTTAATATAGAAATCTTCCGTGAAAACAGTTTCCCAGACATGACATTTCACAGAAACATTTGACAAAATGATACTGTTGTAGACTTGTAGTCTTTAGTTGCTGTTTAGATTATTGTAGTACAAGAACTGAAATAGTATAGGTTACTGTGATCTTGTAATTGCTATTAGGCTAAAGTTAATTATTATTATGTTATCTGCTACATTATTAATAGTATAGGCTAATTTTATGATACTATCTTATTATAAAAAGAACCAATTACTGTTGGTAGGACTACATTCATTCTCACATGCGTAGGTCTATATGCTTTTACATACCGTACATACAGATATCAACAATGCGGTTTTTCTCTTAGTCCTCTCTAGCTGTAAAGATTTTATCATCACGCCATTATCGCACTACAGCACACACGCGCGCGCACATACACACAGTGAGAGACAGAAAGAAAAATACAGAGACATAGGCATAGGCAGAGAGACAGGAGAGGAACAGAGACAAATACAAAGAGACAGAGAGATACAAAGACAGACAGACTTAATTACAGCTACATCGACCAAGAAACTCGAAACTCCTAATCGTCCCTCCTTGACTTATAACGGCCTCCTCATCATCCTCCTCGCCCGAATGACTTCCGAATCCTTCCGAGTCTTGCCGATCGTTTCCGATGTTTTCGCTGCGACGCTTTCGCCATCTGGTGACAGGATTTGGCCGCTGTAATGAAACATTCCATGCGTTTCGTTTTTTAATTAAAACGTACATATCATGGGATGTTGTTGGAACGGCAGTCGTTTACACCAGGCGGCGCCACGAGTCATTTCATCTGTTGACCAAAGCATTGTGTTCAGAAAACTATTGTCTTAATACAATTATCATGGAATGTATGTGGAAAATTTCTTTACTGTATGTATAATTATGCAGAATTGCAGATACATATACATATACATGTATATAATTATGGTTCTGTACCAATCAATCCATCCATCCATCATCCATCCATCCACCCGTCCGTTCATCTATCAATCCTATGTTGATTTTTGCAAAGACTTTGTCATGGCCACCTCACATCGTCAACTCAATAAATTAGTTGGTGTCCCTAGACAGCGGGATTATTTTATCCCTTTAGGGCCTCCTTTTTTGTGACCAATGTGCAAGATGTGTGAACCTTTCATGTATAATTTGGTTGCAAAATAAAAAAATTATAAAATAATAGATTGATTGATCCTGCAATCCATCCACACATCCAACCATTCATCTATCCGTCCATCTATCTCTCCATTCATCCACCCATCTATTCATACATCCACCTTTACACCCATCCATCCATTCATCGATTCATCGATTCATCCATCCATCCATGCATCCATCCATTTGTGCACATATCACTCTGTCTACCCTTCATCTAACAGCAATCCGTCAGTCTACGTGTATTCCTGAATGACTGTCCGCCCGCCCATCCTCCCGTCCGTCCATCTGTCTGTGTGTCTGTGTGTCTGTATGTCTTTCAGTCCGTCCGTCCATCTGTTTGTCTAAACTCTGCTCGGTACCACGCCTCCATAAGAGGAGCAGTCCTATTCAGTGGAATAGCCGCCATCTCAAGCATTTCCAGCTCCCTGCCTCCCTCTGGTGATAAATTTCCTCCCTCACGAGGATTGACGAGGTGATCGATGTGTGATCACCAGAGCGTAGCGATCACCGACCCGTGGTGATATTACACGGGAATAAAAGCGACGATGTCAACAAAAGGAAGAAGGACACAGAGGACGACAATTGGGAGGCGAAGGTGGAAAGCGAGAGGAGGGTGAGGAAACGGTGGGAAAACAGTCACGTTGGCATGGGCGTCCGCAGCGGGGCGCAAGGGGGCGCAAGTGTGCCCCCCTGGATTTTTCGCATAGTTGCACATAAATTTAGATTATTTAGTTGTAACTGTTACAACGCGATTTTCAATGTGATTATCGATTCATTCTACAAGTTGAACCTATATAATATATCTTTCTTTGGGCGCATAATGTATAGGTAGGCTATAGGATTATCTCGTGGTAATATGGAAATTCAAACTGTCACCCATTAAATTTAGACCATGTGACAATTATTCAAAAGTTTGCGCCCCCTGGAAAAATTCCTGGGGACGCCCATGCATGTTGGCTGTATCGGTAGAAGCGCATGTTGCGTGCATGCGTTTGTGTGCGTCCGATTGACTGTTTGCATCCCTCGCAATCACTGGTTTATTGCAGTTTCATAATGGATTTGTAATTACACATAGCTTGAATAGACTATTTATGTTTATAGCTGCTTCCGTTATTATTTAAATGCACAAACCCACGAGGGCTAACCGGTGCTTTATAAATATTCGTTTATGCCTATAATTAGGCGATTTGAAATTAAAATCAAACCAAGACACCCTGTCGTATCGTGCCATCGCCAAAACATCATACCCGGCCTACCATAGCTTAATTCATCCTAAACTGTTAAACAACAGTGCTCTATCCGAAACAATTTCGGGGGAATTTCGATTTCGGGTTACCATGGTCGTAAAACACAGAGAAAACACAGAATTAAAACTTCGGAAGCCAGTGCTGTTTTAAAGGAATTTTTAGAACTGCATAACTCCTTCTTTCCTTTCCCATCATCCATGGTAAATTACTTCCAATCGGAGGACAATGACCTTTTTGCTAGTTTTAACTGTACAGAAATGCTTCTACAACTGCACATTTTGTGTAGACCTATTCAACTGCACGTTAAGAAACCCTGTCGGAACTGCACGTTTGGGGGTTCGACCGGTTTGACCCCGGAGGACTCCTAAATGCGCCCATGCTACATAACCCCAAGTGGACAACAGACTCTCGCATGATCTGCCGATCATTTTAAACTTTTTTTTTCTGGACTACAGGACTGCTCTTGCCCAACATCGGGCGTTTGCTGTGGTTGGTCCTTCCATTTGGAATGACTTTCTTCGAGCACTAAGGGCGAAACCAAGGACACGTTTTCCGTATCGTCTTTCGTTCTTTAAAAACATTTATTCCTCCCCCTCCCCAAGTTTTCGCGCTGAGAGCGCTTCCAAATAGTCAATCTGCGAGAGGCGCTATGCTATATAAATTTACGGATACAGTACAATACAGTACAATACAATACAAGACCAGTGGCGTAACAACCATGTAACGAAGGTGGACAAAATCCACGGGCCCCCGAGGTTCCAAAGGCCTCAAGCTGCTAACCAAAAATAATTTTTATGTACTTTATCGGGACAATAATTGCATGTGTAGTTGTCTTGAAGAGTATACAGGCCATAGCTTAGTACCGTAGTAGCCTTGTCGTGGTTATATTAAATGATTATCAAATTAAACACTTGCTATGCATGTATAATTATTAATTATAGGTAGAAGTTAAGCTAGGCAATTTAATTGGCGAGTTTAGGTAATATGTGTGGCAACATATAAAATATTAATACATAAAACCAATGACTGCAGCTAAGCGTAATAACGAGTGGTCAAGATTACCATGACAACAAAGGATGCTAAGCCTATTCGTGATTGGTGCAAACTGGAAGCGAATGACGTGACGAGTTAAAAATGACGTCAGCGAAGTGGACGTTAAGTTTTTGACTCTCTACAGGTATATCTGGAAATGGTGGTTGTTTCGCTGCGGTGATCAATCCAAAGTTGTGATTTTCAGAGTAGAGACGAAGGTAATTGAACTGTTCGGACGATCAACCGATAGTTCAAAGTATTGTGCATTAAGTGCAACGCAATTTAAATGAGAAATTTGCGTTAGTGCATAATAATCATCGTGTGAAGTGTGAGACACTTGCGAAGAAGACGAACTCTTAGGCAACAGTCTGAAGAGTCGTGTAATTTTGAATCGGCTAGCGAACAGCTGATTCGGCGTGCGAAGTACGAGGGACGTTTGGTCAACTGGAGAAGAGCTGTGAGGTGAATGCGACGATTCATCTTGTGTGCAACTGATTCACGGCAAGATACGAGTAAGGCGATTGGTGTGGTTGCTTCCATGACTGCATTTCAACCGTCTGATCAACATTCTTGACTGCGACGATTGGACGACGGAGAGAGCCGAAGACATTCGAGTTCAAACAACTCGACAGATAAGCGCAAATATAATATTTCCTAAGTAACTCGCCACACTAGGTAAATAGGATTGTTATTTGTTTGTGCATATGAATGATATTGAATAACTTTATATTATATATATTTCATAAGAACTGGGAGTTTTTTGAATTTGGAAGAATTTCTTGAGTAAGTTAAACCCAACCGATTAACCACTAGGATAATAAAGTGCCCTTTTACACGGGATACGACAACTATGGGGTCCTACGTTCCGGAATATTAAAACTGGATTTTTTAACTAATACTCGAAATATCAACGAACAATAATCTCAAGTATTGAAAATGTATAGTTTTAAAGTTATCGCTTTTGCGATTGCGAAAGAACGACTTTATTGATAAGCGTTTACTCGATGCGATTTGTTTAACCTCGCGTAACCATAGAGTACGCATTTCAAGAGGGAACATTTTATTAATCTTGTTTAAGATTATCTTTTGAAGAATTTAATTCTTGTATAGCGAAAGCTATTGGGAAATACTTGTTAACTGAGTAAACAAGTAAGTAGACCATGTCGTCATTTGGAGAACATGAACAGTGGGTTAAACTCGCTAAAGAGATGGGAATGGACGGTGATGAGTTGAAGACGTATGTGCGTGATAGACAGCAGGAAGCAAGAGACGACAGACTGCGTGAACGAGAAGATCGAAAGCTTAAAGATGAGGCCGCGGCTGCAGAAGTTAAAGCAGCCAGAGCACAAGAATTAGAGTTAGCAAAAATAGCTGATGCTAGGATTCAACGAGAACCAGAGGCGAATGACGCCAGAATTGAAAGAGAGGCGAATGATGCCAGGGTTCAACGAGAACGAGAGGCGAATGACGCCAGACTGGAACGGGAAAGTCGTGAGAATGAGGCAAGATTGGTTCGTGAAGCGGCCGAATGTCAAGCTAGGAGAGAAATGGATCTTGAGGTCAAGAAGCTTGAATGTGAATTAAGAATGAGAGAAATTGATTCTAGGAATAATCAGAATAGAGGTGAAGCCACATTCACAATGGTTGGTGATGGTTCATATCAAGGAAACAGTAGCCATAACAGAGGAATGAAAGATATAAAATTCCCTGTATTCAATGAGAATAAAGATTGCTTGGATGCATATTTATTAAGGTTTGAAAGGACATGCACGGCATACGAGATAGCAACAGAAAATTGGTCTCTGATGCTAGCCAAGCATCTTGAAAGAAAAGCGTTAGAGGTGTATCAAAGAATGTCATCTGAGGAGACACAAGATTACGAGTGTTTGAAAAGACATCTGTTAAAAAGGTTTCAATTAACAGAGGGTGGATATCGTAACAAGTTTAAGATGAGTAAAATGGAGTCAGGTGAAACACCTACAGATTTTGTGCATAGATTGAGGAGATATATGCAGCAGTGGCTACTTCAAGCTGGATTCGAGAAAACCTACGAAGGAATGGAGAACTTATTATTAAGAGATCAGTTCTACCTTACGTGTAGCAATGAACTTAAGATGTTCCTCAAAGAAAGAGGCAAGATGAGTCTAGAGGACACCTTGAACTGTGCCGAGTCTTATATCGAGGCGCACGGATATAAATACACAGAAAGTAATCTAAGGCCTCCAGTGAAGTTCAGTAATGAAAGACCGAATGTGAAACCATTCGATGATAAGTCTAGAGAGAGATTTAATGGAAACATAAATAGAGGACGAGGAGACATGAAGCAGAACAGGGAGATGAGTCATAATGGAAATGCGAATAGAGGATTTAGTAGAGAAAGAGAACAGGCGGCTGAGCATAAGATAACTTGTTTCTCATGTGGCCGAACCGGACACAAGTCATATGATTGTTCACACAAACAAAAAGGAGTTGTTAAACATACTGCGGCGGCTATACAAGTATACGAGAATAGGGCGTACAAGATAGCGCAAGCAAATGAAGAGTTGAAACTAAATGAAGTTGAAAAAGAGGAAGAACGTAAGAAGGAATTACCGATACAGTTGGCAGCAAGTACAATGGTTACTGATCGGAGAGATGATGGCGATGACCTTGAGAATAAAAATGAAGGTCAGCTAAAGGTGAACGGTGTGATTGCCAGTTGTCTATATGACTCTGGGTCAAGCACATGTATTGTCAAGAGATCACTGGTGAATGATGTTGATTTCACAGGAAGAGAAGCCCAATGCATATTAATCGATGGGACATTGAGAAATTTTCCGACAGCAAAGGTTAATATTGAAAGTGAGTATTTTACAGGAAACGTTGAAGCAATGGTAATGGAAGAACCGGTGAAACCAGTAATTATCGGTAGGATGAAGGGACTAAAATATCTGGTAGTGAAAGAAACTACAGATAACATGATAAACTGTGATCGGAGTGATACAGATGATAACGAGAATAGAGAGGATAGATTGAAAAAGAATCAGAAATCTTTAAGTGTTGAGTCACAAGGACAAAGTGACAAAAAGAAAGTTCATTTTGCGAGTGAATTCACAAGTGAATTAAATGATGATGTAACGGATGACGTCATAGAGAATGATGATGTGTGCCAAACGACAGCAGCAGTTGAAACCAGAGCGGAATCAAAGAAAGTAACAAAATACAAACAGTTGAAAGTTACTGAGATGCCGGATTTAAATGTATCAACAAAAGAAATTAAAGAGTTACAAAGCAAAGATGAGACTTTGAAGAAGTTTTGGGATAAAGCAATTGATTGGAGTGGTGATGACAGTGTAACAGAGAAAGTTCTTTATGTGAAGAAGAACGGATTTTTGTATAGGAGATTCATGGAGACAATGGAAGATGATGCGAAGTGGCAGTTAATGGTCCCGAAGGAACTTAGAGATAAAGTATTAGCCGTGGCCCATAACTCGCTATTGTCAGCACATTTGGGTATGAAGAAGACCCATGATAAAATTGTGAATGAATTTTATTGGCCATCGATAGGACAAGAAATTAAAAGGTATGTCCTGAGTTGTGATGTATGCCAAAAGTCGGTGGATAAAAAGGTGAGCCACAGAGCACCGATGGGACATCTTCCGGTACTGGATGTACCATTCAAACATGTCTGTGTAGACATTATCGGAGTGATAGAACCTATGTCATCAAGAGGTTATCGCTATATATTAACGATAGTGGATTTGAGTACCAGATACCCAGAAGCGATTCCACTGAAAGGAATAACTACAGAGGAGGTGGCGGAAGCCTTGTTCAATTTTTATTGTCGCATGGGTGTTCCTCAGAAAATCCATACTGACAGAGGGAGCCAATTCACTTCAGAATTGATGGCTGAAGTTAACAAGATGTTGTTAATCAAGCACACTTTCACTAGCCCTTACCATGCTATGGGAAATGGATGTGTGGAGAGACTTAACGGAACAATAAAAGCAACGTTGAGGAAGCTAATAGGAGAACAGGTCAAGGAATGGGACAGGTTCTTGGCACCACTATTATTCGCGTTACGAGACACTGTACACGAAAGTCATGGGTTCACACCCTTTGAATTAATTTTTGGAAGGTCATGCAGAGGACCAATACAGATATTAAAGGAACTCTGGACAAATGAGAAAGTGGAAGATGAGGTAAAAGATGTTTATACATACATGACCGATTTGAGAGAAAGAATAGAAGAAACATGTGATATGGCACAGAAGGCCATACATAAAGCAAATGAAAAGAACAAGAAGTATTATGATAAGAAAGCACGTTACAGAGAGTTGAAGATAGGAGATAAAGTTTTATTACTGTTACCCAGTTGTAACAATAAGATGCTTGTAAAATGGCAAGGACCATTTGTGGTCAGAGGCAAAATAGGAGATTATGATTACAAGGTGGAAATTGATGGTGGAAAACTCAAAACATATCACATCAATATACTAAAGAAGTACTACGAGAGGAATGGAGAAGGTAATGATGTAGAAACGTCAGCATACATATCGGCGATAGTACATGATGGTAAAGATGGTGAAGATGAAGAAGAAGAGATATTGAGCTTATATGTAAGTAAACAAACGGAGACTTACGAAGATGTGGATATCAATCCTAAATTGACGGAAAAACAGAAAAGAGAATTAAGGGAACTACTGAGAGAACATGAGGACATATTCAGTGATAAGCCAGGAAGGACAGATATGGTAAAGCATGAGATTCATCTGACGAATGATGAGCCAATTCGGTTACGAGCTTATCCAACGCCATATCACCTCCAAGCGGAGATAAACAAAGAATTAGAGACGATGCTAGATAATGGAATTATAGAAAGATCGGAAGCAGCGTATGCAGCGCCGCTTGTAGTTGTTAAAAAGTCAGATGGAAGTAACAGACTTTGCTGTAATTATAAACAACTCAACAAAGTGACAGTATTCGATCCAGAACCGATGATGTCGAATGAGGATATTTTCAATAAACTCAGTGGAAGTAAAATCTATAGCAAGTTCGATTTCTGTAAAGGGTATTGGCAGATACCAATGAGCGAAGAATCAAAAGACTTAACCACATTCATCTGTGCAAGCGGATTATATAAGTTCAATGTGTTACCATTTGGACTAGTCAATAGCGCGTCCAGTTATAATCGCTTGATACGGAAAATATTACATGGAACTGAAAATCTAGAAAGTTATGTCGACGATATTCTTGCTCATACGAAAGGATGGGACGAACACATGAAGACGTTAAGAGAGTTTTTCACAAGAGTGAGAAAAGCTCATTTGACATTGAAACCGAAGAAATGTTCACTAGGATATGGCAAGATAGATTTCCTAGGCCATACATTGAACAACGACGATATAAGCCCTAAGGGAGAATCTATTGACAAGATTGTGGAAATGCCACAGCCTAAGACGAAGAAGCAAGTGAGAAGCTTTTTAGGAGCGATAAATTACTATCGAAAGTTTATTCCACATTGTGCAGAATTGATGGCACCGTTGAGCGACTTGACTAAAAAGTTAGCTCCTAACAATGTTGAATGGAACCAAGAGTTAGGTGAAAGTTTTGAGCAGTTGAAAGAAGCACTAGCTAAAACACCCATACTTAGGTTACCAGACCTAGAGAAAGAATTTATAATACAGACAGATGCATCAGGAAAAGGGATAGGTTGTGTTCTTATTCAGCAGTATGAAGGAATAAACCACCCGATTGCATATGCGAGTAGAAAATTGTTGGAAAGAGAGATGCGATATTCAGTTGAGGAAAGAGAATGTTTAGCCATAATGTGGGGAATCAGTAGATTTGATCGATATTTGTGTGGAAGAGAGTTCGTGATCGAGACGGACCACTGTGGACTACAGTATATGAAAGAAGGGAGGATGAAGAATGCAAGAGTCATGAGGTGGAGCCTCGCCCTTCAAAATTATTGTTTTACAATACGTTACATTAAGGGATGTAATAATGTAATGTCCGATTATTTAAGTAGAGGATTGACCTAAGATTTAAGTAAATCAATGGTGATACTATAGGTAGATAAGAAGTAGTTGTGTTAGGTTGTGATGTTGTGTAAAGTAGTATAAGCATAGGCATAAGCAGTTATTGTAATTTGATAATTAGATAAGTTGATAAAGCCTGTGTACAGACTTTTGAAGAAAGGGTATTTGTCGTGGTTATATTAAATGATTATCAAATTAAACACTTGCTATGCATGTATAATTATTAATTATAGGTAGAAGTTAAGCTAGGCAATTTAATTGGCGAGTTTAGGTAATATGTGTGGCAACATATAAAATATTAATACATAAAACCAATGACTGCAGCTAAGCGTAATAACGAGTGGTCAAGATTACCATGACAACAAAGGATGCTAAGCCTATTCGTGATTGGTGCAAACTGGAAGCGAATGACGTGACGAGTTAAAAATGACGTCAGCGAAGTGGACGTTAAGTTTTTGACTCTCTACAGGTATATCTGGAAATGGTGGTTGTTTCGCTGCGGTGATCAATCCAAAGTTGTGATTTTCAGAGTAGAGACGAAGGTAATTGAACTGTTCGGACGATCAACCGATAGTTCAAAGTATTGTGCATTAAGTGCAACGCAATTTAAATGAGAAATTTGCGTTAGTGCATAATAATCATCGTGTGAAGTGTGAGACACTTGCGAAGAAGACGAACTCTTAGGCAACAGTCTGAAGAGTCGTGTAATTTTGAATCGGCTAGCGAACAGCTGATTCGGCGTGCGAAGTACGAGGGACGTTTGGTCAACTGGAGAAGAGCTGTGAGGTGAATGCGACGATTCATCTTGTGTGCAACTAATTCACGGCAAGATACGAGTAAGGCGATTGGTGTGGTTGCTTCCATGACTGCATTTCAACCGTCTGATCAACATTCTTGACTGCGACGATTGGACGACGGAGAGAGCCGAAGACATTCGAGTTCAAACAACTCGACAGATAAGCGCAAATATAATATTTCCTAAGTAACTCGCCACACTAGGTAAATAGGATTGTTATTTGTTTGTGCATATGAATGATATTGAATAACTTTATATTATATATATTTCATAAGAACTGGGAGTTTGTTGAATTTGGAAGAATTTCTTGAGTAAGTTAAACCCAACCGATTAACCACTAGGATAATAAAGTGCCCTTTTACACGGGATACGACAGCCTACGTGTTCATTCGCGGCAGCGTTTTATTCCACATCCTCTGCTGCACCTCAGCTTTTGATTTAGGATTAGCAGTAACAACATTAATTGCAGCACACATAGACTCACAAATTATCTGACATCGGACCCGATTTTGTGTCTGAGGTGCGAGATGCTGCAGACGGGAGGGGAGGTCAGAAAGCAGATGTGGTTCGGGCCATGGATAGGCTTGGGACAAACCACCCTATGCGCCCCTCCTGTTTGTATGTCAGCGCCCCTAATACAGACCCACCCGCCATGGTGGGTTGCCAGAACGTGCTACGGGCTTAGCACGGCCCAGTTTAGTTCTTGTATCAACCCCAATTAACAGCACACATCATTCATTGAACCGGGTTATGTTTACGTTCAACTCATCACCATCATCATCAACCGTGGGCTCAACGCCGTAGATGTCTGATGCCATCTTCACTAGGCTCCTCCATCGTTCTGTGTCCATTGCCGTATGGCACAGCTCTCGGAGCGATGTTCTGCCTTTTCCGGTGATGTCGTCTAGACTAGCCACTCTCCGTTCAACCGTATCTCCCCAAATATTGCTGTTTGGTCCATCTATACCATTGTATGGTATGTAAATGGGGAGGGTCGTAGGAGTAAACACACACAAACACACACACACACACAACACACACACCACCAGCAGGTTTGCCCTAATTAACTCGACCCTGACTTGACCCTGGAAGTTCCAAAGTTCAACAGAATTCCCCCCCCCCCACCAAAGCGCATGCACAACCAATGAGTCATCATAATTTTGCCACCCCGCATCCCAACACAGCCAGTCCAGCATCAGGCACCCTTGAACGTGTCCAATCCATCATCAGGCTATTTCACATTAGCATTGTCATGCTCTATTAGTTACTGTAGCAATATAGCCTATATTAAATTTCCACCTAGTAGGTATAAGCCTAAAGTCGGCATGCATCTGCGTTAGGCTATAGATCGGCCAATTTAACAAAATTAGTCGTGATTGTATAGTTCAATTGTGGCTTTCGGATTGCTTATGCGCGTAGGCCTACGTATGTATATTAATAGCCCGATTTGATTAATCGGGTGTGAGAAAGTGAGACTACTATTTTGGCATTTATGAAATCAATTCAAGTTCTTTAAATAAATAATATATTAGCCTGAAACTGTGGTAATTGGGATATAGACCCAAACAAAGTTGCATCGTAATGGCCAAAACTACTATTCGCAATTTCGAAAACCCGCGTAAGAGCTGATTGTGATCGAATAGCAGATGCATCAGCTGCCTTGTAATTCGCTCTTTTAACGGCATGGCCGTGTTAGGGCGACATATAAATTGTCGCAATTGTTACTGTTATTATGGCACCAGAACTCTCTAATCAATTGTCACAATACGAATAATTATTTGGCCTATCACACCCTTTCTTTTTACCCAGTTTTAACTAGCTATCTTGTTAATCCTATACTCTTTAGTCTCGCTAACGAGTAAGGGCCCCAAGGCTTAGATTGTCCACGGGCCCCCGGCCAGGTTGTTACGCCACTGTACAAGACAAGACAATACAATGCAATACGATACAATGCGATACTATGCTATGCAATGCAAATCAATGTAATACAATACAATAACAATACGATACAATGTGATGCAATACAATACAATACAATACAATGCAATACACAACAATGGACATTACTCACGAGTTTTTCACCCTGTGAGCTATCACGACACAATGCGAACCGAGACCTGTGCACAGTCTTAATTTGATTTACAATACAATGCAATACGATACAATGCTATGCAATGCAATGCAATACAATACAATACAATGCAATACACAACAATGGACATTACTCACGAGTTTTTCACCCTGTGAGCTATCACGACACAATGCGAACCGAGATCCGCAGTCTTAATTCTGATTTACGATCTTCAGAAGAAAAGCGGTCAACAGGTCCCTTCCCACCGCCCACCCCCGTGATTCCCTCCCTCCCTCCCGGTCAGTCGTCCTTCCCAAGGTCATTGGTCCATCCAAGAAGGTGTTTTCTTATAGCGCCTCGAAATGAGTAGAACGCTGAATAGGTTTCGCTAGAAGTAACGCCATTATTCTCATCGTAAAGACTATATATATATTCTTTGTTTTATATATATACATATGCAAATACATATACATATGCGAGGCAACAGAGGCAACAGAGGTGGTGCGTCACTCCTAGGTTTATGTAGCACCTTTTGAAGCAATCGCTAAGAAACCAGGATTACTGGCAATTGTGGTTTCTCTTTCGCTTAGTTAGACGCAGGCATGGATACTGAATAAGCCGTTGTTGGAAGCAGAGAAAGAATCGTACTTGCATTGGCTGACTTATGCTGCATTAGTCTACGTATGTGCATATCTCAATCAACCAACCAATAGATAAAAAATAAATCAATCAGAAATATTTGAAGGGGAGGGTCTTTTTATCTTTCCAATAAAAAATCTGATGATATTAATTTTTTTAATCATTTAGTCATTTAGTCCCTTTTATGCTACTTCGCCTTTTGCTCCATGAATGTAAAGCCTCACCTGCTGTGCTGATGGGGGTGGGGTGGAACGTGCTGTGCAAATTTCTAACTGAGGGGGTCATGGCCGGATTGCCCTCTGGATCCACTCCGGCTGCGCTATGTAAATAACTGATCGTATCGCAGCGTATGGGGGCGTGTATAATCAGAGCGAGGAGGAACGAGAAGTATATATCAGAAGGATGTCCGATAAAGAACACCAGCCGTCGCCACCTAGGGGTTGGTAGGTCAATCAGTTGATAAGATCTCTAATAAAGTGACCGGGATGCTGCGGTCGCAAAGGTCGACCCGGAACAAATGTCCGACGGTGGTGCATGGTCAAAACAACGGACCCCTGTCGTCTTTGAGAGAACGGGTCAAGTCTACTATGGACAAGGTCAGCGTCACGGGTTTTCGGTAATGATAGAAAACAACAAGCGTATACGGTATAGGCTACTACAAGGGATAGGCTATACCTAACTTGTCAGAAGAGATAGTATTATAGGCCTAGTTCTTTTAGTAGGCTATTAACAAGTCCGTATTTAAGAGGGGGTGTTTGGGGGTGGGGGGTTGAACACCCCGGATAAAACAGTGTGAGAATGAAATAATGTATTTGGGCTACTAACACACGATGTAAAACGTACTTAGTACTTGGTCCTTCCCGTGCAGGTCTGTACATCAGGTAGCGCATCTCCTCCACTCATCTCTGTCCATCGCCATTTCTTCAGCTTCCTCCCATGACATCTCCAGACATATCAAGTCATCTTTAATAGTGTTCTTCCAGTTCATCTCTTCCTTTTGCTTCCAGCATTCCAGGAAGTGTCGAACTGTTCACTAGATGACACAGGGAGATAGGGCGTTTGATCAGGGCTTAAAGTGTGGCAGGACGGTCATGGACGGCGTCCTGGCACTTATTTTCAAATCTTTATGCCGTCCTGCCACTTATTTGGCCAGCACACCTGAAAATGTAAGTGGCGTCCTGGCACTTCTTTTGGAAAAGGAGCGTCCAGGCCCTTTTTAAACACTTTTAGCACTGGGCGTTTTGCCTCCTTAAGCTCTCTACATATATGCTTCTAAATATTAAATTTGATTCCTTGATAAGACCCCTCCTAGGTTTTTGACACAAGGCTATGAGCAACGTCAAAAAAACCGATGGGTGGCATCACTAAAAGTGATATAACTTTTGTTGTGTTTGAAATATTTGTATGAAATCTGGACATCATGCGTATAACATACGCATGATGTCCGACTGACGGATGGAGGGAGGGATATACAGGGTAGGCAAAAAATACCCCATAGGTTTTAATATATGAACTGTCTTTAAGCCTGTAAAATTTCATTTTGAAATTCCTACTTCTGGCCAATTAAGATATTGGCAAAAAACCTATGGGGTCTTTTTTTGCCTACCTCCGTTCGTCCCTCCCTCCCTTTCTCCCACCCTCCCTCCCTCCCTCCCTTTAGATTTCTTTATCCTCCCTCTAGGTTTCTTTATATTCTGCGCTTCACTTTCTCCACCAATCGTCACTTATCTCTCTACAGTGATCATCGCGGATTGATAAATCCATACAGTAGAGTTACTGCTGACACTGGACGCACGAGTGCTTGGTCGAATGCCAACTGCAGACGTTCTGGACATTCGGTGCTCGGCGGTAAATCCTTAAGATGGATAATCTTTTCTGAATTCTTGTTCACAGAGGAATTGCGGGATAAGCTTAATGTTCCCTCTCATCTGCAAATGACGACGCCACCACCATGCATTCCCGTGGATATGTAGGCCTACACACCAACGGTTCGCGACTTATAAGGTCGTCAGTCACTGGGGGTGGGGTGGCGCGACAGCTCCACCTGGTGATGCTAAAGAATCACATTTACAATGTATATCACTTCACATTAAACCTGTATGGCATAGCATTATAATTAGCCTATTGCATTGATCACTTCACATGGACAGCTCCACCTGGTGATGCTAAAGAATCACATTTACAATGTATATCACTTCACATTAAACGTGTGTGACATAACGTTACATTGCAATGATCACTTCACATTAACCTGTGTGACATAACGTTACATTGCATTGATCACTTCACATTAAACCTGTGTGACATAACGTTATAATGCATTGATCACTTCACATTAAACGTGTATGACATAACGTTATAATTTTTTATTGCATTGATGACTTCGAACAAGACGAACTATGGGCCTAGTGGTGTAATGGTGGCGTCGTTGCCTTGGAGCCGGAAGGTTTGAGGTTCGAATCCACCACGCCGCATAAGGACTTTGGGCAAGTCCTTCAATCACAATTGCTCAGCGCTCCGGCGTAAAACTCCGATGCAGTGCCCGCTCTGCATTCGGGAGCGCCTATGAGTAGAGAGAGCTTGAAGGGGCGGTATAACAAGTGCACATACAAACACTTCACATTAACCTGTAGGACATAACGTTACATCGCATTGGACATGACTTGCATTGCATTACACGAGAACTACGTCATAATCAGCTTCACTTGTTCCTGACAAGCATAGTTCAGCTACGTGGTATTGATGTGACAGCCACAACGTTTTATATTCATGACGTTCACTGCAAAGCAATATTATTTATAATTATTTGCAGCGTGACTAATTATTAGGCGATTAAAGGCTTAGGCCTATAGGTTAATGTAGCCTAAAGCACGGAGTAATGTTCACATATGATGCTTGGTATTGAGTAATATAACCAGCGCAATGTAAAACATTGACTAATGTTCACAGCATAATATGAAGCATTGATTAATATTCAGAGTCTTCTGTATATCAATGATATAGCTTATAGAAGATATTCACAGCACACTGCATCGGAGTTTAACGCCGAAGCGCTGAGCAATTATTGCAAGAGAAGGACTTGTCAAAGTTCCCTACACGCGGCGGTTTGAGGTGCATGGATTCGAACCTGCATCCCTTTGGCTGCAAGGCAACGAACATACCCACAACACCACCGCAACCCACAAACATGACGTATTTAGCTTAGATATCAGTCTGTTTTCAAGCAACCGCATCGCTTCGTATGCAAGCAAGCAGCGCTATGCCGAGCGTAGAATTTCGAGATTAGCGATTGTAAAGAAGGCATTTGGCAGCGCTGCGTTTCGAGACGCTTTCTTTTTAAGCTTTATGTTTTTCGAAGATGTCCGAATGTGGGTGCGTTACGTTCGGCTGATTCTGATTTGCGATTCAATCGTCGAGTTGTGTTTAGCTGTCCCTCTTTCGTCGTGGATCGTTTACGATAGCGATATAGGCCTAATGGCCGAGAAGTCTTTGTTTTTATTAGGAGCAAGGGTTTCGGAGAATTGTTTAAGTGTCCAATATCCGCACCCTTTACGACGAAAGAAAATATTGGGCGTGACGCTACTCTCCGTCTGTGTATCTGCATATATGTCGTTGTTTCTGTATATGTCTCTCTCTCTCTCTTTCTGTCTATCTATTTCTCTGTATATGTCTACATGTCTCTCTGTCTCTGTATATGCCTCTCTTTGTCTATGTCTCTGTATATGTCTGTCTATCTGTCTCTCTTTAGCTCACTCTGTCTCTCTTTTTCTCTGTCTCTGTCCTTCTGTCTATTTGTCTCTCTGTCTCTGACAGACAGACAGACAGAGATAGAGATATAGAGATACAGACAAAGGGCGATTGGTTATTGTAATCATGTAATTAATTACTTAAATCCTGTCTAATGCGCAACAATGCGCAATAATGCGCAATAATGTGCAAAAATGTGCAAAAATGCGCAATAATGCGCATTAATGCGCAATAATGTGCAATAATGCGCAATATCGCGCAATAATGCGCAATAATGCGCAATAATGCGCAATAATGCGCAATAATGCGCAATAATGCGCAATAATGCGCAATAATGCGCAAAGCACCAGTCAAAACCAGTCGAATAAATAATCAGAAGATCAGCTCATTGTCGATCTATACTACAGATTGGATAAGGAATTTGAAACAGTAAGTCTTAAGTTCAAGAGCAGAACGGACAGAGTCGGTTAATCTTCCGACCAGAAATACAAAGGAGGACAGAGACAGAGGCAGAAACAGAGACGAACAGTCAGACAGACAGACAGACAGACAGACAGACAGACAGACAGACAGACACACAGATAGACAGACAGACAGACAGACAGATAGACAGACAGACAGACAGACAGACAGAGACAGTGACAGTGACAGATACAGAGATAGATATAGATACAGAGACAGATATAGAGACACAGACAGACAGAGACAAAGACAGAGACAGAGATAGAAACAGATAGACAGATTTAAGGCGTGGTGTGTTGTGTCGAACTTCCTGGAGTAGGTCTCCTATCATCTTACCACATGCGATCCTCGGTCTTTCTTTCCCTCTATTCCGTTAGCGCTTGAAACCCATTGTTTTCGATCTCGGTTTTCCGTCGCTCGGTTGACTGCGTCTCTGATGAATTTCTCTTAAAGAGGCGCTATATAAATCTCTAGTTACATTACATTTCGCCGTATACAAAAATCCACCTTTGTTCAATTATCGTATAGGCCTAAGCGGAATTTACTTAACGCAAAGCAGGAAATGTGGCATAATTGCAGCATCGGGGACCGTCAGGGTCGGTTAAGTTCAGGTTAGGCGTCACGAGGGTCGGTTATGGCTATAGGATTATTATAAATGTCGTCATTAGATACTGTCCAAAGATGCAGCATCTTCGGTCCCCGATACTGCAATTAGGCCCCCTGCGGCGTAATTCTGTATGCGATTCATTGTTTGGCAGCGTTCCGCTACGGACAATTTTTTCATCTCGTTAATTAAGCAACGTATACGCGCATGTCCAACGTCAACAGTTCAAACGGAATATCCAATTAATTAAAGATTTCCATACGGATCACGATTCGTTTGATAACATCCGTCAAATAATTACTCGTCGATCGCATTCTAAGATCGACGCAAACTGTCATATCTTTATGCCCCGTTGCATTCGCAAACACCACCGAGGATAACTGGGAAGATACCAGCCCCTAGTCTTGCGTCATCAGTCAACAGCGGACTCCTTTCGTCCGTGTGATCTGTAGCCCGCGGGGAAATCTACGACCATCATCCTTCACTCCTACGATCCCCGTTGCCCCTAGTTACGACAAACGCATGACGAATAATTTTACGATTCGTCGTATATTTGCATGCATATAATGTGACGTCGAGCGTATTGTGACGTCGCGCGCGTGCATACGTCAAAGGTCTAATGAGACCTCTCTTATCGGACGTCATTATTGTCCGCCTGATGTTTCTAAATTACCGACTGAATTTCCGTCGGAGGGTTTGTCCAGTCCGACGGAGGAGATTATCATTATTGTTGTTGTACGCGATGATTTAATCCCGGTCCCTGTGGAGGGACTGAAAATTGCATTGGGACAGATACGATAATGTTCGTCGAAACGAAAATCATGTTTCTTCATGAATACCAAGGCAAGACATTCGCGATTGTAATAGTGATTATCAGATAAGTATGTCAACAACAGATTGTGGGGCGCGGTGGTGTAGTGGTGGCGTCGTTGCCTTGGAGCCGGAAGGTCCGAGGTTCGAATCCACCTCCCCGCGTAAGGACCTTGGGCAAGTCCTTCACTCACAATTGCTCAGCGCTTCGGCGTGAAACTCCGATGCAGTGTCCGCTCTGCATCGGGAGCGCCTCTGAGTAGAGACCTTGAAGGGGCGCTATAACAAGTGCACATACATACATACATACAAACAGATAGGGTATAGCAAAATATATTCGGGGTAAGGCCTATCTGAAATGGAAATAAAACATGCAGTATTGACAACGATGTATTTTTGCCAGAAAAATTAAATTCAGCCTATACTCAGACCAAGTTTTAAAGGAATTTTTAGAACTGCACAATCCATTCCCACCCTCCATGGTAAATTACTTCCAATCGGAGGACAATGACCTTTTTGCTAGTTTTAATTGTATAGAAGTGCTGCACAAATCCATTTAGAACTGCACATTTTGTGTGCAACTGCACGTTAAAACCCTGCGTAGACCATTAATGAAACTTTTAATACTCTCATTTCTGAAACCAGAAGACAAAATTCCAGCATACATGCAATTCATAATTATGTTTACATAGACTGTCTCGTTGGAAAAGTCAAGACATGGAGGGCAAAAGTTATAGCAGGGGCAAATATATAGAAGGTCACTTGCAAGTGGAGATGTACAATTTCATATATATATATATATATATATATATATATATATATATATATATATATATATATATATTGCATCATGAAATGCAATTCAATTACTTGCTGTGTAGTGTGGTATTGTCTGGAGTGTTGCAGTGAGACCGTTTGAAAGGCGCAATGTCAAACGTTACACGTCTATGTCCAGTGTCCACCCATTAAATGTGCACCAAACTACTTAAGGGAATCAACTGAGGAAATTGAGTTATCACCCAAAGCCATCAAGTCAATTACTTTATAACATCCTTTACAAAATTGTATCCAGTACCACTTCAATTCGTTTATTGAGCCCAGTATATCTTTTAAACAATTTCAGTATATTATTACAGTATTGAACCAAGCAGCCGCGTAAAGACTTTGAGCAAGTCTCGCAATTGCTCGGGCACTTCGGCGTGAAACTCCGATGCAGTGTCCGCGCTGTAGTCGGGAACGCCCCTGAGTAGAGAGCTTGGAGGGGCGCTATAGATAGCAAATGAGATAAATAAATAAACCAAATAAGTATATAAATTATAAACAAGTATAGTGACAAAACATCAATTTAAAAAATATAACAAAGAAATTGTTAAATACCAGAATGTGTAGGCCCTAAAGCAGTTTATATGAGCACGATAAATTACGGCCAGTGCCGCTATAGGCAAGAGCCCACCGAACACGTAAGTGACTTTGAGCACTTAGGCTACAGTCTTACACTGATGCAAAGTGCACTGCTGAGTGCACAGCAAAATAAACAGAGAGAGAGAGAGAGAGAGAGAGAGAGACAGAGAGAGAGAGAGAGAGAGAGAGAGAGAGAGAGAGAGAGAGAGAGAGAGAGAGAGAGAGAGAGAGAGAGACAGAGAGAGAGAGAGAGAGAGAGAGAGAGAGAGAGAGAGAAAGAGAGAGAGAGAGAGAGTGAGAGAGAGAGTGAGATATATATATATATATATATATATATATATATATATATATATATAGAGAGAGAGAGAGAGAGAGAGAGAGAGAGAGAGTGAGAGAGAGAGAGAGAGATAGAAACACATAATTTATTTGTGGGCCATGGTAGAGAGAATTTCGAAGATGACGTAATTCCCGATGACAAGCCAGTCTTGCAATATATTGAGATTAAAGATGCAGTGATGCGTGGCAGAAAAATGGACAAAATTAGACGGACAGAAGAACAGACGTAGACAGACAGAGACAGACAGATAGAAAGGCCGATAAACACACGGACATGCGCACAGATACACACACAGGCAGGCACAAAAGGCACATACACACACACACCGACGGGGGATGCAAGCCAAAAGGGATGAGCATGGTGACAGAAAGAATATGACAAACCGAAGCAGTTAGACAGACTCGGAGATTATCAAGAAACGCAATAAAACCACGAAACACTTCTGAAGCCAATATCAGGGCTTTTTAACGTGCAGTTGTACACAAAATGTAGGCCTAAGCTTACTAAATGGATTCTTGCAGTTGTAGAAGCACTTTTGCACAGTTAAAACTAGCAAAAAGTCATTGTCCTCCGATTGGAAGTAATTTACCATGGAGGATGGAACAGGAAAAAGGGCTGTGCAGTTCTAAAAATTTCTTAAAAACAGCCCTGACCTATGTATAACACTCATGTAACAACGCTTAGTCTATTGCGTAATATTTTATTTTTGTATGTTATAAATATTTTTAAAAACCTAACCTACATATGAAATGCGTTTTCCGCTTTAATTAAGTCGCATCTTAGTGATGTCAGATAGAGGCGAAGATAAGATATTCTACATGAATAATAGAATATGTAAAATCAATAATTAATTAATAACAATTAATTAATGCAGAGCGGGTTTAGGGTAGCCTAATAGTAGGAGCAAATAGTCAAATACTGTGGCACGAAAAGCGCACGGACGCTTCCCGCTACCCTAATGGTCGACTCAACCTTTCATTTGGCAGAAGGCGTTTGATGAACTGAGCAGTAGGATGTGATGGACACCTTGCATGGCTGCCGACAAATTCGACTCCTGCAATATTGTGATCATCCGTTCATTACTGCTTGTAATTTACACTGCTCTTGTCATTTTTGACATTTTTAAATTAAATAAAGATTGCTATTAAATTATCGTCACTCTGTCAACCAGTTTCCTCTGGCGTCCAGTCTTTTCGACGGCTCAAAAATTTCAATGCGCTTTCACGTCTATAGAATAGATTAGATTTATATGAAACCGTTAAACGACTTTATGACTTTCCGCAGCAAAGTCGTTCGCATATAAACATATCCTCTTGACAAAATGCAATTAAGCTCGACATCCGATATGAATTTCCTAACAGAATTTCAGGATTTACGGAGGATACATATTTCTCCAATCTCCGACAATGTCACGAAAAAATTGGCATTGCTTCAGAAATTGCATCTGTTCGAATATTCTACAGTTCGGGTCGTTTGTCTGTTCAACGAATTGTGAAACGTGATCATCTGATATGTCTTTAGCTTGGCTCTTCTTCTTTTCCCTCTGGCTAAGATTAATCCCTCGCTGAGGAGGGGTCAGCCACTCGGATTCTTTGTCTCCATGTTGTTCTGTCTCCAGCGTCTTTCTTTTTCAGATGAAGAAGCTCCATGTCCTGCTGAATCATGTCACTCCATATCTTCTTCTGCCGCCCACGGCTGCGGCGTTCCTTTACTTTTGCACGTATAGTTTGGCTCGATCAGGTTCAGAGTGACTGTTTGGTCTGCCGGTGTCACGATATAGAGTATCCCCCCGCAATAATCGTGTCCCCCAGATGAAGAGAAGCTGAAAAACCACTTCCGCGTGTGTTTATTTTGCAAATTAACTTCCATTTGTTTTATTTTGAACACTCACAGGTAAGCTTATGTTTATTCCAACTGTAGCTAATTTTGTTTGCTTTGCTCTGCAGCAGTTAGAACATTTAGAACACTTAAGAGCATTTGTTACTAATATTCGTTTATTAACATTCAATCTGACAAACCGCAGTATGATTACAGGTACAGTTTATACGAAATACGGCCCACTATTATAGCACGACACGCAGGTTGGCTTTACAGCAGTGGGTACGGCTTAACATTAATGGCCTAAGTGCTGGATCACTCCTGGTTCGGCCAAGCCAGAAGTGGAGGGACTATCTTATTTTCCCCTAAATACCTGTTGTTGTTGTTGTTGTTGTTGTTGATAATGTTGCTGTTGTTGTTACTGTTTGTTGTCGTTGTCTGATTTAGCCGTTACTTTATACGCAATTGTCATACAATAGCCATCGTCGTAATCTTTCATCTGTTGCCCCCGTACGATGGCATCACAGACCGTTGTCATGGAAACGTCGTTGACTTCCGCCCGCATCGATCAATTGGTCGTGTGTCATTATACCCATCATGCGTGCAACTTCCGGTAGCGCCGTCGTCAACATCCGGTGCTCCATTTTGTCATTGACACCAAACAGGAAGTGAGGCGTATACTTGAGGACATTGCAATGTAACAGGGGGAAAAGGTGGGGGACATTCAATGGATGGGTAGGGTCGTGCTAAACGGGGGGAGATGGGGGGCATTCAATGGATGCCGTAGAGGTCAGGACGCGACCGTGGACCAATATGTTCAACGTTAACCGTTGATATTGATGAATGCAAATGATCTTGGATGGGTGGATAGATGGTGTCATGGTTGAATCAGGACCTCCTCTTTTTAAGGCGAAACAATGCGGTGCCATACTAATTATCAACGCAATAAAACAAAGTCGTATACCTACTTGTTTGAACACCACCACCCCCATTTTTTTTAAATAATGCTTTTAATAACACAATCATGATCTTAGGACTAAGGGGATTTAGTTTTTTTCAAGCTATTATTTCAATGTGACATTTTATAATAGATTAAAATCATTAAATCATCCTCCAAACCCTTAGTCAGTTGATTCGGCTTCTTGTCGGCTTGCTCAAGGCCGGGTAAACACCCCCCCACCCCTAATAAAATGTGACCCGCTATAATGATAAGGTACCATAAGTCGGCGTACAGTTTTCCGAGAAATCGCGCATAAAGACGTGGGGGAATTTTTTTTTATATTATCAAATTTGAAATCTTGGTATTTTTAGCAGCAGGTGAAAAGGACGTTTTAAGTTAATGACACTGATAATAATAATAGACAACACTGAGAATTTGTTATGAACCTCTTGTAGGATAAATCGCTCAGAAGCGCTCCCAGTGTGCAAGACCCCACGATACTCATCGATGGAAATAAGTGGCAACTTTTTCATGAACATCATTATAAGTCGGTCATTTATCATCCGATTTTTATCTGGTTTTCAGCAAAATGTTCAGCTCACTTAGCTGGTTTGTGAAGGCATAATAACTCCAAACCCGACTTATGGTACCTTTTCATGTAGCGGGTCACAAATATTATTGGCTACGGACTTGCAATAAAACATGGCGCGGTGCAATGAAATGAAACAAAGCAGGTATACGTTCAGTAGAAAAATGAATTCTATATTTCATTCTTTCGTAGGTTTTTAATGCAATACAAGTCGAACAAATTGAGTGATAAATTTGTGTTGCTTTGTATTGCTTTTCATTGTCGCTGGATCTTAGTGATAGCACAATGAGGCGATGCTCAAGATATGCCATACGAATAAATCTACTATGTAAAATTAATTTAGTCTAACCTTGATATTGTCTTACCTTGCCTTCCATTGTTTTGCCTTACCTTCCATTGTTTTGCCTTACCTTCCATTGTCTTGCCTTACCTTCCATTGTCTTACCTTCGCTTCCATTGTCTCGCATTACCTTCCATTGTCTTACAACATCTCGCTTCACTTTTCCTCCCTTATAATTATTTCATTGTCTTACCTTACCGCACTCTTCTTCCTTTCCACTGTCGTGCTTTTCCTCTCCTTCCTTTCCATTCAATTTGTCTTGCCTTGCTTTTCATGTCATCTATAATGCTTCCATTTTCAGTTTCATGTCAATCATCGCAAGTCTTCCAAACCTTCAATGCAACGCAATCATTTTTCCTTAATCCAAAATAGGCGCCATATAAATTTCCCTCCGATTCGTCGGATATCGTAAGCGGAAGAAACTGTTTGCAGCGTCTGGAATTATAATCCTATGTTGGTGGCTTTCTGATCTTCATCATACTCGTTAACAAGACGACTTGTTTCCAGCTTTTCTCCAGTTATGGTGGCCCAACCTCCGCTCCCGAGTCAACGGAGATTAGAGTGTCGCCTCGTGAATAAGCTGGTTCCCTCGACTTCCTTTTTGAGATAACGATTAGTTTTCAAGATGTCTCTAACTTCCGATCCCCAGATGTCGCTACCACTTTCTTTATCGCCACCAACCGGAAGGCATTATCGACCGACTTAGACCTACTCGTGGATGTGACCAGGATGTCAGTAGAAGAATAACTAAACGAAACACCACATGGACGTCTATTTATGGACATAATTATGAACAGCAAATTGAAAAACTCTGTCAACATAACATAACATAACATAACATTTTTTATTCGGCAACCAACACAAACTTTACAGATACTGTAATTCTACATCATATTATATGTCTTATGTCGGATCGCCCAGGAGACCCAAAAGGGGCCAAAGGTCCCGCTAGCCAGGGCCACCTGAGAGAATTGGTTTAGAAATATTCAGCACGGCCGACTGGAAAATAAAGCAGCTTTATGAACAAAATATCTTAACTAGCATACTAATACAAAACAAAAGGTGAGTTAGAAAAGTGGAATAAAGTCAGTGCAGTCATATACACGAAAAACAAGTGCACACTCCCGTATGAAGGTGAATTAACAGTATTTCCCCAGATTGGTAGAGGTCTACATTCCTTGTGAATATCAAGAGGAATACTATTCCATGTTTCATTCCATCAAGATCATAAACAAGAGATGCGTTCAATTGCTTGATTTCCAAAAAGGAAGGAAAAACACATTTTTTCAGTACGTCATCATTGCAAAAGAAATGCATTCGGATACCTTTCGCGAGTTTAATCGCCATTCAATATTATTAAACTGTCAACAATCCAACATGGCCCAGCGTCATTCAGAAGTGCATGAGTCGCACAATCTTCGCGTTCAATGCTACTTGGTAGAACTCCACGAACAATAATCAACACCTAGTTTCGTTTATACATCATACAGAAGTCCAATCAGTGTGAAAATTGTGAAAAAATAACTGGGGGGTTGGCCAGTGATAAACTTGGAATTGGGGTGTGAAAAGCAGAGATTACTACGGGGCTCTAAGAAAGACGGGGGCGGTTGAAACCCCCAAACCCTCCGGCAATTCTCACCCCGAGTCCAATAACTATTTGGTGGCAAGATTTGGCCAATTAAATTGCTGTCGTATGTCAAGACGGAGAAGCGACTTTCAACCGTTGAACCGAAAGTCGTTCGATGTTCGCGAAGAAGACCATCCCGTGTGAGACGGTATGGCACCGGGTGCTCGCTTGCGAGGAAAGTGGCAATTACACTGGGCAGGGTAAGGACTCTGCTTATAATTATGTGGACCAGAGTTTGTCTTATTGACGCAAGAGTAGCCTCGGAGATTTAATTATTTATCTAGAGGCTATACATGCGCTAAAACAAATGACAAGCAAAGAAACCACCACCAATAACAGCACCACCACCACCATCACCGCCAACACCACCATCAACACCACCACCACCACCACCACCACCACCACCATCACCACCACCACCACCACCACCACCACCACTATCACTGATTCACTACCACTATCACCACCGCGTTTCACGTCATATCCTATTAGGTCCTATTAAATGTTATCATATCATGTCATGTTATCTCACCTTTCCTCACCGCCTCTTATCACATCTCATCAGATAAGATTAAAAAAATTCTTATCACGTGACAACCAAGTCGTTGTCCTCAGGGCATTAGCCGCCTCTCCCTCCTTCTTAAAGCAAACCCCGAATGACAGTCGAACGGTCGAACGCATTCGAAATCTCAAGCGAATAAAAAAAACGGCATAGAAACGTCTGGCGGGAATAAGCGACGCACGACCATCCTCTCTCTGCCCCCTCAACACCGTGTGTGGGACACGCTTCCCTGCACATCGTTGCCACTCACACATCTGCAGGTACCCCCCCCCCAATTATTTCCTCGTCCCACGCCTCGTGTCTTGTCGGCAATGGACCAACGGTCCGTGTCTTCACAACAAGGTCCATGTTTCGGAATAGGAAAGTAAGTTCCTGATGGCACGGCTCGATACACATCGTTAACTTCCAGAATTCGGCTCAAGAGTAATGGAATATTTAATGGTCGTCCATTTTGTGTGAGAAATGACACAAATAGGACTACTTGAGTTGCCATTGCATCTTGATAGGTTCATGCGGGTGCTATATAAATGCAAATGACAAGTATTAAGTATCAAGCGAGTGCTGTACTCTACTGAGGCAATTGCGGCTATTACTACCACTATCACTACTTCATGTAGGCTACTACAAACACTACCGCCACCTCTACAACTCCATAACAACTGCTAAGTAAATCGCAACCAGTGCTACCTTCTCCTCTACTATTAATTTCATATTGCCACTATAATCACTACTGCATCACAGCTACTAGTATAACTACTTCTACTACTATATACTTCTTCTATTACTACAACTACAACTACTACTACCACCACCACCACCACCACCACCACCACCACCTACTATCACCACCACCACCTACTATCACCACCACCACCACTATAGCCGCCACAATTCATGCATCGCCAAGTGGTACACTGGTACTATGCATAACTGAACTTGCGCAGGGTCCCTTCAAACGGTAAAGCACTGTGCAACACTATATACGAGCGTTCAGTCTTTAATTAAGCATTTATTTAGCTCCACTACAAGTAACAAGAAGCACCAATCGATGGCGCCAGCAATAACCAATCGGCTACCGTGTCATCCATCAAATGTCTCACCATGCAGCGCCGATACAAGGCACACATTCGGGATTGCGAATACCCGCATGCATCACACACTAACCTTAAAAATATAGGTTCGCCATGCATGGTGTTGCTGGACTCATAATCTGCGCACGCAGGCCCGCGACCTTTTGACCTCTGTGGAGGTGAGAGGTCGGTCAGCTGATGAGCCCGACTGACTCGCCGTCGATATATCTCAAGGGCGTGAAAGGTCGTCGGTTGGGGCGCACTCTGATGGGGAAAAGGGTTTTTTGTGTGTAACCATCTGCGTGTTGCCTGCCATCTCCATCTTTAAACCTACCGTGCGGTATTGAATAGCAAACCTGATGTTTCTGGTTGTCGTCGCTGTATAGTGCTAGGCCTACTAACTTATTATTATCTATGTTATAATACGCCATATGCTAAGTTCTATCATGTCATGTTACATGTTGAATATTCTGCTAGTAGCAAATATGCAACGATATGTTGCGATATCTTACGTTAAGTTCTGTCATGCTCTGTTACATGCTGAATTATAATGCGATATGCTACGTTAAGCTATTTGCTGTCATGTCATGCAACATGTTAAATTACGTTACGATATATTACGTTCTGCCAAGTTATGTCATGTCATGTACACGCTATGCTAAGTTCTGTCATGATATGCCACATGTCCATTGTTCAATTACGTTACGATATGCTATGTTATGCTACATGTAAGTTCTGTCATGTCATGAAAATGTTATGTAAAAAAGCGCCCCGTACCGTAGCTCTTATTGCCTTTTCCGCTCAAGCCAATGCTTTGTTTTAGAATTTAGATCGGCTTACGGCGCTGTATAAAAGTCTTTAAATACACCCACGGGTTTAACAAATACCCTATATATATATATATATATATATATACATATTATAGGCTACAAGAACGACATAATTTATATGACTGTTCCGGTTTTAACTCGTTCAAGTCATTACTCCGTTCAACATCTCCGTCTTCTGCTCTTTATTATGCCACACGCGCAGGAAACGTCGGCCATCTCCGGGAACAAAGCAGCCGTCGCTAGGCAACCGTCCGCATGGCAACTGTTTTCCTCAGATATACGAAGCTCTTTGTTGTCGTCACTGATTGAATTGTGACGCTATGTTCTGACGTCATTCTAATCACAGCTGCATACAGACTTATGATCGGAATGCATCGTAAATATTTTATATTGGCATCGCGGGTTTTTGGTATTATAGTCTTTAAAACAGCCGGGTGTGTCCAATAAAATCCTTATTTAACGAACGCTCCTGTATGCCTAATATCATTCGTTTATACAGCTATGCGAGATCCCTTCATAGTCTAACTCGGCCACTGCTCATACTTTGGCGGTGCCAGTCAAAAGTCTGGAGAGAGGAGGAGGGCGACACTAATGATCTTTGATATGGCACAGGTCGTTATAAATAGCTGGAAAGTCTACACAGTCTGCGATTTTCGGTGATAAAAATTTTTTAACGTGCAGTTGTACACAAAATATGCAGTTGTAGTCTGTACACTTAAAACTAGCAAAAAGGTCATTGTCCTATTAGATTGGAAGCAATTTACCATGCATGGATGATTGAAAGGAAAGGAGTGATGCAGTTCTAAAAATTCCTTAACCCTTTGATGCCGAGGTGGTAGTAAATGGTATGGGAAATCCTATTCCCTCCGGCACTAAAGGTTTAAAAACAGCCCTGGAAGTGTTGTCTATACCAATTAATACAGAAGTGTGGGACGTGGTGGCCGAGTGGTTAGAGCGCTCGGCTGTAAAGCGAAGGGTAGGGGTCAGTGGTGTAGTCCTAAAAAAATGAAGTGGGGGGAACGCTCTTTATAATAATATCATTATTAGTAGTAGTAATCGTAATCGTAATCGTAAACTCGAAATTTCTAAAGCGCTACTAGAAAGCCAAGCGCGGGGCACCAGCTTATTCACGAGCGCTGCGTTGAGTCAAAAGGGTTGTCCGTAAGAGTAGTCCGAGGTGGTCCGGGTCGAGTTATCATAGGAGCAGAGGGGCGGAACAGCTACTAAGGCGGGTGTCGTCTGGGCCGAGAATTGGAGGGTAGTATAGTATTATTAATATTCCATTATCCCTGGAAAAAGTGCGGGAACGGCGTTCCCCCGCGTTCCCGCCTCACTACACCACTGGTAGGGGTTCGAACCTCACCCAAGGCAGTTACTGTACACTTTATTGGAACCTTTGTGATAGTCCATACAATTATAATTGCTCAGGGCCATCCATGTTCTGTCGTGTCATCGTAGATGTGTACTTGTGAGTCTTGGGGAAGAATCATGTCGCAATTGCATTGCATTGTTTTGTATTGCATTGTCTTAAATTCTATATAATGTATGCATTCCACGTCGCAGATCCATTGAAAGGAATGGAACTGACCGGCGATATTTCTCCCCTGGTAAAGTCGTTCTCTTGCTTCAGGAAATTAATGTCTTAAAAGTCAAAGCTCAATATTTCACAGTGGCTTTTGGACATCCATTTAACGATACTTCCTAGTGTTAGAAACTTTGCAGGGATAAAACATAGCAACTACTGCACACAATGTACATAATTATATATATATCATACTAGTGGCATATATATATATACATATGTATTTTGTATATATGCTTTCAAGGTTTAATTCGATTTCTGTTTTTATTTAAATGATAGCTTTCAGAAGACCTTTGCTTTCACACGATTTTTCATAAGAAATCTCAATGATTTATTTGACAGCTAGGCAATTGCACGTTCAATCTAATCACACATATATATATATATATATAATAAGCTTATATGCATAAATTGTATATATATATATATATATATATATATATATTTGAAGAATATATATTCGTTCATCCATCCATCCATTCATCCATCCATCCGTCTATCCATCCACCCATCCATCCACCCTTCCACCCATACATCCATACATACATACTTACTTCGAGAAGGCATGAAGTGTACAATCTGTATTCAATTCTTTCTGATGCCCGTCTTCTGTTTCGATATCGTTAACGGCGATCACGTCTTGCGCTACATAAGATGGATGAATGTACAGACGATAAGATTAATTGAAAACGCGGTATAAGCTTAGAAGTTTAATTAACAGAAGTTGGAAGTTTGTAGACAGATGACTGCGGAAGCCGCGTGGAGATTATAAAGTATGTTATAGCAATGTGCATGGTAGAAATGACAGCATATATATATACAGGGTGGGCCATAAAAAAGTAACCCCCTACGGTTTTTGCCCATATCTTGGCCAGAAGTAAGAATTTTCGAAATGAAATTTTACAGGCTTAAAGACAATTCATATTTACACATGATGGCCAGATTTCATCAAAATATTTCAAGCAGAACAAAAGTTTAATGACTTTTAGTGAGGCCACCCATCGTTTTTTGACGATTCAAAAACGCGACCCAACAAAAGTTTTTAAAACCAGTTTAATTATTCTGGCCAATATCTTGGTCAAAAGTAAGAATATCAAAATGAAATTTTACAGGCTTAAAGACAGTTTCTATCTACACATGATGGCCAGATTCAATCAAAATATTTCAAACAGGACAACAGTTATACCACATTCAGTGAGGCCCCCACCGGTTTTTTGACAATTGAGAAGGGTAACGCAACAAAAAGTAGCAAAAACACAATTTATTAAGTCTCACCTCAAATAATTGTTATCAAATAGCCTTGATATTGTCAGATGATCATTATTATTACTATCTAAAAAGAAACAGGGTACCAGCGTAGCTGCACGTCACTGAGAAGTCACTTAGCAAGAAGACAATCAAATTGGTAAATAAGGAATCTGTCAGAGTAATCACCAGGTCCATCAAGAACTTTGCAAAGAGACTCAAAAGAAGTGTTGGCACTAGTGGTGGGCACATTGAACACAAGTAGTGAAGCACTACCAAGTACATTTGACAACAGTTATTTGAGATAAGACTTAATAAAATCACGTTTTTGTTACTTTTTGTTGCGTTTCGTTTTTGAATCGTCAAAAACGGTGGGTGGCCTCACTAAAAGTGGCATAACTATTGTTCCCTTTGAAATATTTTGATGAAATTTGGCCATCGTGTGTATATATGAATTGGCCCTAAGCCTGAAAAATTTCATTCCGAAATTCTTACTTCTGGCCAAGATATTGGCAAAAAAACTTGTTTTTGTTGCGTTTCGTTTTTGAATCATCACAAAACGGTGGGTGGCCTCACTACAAGTGATATAACTTTTGTTATCTTTGAAATATTTTATTGAAATTTGACCATTGTGCGTAAATATGAATTACCTTTAAGACTGCAAAGTTTCATTTAAAAATTCTTATGTTTGGCCAAGATATGGGCTAAAAACCGTAGGGGTTACTTTTTTATGGCCCACCCTGTATATATTATATATGTATATATATATGTTGTAGCAATGAGGTAGAAATGGCAGCATATATATATATATATATATATATGTTATAGCAATGTGGTAGAAATGCAGCATATATATACATATATATATATATACATTTATATATATTATAGCAATGTGGTATAGAAATGGCATCATTCTACAGAGGGAGGGAGAACTCCTGAGATTGAAACTGAATTTCGATCTAGAGAAAAGATTGGTGATCGGACTCATATGTATGCACGATTGCACGGATCGTGACACTTTGGATCGGAGACATGGATTGATCTATATATTTATTAGAAACATTTTTATAGCGCCTCGCCAGGAAGGTCTATAGGCCCTTTATATACTCAGAAGGGCTCCCTATTGCAACTTAGGCGAGGCATAACTATAGTATCGGGGACCGACTTGCCGGTTAGGGTCATATTAGGCGTCGTGAGGGTCGGTCAAGGCTCAGGTTAAGCGTAGTGATGGTCGGTTAGGGTTAGGTTAGGCGTCGTGATGGTCGGTTAGCGTTGGGTTTAGTGTCGTAATTCGGTCTCCGATAAGATAGTTATACCCTATATTTGAAATAGGACAGCCCTATAAGACTGGAATACATGTAGAACATGGTGGAGCGTATAACTAAATGACACAGTTAAATGTCAACAATATTACTCTACACTGTGTCCGGATATAAAGTAGCCCTCACAAAAAGTGTCACAGCCTATGCTGGAAACTTTAATTTTTCGGTGCTCCATCGCAAACGCTCATAGATTTGACAAACTCGCGAATATTTGCAAACGAATCTGGAATCTCGTGTAAATATAGTCACTGTTGCTGTGTTTAAAATTTCAGACAAATCCTAAAAGTTTTGACCGAGCTATGACACTTTTTTGTGAGGGCTACTTTTTAACCGGACACAGTGTAGATGTGAACAGAATATACGCACATACCTCGTGCGGTCGACATAAAAATATGTCACGCATGCGTGGATTAATTAGCCTGTATCCAACACGCCGCTTACTCTCAAAATGAGCGCTTTTAACGGTGCTTAGCCGTTTTCGCACTAAATCTCAGTTTCACAGTTTAGCAAATAAAAATAAACGACGGGAAATTATTGCTTAACCCCGTTTAATATTCCTTCATAGTTTATCGCTTCCGAAATAATTTGCATGCACCAAGCGTTTGCAATAAATAATTCCACATAGGGTTAATTTAATATAACGTCTCCGCGCTGATCATTGTTGTTCGTTTGACGTCAGCTTCGATGACGTCATGTCACGTGACGCCGCCACATCATATGTAGTTATTATAATTATCATGGAATTGATACACAAAGAGGAAAATGCTACCAATTTCGGACGTATACATTAGGACCCGTGTGAGAAGCGCGAGACATGCAATTTCGTGTGGATTTTTTTGACTATTGGGAAACGCGACTGCGTGAGCTGCATGCTCATTGCTCGTAAACTGAGCTGTCGCAGAAATAGATCCTCTGCGCAAAAAACTATCCCACGATTGTGGCAGGGAAGGAGGCATGGCATAACTATAGTATCGGGAACCTGCGTGACGTTCACGATCAGGTTTGGCGTCGTGACAGTCTGCTAGAGTCAGTTTAGGCGTCGTGAGGGACGGTTAGGTTCGCTTTTGGCGTCATGAGAGTCAGCTATAAGGTCAGGGTTAGATTCGTCATTATAATATAATACTGTCAAAAGATACTGTATATGCCGGTCCCCGATACTCTAGTTTTGCCGCAGAGAGTGGCAAAGAGAAAGGAATGACGACTTCTGACCCGATGGTTTGTCTCACTGCCATATGGTTCTAACCGGAGATGGGCAATGTTTAATCTAGTCCCATGCTTTGGAGGTGGGAGTGGGGGGGGGGGTGATCCAGGTTTCGGGGAGTGGCAAAAGAAAAAAATACATTTGGCTAAGAGGATTTTATTCCTAACTTCCTAAGCTCCTATTTCTATATATGACATTTACAATAAATTCGATCATCAAACTCCTTAGTCAGTAGATTCGGTTGCTTGTCGGCTTGCCGAAGGTCGAGTAAACACCCCCCCTTCCCAAATAAAATTCTGGCTGCGGCATTGCATCAATCCATACCAACATTAATTGTACCGATAGTTTCCATAGCCACCTCCGAACTGAATTTTCTTCCACGCATATCCGGTAAGGGAGTTGGCAAGCGGTTTGAAAGTCATCCGGTTAGGGACCAGACAACGTGGTTACACTCCGCGCCATCTCTCTACGATTTCTCGTTGTAATCATCATAAATCGACTGCGTATAAATTTTTCATAATCATCGAGCAATAAACGGCGGGCGTCGCAGTGTGTGTGTATATAGCGCGTGACGGGCCTTCGCCGGGGTTACAGAGGGCTTGCGCCTGTCGGCTGGACGTCCTCCTCCGACGAGGAATTACAGAGTCGACAAGACACCCTGATTTCTGCCGATGGGTCGAGGATTGAGGAAGGGATATCCAGGCAGCATTGCCACTCGTTGGGTTTTTCCCCCACAAGATCTTGGATTTTTCGATCCGAACTTGGGAAATGGGGGTTTTTCAGGAAGAAATTGGGTTTTTTCTTGGGCTTTTCGATCAAAATATTTTGGGTTTTTCGATCCGAACTTGGAAAATTGTGGTTTTTCGGGAAGAACTTGGGTTTTTTGCTTGGGTTTTCCGTTTGACTAAAAAAGGTCATCAGAATTTTCGGACGGGAAAATTTGGGGAAAAAATTGGTCCGGATGACTAAAAAAAGGTTATCAGAATTTTCGGACGGGAAATTGTGGGCATTTTCTGACGATTTGGGCAACTTGGGTTTTCTTGGGTTTTTCGACGCTCCAACTTGCTTTTTTTAGAGTGGCAACGCTGTATCCAGGTTCCCAGTCAGCACGACACGCAGCCAGTATAGGGAAATGCACCCTCTGGCTATGGCGCTCGCTGGAGTATCATATTATTACAACCATCAGCAAGGTGCGGTGGTGAAGGTGTATGTTCGGTGCCCTGGAGGATGAATGACGGGTCTCAAAAATAATCTCACGGTATATATGATCCTGAAAAAAGTTTAATTAGGCCTACAGTAAATTGATATCGCGATATTGCAAGGGATATTAGCCTCGGATCCGTGTGAAATTCGGAATTTTAGAAGCTAGTGCTTGCTGCATTTAGCAGATAGAAGCCTAAACAATATCGCGAGATCAATTTACTGCAATTAAACTTTTTTCAGGATCATATACCGTGAGATTTTGAGACCCGTCATTCATCCTTTCAGGATGAACTATACATTTCCAGATGATGGCACTATAAATCTCGCCATAATAATTGTATAGCCACACTTTCACATCAATACTGTAAATGGCTGTAATAACGGGACACTTCAGCGAACGCCTAATCTCTCACGGGCAGTGAGACCGACTAGTTTAGCTCAGACATCCATGCCTTTAATCCTAAGTGTGAAGGTTTGTCCTTATACTACAACAACAACAGCAACAGCGACACAGATATAGGCGCAACCACCCTATGGGACCCACGGGACGCGTCCCCTCCACTTTTGAGTGGTCCCCTAACTTTATTATTATGGTACCCCCCCCCCCCCCAACTTTTAGGACGTGATTCATTATGGTCCTCCCCCAACTTTTAGGACGTGGGTATACATGTATGGACACAGATACTAATAAATCGTTTACTACTACCTCCTAGTGGTAGTATAGTAGACTAGTAGTATAGTAGTAGCAGCAGCAGCAGTATAGTAGCAGCAGCAATAATAGTAGTGGCAATAGCAGCAATATTAGTAGTATAGTAGTAGCGGCAGCAGCAATAGTTACAGTAGTTATAGTAGCAGTTGTTGTTGTGCCAAAGCTGCTGCTATTTTCTGTCATTAAAGTCACTTTTTTGACTATGAGGCATCTCTTGATGCCGGTGCCTTTCTCGAGACCATTTCGAAGTGGATTCGAATCCGCACACACCGTGTCGTATAATAGCATGTCTATTTGGGGATACTAAAGTGGCGTAGGAGGTTACTATATACCCACTGGCGCAGACTTTTTCATATCTGCTATAGAGTTACAGGCAAATAACATCGCCTGCTCCATCAGACACCATTAGCTTCAAGTTGCGTCTACATCTGGCCAACTTTTGATCGATGCAATTGCGACCTTTATCTCTGAAATTGCTGTATCAAACGCTCGAATGAAAGTGTCTAGCACTAGGTAATTCACCCGTCTGCCTGTGACCATCAGTCAGTCTGTTTGTCGCCTTGCAAATCCATCTGTCTGTCAGTAAGTTTTTCTGTACATTTTATTTACCGGAAGAAAGTCTATTTCCTCTAGGAAATGTGTTGGTCTGTGTATGTTGTTGTCTGTCCATTAATTTGCCTTTGTATATGTCAGTTGTCTGTGTGTCTGTCTCTGTTTGTGTGTTTGTTTGTTTGCCTGATTCTGTTCCTGACTGCGGACCTATAGTTATAAGCTGTTTGAAATGAAATCGTGTTTTGGTATGAAGTAAATCGTTTGTTTGTCTGTCTGCTTATATCTACTCCGCCGTCTGCTGGTCAGTCAGTCAGTCAGTCAGTCAGTCAGTCAGTCAGTCAGTCAGTCAGTCAGTCAGTCAGTCAGTCAGTCAGTCAGTCAGTCAGTCAGTCAGTCAGTCAGTCAGTCAGTCAGTCAGTCAGTCAGACAGTCAGTCAGGCAGTCAGTCAGTCAGACAGTTGGTCTGTCAGTCGGTCAGTCAGCCAGTCAGTCAGTCGGTCAGTCGGTCAGTCAGTCAGCCTGTCAGTCGGTTGGTCAGTCAGTCGGTCAGTCAGTCGGTCAGTCAATCAGTCAAACAGTCAGTCAGTCAGTCAGACAGACAGTCAGTCAGTCAGTCAGTCAGTCAGTCAGTCAGTCAGTCAGTCAGTTTGTCTGTGTGAGTATCTATCTGTCTGTCTGTCTGTCTGTCTGTCTGTCTGTCTGTCTATCTATCTATCTATCTATCTATCTATCTATCTATCTATCTATCTATCTATCTATCTATCTATCTATCTATCTATCTATCTATCTATCTATCTATCTATCTATCTATCTATCTATCTATCTATCTATCTATCTATCTATCTATCTATCTATCTAATCTATCTATCTATCTATCTATCTATCTATCTATCTATCTGTTTGTATACTTGCCAATCTGTTTGTCTCTCTACTTATCTATCCATCTGCCTGCCTATCAGTCAACCTTTCTGTCTGTCTGCTCATCAATATGTCTGCCAGTCATACTAGCTGCTGCCTGTGTGCTTATCTATCCAACTCTCTGACTGCTTATCTTTTAGCTCTCTCTTTCTCGCTGTCTCTCTGTTTCTCTTTGTCTGTCTCTGTCTCTGTCACTCTCTCTCTCTCACACTCTCTCTCTGTCTCTGTCTCGCTCTGTCTGTCTGTCTGTCTGTCTGTCTGTCTCTCTCTCTCTCCCCCTCTCTGCCACGATCTGTCTTTATGTCAGTCAGTCTTTTTTCTGCCCGTCCCATCCCTGGTGCATGGGACAGAGGTCAATTGCCATTTCTATAATCAATTCTTCCGCGCAAGTGGCATCTTTGTCAAGAAAATCTTATTGTCATGCGTTCAGGCAAAGCAAACAACAACAGCGCATAGATTGGGTTGAGAGCACCCGTCAGTCGGGCGGAACCGCATGGGAAGAGATCTCAGAGTCTCGAGTTGAAGGCCCCGAAACAATAGATTGGAGACAAAGTCGGGTACGATTGTCGATTATGGGCTTCGCTGCCCACTGGGGCTCCGCGCAGTCGTCAGGGTTTCATCCTTCGGCGATCTTCAACGTCCGGATAGATCTCAAACTCTGTCAGATGCAGCGGTTTAAACAGTTAGGGGGAAGGACTGCTACTGGTTGCACTCTGCCAGTGCCAGTCCCAAGCCGGGATAAAGGAGGATGGCGACACTAATCATCTTTGTGATGACGCAGTTTCGTTAAACAGCAGCAAGTCAGAAAGTTGCTGCCATGGTGTCAGATTCAGATCATGAAAGCATCACGAAGAAGTTCGCCAAAAATAATTAGCGGATAAAAATGTAGATCTATATAGTCTAAATGCCTAAATGGCTGATTTTTACGAAGCCAACTGCGATGAAAGTGAAGCGAAGGTATAGACTGCGCGTGTGATTCTCGAGACTTTCTCTCTTTACCATGGCCGAATTAAGGCATGTTCATTGTTCAACATGTTCGGCCGAACAGGGGCCCACACTTAGGGGTTTGCATATTTTGTAAGAGGAAGCCCAAACAACACAACATCTAGCCTATACCGATATATCATGGACAGTTACTGTATGTATGTGCACTTGTTATAGCGCCCCTTCAAGCTCTCCTTACTCAGAGGCGCTCCCAATGCAGAGCGGACACTGCATCGGAGTTTCACGCCGAAGCGCTGAGCAATTGTAAGTGAAGGACTTGCCCAAGGTCCTTACGCGGGGAGGTGGATTCGAACCTCGGACCTTCCGGCTCCAAGGCAACGACGCCACCACTAGACCACCGCGCCCCACAAATTATGTCAAATAATTCGACACCACAGCATCGAAGTACTAAAAAGATCATCAGCTTCAAAAGCCACCAATTTACTGTTTACAGTTACTGTAGTTGGCATTATGGTTCCAGCAGTATACCCCGCAGTCGATCGAGTCGATCGATCGAGTCGATCATAACTCGGCCAAGTCGAGTCGATCGAAAAATCGTCGACTCGATCGACTTGCAAGTCGAGTCGATCGTGAGTTTTTTTCGATCGACTCGATCGACTTGCGAGTCGAGTCGATCGTGAGACATGCCAAGTCGAGTCGATCATTGCTCCGTCGACTGGACTCCACTTACAAATATTTATCTTAGGCATACTATTTCTTGAAGTCTCAAAGTGAACTACATGATATAATGACGTAATTCAGTTTTTCCACAAGAGTGCAGCTAATGAACCTTTTGGCAGCTGACGATTTCCTGATTGTGGAACTGTGAAAGTTGATAGACGTACGTTTTCGATTTGAGTTCAACCAGTAGAGGCGGATACAGAAATTTTTGACGTGTGGGGGGTCAAATTTTTTGGTCTTGGGCCGACAAAACTTTTTGTTCGTCTTCCGTGGAAAAATCCTTCTTTTAGTCTTTCGCCCAAAAAACTTCTAAAAACTCGTGGCAACTCCGGTTACTTAAAATCTGATGACTGCAGCTAGTCATGTGCTAGTTTCTCTCTCACCTTCCTGTTCCCGTTGCGTTGATTTACAGCTTCTTGAAAACTGATGGGAGGAGGGTCCGAATGGAGTGGGGGCATGGCCGGATTGCTCTCTTGGATCCGCTCCTGAATGAGCAGGATACATTTAGGCCTGTATAAATTATTATATGTAGGCTAGATGGTAATTTTGAGAATATAAAACGGGGCCTTTTATGACGTCACTTTGATCAGGATACAGATCTACTATAATATAATTTCATTAATTTTGAGAACACAAAACTAGACCCATGCTTATTGTGACGTCGCTCTGATTATGATTCAAATTTTACTATTATAGGCCTTTTACAGGTTCACCTCGAGAATTAAAACAACTGGGCCTATTGTGACGTCACTTCGATTATGATACAAAATGTAATATTATAGAAGTGCATTTTGATAATATAAACAAGGCCTACTGTGACGTCACTTTATTATTATACATATCTACTATTAAAGAAGAGCATTTTGAGAGTATAAACTAGACGAATTGTGACGTCACTTCGATTATTACGCAGATCAACCGTAATAATTTTTGAAACTCATTAATTTTACAGAATCTAAACGAGGCCTATTGTGACGTCACTACGATTACAGTGCACATCTACTATAAAATCACTGAGAATACGAAATTAGGCTTAGTGTGACGTCACGCAGACTTCATTTTGAGATCATATAACTGCAGGGGTGAGCAAGAGACAAAACTAGGTCAAGTCGACTCGAAGTCGATCGAGTCGATCGTCGGCCGAGCCAAGTCGATCGAGTCGTGAAAAGGTCGGCGAGTCGACGAAGTCGATCGAGTCGATCGTCGACCGAGCCAAGTCGATCGAGTCGTGAAAAGGTCGGCGAGTCGACGAAGTCGATCGAGTCGATCGTCGGCCGAGCAAAGTCGATAGTAGCCCACGACTCGATCGACTGCGGGGTATATCCAGCAGGACATGGTATGATAGTAGATGCCCAACCATACGAAAAATGCCAACGACCTTGGGCACCCAGCTTTTTGCTGGCCATATCGGAATGTTTATTATAACTGAGCATTCAGTAATTAGAACACCCAAAAATTTTGTTTCACGCATAATGGGTGACGCATGCCATTTACAAATAGGCTATCATGCAGGAATCACAGTGTTACCATAATTAGTCTTATCTGAGTTCAAAAGATAACAGGTTTATAGACAACCCGTCGGTTATAAGTCTTAAATCGTCAGTCAGTTTCAGATAGCACACGATGAGACTATAATTTTACGCCCAGTGGCAAAATATTCGTGTCATCTGCAAATATGATCAATTTTATGGCTATCACATGCAGAATGTAAATCGTTAAAATTTTATGTAGGCTTATTATCTGAACAGCAATGGTCCTAATATTGAACCTTGTTGAACTCCACATGAACTGTTATAATATATCGTGACTATAATGCTATAGTTTACCATTAGAGCAATTTTATATATATATATATATATATATATATATATATATATACGATACTATCAAATGCTTGAAGACCTTTAGATCTGTCTTTGCATGGGCCTGCCACGTTAAGAGCGCTTCTGGATAGCTCTGCTGCGTGTGAGAAGCGCTTTACAAACGTTCATATTAGATCAGATTAGATTAGATCTGATATAGAGAAGGAAGTACAGAAGTTGACAGGTTGAGACATTGATATAATTAAATAAAAATTATGGCCCACTCGCTTCAACTTCAAAAAATTCGCTAAACAGCACACCCTCGTGAAGCCCGTCAACAACTTAATGAAGTCACGATAGACACCCGTCCATTACACGCCACCCAAAAATCTACCACTGCTACAATATCAATTCGCTGTCAATTTTCAGAACATATAGGAGTATCAGCATTATTATCTCATGTAGCCTATATGCAAAGCTCTCACTCGCACACCCAGCCACACCAACGCGGCTTACATATCATGCGGAAGCGCCGCGGTTAATGACGTCAGAGACATCGTCGCCGGAAGTCGTCATCTGTCACGTGGTCTGGTGGACGGTTGAGGGTTTCACTACGTCGGCGGTCGACAGGTGGCTACGTGCGAAACACGGCGCTACATGATTAGTTTTGTAATGGAAGTGGACAAGTTAATCTGCGATGAGACGGGAAAACGTCGAAGGAAGATATCACTGTGAAGCAGCAACCTTTCATGAACATCCCATGCAATCAAAAATACACCGTGGTTAAAAAAAACTAGGCCAAATTGTTTATCAAATATCTCGGCATATGAAGTTGAAAGATTCATATCTTTTTCTCCGTTCAAATTTATCTCAAGAAATTTTGGAGTCATATTCTTTGTCAACTTCTCTAAATATTTGGAAACTTTTAGCTTGATATGTCATCAGGCATTAGAGATATGCGCAAAACAATTTTGCTTAGATTTTTTTGAACCACGGTGTATATTCTGATTTGATATCGACCTCATCATACGGATCGATATGGTAGCGAAATGTCTTGAAGGGTTCCTGTCTCCATTTGACTGGATCGATGCGCTCTCTGCTGCCTGTGGAGATACTCGGATGCCACGCGCTCTTTTGCATCAACTGATAAATGACTGAGGAAATTTGAGATCTTTCATTCGTGCCCATTTGTCATCAGAAGGGTGGCGTCAGGAATTGATGGTGACGATGGCCATTATTTGAATAAGTATAGGGCCTACTCATAATCATCATGGCCTTCCGTATCATCTCCTTCATCATCATCATCATCGTCATCATTATCGTCCTTGTTATTGTCATCGTCCTTGTTATTGTCATCATCATTGCTGTCGTTATCACCATCAGCATCCAACGTCGTCTTCGTCATTGATGATGATGATGATGATGATGACGACGATGATGATGATGATGACGATGATGATGATGATGAAGACGATGATGATGTCGACGACGACAATAGAACATCGAATTATTTTGTAGTTTTGTAATGCTTTTGATTGACACTTCGTCACATCGCGTCCTATAGACGAGGGATTTGCATCTTTGGAATTAGAATTTACTTCGAACAGATTAGATTTCAACAAATCTAATCACTAATATTACGGGAAATAAATCCGAAAGTCGGTCTATCCATTTCGTTCATCACAAGCAGCGTTAACTCTTTTGCTGTCAATCCGTCTGTCCACCCGTCCCTATGCAAGTCGGACTGTCCCCTTGCTTATCATTCTGTTTGTATTAATTTTAACCTGCAGTGACTATCATTTCTACGATACACCTGCAATCCTGCATGTCTAAGCTTACAATAGTAGATTTTTATGTGACAGATAATCCCAGTCTATGTCCCTTAAAAAAAGGTATCCACGGTTGCGATGATACACGATGCAGTCTGGCGTGCATCCTTCCTGCGACCTGACAACTGGAATTAAGTTTCCGTGACGGGTTACACGATGCCGGATGCACGACCAGCTGTCTGCTCTGAGTAGAGCGGTTCCGACTTCAGATTAATTAAACTAGCGCTATAAAAAAGGGGTGGATGCATGGTACGAAGCTAGAAAGGAAGCTGGATTGATCCGGGCAATAGCGCCAATAAAGTCAAATCAGCCTTTCACTATACTAGGCGGCGAATACAAAATGACTATTATAGTTGGACACACCAACTCCTTGAAGGCTGCCATAATTAATTCAATATAGCCTACTTGTCAGATTGATTATAATTATCTGTTTCAACTATAATCATGAAATCTTACTTAGCAGCAGCAGACGCAGTATACGTTTAACTTTTTAAGTTGAAAAGTAACCAGCAAGTCTTACGAAACAATGGTCTATGGCCATGGGAAAATGGCAAGCTTTGGAGAGGCCTTCCGCTTGGTGTATAGTGTATACTGTGTAGCATTCATTCAACGCATGGCAAAGAAAGACAGCTATAGGGATCCACCAGAGTATTAATCTTACTCTTACAGATTGGAGGTCCAGAATTAACCATAATATGTGGCATGGCGCTGGTTTCACCCGTGACGTCTTGGGTTAGAATCCTTATGCGATGTCAGGTAATGCTTTAAAGGTTTTACCTCTGCGCATATATATATTAGGCCTATTATTATTTTATCCTTGCTTTTCGTTGTGACAGTCTACGGTAATGCGAAGAACCAGGCCCGGATTAACCACGGTGCTGATTGTGCTGCAGCACAGGGCCCCGAGTTTCGGTGGGGCCCCCAAATTGTAAAAGTAAAAAATAAATAAACTGAGGATTCAGGAAAGAAACAGTGCAAAGTGCAACGCATTATGCATAGCAAATTAGCAATAATAACTATGACAAAAATATATAACCAAATAATGTCATAGTAGGCCTATATGATGACGTCACTTTGATGTATCCCTCTCAAACTGTACGAGTCACTGATAACTTTTGTGGAGGAAATGCGAGGAACTTTCGATAGAGAAGAAGACCCAGGGTTACGTGGACAATCACCAAAATAAGGAAGCCGAACCATGGGCGATGGGCGCAGTTTATCAGGGGCTAAGGGGGTCTAAACCCCGAAGAAGGCTCAGAGTCATATTTTTTACCATGAAGATGGTATCTTTTCCCGGGCTTAGCTCCCCCAGAAGGCCCAGACTCAAAAATATACGCGGGGAAAAATGGATTTTTTCACGAACCGAAGCTTCAATCTCATGACTAAAAAAGTTGTCAATTTTTTTGGCAGAGCAAACAGTATGGTCTTATTGACGACCTACTGCCTTTCCTCACGATCCTATGCAACCGATCTATCAGTGAGACATGTTTACCAGCTTCACAGAAACGATCGATTCTTCTGCCTGTTCTTAAGCGTGATGGTTTAGATGTAAATGATCCAGCTAACTATCGTCCAATTGCAAATGTAACTTTTCTCTCTAAACTTCTAGAGCGCATTGTTGCTAATCAGTTGATTGCATATTTAGATGTTAATGAGCTGATTCCTTCGCAGCAGTCGGGCTTCCGGAAGTACCACTCCACAGAGACCCTTTTGCTTAGGCTGCTTTCTGACCTGTACTCTGCTATGGACCACGGTCAGGTTACACTCTTGGCTCTCTTCGATGTTTCTTCTGCATTCGATTCTGTGGACCACTCCATCCTCTTACAACGTCTTTCTACATCCTTTGGGCTAGTTGGCCAGCCTCTAGAATGGCTGCGTTCCTTCTTATCCGACCGTTCAAACTGTGTGGTTATTGGTTCCTCTAGGTCCCTCTGGGTTCCTGCTCCCCTTGGTGTACCTCAGGGCTCCGTACTTGGCCCTCTGTTATATCTTCTCTACACGGCTGATCTCTGTCCTCTACTTGAGTCCCAGGGGCTCCTTCACCAAATCTTTGCTGATGACACTCAAGCTTACATACATTCTAGCCCATTTGACTCAGTTAACACTGTGCGCCTGATGTGCCTGACTGTTGACGTCCTTTCCTCTTGGATGGCGTCAAACCGGCTTCTCTTAAATCCCAGTAAAACGCAATTCATTTGGCTGGGCGGCCGTCGGCAACTTGAGAATATTGATCTGCCTCTGCTAGCTCAACTGTTTCCGGATGTTACTTTCTCTTCCACGGTCCGTGACCTGGGTGTCACCCTTGACTGTGAACTCAGTCTCACCCAGCATGTCAACCTCGTCGCTCGAAGCTGTTATTATCAGCTTCGTCAACTCCGAGTGATTGCTCGCTCTCTCTCTCATGATGCGCTAGTTGTGCTTGTTCACGCCTTTGTAACTAGTCGTATTGACCATTGCTGCTCAATCCTTGTTGGCCTTCCCCTTGGGGTTCTGGGACGGCTAGATCGGGTTCTACGCTCTGCTGCCCGACTCATCGGACGAATTCCTAAATTTTCGCCTGTCTCTGCTTACATGCGTGATGTGCTGCATTGGCTGCCAATAGCCCAACGCATCAATTACCGCATTGCTGCCCTTGTTTCTCGCTGTATTCTTGGTTTTGCTCCATCTTATCTGCGCGTTCTCTGTCGTCCTGTCTCTGACATTGAGGCGCGTCGGGCTCTTCGCTCCGCTGCGAAGGGACAACTGCTTGTTCCACGGGCTCGCTTAGCTACCAGACAGCACCGAGCCTTCTCGGTTGTGGGACCGTCAATCTGGAATGACCTCCCCTCAAACCTCCATTTCCTCCACCTGTCTAGTCAATCTTTATTTCTCAAGTCTCTTAAATCTTTTTTCTTTGGTCGTGGCTGGGCTGGGAGCGCCTCTGAGTAGTTTCTTGAAGAGGCGCTATATAAATTCTAATAATGAATGAATGAATGAATAAGATTTCGACCTCATGATTAAAAAAGGTCATCAACTTTTTGGGCGGAAAAAATAGCATGGTTTTATGAGATTTCGACCTGATGACTAAAAAAAGGTATCAAATTTTTTGTGCTGAGGATAAAAAATTCAGCGCCGCTCTCTCTGGACTAAGTCTCTGCCCCAAATTAACCTAAGCCAAAGTTATTAGCCCCCCCCCCTAAAAAGAAACAGAACGGAAACCAAACTCCGTTCATGATGTCAGTGCGTGCGTGAGTCGTGAGCTCGCAACAATTGTCCTATCTACTTCTGATGTGCTGTAAAGTATAACAAATTATGTTTCGGGTTATTGTATGTCTGCCTGGCTTCTTAAAATTGTTGGGGGCCTCGTCATTCGATCAGCACAGGGCCCCCAAAACTGTAGATCCGGGCCTGCGAAGAACAACATTATTATTGTATGTTTAAGTTGTGTCTTTGTCGGCTTAGTACTTCTAATAAACAAAGTGATTGATTGCTTGATTGATTCCACCCTTGAGCAGGAAGTGCACCATTTACAGAGGTCCTTGACAGGGTATACCGATGTAATACTAATCCAGGGTTACGTAATACACTTCTGCTCGCACTACTGGATCCTCGGTGTCCTTCCGCCCTTGGCTTAATACTTTGTGATTCAACTTGCTCATTTGTTTACACTTTAACGATAATCGACTGACTAGAGCGCTATAAAATGGTTAATTACATTAAATTTTGTCGTACTTTACTTTACATCTTGTCAACATTTCAGAAGTCCGTTCGGAAAGTCTGCTCTTTACAACCGATTACGGCGACGACAGCAACGACTGCCGCTCCCTTGGTTCGTCCTGCCGTACACTCACTCGCACAATGGCCGACGCCAAGAAGGGAGACACCGTCTACCTCAACAGACGCCTGCAGCAAGACGACGATGTTACCTGGCTGTGTCACGAAGACCCGATTCAAATCAAGGTCTCCGTTTCTCTGATTGGCTACGACGGTATGACGTCATTCGGTTGCCCGGCAACCGGTGGTCGTCTGCTCATGCTAGTGGCGAACGCAAGTGGGAGTAGTGACGTCATTTCGTTTAAACTCCAGAGGGTTATTGCGTCTGGGATATTCTTCGTCGTGTCTGGGGCGGAGCTTGCGATCGGCGAGTCCATTCTGACGGGGGTGAAATGGGTGTCGAGTGGCGTCGTCCGTCTGGAGATGCGCAACTCGGTGCTGGAGGATCGGACGGGTAACATGAGCTTCGACATGGTCGCCCGTACGATCAACGTATTACTGCAGAACGTGACGGTCGCCAGGTTGCGGATGAGTATAACCGCCGGGTCGGGTCACATCGTCGTACGGAACAGCACCTTCACGGGGATCCCTGGTCTGCCGACCTTTCACGGTGGACTGTTACTGATGGTGACGAACGGAACTGCCGGCATGAGCTACATATCAGTGGAGGACACGATCTTCGAGAGGCAGATCAACGAGAATCCCATCGACGGTATCATGAACATGCACGATTCGGCCATGAAGGTCGTCACCGAAAAGACCATCTACTTCCACAATCCGAACGTTTCCCTGCTCATCGCCGCCTGCACCTTTCGCGACAACGAGCGCGGACTCACGATCATGGGGCCCTTTGCATCCGTCGTCATCCACGACTCACAGTTCCTCGACAACATCGCGATGCACGGCGGGGCCGGGACCCTCGTGTGGGCCGACAGGACGACGGCCACGGTGCGCTTCGAACGCTGTCTGTTCGAGCGGAACGCCGCCGGGGCCTTCCGCGAGGAATCGATCCGCGACCACGCCGAGTCGTTCAAGATCGGACTGAACGAGGTGACGATCCACTCGGAGTGCTGCAAGGGAGTCATCTCCCCGGTCGGGAAGGGCGGAGCGATTCGAGTGCATCGTGGCAACGTCCTTCTAGCCAACTCCAGTTTCCGCCAGAACACGGCACGCCAGTTGGGCGGTGCCATTTATGTGGACATAAACGGGACGCTGACGAACGACGGAGCCTACTTCGAAAACTCCCCGTCGACTACACGGCCTCTCGAGGGTGACATCATCTACTCGAACGGCGTCATCGCCATCCGAAACACCAAGCTGAACGTCACCGCAGCGTCGAGTCACGTCTCGATCCTCTGCCACAGCGGAACGGTCTGGTCTATCGAGGTAGTCAGCATCGAGATCACCTGTCCCATGGGTTACCGCCTGAGGATCACGAACTCCTCGGCCTACAGGGTCGTACTGGAAGGGCTGCAGAAGTCCTACAAACTCGACCAGCTGTCGTACTTCTGCGAGTCGTGTCCTCGCAACAAGTACAGTCTCGACTTCGGATACCTTAACTACAGTCTGCGCTACACGGACAACGCCTACTTTACCCTTCTCGTAAACGGGAAATACCCCACCCCTGCCTACTCCGGATCCTACGACTACCACGACATTGAGTGCCAGCAGTGTCCATACGGAGGCAAATGCCTCCAGGACATTTCGGCCGTATCCAACTTCTGGGGATTCGCCACAACCGGGCATCGGGTACGCTTTCAACGCTGCCAGAAGGGGTATTGCTGCTCTTTGGCCAATTGTACAGGGTTCAACGCTTGCACAACGAATCGCATTGGAGTGCTGTGTGGTGAGTGCGAGCCGGGGTACTCGGAGGCGATGTTCACGGCCGACTGCGTCCTGAACAGCACTTGTGATCCCACGATCGGGTGGCCGGTGATGCTAAGCTCTGCTGTACTCTACTTCATATTTCTGCTGTTCCAAAAGGACATCCGCGACCTCATGTTCTCGCAGGTCTTCAGAACCGCCAATCCTGGACTGGACTCGAGGTCTCGCGCCGGAGAACAGCTCATTCTCGGCCCCGGTGAGACGAAGGACATCGAATCACCTCGAATCCAACCCAGCGAACTGGAATTGCTTCGTAGCGAGGAAGAGACTGCTCCGAACGACATCAAGCTGCAGATGGGAAGAGATCTCCTGGAAAACACAGAAGAGGAAGAACACAGAGATGGTAATATCCTTGCGAGACCTCTAGAACCGGATGGATCGCGCCGCAAGGCAAAGACCGCGGCGCCACAGCCAACACCAGCTACACCACCATCGGACATGGGCGTCAGTTTCCTGGTCATCATCTTCTTCTACTTCCAGGACGCCCAGCTGCTCCACATCAAGACGGTGTTCACGTCGGCGGAGAACCGCGCGACTGCGATGTTCCGCGAGTTCCTGTCCGGCCTGTTCAAGTTCCGCGTCGAGGTCTTCCAGTTCATGCACCGATTCTGCTTCCTCGAGAACATGACGCCCGTCAAGAAGCTGATGGTTCGCGTCGGTCTCGTCCCGTGCGTCCTGGCACAGTTCGGGATCGTCTACCTCGTCTACTTATGGTTCCTGCGAGTCCGACGGGCACCACGACCGGACACGACGAGGCCGATTACTGCCGGCGGCAAGGCCCCTCTTGCTACTCCCGGTCCCGGTCCAAGTCCAGGTCCACCAAAGTTCTCCGTTAAGATGGTCACCGGGTTTGTTCTGGCGTTACTGTTCACCTATCAAAAGTTAGCGACGACTTCGTTCACGCTGCTCAACTGCGTCACCGTCAACAGCGACACGGTCCTCTTCGTTCAGGGTACGATCCCCTGCTACCAGACCTGGCAGTACGGCGTAATCGCCTACGCGGCAACGTGCATCGTCCCCTTCTGCCTCGTCCTTCTAATCGGCCCCGGCCTACTCAAGGACGACTTGATCGGCCTGTCGGAGTTCTTCGTCGCCTGCTTGGTCCCTCTACCATTCCTCGTCCGTTGGTGCTGGATCCGTGGCCGTCTGTACGGACGCAGATCCACCGAACCGAAGAGGCTGACGGCGGAGTGTCGCGCCGTCATCCAGATCGTCCAGGGTCCGTTCAAGGATGCCGACATCGCGTTCTTCGGACCCATCTGCGGACAGGGCTTCCTCATCGGACGTCGACTCATCCTCGTCCTACTCTACACGTTCGTCAACGATACCCTGATCCGCATGCTGTGCATCATGCTCCTCTGCTTCGTCATTCTTCTCCACCACGTTCACGTCCTTCCCTACAAGGACCGACGTGGCAACGCGGCCGGGAGCGTGTCGGCGGCCAGTCTAGTCATCGTGGCCGCGATCAACCTCGTTCGAGCCGGGTTCGAAGCGGCCGAGTACGTTCCGCAGGGTCCGAACGAACTGCTGATGAAGGTGCTCGAAGAGATCGAGAACTGTCTGATGCTCTGGTTTCCCGGAGCTGTCATGGGTTTCGTCATACTGACGCTCATCGTGAAGCTCGGGTTCCTTGTGGCGCAGGACGCCCTTGCGATCTGCAGAGCTCCGGGGAAGCGCTCACCGGCCCATCACAGCAACCACGCGGGTCTCCAGGCATCGATTCGTTCCGATCAGTGTTTGCCACCACATTCAAAACCCAAACTGGGCGACAATGACGACAGAAATGATGTCCACATTAAACTCACCGATATACAGGTCTGAAGCTTCTGTACATAGCGCTCGTGAAAAAGCTGGTGCCCAACAATCGGCTTTAGAGTAGCGTTTTAGAAATATGGAGATTACGATTACGATGACGACTTACTTTGCAACAGACACAGACAATTGTCACATTTGCCCACAAAAGAATCGACGTTGACTTTTCGGTGTGACCAGACGATACACGATGAATTATAGGTACTCCAGAATTAATTTCAAACCTGAAGTAGAGCTCAACTTTCACAGATTCCCAGCCAATTATAGGCTACAAACGTTTACAGAAAGCGCACAGGAAAAGAATTAGGTTTTATCTGGATTATTCGATAATTTGGGCATTTGAAGTTACTCCAGGAGATCGCAACACTTGCAGACAGCAAGCAACACAGAGACATTCGGAGTGACCAAGATAATGTGTGCTTTTTCGGTTACACCGGTGAAATAGACTGCAAATGTTTGCAGCTTGCCCGGTGATCGAAAAACATCTGCGAACATGAAAGACTAAACTTTTCAAACTCCTGCAGTGCCGTGTTCAACGGTTAGCCTATTTATGATGTGCGGCCGTGCGTGTTAGTCACGAATATTTTAACTTATTGTAAGCCATGTCTTATGGAATTGACAATCGTTCTGTGGTATTGGTATTTTGTTATTATGAATTGATATGTTGTTTGACCATAAATCGCCATACTTAGGTCTACTGCTTGCGATTGTGACTCTATTTAAATTGCATATATGAAGGCTATATCGCGTCTTAGAGAACCTTTGTGAGGCGTTCCCATGGGCGGAGTTTGGTGTCCGTTCTTAGGAAGGGGGGGGCGGCAAACTTGGGCTTTGGTTAGGGCGGAGACTTAGTCCAGATCGAGCGGCGCCATTTTCATGGTGAAAAAATGACTCTGAGCCTTCTTGGTGGGGTTTAGCCTTCTCCCTAGCCCCTGATAAACTCCGCCAATGGGCGTTCCTGTTTATCAGCTGCTGTGGATTGATGGATCTTTGCAGTTCGTGACAATAGAAATGCAATCCGGTTAATGCGAAATAAGACGAAATGCAATGGTAAAAATGACCCAGAATGTCTGACCAATATGAAATAAATCTTACTGTGCCGATGTGCCGACCCCAGGGACAGTATGTCATGATAAAAGCCGATGTTTACAGAGATAGAAATGTCGAATCAGCAACTTTTGGTGCAGGCGATAACTCAGCTGTTACAGTAGCCTGTAGTTACATACTTTGCCGAAGATTAGGTCGAATCAAGTCAAATAAATCGAAATTAACCTAATGCGTCCACTTTGATTTCAGCCAATATGGCATGTCATCAACAAAAAATGAGTCCGTCTAAAACATATTACGTTCTCCTCGCTGTCCTCCTTTTCCTCCGCCTCCTCTTCTTTACCTACCTCCACCTTCTCTTCATCTCCTCCTCTTTCTCGTCTCCCTTCTCCTCTTCCTCCTTTTTTTCTTCTCCTCTTCCTCCTCGTCCTTCTTCTCTTCATCCTCCTTATCCTTCTCCTCTTCCTCCATATCCTTCTCCAATTCTTCCTCTTCTTTCGTCGGGTCTTCTTTCTCTTTATACATTTCCTTCTCCTTATACTTCCGCCTATACTTCCTCCGCCTCCTCCTCCTCCTCCTCCTCGTCCTCCTCCTGCATTATCCATCGGGCACAGCAGAAGCAAATTAACCGTTTTTCCATAGTCCGTCCTTGGTAAGGAATCGATTTCCAAGACCTTGAGCAATTCGCACGCCGACTCGACCACCAAACTCGTCCCATAAACATATTGACCGTGTAGGGCCCTGTGATTTTTTACTGTGATTAACTGTTCTTCGTGGTTTTTGATCATTGCGCCCCTCCCCCATACCCAGTTCTTCTAGTGGGCCATGGATAATAACGGGGTGAGGGAGGAACGACGCAGAAAAGAGCCCGAAGCTGATGGGGCCTCACCAGCTGTCTTTAATGGGTGATTAGTGTCTTCCGATATTCTCGTAATCGGTGCAGCGCAGTGAGGTTAACAATATTCTTCGAAAGAAGCGCAGTGATTTGTGTCTTGCGCCGGAAAAAAAAGATCAATACCGAAAATTTATTACGTAATTATTCGATGTGTGGCGTGTTTATGCAGCGACTTTCTGTCTGTTAGGCGTGCTTCACGAAACGAAGTCGGCCATGTGCTTCGCGCTGTTTGTTTGCTGCAGTGTACTTAGATGTGAAGTAATATAAAATTCAAGACAGAACGAGGAAACAGTAGATTACTCTCACTTTTAACAGGCCTAGACTTTGGAAGATAGAAGAAAAATGTAGAACGACCAAGAGGACGATCAAGACAGATGATGCTACACAGTGTGAAAACTGTGGAAAAATAACTAGTGGTTTGACTACGATCCACTTGAAATTGGGGGTGCGAAAAACAGAACTTGTCATGGGACTCTAAGAAAGACTGGGGGTTGAAACCCCTCAATTCCCCGGGCAATTCTCACCTTGATGCCAGATGTATATGATCCATACTGGATGATGGAGGACGAATACCAAAATATCAAGGAGAAGGCACAGCGGGGATGTAGCGGGCGAGATTTTAAATTCGAGTCTGCCTATAAGGGGTAGAGAACCTGAAGAGGAAAGCCTAGACTCTGTATGTTGCAGGGAGTTAGAAATCAGTGTATAAGCAGACTTAGATGTGGTTATAACTGTTGTAAGTAAATATGGTTATTGTAGCGTAAAATACGGTCGTCATTGAAACTGCTTTTGCATAGAACTGCGTTGTGTAATACGTTTTGTACTGCGTGGCACTGCATGTATACAGGAGCTTGACCGTGCATGTACATGTATCAAAGTGGTTGTAACAAATATTAAGCATGAATGTCGCTTTCGTCATTTTCCTGTTCATTGTGCAAACTGCTATTTGAAAATCTGTGAACCGCCGTATTTGAATAGATTGAAGAAACATATTATTGTGTACCAATGATGTTTTATCGTTGCTAAGCATGCTGAATATACTCATAGTTGCTTGAAGTCCATGATTTGTCTTAATCTTTATCTAAACAGATATGGGAAATATGAATTAGTCAAGGGGCATTTGTAGCAGACGTCGGGTGGGACAAATTTGAGTCCCCTGGCGAGGGACTCTAGCTCCAATCATCAGTTCAACAAACAAAGTAACAGAAGTAGCTTAGCATTAGAGCATGCATGTTCGTATTCTAGGCACTGCGCTTGTGAATAAGTCAGTGTTTCACTTAGGTTTTAAGAAATCATTGAAGAATTTTAATCAACATACTTAGATTCAATTAATAATAGTGACATAAAATCAATAAAAGTTCAACCACATACATGTAATAGCTTTCCTTATGACCAGTAAAATCTTAAGTGATGGAGCGACGGAAAAAGTTGGCATAAGTTAGGCCGAAGAGATTTTCTACCACGTAATGATAATACTCGACTACATAGATCTCTATAAGGTAGGATGGAGCACACCCTACCTAAGAGAGCCATGTATTCCAGTTCAGCACCATTGTCTCGTCGTCATAACTCATAAGTCGCTAATCATTCGAGCCAGTCGAGCTCGCAATTCATTGTCTAGTCTGCCGTCCATTGTAGCCAGCACGATGCAACTTACCGGACTTATCCGATGCTCAGCAGTGCTTGCAATGGCATAAGCTTTTCAGAGAATTTAATTCATCTTAACGAATAAGAATAGGAAATGACCTTTCGTCCGTCATACACTAGATGCTCTCCGCACGACAGCGCATTTTATTGTTCTACGACTAAATCCCTTGATAATTATTTCTGATATCACGCGGTGGTCGAATTCCAATCCAAAGCGCAATTTACTGCGTAAAACATTATGGTGTCGCTATCCTACATGGGGAGTTTATCAGAGGATGGGGAGCTAAGCCCCCAAGAATGCGCAGATTAATCTTTCTACCATGAAAATGGTATCTTTTCCCGGGGTTAGCCCCCCAAGAAGGCCCAGACTCAAAAATATATTCGGGGGGGGGATGGCGCATTTCACGAAGAACGAAGGAAACTTCAATCGAATGACTAAAAAAGGTCATCAACTTTTTGGCGGAGAAAATAGTATGTTTTTTTAAGATTTTGACCTGATGACTAAAAAGGTCGTCAACTTTTTTGACCGTGAAAAACTTTGTTCGGTGCCGTTCGATCTGGACACTAAGTCCACCCCAACCAAAGCTCAAGTTTTTAGCCCCCCCCCCCAAGAACGGAAACCAAACTCCGCCCGTGCTGGCTTACCATACTTCGTGTCGTCATATAAACGGATCGGTGCTTCGCCATCCGCCATCTTGAGCGCAAGCTTTACAGTAAACAACGCGTAACCTTTTAAATAGAAAAAAGCAAACACACACATCGTTTAGCCTACGAACAAATAAGAAAAAAATAAATGCGTGCCTCTTTTATTGTAAACGGTCGTATATCGGACTGTATATTACCAAAAGTATTCAGCTCGACACTCGAATAATAGTTTCCGATGATAATAATTTTTAACGTCCACTGAAATCATGCGTAGCGTAATGGTGGTCGTTCACCGCCATTGACTATTATTCAATTCGACAGCCGAAATACGACGTTTGTTGAGCGCCTTTTGTGCGTTTTTATCGTTCCGCTCTTTTGCCTCACAATAGGCTAGTCAAAAGCATTCGCTCCTGTCCGTCTTTGAATCCGCAATTTATGGTCTGTAGGCTAATACTATTAGTTTCTTCTCGGGAATTTCATGACTCTTAGTTTTATTACGGAGACTCGTTAATCTTTAACAATAGCCTATTTAAACTCTGCAACTAGGATAATAGTACAACCCATGCGATCTGTAGGCTAGGCCTATATAAACTAAGCATAGGGAGAGCGGGGCATAATGGGCTAGCGGGGCATATTTCGTGAAACTTCATTCATTAATGTCGATCTTACTTACTTTTAAAATACGGAAAAAAATTCAATCTGAAGTAAAGCATAGGCTATTTGAAAGTGAAGGACAAAAGCATTTACGATTTCGATGGGTCTTGCAGTTTTTATGATGAAAAGTTGATTTTCACGCTCTCCAAAGTAAGGTAGGCCTACGTCCGATATTAAAAAAATTGTCTAGGAACAGTGGAGCTATAGCCTAGGCCTATTAAATTTACGTTATGCCATCCATATGCAGGGTTATATATAAAATCACATATTCCCATATGAAAATTTGTACAAGTTCAGTAATTTGTTTCAAAATGGCGGATTTACAATTTTTGGCATATTGGGACGTAATGCGATAGGCCTACAGATATCCCACCGAATGGATGAACACAGTGGGAGCGCCGAAGAAGACTTTACACTGGGATTCAAGTATTTCCATAGTTCCAGGCGTGGTGAACATTGGAAACGCGAGTAAAGAATTATTTCGAGAGATGCGGGAAGTCCGTTCCACCCACTAACTTCAACTTCAACTTTTAGGGAGCATTAGGCTACCCGAAGGGAATGATCCCGCTATTGGGGCCTATCTACCAAAGAAAAATTTCTTCTATAAACCCTAGATGCTAGATGCTTCTCGACGCAACTCGAAGCCGTCCAATTCGAGTTTCAATGAAAATCGCTGCACACCGAATTCATAAAAGCGCTATTCTTTTACTAGCTATGCGCAGCATGTTGATGGGACTGGCGCTCTATATTATTATGCAGTCGCTCGACATTGTCAGTGTAAATAGCCTTTTATTTTCGGAGCGTGAGAACCGGAATATCGCGGTGCCCCAGGAGCAGACTGTATATGACGCAGAAGTCAAACGGTCAATCTAAACTGGTCATAAAATATTTGATCCGCTGAGGGTATATTGACCTCCTTTATGGATGATATTTGGCAGTAGAGGTAGTAAAAAGCCAAATGTACTGTTTGAGTCAGTGTTTGATCTAGACGTCTCTGGGGAAGTTCCTCTCAGGAATGAGAGCCCCCTCCCCCACAGTGAAAAATTGTGATTCATCAGATAGAAAAGGTCGTCAGGAAAAAAAGACTGGTCAAAAGGTGTCGTCGGTGTCTGACCCAGCGTTTCCAGCCTGCCCACCAATCCGCCCACAACGGCCATCCTCAGATACCTGAATTTCCCCCCCCCACTCGTTGTAAGGGGGACTGGATTAAACACATATGAGTGAAGGGCTTTCATTTGTCGTTCTATATATCCAGCAGCGGTATGCCCTTAAGCGTTGGAGGCGGGAGTCCAGGAAGGGCAAATTCCCCCCCCCTCTTTCGGGCAAGTAGACCCGAGAAAACATTAATCAACCAACGTGAAGTTCAATTCTCATTATCACACCAAATCATCTCCCAGTTCCAATTTGTCAGAATCGAGTTAGATATAGCCTACTAGCTCACAACTACCATGAATAAAGATAGCAGAAATTCGCGGGGAAAAATTATGAATTCACGATAGCATTTTGTAGTAAATCTCGAAAAGCACGACACATTCAGGAGCCGGAATTTGCCCGAAAATCTCGGCAATTCGTGACATAGGCTATCGTGAGATTCAACAGCATTCAAGTCAAATGTCATAGATCAAGGAATTTACGGTTTGAATTAGCCTACATGTACCCAGGGGCGGATCCAGAGGGGGGCCAATCCGGCCATGGCCCTCCATCAAAAACTGCCATGGGACGTGGCCCCCCCCCCCCATTTGGTCTGAAATTAGCAATACGAATATGGGTGTAATGGAAATTGCCCCCCCTATTCGGAAAATTGCCCCCCGTTCGGTTTCCAAGTTGGGGACTAAAAAAAAAGGTCATCAACTTTTTTGGCGGATGAAATGGTACGATTTTCCCAAAAATTTGGCCGGGTGACTAAAAAAAAGAAGATTTTTGGCGGATGAAAAGGCATGATTTTCTCGAAATTTTATTTGGCAAATGACTAACAAACATTTTTCCCATCCAAGATCTAAGATTTTGGCCCCCCCCCTTGAAACAGTTCTGGATCCGCCACTGCATGTAGGCCTACCCTACTTCGAAAATTCAATTACTAGCCACAGAGCAAGATAGACGCGGTAATCTTAAATTGGGATCATCAACATTTGCCAGGCTACAGCAAGGCTGATGAGAAAAATTCCTGGCCCTAATAGGCAGAGCTTTCACGGGTCCAAACACTATCTTACCTTCTGTATGTTTGTATGTGCACTTGTTATAGCGCCCCTTCAAGCTTTCTCTACTCAGAGGCGCTCCCGAATGCAGAGCGGACACTGCATCGGAGTTTCACGTCGAAGCGCTGAGCAATTGTGAGTGAAGGACTTGCCCAAGGTCCCTATACGCGGTTGATGGTGGATTCGAACCTCGAACCTGCCGGCTTCAAGGCAACGACGCCACCACTATACCACCGCGCCCCAGTAACATGCTACATGTATACCTATAATGGGGAAAATTATAAACAAATTGAAATAATAAAATTTCGTGCAAGATTTACTATTTATAGTTGCTTTTAGTTAGGTTAGGTATAGGCTATTCCTATTGAATCTCTCACTAATTGTATTCACTTCTGGATGTCTTCTAATCGCATCTCCCTTAATATTTAAAAGACTCGGTTCATCTGGTTGGATTCAGAACCGGAGATTTCATCTTGTTCTGCTCTCTGAAAAATTTCCGGTTTTTCATTCTTGTCAAGTATGCGGGATGTGTATGTTGCATTTGAAAGTCTCTCTTCTTTCTTCTCCCTTCTCAACACCTGCTTCTACTCACGGGCCTCGGGAACTGGAAGCCACTCTGGACGGTTCACCCTACTACAGAGGCGCTTTGTAGATGATTAAACCACGATAGGCCTACAACACAAAAGCACGACGTCAATTATTCAGCATTTATTTTTATGAATTTACTCAGTTGTTCATTTGAAGCTTAAACTGAGTATCAGAAATATTATACTTTAAAAGGCAACGGCATACATCATTAACTTTCCAGACTGGGTCCCTAAAAATAGCCAGGCTCTAGGGTATTCTCTCCCCCTCGCCCCTTCTCCCGGGTGTGGGCGGAAACTCTGCTTTTGTTCACAGACAAATAAGATATAAGTGCACGATGTCAATTATTCAGGATTTATATTTTCGGGCAGAAGTCAAAGCTTGACCCCCCGCCCACTGCTGAAATGTCCCCTACGCCTATTATGGGTATGCCCCAAAATGTATGTCAGGCAGAAGGAAAATCAATTACGCCCAGCAGACAGCTGAGACTACTTTCCTACCACCGGTCAATTTCCTTCTGGTAAACGAGGTGACGCATTGTCCTCTGTTCACTAGCATTTGGACAAAAACCCGCCTGTCCAGTAGAAATAATTGTGGAAAAAATTCGCAGCCCAGACTTCCGACGAAATGACCGGCTGCATATTTCTCATAATAGGCCTACTTGCATGGTCGCACAACTGTTCAGTGTCTATAGTTAGTCCCTAAACTTCCAGACAGCAGAGCGGAACCCAGAACGAATAAATAGCCTATTAGTTCAACAATAATATTGGTCGCTGCTGTTGAAAATCGATTACTTGAGCAATAAATTGCCAATAATAGCCTATTTGTTTGTATGTGCACTTGTTATAGCGCCCCTTCAAGCTCTTTCTACTCAGAGGCGCTCCCGATGCAGAGCGGACACTGCATCGGAGTTTCACGCCGAAGCGCTGAGCAATTGTGAGTGAAGGACGTGCCCAAGGTCCCTACGCAGTGGCTTGACGGTGGATTCGAACCTCAAACCTCCCGGCTCCAAGGCAGTGACGCCACCACTATACCACCGCGCCCCACAAATTAGCCTAATTAGTCAATTGCAAATGAAGAACCGGAAACCCTTCTGATTCAAGGCACCGAACCAACCACTAGGCTACATCACCACGCTCCGAAAAATTTGTCAAATACATGTAAATACATAGACGTCTCTACCTTGCAAGGCTTACATCGAAAGTGAATGCATGTAGGCCCTACATCAAAATGTTACAGTAACATCAAAGCCCATGCTAATACGGTAATACCATAGACAAATAAAGGAAAGTGGCACCACAAATGTTAGCCGTGCGATCACATGTATTCAAACATTTTGCTCTTCCTTCCACATAGCAGTGCTCAATCTTCCATCCAGTGACTCACTATAGAGCCACACAGCCCTTCCGTAGAACGTTACGTTAGAATTATAGTCGCGGTGTTCATGCAGGTCACGGCGTCATGCCGTAAAAATATTTCCCCGTCAAAATCATTACCATGTCGGTTTCGAACGTGGTCTGCAAACGACGGTGAATCTTTCCGGCGCCCAGACGACGATTTAGAATGGCATATGTATATATATATACACATATATACATATATATAATATATATATACATATATGAAATATATATATATATATGCGGAAGGATCTGGCTTCCAGTTCCTGCTTAAGGACCCCCACGTTGTTTATCCTGACTTCAGGATGAACGACTTTTGGTGTTTTGGGGGTAGGGTGGAAGTGTCTTTCTCTCTGACTCTGTCTTTGTATCTGTCTATCCGACTGCATGTCTGTCTGTCAGCTTGTATGTCCACCTTTGGGGTTTTCTTTTGTCGCCTAGTGTCTGTGAGGCTATCTCGCAAATTCGTCTGTTGGTCTGCCTGTCTTTTTGTCTGTCTGAAAGTCTCTGTTTATCCGTCCGTCCATTCATCCATCCAATCATCCATCCATCTATCCATGTATCCATCCATCTGTCTATCTATCTGCTGATCACTCTACTAAGTTTCTTCTCCTCCCCCTCTCCCTCTGTATTTCTCTCTCTCTCTCTTTCTCTCTCTCTCTCTCTCTCTCTCTCTCTCTCTCTCTCTCTCTCTCTGTGTGTCTGTCTCTGCCTCTGTATGTCTGTTTGTCTGTCTGTCTATCTGTCTGTCTGTCTGTCTGTTTGTATCTCTCTCTGTCCCTGTCTCTGGCTCTGAATACCTTTAAGACTCCCTCCGTCCGCCCCTCCCTCCGTCCGTTCGTTCGTCCCTCCCTCCATCCCTCACTCCCTTTCTCCCTCCCTCCTTCTTCTGTTCCTCTTCTTATTTCTTTCTCTTTTTCTGTCTGCTTTATTCCTTCCAGCATCAGATCAGCTCTTCATAATTGTTATTCGAATCGCCATTTCTTAGTCCATCCACACGAACGAATCCTATCACTTCCAGCTTCGATCTTATGCGCTTCGTTTAGCGATCTTGTTTATTTCTCGTTCAAACGAGATCTCGAGCCAGCGCAACGAGATAAACCAGCGACTCTAACGAAGTCGACCAAACGCCTAAATCTGGCAAAGACCGCAACACCCCACGTTCCCCTTTCGATGTAGATTCAGTTTATCCTAAGCGAATTTTTTGCCAATCTCCGTAACCACATTATATATGAAAAGCTTTGGTGCTAAGATGTACGATTGCTACCGTGCGAATTCTTCCTACCGACCGCATAATCTGGCTGACCATCTGCTCCACCTTTGCATTACCGCCTGTCAGAGTAACTCTCACGCGCGCGCACACACACACACACACATGCACATGCACACACACACACATGCACAAACACACGCTCACAGACAAACACACAAACACACACACTCACTCACACATTCACAACATACAGACACTCACACAGACACACACACACATACTTACATACACGAACACACGTACACTCACCACACACAAACACGCGCGCACACACACAAATGCAAACACGCACACGCATATACATGTAGTGTATGCATGGTGCATGACGGGGTGCCCTGTAATAGTGTTGTTCAATGTGTCTTTCTGTGTATACTATTATTTTCACTTTGCCTTCTTGCTCGTTTGATTGCGTGTCTCTACGTGTTGTGTATCGGTCTGTGTGTCTGTCTGCGTGTCTGTCTGTCTCTGTCTGTCTGTCTGTCTGCGTCTGTCTGATTTGACTGGCTTCATCGACTAACTGTACTAACAATCTTCACATCTTTCTGTCCATCTACATGTACCTCTCTTTGTGTCTCTGTGTATAATTAGGCATGCTTATCTTTTCTACCTTCACGCTTTGTCAATTACTGTTTCTCTTTCTGCCTCGAAACTTCCTACACGGGTCATTCCATGTTCATCTAATTCTGTTCTCATTAATTTCTGTCGTTTTTTTTGTCTGTTTGATTTTCTCCCATTATTTCACAAATTCAGAAGAATTGCATCTTATACCTCCCCCCCATCCTTCGCTCTTCCATTTAATTAATCCGTTTTTCCATCCAGAGTTCGACCCATCTCTTCTAAGGTCAGTCCACCCATCCATCCAGCCACCCACCCACCCCTCCCCCATCCATCTATGCATCCATACATCCATTAATCCATCCATACATCCATCCGTCCATCCGTCCATCCATCCATCCACCTATCCATCCATCCATCCATCCATCCACACATCCAACCATCCATTCATCCATCCATCCACCCATCCATTCATCCAGCCACCCGCCCACAAACCCCTACTCCGTCTATCCATCTATGATGCGCCCACACACACACACGCCCACTCATCTCTTCTACGGTCAGTCCACCCATCCATCGTGGGGCGCGGTGGTGTAGTGGTGGCGTCGTTGCCTTGAAGCCGGAAGGTTCGAGGTTCGAATCCACCCTCAAACCGCGTAAGGACCTTGGGCAAGTTCTTCACTCACAATTGCTCAGCGCTTCGGCGTGAAACTCCGATGCAGTGTCCGCTCTGCATCGGGAGCGCCTCTGAGTAGAGAGCTTGAAGGGGCGCTATAACAAGTGCACATACATACATCTACCCACCACCCACCCCTCCACCCCTCCATCCATCCATCCATCCATCCATCCCTCTATCCATCCATTCGTGATTCCACACACCACCTCATTCCCTCCATCTGTTCAATCCATACAAAACCGAAATTTACCGGGCTACGTCGGTCATTCCAAAGGGATGGTGGCCAGCTCAATAATTCCCATGACCCTGACGCGACTTGCTGAAATTGGCAAAATAATACAGCTAATAGTTCGCATTATTATATTATTGTTTCATAGAGTGCCATACATCATGCACGAAAATAAAACTTGTAAACGTCGGTTAGTCCTTGTTTAACGACACTGAGCTATCATAACAAAGATGATTGACCATCGTCCATGTATGCATAGGGGACAGGGTGAGAATTGCCGGGGGTTTGGGGGTTTCAACCCCCCCAGTCTTTCTTAAAGCCCAATGTTAAAGTATGTTTTTCACACCATGATTCCAAGTGGATAATGGTCCAACCCCCCAGTTATTTTTCCACAATTCTTACACTGATAGTGAAAGATTTGCAGACGGTGTGCCATGACAAAGATTACCAACGTCGCCCTCCTGCATTGTCTTGAGACTGGCTCTGTTCGCAGAACATTATAATGATATAATCAGACTAATAAGGTTCACAGACAAGCGACGATTGAACACAGAGGTCTTTGCAGTTAGAACAGCACAAATCCATTTAGAACTGCACATTTTGTGCACAGCTGCACGTTAAAATGTCCTGGTGCCTACCTCCTACGAATCTGTATTACAGGACTGGAATCTCCGATCTCGTGAACATTTTGTGTACAGACATTTTACTCTCAGCCATGGATGTTGCCCCACTTAAAACTTCGTTTCTGGGTCTAAAGATTATGTTTTTAATCTCCAAGTACATGTACAAGTTCTCTTTGCAAACATATTTATGCGTCAATCTGCCTTCATGCATGTAATTAATTGAACGGCTTTATTTAGTAATGAAAGATCTGAAATTTCCGGAACCCAATTATCGCTCAAACACTTGAAGTCTACATTTTGAAGCGACGTCAAAATAAGAAGTTTCCAGTCCTGTGCACTATTATAGTGTTACAGTAGAGAGTGTGTGAGACAAAAAGAGAGAAAGAGACAGAGTGGTAAACGGTCCTTGAACCCTTGATATCGTAATCGTAGTCTCAAAACTTCTACAGCACCCACAAAAGCGAAGTTCTGGGAACAAGCATATTCACAGGCGCTTAATCAAAACAAAATCGAAATAGCCTAGGCAGCTGCAGGTCAAGATCCGGATATACCTCCATACGCTGTTGACTGTAGTAGTTTCGTTTCAGCGACGCTGTGTGATAACACTGATCATTAGTGTCGCCCTCCTCCTTTATCCAGACTTGGGACTGGCAGTCTGGCACGATCAAAGTGCAAGCAACGGCGGGGTTGTTGTTGACGGATTTGTGATCACTGTATTAATTTTGTCAGCCATCTGGCGAATGTAACGCACAACTGGCCATCTAGCGAATGGCGCTGTTGTTCTAGTCACCATTCAGGAGTAATCGTAATCTCCGAATTTATAGAGCGCCACTCGAAAACCAAGCTGGGGCACCAGCTTATTCACGAGCTCTGCGTTGAATCAAGAGGGTCGTCTTTTCCGTACTAGCAATCAATCAATCAATCACAATTATATAGCGCTTCTTCAATGTACCTATAGCCTACTCAAAGGCGATCCAGCCGAGATCAAGCAAAAAACAGTCTTCAACAGTTTTTGAAATTGAGAACAGCTTGGGAGGTGTCGCATAGTCAAGGGAAGTCCATTCCAGGTTGTTGGACCAACCAGAGAACGATCGCCTCTACATTGTTGCAGTCCACAGGAGGTCCGAGTGGGTTGCCAGAGGATCAGAGGAAGTTTAGATTCACTGGTAAAGGGGTAGGCCTAAATAAGCTTACATTATTTTTGGCCTATGAATGAAAATCTTGCTATAAAAACTGGGCACCAACTTAAAAATCTTTTAAGTGCACATGCTTCAAAAGATCAGTATTTATACGAAAATCGGATTTAGGATTGCAATTTCGTATTATTATAGACGGATGCTATGACTATGCACATGCGGGCTCACCACGTGATAACACTATGGTACACGTAGCCTATGGAAGAGAGGTGGTTCAGTAGGTCCTCGTCGTCTCTCCCGGGCAACTGGGAACAGCCCTGGCTAAATCTGATTCGAGGACAGGGGAGAGATCTGAAGTGGACGAATCGCAAATGTTCCGCCGGCCATGTTTTGACGTTAAGACAGCGACTAGTGAACTTACATGACCCTCCCAGGCCGCCTAGCGTTAGTCGTGAGTTAGATGACTAAGAGGTGGTGATGAATTCCGATTTATCCGTTAGTTGCCCACTAGTCGCAACTAGGTGATAAGACGCGTCTGAGATACCGTCATAAATTTGGACCCAGATCACTGATCAATCGCCCTTCGATCATTCCTAAACGAGTATGAAAGTTAACCATGGATAGCACACCAAATAAGATATCCAAAGATAGCGCTCAACGGATATATGTACATTGTACAATTGTACATGGGAGAAGATCGAGGGGGAGACCAAAGAAAAGATGGATCCAGTGGCGGCGCCAGGATTTCAGGTTTGGGGGGGCTGAAGCCCTAAGCCCAGTTAGAAAATTTTTATGAAGCGCCGAAGGCGCGAAGCTGCGAGTGCCGAAGGCACGAAGTCCATACCGACTAGGGGGTCTGGGGGAGCGTCGTAAGCTCCCCAGCGGGGTCTGGGGCGGAGCCCCAGCCGCCAACGCATTTTTAGCTCTGTTGACCTCAACTTGAGCCCTTTTTAGGCTCTTTTTGCCAGCTATTTATGAACGAAAAAATCATGAAAACTTAAATAAGAAGTCGTTTTGCAGTCGTTTTCGCAGACTAGCTACCAGTATAAGAATGTCAACATTTTATTGTAAAAGAAATGGGCTCAGTCTTTATTACAATCACAGAAGTTCAAAGTTTAGGCCTATATAGCCTAAGAAGTTTATAAGTAGGCCTACACTATCATATGGGTAGACCTACTTATATATAAAAACCCTAGGGGCATGTCATATATAGGGGATTTTACGGGTACAACCATGGCAGTAGCAGCGCCAGAATTTCAGGTTTGGGGCTGAAACCCCCAAGCCCTTCCTCCTATAGAAACGCAAGTAGAATATTTTCCTTGAGGGCGGTAATTTTGTATGCGCTGGAGACCCGAAGCTGTGAGTGCCGAATGCACGAAGCTCACACCGACTAGGGGGTCTGAGCTAGGGAGCGTCGTAAGCTCCCCCAGCGGGGTCTGGGGCGGAGCCCCAGAAGCCAGAGCGTTTTTCGCTGTTGACATCGACAGGAGCACGTTTCAGGATCTAAAGTCATGAATTTTTGTTTGAATTTCCACAATGCAATAATAGCATTTTGGGCTGTCATTTTTACTAAATAGCTCATCATTTCAATGCTGAAAGTTGTGGATTATGATTTTAAAAGTGTCCCCTTGTAGTCCATTCACTCCATTGTTTAAATTTTTGGATATCTGCACTTTAATGGTAACATTTTAAGCTGTCATCTCAACAAATTTCTCATAATCAATTCATTGATGAAAGAAATGGTTACGAGTTCAATAATGTTCCTCCATGTTGTATAAATCATCGAATTCCACACTGCAAGGGTATACCCGTTTTGCTGTCGTCCTAGCCAAATTCTTCATAATGAATAGACAGTAGATAACACTCTAGAAATTTACAATAACATTTTTGAGATATTTTTGAAATATTGGGGAAGCAGCATCTCCGTCCACAATCACAAACTTCGGGGTCTCGTGGACCGTCTCCTGACCAAGGCCGTAGCTAGGGGGGTGTTTTGGGTGTTTGAACACCCCCCGAAATGGAAAATATAAAAATAATATAATGCATTAACTAGCACATGATGTAAAAACCGTGAAATAAAATCCCGAAAACACCCCCCAAATGAAAATGTACAAAATAATAAAATGCACTAACTAGCACATAACGAAAAAAACATGAAATTAGGCGAAAATGGTTTTTAAAAAAAGGTCGTCAGAAATTCTCCGCCGAAGAAACACCCCCCGAAATCAAATCCTGGCTACGGCCTTGCTCCTGACCCCCAAGTCTCCGCCCATGACTGCTGGTGCTAAATGAACACCCCATTTCCCAATGTATAGTTGTGTAGGAATACCGGCGTAGCCCCTCAAGAGGCCGGCGGGCCGTACATGGTGCAATTAACCTCATCACGGTCTGCGGCGCATTCTATTAGCATAAGCATCGACGCGCTATTGTAGCGAAATTCAAAATTGCTGACCTTGTGAATCTCAGCCCCTTCCTCGGACAGCCCGGACTCACACCGGGCCAAACCTCAGTCCCCTTTCTTCGCCAGCCCGGACTCACACCGAGCCAAACCTCAGCCACTTTCTCCGCCAGCCCTGACTCACACCGGGCCGAACCTCAGCCCCCTTTCTTCACCAGCCCGAACTCACACCGGGCCAAACCTCAGCCCCTTTCTCCGCCAGCCCTGACTCACTCCGGGCCGAATCTCAGCCTCCTTTCTCCGCCAGCCCGGACTCACATAGGGCCAAACCTTAGCCCCTTTCTCCGCCAGCCCGGACTCACCGGGCCAAACCTCAGACCACTTTCTCCGCCAGCCCGGACTCACACGGGGCCAAATCTCAGCCCCTTTCTCCGCCAGCCCGGACTCACACCGGGCCGAACCTCAGCCCCCCTCCACCGCCAGCCCGGACTCACACCGATCCGGACCTCAGTCTCCTTGCCCCCCGCGCAGACCTCAGCCCTCTTTCCCCGCTAGCCCGGGTTCAGACTGGTCCGGATCTCAGCCCCTTCTCCCGCCAGTTCAAACCCTGCAGTCCTCTGCCCTCTTCCAGACCCGTCCGGACCTCAGACCGGTCGGTACCTCAACCCCCTGCCCCGCCATCGCGGATCTCTGCTCCTTTCCCCCACCAGACCGGTTCGGACCTCAGACCGGCCCGGCCCTCAGCCCTCTGTTCCCTGCAGCTCCATTAGGGAATAAATAAGAGGACTGTATGCATGCTACTGATGAGTCGCAGAGAGAGTCGATGTCCGGAGTTGAGCCCAGTCGCAATTGATGTCTCACATGTGAGTCGATGTATGACCGTCCGCCGCAGTTGAGGTCCGAAAAATAAGATAATAATAACTTTTAAGCCGATACATGGACATTCATTGCTTTTTGCTTTGGGATGAGGCTGAGTCACATTTAGGGGCTTAGCCCACTAACCCCTCCCCTGGTGCCGCCAATGGCATAAGCATCTACACTATGATAATATAGTTGATTTCGTTGCCGTTGGTCATTGTCTAGTTTCCTTATTACGAAGTAAGCCGTTTTAGACATTTTCAGCTTTTTGCTTTGGGGGGGCTGAGCCACGTTTAGGGGGGCTTAGCCCCCCTAGCCCCCCCCTAGCGCCGCCACTGGATGGATCGACACGATAGGAGAGGACTGCGAAGCAATGGGAATGTCAATACATGAGGCGACACAAGTCATGTGGTGCAGGATAGACAAAAATGGAGAGCAGCCATGGGAAAGCGGCTGACGCGTGAGGAAGGCATCGCCGGACGGCCATCATAAGTCAAAGTCACACATAGCCTGTGAAATAGGCCTGTGGTTCTATTGCATCTAATATGCCCGTGTGTGTATTATGTTTCAGTGCAATTAATAACTTTTATAGCGCCGCTCCAACCTTGGCCATCTGTTAGCTCTCGAGAATAATCCAAGATTAGAAGTATATGTTTTATAAAGAGAGAGAGAGAGAGAGAGACAGACATACAGACAGACGGACATAGAGAGACACAGAGAGACAGAGAGACGCACAGAGAGAGACACACAGAGACAGACAGACACAAACCGACACAGACAAACATACACAAACAGACAGACGGACAGAGACAGACAAGTATACGTAGATAACGATCCAGGGAGAATAGTTCAACACAGAACGGGAGATGCATGGTCATTTTTAAAACGGGTGCCCAATAATGGTATTAAACGGATCGAGTTTGAGCTATTATAGCGCTGCTTAGCTCGTGGGACAAAGAAATCAAACTGGTCCCGATATTATAGAGACGGTCGATTTGAAGGATGGAGAAGAAAAATAGGAGGAGAACAAATGAGATCCCTGAGATAATTTGGCTCAATTCCCAGTGGCACAGTCTGGAATTGAGGACCGAAGCAAGGTCGTACATCAAGGTTGTTTCTTTGCATGTTCAATTTGTTCATAAAATGCATATATTTAGTTGCGTATACTGTTACAGTAGGCCTATTAATACATATGTTATATATATATATATATATATATACACACACACACTATAAGCGTAAGCTTATATTTATAAATGTATACTGTAAAGAAATATTTATTTAGATCTATGTATACTGTTATATTTAGGGCGTATACATATCATAATATGTATTCCATGTAAATATATGCATATATTTATATATATATGTATATTGATAATGTATATTTAATTTATTTATATATGTATATATTTATATATGTATAAATTCATATGTGCATGTATGCGTGCATGTCTGTCAATCCCTCTCTACTTTCGTCAGTTCCTCTGTATTTCATTGTAAGTGGCTGTATGTATAGTGTATACACCCCGTCGGTCCACCCTCATTCCAACACTCGCTGTATCCATCCATCCGTCCCTCCCTCCTTTTTGCCATCCTTTCGTCAATCCCTTTCATTCTTGTAACCGTTTAACGACACTGCATCATATAAGAGATTATTAGTGTCTCCCTCCTCCTTTCTTCAGGCTTGGGACTGGCACCCTATAGGAACTGTAAAAAAATAATCAGGGGTCAGACATTGCTTCATGTGGACTTTGTGTGCGCGATGAGGACTTTACTAGGAAAGAGACAACAGAGGGCTGGACCCCCGGCAATTCTCCCTCTGGCTGGCACTGTCAGAGCACAAAACAATGGGAGATTTCCATTTAATATCTCCTCTATGTGATCTCCCTTCATTTTATGCCCCGTCTGTCTATTGGTCCTTTCTTCCCACCCTCTCTTGTGCGTCTCTCTATTATTCTGCCTTCTCCATCTCATCCTCCTATCATCCATCCACTCTTCCCTCCAGAGTTGCATTCACTGACCCGCCGGTCTCCTCACTGAGTCCCTACCCCTTCCCGACCCCCCACCCCATCGAAGTGGGGGGGGTGTCAGGCGATTGCGTTCCGGTCGATTTCCTTTGTCCGCTTCAAACGGCGACAATCGGGAAGACAGCAAACTCGTCAGCAGCTGATGGGTCGATCGCACGCCGTAGAATAAGAATCAGAACTGAAAGGGAGGTTCCAACACGTCTGCTGTTGATAGTCCAGCTGTCGGCTGTAGTATTATAGTACACGTATTGTATTGAACATAATATTATCATAGCACTAAGTCTACAATCGATGGTCGTAGCGCTTGAAATCTCCTATCAGATCTAAATCGTTGGAAACCGTGCAAGCTTAGCTCACCTCTGTCAGTACTCAGCTTCCAATTACCAGATTTAGACCTGGTATCGGAAGAAAGCACATGAGATCATCTCATTCAGCTTGATTTAGCGCTCGTGAATAAGCTGGTGCCCCGCGCTTGGCTTTCGAGTAGCGCTTCAGAAATTTCGAGATTACGATTACGATTCAGAATTACATCTTTGGTGTGGTGGTTCTAATCAGATTGCATGGGCGCTTTTTTTTATCTGCGTGAGCTTTGCGTCCACTCCCATTCCACTTGCACGAACCGCCAGGCACTGCGCTCTTCTGTCCGTGGTGACTTGATAGTCCCTTTCGTCTGTTCTGCGATAATGCAGAGCCGTTCCTTCTCTGTGGATGTTCCGAAACCAAAAACTATTTACGACACCTCCCACACGGTATCCAGTTGCATCAACAGTTACTGTTGAAGACATGCTTTTTTAGACAGGCTTGGCGCCTCATAATAGGGATCTTGAAGGGTGCCATAAATATTCTGATCGGTCGATTGATTGATTGATTGATTGATCGATTGATTGATTGATTGATTGGGATGGCTATATCGGACTTGATTTTACATAGCTCCCGTGGTTTTTGTGGGCGCTGAAAAGTTTTCGAAGATTGACATTGTTATAAGCAAACGAATATGGCAAAACGTTGAGAAAATAGCAGCGTGTAACGGCACTGTCAATATTACTATATTAGTCTTATGATGCAGGTAAATCGGTGTTAGTTACTTTATAGGCTTACTGCGGTTCAGAAAAGACACTTTACTGAAATTGATCGATAAAAATCGTTTACATAAAAGCCTTTAATTAATGCGCCTATAAATATGGCCTAGGCCTACCTTCCTCAATTATAGGGTTATGCAGACAACTTTCACTTATAGCCACTACATTCAACAAGGTAAATAATAATTAATTGAAGACATGGTTATGGTCAATCATGAGTGTTCCGAAACCGATGGTAATTTTGTACATGACGGTTTTCACTCAATGCGATTTGCAATTACCTTGCTGCTGCCAAGCATACGCACCTGCATGTGTTCTGGCGACTTGCGCGATAAATGCCGCAACGTGTCGTCGGAAATTGGTATATGGTACGGAATCCTAGGTGATAGGAATGGAATGGAACCTTCACAGTATGTATGTATGTATGTATGTATGTATGTATGTATGTATGTATGTATGTATGTATGTATGTATGTATGTATGTATGTATGTATGTATGTATGTATGTATGTATGTATGTATGTATGTATGTATGTATGTATGTACATGTATGTATGTATGTATGTATGTATGTATGTATGTATGTATGTATGTATGTATGTATGTATGTGTGTGTGTGTGTATGTATGTATGTATGTATGTATGTATGTATGTATGTATGTATGTATGTATGTATGTATGTATGTATATACTAATAATTCCTTATGTATGTATGTATGTATGTATGTATGTATGTATGTATGTATGTATGTATATATGCATGCATGTATGACCTTTTTGCATATGTGTGTGAACGTATGCATGTAGGCTACCATACATGATTATGCATACAACTATTTAGGTATGTACGGTATTCTTGAAGAGGCACTTAATAATAATTCCTAAATTACCCTGACAATAGTAATACACTGGAAGCATACGACAGAGCTTTTTTTAACGTGTATAGTACTGTTGTACACAAAATGTGCAGTTCTAAAAGGCTTTGTGCAGTTGTAGAAGCAATTCTGTACAGTTAAAAACTAGCAAAAAGGTCATTGTCCTCCGATATAGGAAGTAATTTACCATGGAGGATGGGAAGGAAAAGAAGGGGTTGTACAGTTCTAATAATTCCTTAAAAACAGCCCTGCCATAGGAACTTACATTATACCGTTAAAGCATTGAGTTTCCTGTTCAATTGCTAATCATACAGCTGTCCGCATTGAATGCATCTGTCGCTGACGAGCGCTGACGCAAACATAGCTGTTGTCATTTGGTTTTGCAAGCAGCAGCAGCAGCAGCAGCAACGTTCAGCGTCGTTGTCTACTGTTGTACATACAACCACAGCAGTTGCATCGTTGTTCCGTTTTCGTGCCTTGGAATTTTACAACTCGTGTGCGCGTGTGTGATATTTGGAAGCGGTGGTGGATGTGGTAGTTGGGAAGAACCGGGGACGGAAAATAGAGAGAGGGAGAGAGAGAGAGAGAGACAGACAGACAGACAGACAGACAGACAGAAAGACAGACAGAGACACAGACACAGACACAGACACAGAGACACTGAGACACAGACAGAGACAGAGAGAGACAGAGACAGAGGGACAGAGAGACAGAGAGAGACAGAGAGAGACACAAACACAAACACAGACACACAGAGACACAGACAGAGACAGACACAGACAGAGACACAGACACACAGAGACACAGACACAGACAGAGAGAGTGGATGGACGTATAGATGGATAAGGTGGAAGCAGTCGTTGCGGACGAGGTGGAAGAGGACGACGAGGAGGAGGAGGGAGGAGGAGTAGGAGCTACGGAGACGCGATGGCTCAATCAACAGGCTGCTCGTCGATCTATCGTCATCGGAGGTAAACAAATGATTTCCACCCACGTGGCATGTTCTCAAAGGCGCTATATAAATAGCTATACAGTACACATGCACATACATGCATACATGCATACACACCTATGCTTGCCTATAAAACGAGTAATAATAATATAATTATAAATAGCTATAATACAGTACACATGCGTATACATGCATATATACGCACGTATGCAACTATGCATGCCTATGAAAATGCATGTACGTCGTCTCTGAGAGTAGGAATCTTGAAGAGGCGCTGCATAAATTCTGATCGTTTAATTGATTGACACGTACATAATTGCATCCATGCCCATAGGCTTTTCATGTTTCCTATCTGTTCGTCCTTCCGTTCTTTCATTCATTCATTCACTCACTCATTCATTCATTCATTCGTTCACTCATTCATTCACTCACTCATTCATTCACTGATTCATTCATTCATTCATTCATTCATTCATTCATTCATTCATTCACTCACTCATTCACTCATTCATTCAGTCATTCATTCATTCATTCATTCATTCATTCATTCACTCATTCACTCATTCATTCATTCACTCACTCATTCATTCATTCATTCATTCACTCACTCATTCATTCATTCATTCATTCATTCATTCATTCACTCATTTATTCATTCATTCATTCATTCATTCATTCATTCATACATTAATTCATTCACTCATTCATTCATTCATTTATTCATTCATTCACTCATTCACTCATTCATTCATTCATTCATTCATTCACTCATTCATTCATTCACTCACTCATACATCCATCCATCCATTCATTATTATTATTCAGCCAACCATTCAAATCATAGTTATAAAAAGCGTTTTTCCGGGGTTTTTTCTCTCTCAAAAAACGTGGTTTTTTCGGTTTTTATTTTTTCCATCGTTTTTATCGTTTTTTATTTTTTATGTAACTAGCCTATATTTATTTATTTGCTGTCTATAATTATTTTCCTTAATTTAATTTTTGCCAAATATTTCATAAGATTTCACTGTACTCTCAAAGATTCAGCTAACTATTATATAGTGTCTTTATGTAATTGTTTAAGTCATCATTTGAGAAATACATATTTGCAGATTAAGATAAACTTGCATAAGGAAGGTTTTTGAGCTTAAAATGAAGTTTCACATGTAACAAGGCAAATTATTTTCCGTTTCGGTTTTTTATCGTTTTTTGTGGTTTTTATTATTTTGAAAAAACGTGGTTTTTGCGTTTTTTAAAAAATTTTCATCGTTTTTTTACATCTATGATTCAAATGCATGTAAGTATCATAATGAAGGTATGTGCATTGTGCAGGTATGTATAGTTGTATAAGCGCACATTTACGTAGGTCTGTCTTCTTTTCTGTCTAAATATCCATCTATCATACTTTTCTTCTCTTTCTGTCTGTCTATCTAGCTATCTTTCTTGCCTTTCCACGTAAGCTTTTATGCATTTGTTTGCTTTGTTTGTTGATTGACTCGTAGATCGATATCGATTAGGATAAAAGGAATCACTCAAAATCATCATCAATCAGTCAATCAGTTTTTATACCGTCGTCTGATGACAGTTGACACCGATTCATTGATTCATCCACACGATTCCCACTTTGTCAGCAGTGTCGCCTCCTTTGTCGACACGGCTAATGGCGCTATATAAATGTCTGTGATGCCAATTAAACCAATTTTCAGATATGTCAAAGCGGAATCAGTAAAACCGTTTTATTTCATTATACATAGAGAGACAGACAGACGGACGGATGGATGGATGGATGGGTGAATGCATGGATGGATGGATAGATAGGCAGACAGGCAGATAGACACATACACACACACAGAAACATATGGAGGGAAGTAGATGTAGAGAGATAGTCGAACATAAATCAAAAGATTTAAACACAGACTCAACAGAGAGATAGAGGAGAAGACAGACAGGGTCGCTTCAACAGAGATAAATATCACGTATGACATAGACAAGCAGGGAGATAGAACGAGAAAAGCACACAAAGAGAGACAGTATATATATACATATTATATATATAGAGAGAGAGAGACAGACAGACAGAGACAGAGACAGACAGAGACAGAGACACAGAATCACAGAGAGAGAGACAGAGAGAGACAGACAGACAGAGACAGACAGACAGAGCTTATCTCGCGCTCTTTATTGGCAATTTAGAGTGGTAGGTAAACGCCGTCGGGTGCCACTCTATATGGTCCACAGAGGATCCACACGATGACTGTCCTACATACATACACATACATGTACACACAGAGGTCTCCAAGGATATATCTGCCGTCGAAGCCACCATGGATATCTATGGACCATAAACACCTAAATACCACAGCATCATGCTTAGCACGGTGGAAGCAGCTTTATGTCTCGCATAAACCAGTCATGTTGCCTTCGACAACTTCTATCCTGTAAATCTGTCTGTCTGTCTATCTCTTTGTATTAGCACTTGTTATAGCGCCCCTTCAAGCTTTCTACTCAGAGGCGCTCCCGAATGCAGAGCGGACACTGCATCGGAGTTTCACGCCGAAGCGCTGAGCAATTGTGAGTGAAGGACTTGCCCAAAGTTCTTACGCGGCGAGGTGGATTCGAACCTCAAACCTTCTGGCTCCAAGGCAACGACGCCACCACTACACCACCGCGCCCATTCTTTCTGTCGGCATTCCTTCTAGTTCATCCGGTTTGTCTGACTATCTCCTAGCAGTTTGTTTGTGTATGTGTTTGTTTATGGGTGACTGGGGTGGGGGCTAACCTGGGGCCCTAATTAATGTGATTTAGGTCCCATAAGGTCACCCTATTGTGCGTGCCCATTATTGAACAATTGTTTTGAATTGCGGTTGTGAGACTACAGTTGACTACTTGACTTGTTGGACAAATAAGCTGATAGTTTAATACAAGCTGATTATTAGCACATATTTATTAAGAGCACTTACAGAATACAGAGCGTCTCTTCAAGACTATCTACACAGAAGCTCTCCCGACCCAACCTCGGCTAAATAAAACAGTATTAAAGCTAGAGAAGAAAGAACATGGTGAAGTGCCACAGGAAACCCATTCCGGGTGGCATGTGGAGGTCTACGAGCGAGAGGCGAGGAACTCAGTCTGCACACATGAACAAAAAGAGCCTAGCTCAATGATGGACATTCGAAGCAAAGTTCCCGAAAGTATATGGTTGAGCATGCGTGTCTCTCTCGCTGTCTGTCTGTCTGTCTGTCTGTCTGTCTGTATGTGCGTGTAGCTATCTTCTTTTTGGCCTACATCACAGGACATGTCATATATTAAGTGATGTCATGTCATGTTTATTAAGAAATTGATGCTCATCACAAACCGAGAGAATTGAAAACAGAAATTAATGTAGACCACGGTATAATGAAGCAGCGAGGACGCCTCGTTAAACAAGACTGTCAAGTCTGTCAGCCTCTGTGCGAGCGTGTGCTGTCCGTAGACCTGTATATCTGTCTGGCTGTCTGTCTGTCTGTCTGTCTTTGTGTGTATCTAAATGTATGTATTCCTCGGATTCTTCCTCCGATTTTTCCTCTCCAGCCGCCTACTCTTCCTCCTATCCTTCTGTCATTTCATCTCTCCTTCCTCCTGTTCCTCCTCTCCATCACATTCCTCTTCCTCCTCCTCCTCCTCCTCCTCCTCCTCTTCTTCCTCCTCCTCCTCCTCCTCCTCTCTCTTCTGCTATTCATCCTCTCCTGTTATCCCTCTTCTTCTCCCACGTATGTATGCACGCATGTGTATATTTATGTATTTCTGAGTGTCCATCTTTATTGTCTCTCTGTCTGTATGTGTGTCTGGCTGGTTGCGCAGCCCACCCACCCACGGTCCCACACCCACCAACCCACACACACACACACACACACACACACACACACACAAACACCCACATCCACACACATGCACACACACACCAACCCAAACACACACACACACACACCTATGCAGTATTTGGTCTGGCAAATCCATATTGACTTAGAATGCGCGGCTCCAGTTCTTGTGCAAATTTGGATAATTAATTAATCGCTATAATCGAGTCGCGAAAAGATGATTCTCCTTGTGAATCCGATCCATCCGTTCAATCACCCATAATTTATCAATTCGTTCACTCCTTCTGTAAATCTATCAAGCGTCTGTGTTTCCTGTTTCTATAATAATATCATCACTATGTCCTGCGGGGCATAGGTGCAATCACGTCCTAAAAGTTGGGGGGGGGGACCATAATGAATCACGTCCTAAAAGTTGAGGGGAACCATAATAATAAAGTTAGGGGACCACTCAAAAGTTGGGGGACGCGTCCCGTGGGTCCCATAGGGTGGTTGCGCCTATGCTGCGGGGGCGTGACAGCTGGGTGTAGAGTACACGGTCTCGACTTACCTCCCTAAGTTGTCCTGTAAGGAAGGGATATGGAGTAAGTCTTTCTTCACTGAGAGTGGCTTCGCGCCTTGTATGCTGATTTAGCACTGGCAACACTCACTGTGCGACTAATCAAATGCTGCTTCAAATGCATAAATAATGACAAGCTGTTAGCGCCGGTGCATTGTCAAGAAACTGTGATTGATTAATATCTGCCAGTCTGAGTGCATGGTTTCTTCTGTCTGCTCGTCTGTCTGTCTGTCTGTCTGTCTGTCTGTCTGTCTGTCTGTCTGTCTGTCTGTCTGTCTGTCTGTCTGACTATGTGTGCCTATTTGTCTGCTTCGCTGCCTCTGTCGTCTCTCTTCCTATCTGTCTGTTTTCTTGTTTGTCGCTTTGTCCGTCTTCCCGTTTGTTGGTCTTCCTGTCTATGTGTCTGCTTGATTGCCTGTCTATTTGTGTGTTTGTCGGTGTAGAAAAGGGTTTGCGGGTTGTAATGTTTGTAATGTCAAAATTACATTATGCTGTATTAGAAATTAAATGCAATAATTATTGTATCAGGAATATAAAATGAATTAAGTTTTACATCTTTATATTGAAATAAGTAATAAGTAATATTATGTGATGAGAAGAATTTGACTATATTCTCTACAGAATATCGTTTGATTGCATGTAATAATTATGTAAGTGTGCCAGCGTCGTGATTCGTGAATGCTGTTTCATGCAGTTGCAGATAAAATAAACTGTCTGAAAAAGTGTCCCGTTGGACCGTTTGAGATTTCCGTAACACCTTTCACCAGTGTTTAAAGTGTAGCTGGACGGTCATGGACGGCGTCCATGCACTTATTTTAACATCTGAACGCCGCCCTGCCACTTATTGGCCAGCACAGACTGAAAAGGTAAGAGGCGTCCAGGCACTTCTTCTGGAAAGGCAAGAGGCGTCCAGGCACTTATTGGCCAGTACAGTCCGAAAAGGTAAGGGGCGTCCAGGCACTTCTTTTGGAAAGGCAAGAGGCGTCCAGGCACTTATTGGCCAGTACAGTCCGAAAAGGTAAGGGGCGTCCAGGCACTTCTTTTGGAAAGGTAAGAGGCGTCCAGGAACATATTTTCCCACACTTCCAGCACTGCCTGTCAAATAGGATTGACTCAGCATTTTCTAATCTCTTTAGCACTTCATTGTATAATCGTGGCTGGACTGAGAGCACTTCTGAGTGGGCTCTTAAGGGCTATATAAATTCTTACGAATGAATGAATGATGATAATAGTAAGGGGTCAGTGGGTTAAAATTCTCCCTTACCACGTCACCTCGTTGCACAACAAAGTGGTTTTCTTGAGACGCACAATTCCAGGAGGCCATTTTTGTGGTTCGTGAGTTTCTATACCTATTGACCGCCAGGGGCGCTGCATGCATGGCAATGCCCTCTGGCGACCAAAATCGACAGCTTCAATATACATTGAAGCGACCACAATGCAGCAATCACACCTGTTCTTTGCGTTTGTCGTAGCATTTTGTATGCCTACATCTGCTCTTGTCTGCCTGTGTGTGTCTCTTT
>OX243822.1:9786965-9823296 GCA_945859605.1 Lumbricus rubellus | reverse complement strand
ATACACGCATACACGCATACATACATACATGCATACATACATACATACATACATACATACATACATACATACATACATACATACATACATACATACATACATACATACATACATACATACATACATACATACATACATACATACATACATACATACATACATACATACATACATACATACATACATACATACATACATACATACATACATACATACATACATACATACATACATACATACATACATACATACATACATACATACATACATACATACATACATACATACATACATACATACATACATACATACATACATACATACATACATACATACATACATACATACATACATACATACATACATACATACATACATACATACATACATACATACATACATACATACATACATACATACAGGCAGTCACACATACATGCACACTTGCGCATAGTAGGTACTAGGTAGTATACCATGCAGATTTAAGCATAACCAGAGGTTATGAGTTTAACCCTTTAATGCCGAGAAGGTAGTAAATGGTATGGGAAATCATATACCCTCCGGCATTAAAGGGTTAATAAGAAGCAGCCGACAGAAAGTCCTCCCGCGCTTTTTCGTCCTCAATATTATGAAAGCCGTAGCAGCAGCTGCTTCTTCCTCTTTTCATCCTCCTCTTCCTCCTTCTCCCCTTCTTTTCCTTCTCCCCTTCTTTTCCTTCTCCTCCTTCTTTTCCTCCTGCTTTTTTACCCCTTGTCCTCCTCTTCCTGTCCCTTCCTCTCCTCATCGTCCTCCTCCTCCTTCTTCTCTGCCTTCCTCTTCTTCTCTCCTTCTCCTCCTCCTTTTCCTCTTCCTCCTCCTTCTCCTCTGCCTTCTTCTTCTTTTCTCCTCCTTCTTCTCCTCCTCGTCCTCCTCCTTCTTCTCCTCTGCCTTACTCTTCTTATCTCCTCCTCTTCTTATTCCTCCTCCTCGTCTTCTTCCTGCTCCTCTTTTCCCTGCTCCTCGCAGTCCTCCTCCTCGTCCTCTTCTTCTCCCTACTTTTTTCATCTCCTCTTCGCACCCCTCCTCCTTCTCCTCCTCCTCCTCCTCATCTTCTGCCGACTTCCTTTTTCCTCCTCCTCGCACCTATCCTCCTCCTTCTTTCTTTCTTCTCCTCAACCTCCTGCTTCTTCTCCTCCGGCTCCTCCTCCTCCTCCTCCTCCTCCTCTTCCTCCCTGTCTCCATGACAACCGAACCCAGATCTACCCTCATTATCGCAAAGCTGGCGTCGTTCACTAAGCTATAAATAGTAGCGCTCCGTAAATTTTAAGCTCACGATTACGACGTCCATGAATCAACAGTGGCGCTATAAGAATGTCCAGATATATTGCACGAATTTATTGTCTACGAGGAGAAGGCTGCTGTCGAAGAGAACAAAAGAGAACAATAGACTTTCGGGCACAATAATATTATTCTAGGCATCGCTCTTGAACAGTTACTGTTCGAATGGAACCTTCGACGTATATACGGTTTAACCCTTTGACTCCCAACCGCGCTCTCAAGCGCGGTTTCAGATGCATTTGTGTTCCGACCGCGCGTATAAGCGCCACGCATTGCCACTGTATTAGATATGTGTTAGGTACTTACTGGGACATTCTGGACCTTAGTTCTATTGGAAAATTTCGTTCATTCGGACTTTGTTTACCGTTTCTAGCAGGCCTACAGACACATTCTGGACCTTAGTACAGACACATTCTGGACCTTAGTTCTATTTCGTTCATTCGGACTTTGTTTACAGTTTCTAGCAGGCCTACAGACGTTGATTGTATATATGAGAACTTGTTATAGCGCCTCCTCAAGATTTATACTCAGAGGCGCTCCCAACTACAGAGCCACACTGAATCGGAGTGTCACGCCGAAGCGTAAGAGCAACTACACTAACCGGCTTGCTCAGGGTCCCTATGCTGTGCCTACACCATGGCGCTACATTCTGTGTGAGTGGATGCATGTTTGTCTTTGTGCCTGTCAGATTTGTGGAGGGGTTGGGTAGTTCATCATCTCTATGGTCTTTCTTAGAACTGCATAGTTGAGCCATCATTGTACAACCCCAGAGAATTTCTACACCAATAAGTGGACAAGCTTATGCGTTTTGCTGGCCCCACCCAATATGTATGTATTCACGTATGTATGTATGTATGTATGTATGTATGTATGTATGTATGTATGTATGTATGTATGTATGTATGTATGTATGTATGTATGTATGTATGTATGTATGTATGTATGTATGTATGTATGCATGTATGTATGTATGTATGTATGTATGTATGTATGTATGACATTGTATGTATGTATGACATGTTTGTACATGTATGTACGTACGTACGTATATATGTATGTATGTATGTATGTATGTATGTATGTGTGTATGTATGTATGTATGTATGTATGTATATATGTATGTATGTATGTATGTATGTACGTACGTATTTATGTATGTATGTGTGCTTGTATACGCATGCATGATTTTTACTTCATTTTGTCAAAATAATGCTGGGAGTCAAAGGGTTAAGCGTGGCTATAAATAGCCGCTATTGATGAATCAAAGATGAGTCGAGTTTTATTGGACCACCCCGTATTTTACGACTGCCTACAGGTAATAAGACTCTTGGAGTAATGGCGGCCTGGAGACCGCCGCGTCTATTAAACCGGTCCGTAATAATCCGCTCCAGTAATTCTTCCTCAAAGCCTCCGAGGCTTTTGACCGCTGGCACTTGGATCATTGCCTCTCCCAGGGGCGCTATCATTAAGGGTCGATTGCCCGTGCCTTTAGGCTGCCACGAGTGCTATTCCAACAGTGTGTCGTTATAAACGGTTTGTACGAGCATGTGTATCATGTATGTACGTATGTACGTATGAACGTATGTATGCACGTACGTACGTACGCACGTATGCACGTAGGCCTACGAACGTACGCACGTATGCACTTATGCACGTATGCGCGTATGCATGTATGTATGTACAGTATGTATGTACACAGTGTGCAGTACGTACGTTTGTATGTACGCATGTATGTACACATTGTGCAGTACGTATGTACTTACGTATGTACATGCACGCACGCCCACACACATATACACACATACAGTCATACATGCATCTGAAGCCACTTCTTACTATTGTCTCGTGTGGGCTTCCGCTAACAGTATGTTAATGTTATGCATAAACTGTAAGTATACACACGGGTAGAAATATGTACATGTACACATTGTACAGTGTTTGTTATACATGTAAGCACATTTGCACATGCATAGGCCTATATAATACAAAAAATGTATGTTCGTATATGGATGTGCACGCATAATATATATATATATATATATTGTTATATACTGCACATATGTCATGGTACACCACTATAAATACATATCATATACATATAAACACTCCACACGTAGACAAACGTTAATTACACAGTGGCATCGAAAAACGCTGCAGACATCAGGCACCAGATCGATATAGTATTTCTTTTGATCTTAGCCGACAAAGAAGAGACCGACCGACAGACCAACGGATGGATTCTTTAGATGATGACGATGCACACGTGTATAGTACATGGAAGGCGATCTGCTGCAGGACCTGAGGTCCATTCAGACCGATGGTGTACAGGTGTAATTGCGGCAGATTGATTAATTCCTTAATTAATATTCTATTGATGAATATTTTGTGGTACCTCTGAGGCACATTTTGTCTGGAGCGGCTGTATATATATATATATATATATATATATATATATATATATTATACGTGCAGCATGCTTGACAATTGCTTGTATGCATATATATGTATACATACATACATTCATACATACATGGACCCTACATACATACATGTACATACATACAAGACAGCGCCGAGCCTTTTCTACTGTGGGTCCCGCTATCTGGAATGGCCTCCCACTAAACTTGCGACTTATGCCTAGACTAAATTCACCTGCTTTTTATAAGTCGCTCAAAACCTATTATTTTAGCTGTGGCTGAGCTGGGAGCGCCTCTGAGTAGATTTCTTGAAGAAGCGCTATATAAATTCACGAAATGAATGAATATACATACATATATACATACATACCAACATACATAGGCCTACATACATACGTACATACATACGTACGTAGATGATGATGCACACGTGTATAATACATGGAAGCATACATATTACGTACGTACTTACCTGCCTACCTACCTACCTACCTACTTACTTACTTACTTACTTAGTACTTACCTACCTACTTACCTACCTACTTAATTACTTGCTTTCTTACTTAGTAACGTGCTTACTTATTTACTTACTTACTTACATGCTCACTTACTCACATACTTACTTACTCACATACTTACTTACTCACTTACTTACTTACTTAATCACATACTTACTTACTCACATATTTTTTACTTACTCACATACTTACTCGCTCACATACTTACTTGCTCACATACTTACTTGCTCGCATACTTACTTACTCACATACTTACTTGCTCACATACTTACTTACTTATTTATAACGATATTATTTTGTACGATATAATAACAATGCGCTTTCATTTCTTTGTATATGTTTTTAAACAGCTGATGAATCCACAAAGTCAAACCTCGCCTGTTGTGGTTGGCTTCTCACCGCATTCTCATGGATGCTTGTTGCTCTCACCTTCCCCATGTCTCTCTGCGTATGCATGAAGGTATATACATGTAATTATTAATATACACTGTGTCCCAATAAATCGGGCACCCTTTTTATAATGTGAATAAAACTGGTAAATATTCATCGATTGTCAAAATTTCAAAACTGTTTTTATCCTGAGATAATTATCTACAAATTGGTAATTTATGAACGGCCCTTACTAAAACATTACGTCATAATGATGTCGTTAATTTACATATCAAAACCAAATGTCAACAAAAATCGTTTTGTTCGGTACTTAACATTTGAATTCTCTGATGCAAATGACGTAATTGTGACGTCAATATTCATGCCAGAAACTTCATATTTGAATCAGTGTAAGATAATTATCTCAGGATAAAAACAGCTTTGAAATTTTGAAAATGGACTTATTGGGACACAGTGTGTATATATATATATATATATACAATAATAATATTATTATATATAATATATATTATATATATTATATACATGTTATATAATTATTATTATACTATATTATGTTCCCGATGTCTCTTTGCGTTTGCATGAAGGTATTTATTTAATAATTATATGCTTTGATTTATATAGCGCATCATCTGCTGCTAACATTTCTGTTGTCTGAACTTAACGACGTCTATTAAAAGACACGAGTCTTGTATTGATTGGTATAAGCTTACGCACAGATTATCGTGTACATGTGCGGACGTAAGCTTATAACATGTAGCCTACATGACTGTATAGTGTATACGCAGGTAGCACGCTCGCATATATGATAATCTGCGCACGTTTGTGTGTATGTAGCCTCTTTAGAATGAGCAATGTTGAGCATGTATGTTATGTATGTGTTATTCTTGTATGGCATCGTATGATTGTATTTACGTATATGTACATGTATTATACGCGTGCACGTATTTGTATGTATACACTATACAGTATACAGTGTGTATGCGCTGTACGTGTATGTACGTGTGTATGTATTCATGTAAGTATTAATTGGTATGAACATGTATGTATCTCTATGCATGTACATGTATGTATGTAATTTTTATGTATGTATGCATGCATGACAGTTTATGGATAGATGGATGCATGCATGGACGTACGGACGGACGTACGGTTGGATAAATGGACGGGCGGACAGACGGACGCCAAGGCCGTAGCCAGGATTTTATTTCGGGGGGGTGTTTCTTCGCCGGAAAATTTCTGACGACCTAATTTTTTAGTCATCAGGTCAAAATTTCATCTATCATTTCATTTCGGGGGTGTTTTCATGGTTTTATTTCATGTTTTTTTGCATCACGAACTAGTAAATGCAATAGATTTTTCTGCATTTTCCATTTCGGGGGGTGTTCAAACACCCAAAACACCCCCCCCTGTCTACGGCCTTGACGGACGGACAAGACGGGCGGAAGGAAGGATGGATGAGCAGATTTCACTAACGATTCATGTTGACAAAGTATACAACACTTGAGAATTACCTCTTCCTCTCTTCAACGCATACCTCGTTCTTCTTCAACGGTCTTGCCATAAACCCATATACCCCTCCCCCATCCTACCCTCCATCTCCCATCCTACTCCCATCCCCCATCCTACTCCCATCCCCCATCCTACTCCCATCCCCCATCCCAATGCAGCGTTCATTGTCATCTTACTCAAGTGCTGACTTCGCAGTTGCGCTGCATCCTGTCCCTTATAAAAAAAACTGTCCAAACTGTTGTGTTGACTCCGTACATTAATCACACATTCCTATCTAGAATAACAAATCTTTGTACAACTTGTTTCAATCATGTCAGGACACTACGTTGAAAAAAAGACAATTATTTTGATTTTGTTTTGCCCGGAGGTAAACATGGTCCCTCGGGGACTTCAACACTCTCGATAAAAACAAATTTGTCTGGAATGGACCATAATCGTCAAGGTCCCAGTTGGAGAAAGTACCCCTAAAAGCGACATAGTTGAAGCGCTGAATCGTTAAGGAAATGCGTTAGTATTATTATTATTATTGTTATTATTATTATTGTTGTTGTTGTTGTTGTTGTAGTAGTAATAATAATAATAACATGAATATAATTTAAAATAATAATTATAGTAGTCAAATGAGCGATTCAACAAAATATGCATGGACTGATGGATGCAAGCTGCATTCTACTCATTGCATGCTACATCATGTGAAGTATTACCTGAATTGTAACAGGTGGTGCAAGAGTACGAGAGGGCCGTCATTTTCAGACTGGGCAGGCTCCTCACTGGTGGTGCTAGAGGCCCGGGTGAGCAACATTTTACTTTTCTCTCCAAGGTTCCTATTATAATATACCCAGTCTATATTATATACATCAAAAATTTAAAAAACATATCTGGAGAATACGAAACACATTCTCAAAGAGCTAGTACCAAAGATCAGGCGAAGCAAAAGGTATCAGAGACAGAGACTGCGAGAGAAAGGGAGACAGACAGACAGACAGACAGACAGACGGTTACGGTGTAACTGCAAGCCTTCTAGCAGATGCACATAGAAAGCCCCGTCTGTCTGTCTGTCTGTCTGTCTGTCTGTCAGCTGTCATCTACCATTTGTTTGTCTACCTGTCTATATGTCAGTCTTTCTGTCTGCCTATCTGTCTGACAGAGAGAGACAGAGACATATACAGACAGACAAGACAGACATAGAGAAAGAGTTGCAGAGGCAGAGGCAGAGGCAGAGACAGGAAAATGGAAACGGAGAGACAAAGTCCTAACATTGTGATGAAAGAAGACTGAAGACCCACGGTACTACTTGTTAAATAATTCTAGCACTTTGGAACGTGTTGGCACCACCACTCGTGGCCCACTTCCTGAAATCTGTTTTAGAACTTCCGACAGTAGCCTATTTTGGTTTGAGAGAGAAGGAAAGGAGAAAAAAGTGAAGAGTTAAGAAGTTGGAGCTGCAGGGTATCGATCATTACTTTATGGTTCAAGGTTACATACACCTTTACAAATAAGACTTCTTTCGCATATGACTAAATGAGGGTTTGCCATTGAAGACCGGTAGCTAATCAAGTGTGTTATCTCTATTTTTAGGCATCTTCTTCATCCTGCCTTGTATCGATACCTACACGAAGGTTGACCTGCGAACCGTCACCTTTGATGTGCCACCTCAGGAGGTACTTGGTAGATTCAGAATTTCAGACGCTATCAATAAAATAATATTCAATTACATGACTTTAAATTATACGTTGCGACTGCAAGCCAAACTTCCAGCAGAATGCAGATACACATTGAAAGCCCTGTCTGTCGGTCTGTCTGTCATCTGTCATTCTGTCTGTCTGTTTGTCTGTCTGTCTGTCTATCTGTGTCTGTCTGTCATCGGTTTGTCTGTTTGTATGTCTATCGGTCAGTCTATCTGTCTGTCTGTCTATCTGTCTGTCTGTCTGTCTGTCTGTCTATCTGCCTGTCTATCAGCCACCTTTCTGTCTGTCTATCGGTCTGCTTGCCTGTCCGTATATCCACATGTATCTCTGTAGTCCAGCGGTAATTAATCTACTCTCCGATCGGCTCTTATAGTCTCTTGCTCGCGGGCTAGGCTATCATATGATGCAGTGGCGCTATTTCTCGGTGTCCGCCTGGCTGGCTCTATAGAACCTGGACTGGACTCCCTGACATTACGCTCCGCGTAGTGCCTAGAGCATAGAGGCCACAGCACTATGTTCCTTTCGCACTTAAAACTGCCTTGTTTAGCGGTGGTTGCACTTGGAGCGCTTCTGAGTGGATAGGACCTACGTTGAAGGTTCGTTATGTAAAAAATCATGTAATAATTAAGGATGGCTATTATCTCCAGAACGACATAGCACTTAGCATTGCTTTTAAAGCCTGTGGGATCCTTTTTCTCGGACGAATATTTCTAACATAATAATGTTAATAATAATGATAAAAAAAATAATCAGCCAAGACAACGAGAGGCCTATACATATAGGATCTTATGTCGAAAACGATAATTTTACTTGTCTTTATGGGATTGTGTCAGTTTTTGAAGAAATAAATGTGTTATAAAAAATATAAAAAATAAATAATAATATTAATAATAGTAGTAGCATAATATAGAATATCTGTTCCTATGTCTGTTCTTATGTCTGCCTGTCACAATGCCCTTCATAGTATAAAAAATATATAGACCTATTAGAAACTAGTGTAACGCACACAGACACACACACACACACTCACACGTAGGCCCTACACACACACACACACACGCACGCACGCACACACACACACACGCACATACACCCCCATATCCAGTGGTAAAAGTGTAAAATCATGGGCCCCGGATCTTTAAATATATTCGGGCCCCCATAAATTTGTGATGGGCCATCCGCAAAGTTATATCTTGTTAATTATTGATAATAATTACTAAAAAAATGAAAAGCGCAATGCAAGTGAATATTATTGCATACAATTATTGCATACAATTTTGACCATATAACAATATTTAAAGCGATTTAATTGATTGAACTTGAAGTGATTATCTTATTAGGAAATTTTTGTGCTAACTTAAAATGAACTTTACAACAGAAAAGAAGACGAAAACACTTTAAGCAGGTTAGTCACAGTGTCAAAGATATCACAAATAATATTACAGTACTTCAAATTAGCATGCATTGATTAAACAGCTGTAGTCGTATTGTATTAAGACATGAATTCTACACACAGTACACTGTAGATCTGCATGACATAAAAAAATTTGCAAGTTACTACAATGCTAACGCAGGGGCCAGGGCTGAAACTGACATTTTAAACCTCAAAACCATTAATATTCAAAAAAGTAACCATTTGTGCAGAAATAAAAGTACAGAAAATATGACACAATTCCAGTGACTACGGCTTGTTGACGCATTGCCGCTTGTATCAATTACAGAGAAGCTTCAATTACGTGGAAACTGTTTGTAATTGATTCATTGATAACTGCTGAAATATCTGCCTGGAAGAAACAAAGATGTACAAATAGCAACTTTTACTTTTTTAAATACTAAACATTAGTTGTTTATGAGAAAATACTGTTCAGAAACATTGAAAAAGCATGTGTTTTAGAACTGATTCCAAATGGACATCAATAATTTGTTACAAGCAACTTGCTCTGCCTTCTTCGGACATTGACCACAAGTGGCATCTCTGCGGTTTGAGGCAAGCCAGGATTTGACATATGGTAATGGCTGCCATAGTTTGAGAGGAGGACCTGTCAGAGAAATAAACATTAATGAACTCAAATGTGAAGCTAATAAACGTGAACGTAAAGGGGTACACACTAGGTTCATCTTGCTAAAACCTCTTTCACACTCAGCCGTACTCACTGGAATTGTGTTTACACGATTACACAATGACTGCAAAGAATTACACTTCCAAATACCACCATTTTCTTTAAAAATGCGAAAGGACACTTTAACTTCTGAAAATATTACACCAAATTTGTCACAAATTCGCCTCAAGTCTTCTTCACCGTACTCTGGTGACATTTCCGAAGGCCAGGTACTGGGATCAAGAATTGCCAGTGAAGAACAGAATTTCTGTTCCGATGCTGGCAAAAGTCTAGCTGACATTGAATCTGCTAAAGATTGATAAAACTGACCCTTCTTAATTGCTTTCTCCTTTCCTGTGCCACTACCAATTGGAACACCGTGAAACTCTCCATTAGCAATTTAGCAACAGCTTCACACGCTTCACGATAAAATACAGAATTGCTTTTTTTCCTAGCAAGAAAAATCTCTATTTGTCTGGATATTAGTCTGTGTGCAATTGGCAAAGTAATATCCGACTTTTGCAAACTCAACGACAAATGCGATAGTTCTTCCAGCGCATCATACATAAGCCCTAAATTTCTTAAGAAAATGGGATTCTCAAGTTTTTTGGCAAAGCCTGCAAATTTTGCTCTTTCTTTGCTATCTGCATGATTATTATCAGCCTTCTTGCAAAAGTGTTTATGCAGTGCAGCATAACATTGCCATACTGCCTTCGTCGACAATGAAACTCGTTTCGGCGACCGGATCGGCTTCCTCGATGACACTTGTTTCAGCGATGACTGGATCATCGTCTCCAATATTTTCCAACGTCAGGGACCCACATACTTCCTCCGCTTAGCGACGATAATCTCCCAAATTGTTCATTTTTGGCGTACAAGCATGAAAGTTTTTGTATAAATAGTTGATTTTATTATAAAAGTAATCTGTTATTTCCACACTTCGATATATGATTAGGAAGAATGATTTTGCAGGTTTTCTGTAAACGAGCGATAATATAGGCCGATACCTATAACGATACGCGTTTGCATCGTTCAGAATACACATACACTGTCACACAGGCATTAAATTTTTTACGTTTAAAGTCGATTTCAAATCACCCGATATCGCTACACTTCGAAATATAACTAAGAAGAATTATTTCGCAGGTTTGACAGTGTTGTTGTTTCAAAGGTTATAGCCTAGGCGAGGGTTTAGTGCAATCCGACATTCTGACACGAAGAGCTGGAGCTCAACACGGACACGGGGTAGCTGCAGGTAAAAGTAAAACATATAGGGTGTAGACCGGGTACAAACGGTACAATTTTTTCTCAAATTTTATCCTAACATCCGAGTTGCATGGTTAAAGTCTCCGTATCATAAATTGTGAAGCACAGAAAAGTACATGCACGTGTGGTCAGTGTCAGTGATTTATTTGCAGATGATGCTGTATACAGTGGTGTAGTGGGGGGGGGGACGCGGGGGAACGCCGTTCCCCCACTTTTTCCCAGGGATAATGGAATATTAATAATAATACTACTAATATTAATATTATTATAAAGAGCGTTCCCCCACTTCATTTTTTAGGACTACATACTGGCTCTATATATAATTACAACTGTATAAATAACAGATGTATGCCTATTAAGGTGTCTCTTAGCACAATGCAAAAAACATTTTTGGGGGAATTGTCTCTATCTCACCCTTCCAAGTTGTTAACATCGATATTAGTCCCGGGTCTATTGAAATAAAATTCTACAAAAAATTTCATTAAAATAGGATAAAATTTAGAGGCTGTCCCCGAGCCTCAAAGTTTTTGCATGTAATAGGCCTACTTCGACAATGGGAAATCATGTAGTCTAATGTCGCAAAATAATTAATCATCAGATATAATGCTAATCAATTTGGCTTGTTTATATAACATACATGTATGTATGGGCACTTGATATAGGGCTCCTTCAAGATTACTACTCAGAACTCAGAAGCACACCCAACTACAGCGCGGACACTGAATCTGATATTCACACTGAAGCGCATGAGCATTTTGGGACTTCGAATCTGCAATCCCCGGCTGCAAGGGAACGAACCACCACTACACCACTGCACCCCACATGTCTACTTTCTATATATATATTTATTTTAAAACTAGCGTACCGGCCACGCGTTGCTGGGAATCGAGAAGGATGAGACACTGCAGCAAACAGCAACTAAGAGGAAATTAAGCTATTTCGGCCACGTGATGAGATCAAACGGTTTGGAAAAAGAATTGATGATGGCATGCGGAGAGGGAAGAAAGTAAGTTGACATTTTACTTAACTGGTTTGTTTTATATTTTTATTGAAGACATTCGGTTGACACCAGATCGGATTCGTTCATTTGGCGCCTTGGTTGCAATCATTCAAGTGCTATGCGAAAGAACAAAACTACTGTGTACAAGTGCACAGAAGTGTCATCGGAAGATGTTCTGACATTTATGAATAAGCTGTTTAAAAAGGCAACAAACTAAATCAAGACAACCATATTCTTCTTCATGTTCAAATTGAACCAACCAGACGAAAAAGAACTGTTAGAGGAAATTCAGATGCACCAAAACACCGAAGCCTTGCTGCTCGATTCTTCATTCCAAAAGGATGTTTAATGACACGAGTATGCAAGAGAGTGTTTCAGGAAGCAGTTCAGTCTATCGGGAGGAGCAGGCTAGACGGTGTAATTAAACTTGCCACAAGCAGAAGTGTACCGAAATCTTACATGTTCCGAAGCAGTTCGGGATGACATTGACTTACCAGCGGAAGACTGTAACTGCACAGATGAAGACATTGGATTTTGGATATAGATTATTATTTTTGTTACAGTGATAAACACGAAAATCAGCACTTTAGTTTCAACGATGAAAGTTTTAAGATTAAAAAATTCAATAAAAATGTGACATACCATGAGGCTACAAAGGTAGAAATTACTCTGATAATTTTATTATTAAGAATATTGAGTAATAAATTAAGTTTTGGGTATTGTTAAAGTAAAAACAGATGTGTTTGCCTCGATTTTTGACCTGCAAAACGTGTTAAATTACGCTTTGATGTGCAAAACCTGATAAATCCAAAGTTTTAACTTTTTTTATAAAATCTTCCAAAATCACAGGATTTGCAAAAACTGGTTTAATTTACTTGGACTCCTTCTAACTAATCATAGGAATTGTCAAACTGTGAATTTTTTCAAGTTCTTGTGTTCTCAGTTTTTCTCACTTTTCTCAAAACAGCGAAAAGTGGATTTGTCAGGTTTTGCATTTCAACTCCTATAATATGATTGTATAACTAAACACTGTTCATGTATAACGTTATATGACTTGGGTCTTGGTATGCATTTGCATAAAATATTTGTAGACCATTGCTGTTGTATGCAAGAACTAGGCCTGCTGAGAGGAAAAGTACCAGATGCTTTCGGTATTATTGCACCTGTAATAATTTTATCAATCTCACGAGGAAACATTTATAGCTAGAATGTTGTTCAAATAATAAAAATGATTAGTCTTGCTAGCTTTTTAATGTTTTATATAAATGTGAATCTTATATTATGCTACTTGTTCACCAGAGTGCTGTGTGGGAGCTGCTTATAATAAAGAAAATACTTATTTACTTACAAATCGTTCAAGATGGTTCATTAGGTGCCTCAACTCTGGTTTATTCCTCATACGAAATACAACAAATTTACTTGATCATGCAAATCTATGCAAAGCTCAGGACTCAAAACTGAAAAACAGCAAATGTGTTTAGCTGCTCAGCCTGCTCTAGATCAAAGGTTATTGAAGAAGTCTGAAAATGTCATAAAATTAAGCAGACGAAAATTCACATAGTTTTTGTCCTACCAAATCAACTTTAGCAGCCCATATATCTCAGTCAGTTTTTTTACTTTAGACGTGTACTTCAAACTTCCCAAGTCTTCATTCAAAAAGACAAGGGATTATTGTCACTAGTGCTGGTTGTCAGCGTAATCTTACTGAGACAACTGACAGGCAGATCGTGAATAACTAACTAGACACCTTTTGCAGAGAAAACACTTTGTTAAAATAGTGATAGAAATAAATGACAGCATATTTAAACTGACATTTAATTACTAGTGATACAAAAATGTAAATCAAATACTTTCTAACAATTGTGGTGACAGCATACATTTATACAGGAAATTTACAAAATGTAAAAGACCTGTTTTACAATTTGAATTTTGACATTGTGTCTAATTATGACATTATTTTTATTTTTTGTATTTCATGACGGAAGTAAACTGATATTAGTATTTGATATCTGCTAACAGTTCTCTTGAAGTCCTTTGTTTTAGTGTCCAAAACATTGTGCTACCCCAGATGACCATATTGCAGCCGGAAATTGTAATGTTCATGTTGTCAAAAGACCACATATTCTGCATCTAAGTGCAATATGGAGTTGCATATCAGCTCCGGAAAAGTGCAGCTTTAGCATACTTTCCTAGTATACTGTAGCCATATCAATTGTCCCACACAAGTATGCACATCTGTAATGTTTGAATCAGATTAGTAACGTGGCACGTTGTTAAAAGACAACATATTCTGTATATAAGTGCATAAAGAGTTGTGCACTGGCTCAGAAATTTTGATTATTTAGCATAGCATACTGGCGCTCTAACAATTGTACCACACATATGTATGCATGTTGTAATGTTTAAGTCAGGCTAGTAATGTTTCCTGTTATCAAAACATCACATATTCTGCATCTAAGTGCATAAAGAGTTGCTCATCGGCTCTTAAAATGTGAATTTTTAGATACTTTCATAGTGTACTTGTTCTATAACAATTGTCCCACACATGTATGTATATGTGTAATGTTTTAATTATGTTAGTGATGTTTCATGTTGTCAAAAGACCACATATTCTGCATCTGTGTGCATAAAGATGTGCGTATCGGCTCTGGAAGTGCGAATTATTTAGCATACTTTCATAGTATACTTGTTCTATATCAATTGTCCCACACTGTGTAATGTTTAAATCAGATTAGTATTGTTTCATGTTGTCAAAAGGCCACATATTATGCATCCAGGTGCAGCTTAAGCTGCATATCAACTCTAGAGCATGCGCATTTTAGCATACTTTCAACCTTCTGTTTAAGTATGTTCCCATTTGAATTTTTTATGCAGCTAGCTGAAAAGTTTTAAAATATGTTTGTCTTGAAGCTATAGAAATTTGTTGCTTTTATCTACAAGATGCACAATGCACTGCGTTTTTGGACCTTAACCTCCTCACTATAGGTCTACAATAATATTGACGCTTAAGCTTAGCGCTATAGGTTGCGGCTTATATTATCGCTCATCTTCAGAAAACCTGCAAAATCATTCTTCCTAATAATATATCGACGCGTGGAAATATCAGATAACTTTTATAATAAAATCAACTATTTATACAAAAAATTTCATGCTTGTACGCTCAAAATGAACAATTTTACGCTAAGCGGAGGGAGTAACAAGGCTTACGAGATGACGAGAAAAACCTTGTTACCTTCGGTATTTTTGTCAATAATACCTGAGATTTCTTCTCAGCTTCTACTGTCTTTTTCCGTTTTCTAGCCCCGCTCAAATATACCATATTTTGTCGAAGAAATCTACGGAAATGTGAAAAGAAATTCGCGTGACGACGAAATGAGCGTTAATATAAAAAGGAAGGAAAAGAAAGATACTGTAAGAATCAAGAGCAATTTCACTTTAGACGTCAAGTTTAATAAAATACGCTCCGATTATGGGGGTCATATTGGGAGATCCGGGGAGATCCGGATCTCATAAAAATCACTATGGGGCCCCGGATCTAAATTTTTACACATTCAAGGGCCCCGGATCGGAGATCCGGGGAGATCCGTCTCACTTTTTACACTGCCCATATCCCCTCACACACACGCACACGCACGCACATACACCCCCCACATCCCCTCACACACACACACACACACGCACACACACGCACATACACCCCCACATCCCCTCACACACACACACACACACACACACACACACACAAGCACAAGCACACACACACACACACACACACACACACACACACGGGTTACATTCTCAAGCAATGAGTTGGTTGTTTCTGCTTGTAGGTGTTGAGCAAGGACAGTGTGACAGTATCTGTCGACGCTGTCGTCTATTACCGTGTCAGCAACGCCACTGTGTCCGTTGCCAATGTTGAGAACGCCCATCACTCCACTCGCCTTCTTGCACAGACGACCCTTCGCAACGTTCTCGGAACGAGGAACCTTTCCGAAATCCTCTCCGAGAGAGAGTCCATTGCAGGCGCCATGCAGGTCCGTCGTGTGTTTGTAATTATACGTGGTGGCTAGCTGCTCCTGAAGTGTCTGTTCCTATGTCTGTTTTTGTGTATGTTCCTATGTTTGTTCCTATGTTTGTTCCTATGTTTGTTTTTATGTTTGTCCCTATGTCTGTTCCTATGTTTGTTCCTATGTTTGTTTTTATGTTTGTTCCTTTGTTTTTTTTCTTATGCATGTTCTTATGTCTGTTCCTTTGTTTGTTCCTATGTCTGTTCTTACGTATGTTCTTAAGTCTGTTCCTGTGCTTATTCCTATGTCTCTTCTGATGTATGTTCATGTGTCTGTTCCTATGTCGGTTCCTACATCTGATCCTAAGTCTGTTCCTTTTTCCATGCACACATCCATTGAACAATAATTATTATACACGCATCCATCCTTGCGTATCCACCCAAATCCATTTACATATTTCGTCTATCCATCCATCCATTCATACATCCAACAATTGATCCATCAATCAATCAATCCATCGATTTTATTCGTCTGTCCATCCATCCATCCATCCATCCATCCATTCATTCATTCATCCACCCATCCATCCACCCACCCACCCACCCATCCAACCATCCATCCATCCATCCATGTTGCCCAACCAGTAGATATATCACGATGATATGCTATCATTTTCAGGAATCGCTCGATGTCGCCACTGAAAGCTGGGGTATCATGGTGGAGAGGGTCGAGATGTGAGTAGACACATTGTTCCCCCCTCCGCAATTAGAGTTCCAGGGTGTAGGCGTAGCTCTAAAGAAAGGCAATTCCAGACAACTGGGCCAATCAGAGAGAAGGCTCTGTAGGCCTACTTCTTGGTTGCAGTAGGCCTACGAGCAAAAAGAACTAAGAGGCTCCCTTTCGTCAAAAAGCCATAGCCTATTTTATTTATAACCATTCTCGTTTTGGTAACGTTCCGACATAGCCTCTAATCTTATCTATTGAACCTGATACGTCATAATGACGCACTATAAAAATAGCGCTATAAAAATGACCTCGATGTGACACAGTCTAAAATTTGTTTCTTTCTGCAGCAAAGACGTCCGTCTGCCTGTTCAGCTACAGCGCGCAATGGCGGCAGAAGCTGAGGCCGACCGAGAGGCCAGAGCCAAGGTACGATGGTGCTACATAAAGAAACACTAATGCATTGTATGACGTCACATTTTAAGTGGTTTGGGACCAGAGGCGGATCCAGGGAAGGCCAATCCGGCCATGCCCCCTTCCATTTAGAAATGCCCATGTATCGTGCCCCCCCCATTCGGTTTCAACAAGCTTATAAATTGGTATATATTTCCAAATGAAATGGTATAATTTTTCTGAAAATTGTGCCGGATGAAAAAAAAGGTCATCAACTTTTTTGGCGGATGAAATGGAAACGGATACGAAAGAAAAAATTTCCAGACCCAAGGCCAAGATTTTTTCCAGACCCAAGGCCAAGAATTTTTCCAGACCCAAGGCCAAGAATTTTTGCCCCCCCCCCCTCCGTCCAAAGTTTCTGTATCGGCCCTTGTTTGGGGCGATGCTGAATGTATTGTATTGTGTTGCGTTGTATTATATTTAGGCATTTTATAAAACTTATTGATTGACATTAATAACATCATAAATTACATGTATGTCTAAAGATTATCGAAAGAGGAAGACACACAGACAAAAATTAAATAACATAAATGAAATCACAAAAGGAACTAATATTTATTTATTTATTTATAATCGCACCTCTTAAAGACGCGACGCCACAACCTCCCTATAGTAATAGGGCAGTCCTGAGGCTAGAATAGAAGATGGTGAAGTGGCCCAGGGCTCTAAATATGTTGCGCAAGATCGGTCATCTGTCTCTTAGACACAAATGCTTCAGATTCCAGACTTTTGACCATGGGTGGAGTTTATCAGGGCTAGGGGCTAAGCCCCACAAGAAGGCCCAAATTCAGGTTTTTCACCATGAAAATGGTCTTCCCCCCTGAAGTTAGCACCCTCAAGAAGGGCCAGGCTCGAAAATTTCGGCTTCACTCGACTGTTCTCTAAGTCTCCGCAACCAAAGCCCAAGTTTTCAGCCCCCCCCCCAGAATGGAAACCAAACTCCGCCCATGCTTTTAACGCAAAAATTTGGATTGATAATTATTAGATTTCTATTCTTGTTCTGACCATTAGGTGATCGCGGCGGAGGGAGAGCACAAAGCAGCTCGAGCATTGAAGGAAGCATCAGACACCATTAACCAATCATCGTCTGCGCTTCAGCTCAGATATCTTCAGACGCTGAGCAGTATCTCGGCTGAAAAGAACTCGACCATCATCTTTCCTCTGCCAATCGAGCTGCTCACCCACTTCGTCCGGAAGTCCTAAGGACGACGCCGGACGAGAGAAAGGACAGTCGACGATTATATAAATATAGAAGCTTCAGATCTCTCAACGAGAAAGGTTGCGGACCGTTTCGGTAGGTGGGTGGGGGCTGCCTAGGTCTATCTTAATCCGGCCCTGCCCAGAACCAGTGAACCACCCATTTCCGTGGCGACGCCAGTGGGTTTCTGAACAATTTAAACTACATCCGTAACAATTGAACCCTTTTAAAAATCAGACTACGAAGTAGTACGAACCAGTAGGCTTACCATTCAAACCCTCTATCGCCAATAGAAACAATTTCCAGTCGATTGGGGAACTCTTTTTTATGGTAGGGCCATAACTGAACGTTACTGCTTTTGCTGACAAGTTGCGCATGCTTTTGTATGTATAAAATTAATGCATTAAAACACTGGGCATGGATTTTCCAAAACAAGGTTTACAAGTCAGACAAAGATCAGTTAGCAATTATTATTCGTATAATATTTTTTAAGTATTATTTATGTAGCCTAATATTTTTGCATTATTTATGTAATATTTATTCATGCATTATTTATGCATGTAATATTTATTTATGCACTATTTATGTAATATTTATTTATGTATCATTTGTGCCTATTTTTGTTTAATTATTATTAGATTAACCCAAGATCATGCAGCGACACTCCAAAAATAGGCCAAATTATTTTTATTCTTTAACTGAGGTTATGTTATGTTCAGGCGTTAAATCCTTGGGAATTATAATAATTACTGCCAAGATTCGTCAACTTAAAAGGAATCTAAAGAAATCAGAGAAGAGTATTATCCGTATAGACTGTTTGCACATACGGTTATTATGTATTTATGTTTATTATATTGTGATGGTTATTATTTTAATATAATAATGGTTATATGTTAATGTAACTGTCAGTGTTTATAATTTATTTTATTACGTCTGATGCTCATGTAATCGTACAAGTAATTGTTCTTTCACCCAAGTGTTTCTCATTTAATTTCAGGCGTTGTTTATTGAACATTTCCAACAATTGTTGAAAAGAGAAAACATATCTCTCTTCGATTCTGTTTAAAAAAATTACATGCACATCAATATATATTAGCCTATAATATGTAAAAATGTCTCCATTTCTAGATACTCATCAAGTACTTGTAAAAAGTACCATCTGAGGGGTACATTAAGAAGTAAAAATCTGTAATTCAGAAAAGAAAACCCAAAGGAAACCATCAATAAAAAATTGAATTCTTTTAATACAGAAATTTATTTGCACTGGAAAGGATGGATATAGTTTACATGAGCATGCAAAAATTATATCACACAGGACAGATGAATCACTGTTGAGTACCCCTACAGTAGCCCGATCTCATATAAACTACGTTGCTACTTAAATTCCAGTGCACTCAATCTTTTACAGAATTCATCCCATCATAGTACAAGTTGTGACATTTAGCATTGTTTTAAGTGCTTAAAGTGGATCATTAAGCTTATTGTTTTTGCAACAATGGAGGCATCGTGTCCAGGTTCACGACCACAAGTTTCCCATTAATTACCAGATCCTCTCGTAAGAACTAGCAAAGTAATAGTTGCACCTACTGTTTCTAAGAACAAGTATTGTTACCGACCACTAGACACTGGTTATTACCTCAACTATAAGAACAAGCATTGTTAACACCAACCACTAATTACTGTATTACAGAAATATTACTATTCGTTTCTTAAAAATTGGTTATTATTATTATTATTATTTAATTTTTATATATCTCCTGTGAAAAAAATATGCGTGTTTAAAGCCTGTTTTTGGACCAATATGATATACACGTCTTCCCCAAAGAAGGGGTTAAATCGGTGCAGATAGCTGTAAATTATTATATACACAATAGACTCCACAAAACAATAATTGTCTTATCATCAAACCGTGCTATATTACGAGGGTCTCTGGAATGGCTGAACAAAGTTTTGGATCCATGCCAGACAACATGTTATAATGAAGTTATAATGAAGCGAGTTATAACAAATCTTCATTGTAACTACGCATTTATATAGCACCTATCAAGCACTCTGAAAGGCGCTGAAAACACGGGTCTTCGTTTCCTATATTCAATAAATATTTATAATCGAAAAGTCCGTAAAATATCAAGTCAGAATCATTTGGCTGGGCCGGTGCTCGGTGAGGTGTGTAAAACGCTCGATGCTGGAACTGCGCCTTTGTTGGGCGCTGGCGGTGACGGTGCCAGAATAGTTGTGTCTTCCGACTTCACGTGGCTGCCCAAAGAGTGCGACTCCTTCTTCAAGACGTTTAGCAGCAGCTGTGAGCTCTCAAGAATCTGGAATGAGAAGAACAAAGAAGGAAATCAGTCTATGGTAACAGAATATTTGTGTCATTGTGGATCAATGTAATTCTATGGAATGTTACAACATGTTGGTTTGTTTGTACATGTGCACTTGCTATAGCGCCCCTTCAAGCTCTCTCTACTTAGAGGCGCTCCCAAATGCAGAGCGGACACTGCATCGGAGTTTCACGCCGAAGCGCTGAGCAATTGTGAGTGAAAGACTTGCCCAAGGTCCTTACGCGGCAAGGTGGATTCGAACCTCGAACCTTCCGGCTCCAAGGCAACGACGCCACCACTACACCACCGCGCCCCATAATGTTGGTAATGTTCAGTGAGATATTTTGGCAATGGTGATTCATCTGGGTAATGGTTCAACATTTGGACAACGATGAGACATGGCATGCGCCACTTTAGAAACTCGTCACAGGCATATTAAAGGTAAATAATAATAATAATAATAATAATAATAATAATAATAATAATAATTGAAGTCAAAATCCTGACGCTATTATCACTATCAAAGCAAAATTGGACTTTGTGAATGTTTGCTAACTAGTTCTCCTTGGCTTTTAAGTTCTCGGACATTCAACCTCCATCTTCCTCTGGTGGCTGACTATTCGTGCGTCAGATTCAAGTTTCTGTGTGACCTTCCACAGTGTGTAACCTTCCGCACGTAAGAGCTTATTTTATTTAACAATAAAAATTATTAATACAATACTTTCGCGCATAAGAGCTTATGTATAAATAATAATAATAATACACAACAGTAGGGCCATTCCGGACTGGTTTTATAGCAGTAGTTAAGAGCGAAATCCCTAATGGATCCTAAATACCTCGAGGCAAAATAAGAAAAAACCAATAATAATAATAACAGTCGCACTGCTACAGTCAGGCTAATGTCACGGAAACAACACAAGATAGGAAAAAAAGGCAACAAACACAATCATAAGCCAACGAAGACAATGGAAAAAATACACAAACAACTCAGCCTTCCCTTCATCAGGTGGCATCTATCTTACACAAACCTTCATGTAGGCCGCTTCCGTCTCGGCGATGGTCCGATCGAAATCGTTTCGAGCGATGATCTTCCGACTCAAACCTTCGTTGACCTTTCCGAGTCGCTCCGTCAGAACGCGAATGTCGTTCTGCAGTTTCCGTTTCTCCTCCTCCTCAACCGCGATTTGGCGCCGGAGCTCGTCACGCTTCGTGCACAAGTCTTCGATACCTTTGGAAACAGCGCAGAAATAGTGAACACTTCATTATTGTAATTATTATTGTTGTTATTATTGTTATTACTGCTATTATCATACACATTTATTTCTACAAAACTGACAAAATCATATACAGACTGTAAGCAAAATGATCGTCTTCAACATCATTATTGTTATTATTATTATAAGGAATTTACAATGTACATATATGGGCAGTCAGAAAACGGGCAAGAGGGAGCACTTCCCCTCCCTGTAAAAATGACACCTAATTTTCAACTACTATGTAGTACATCAATTGTTTTATTAAATTTATCCGCACTAAAGTATAAATGATTCAAATGATGCACAAAGTGAAACTCATAAATCTACATTAAGAAACCACTAAGAAAGCTACTCAAGTTGTTAATTTATTGGTCAATATTTCAAGTGGATGCCAGAAATGGGGAGGGTGGTCTAATTTATATTATCCAGTGACGCCTGAGTGTGTTGTACATGTAAGTCGGCCAGATTGGGGATTTGTTTTCCATTACAGGTGGGGTTAAATGCCACTGAAATCAGGGACAAAAAGACTATCACATGCTCTATACGACTTCTTTTTTAAAGTTCACTGGCATTCTTCATATTTGCAAACCAATCTCTCATGCAGCATGCACTTATTCATGCCAAGCGGTCAAGAATGCAATGAAATGGATGCAACACAGAAAATAATTAATTATAAGGGGTGGTTGCTGGTATTTGATACACCCAAATGATATTGGGCATCAGATTACAAATCACAATAGATCACAAATGCTGAGTTGCAAAGACGACTGGTTCCACATGGAATGCAGTATGAAGCACATAATCGAAGGAAACTCAATTTCGCTGGGCAGATTTGTAGAATGGATAGAATGCTTAGATAAGACTTGTTTCCAATTATGGATGACATGGATCAGAGATAAACGAAGCACAATATGACTGGGCGATACCTTGGATCGTTGCTAAATTGATGAGCAAAGACTGAGCTTACTGCCTTAAGATAGACGCCAAGTCGCCAACAGAGAAATATCGTAAAGCGGGCGACAAAACAAACGGGCGATGAGCCAATAACGGATTCGCTTATACATTATCCAGCTGTTGCTTCATACGACGCTACATAAATTCACGTTGACGAAACGATTCATTCATATGGCATGTACACAAGTCCAGACCTGCTCCATTTCTAGTCAAAATACCAGTCTAAAAGTTCAGAAAACGCAACGAAATTTCTACTGACATTTAACCAATTCGCCGTTGTACGCTTGAAGAGCAGCACCTTGCTGTGACATGATTTATTTGACTGATATTTAAATTATTTTTCCTTGTCAACCAAATTATTTATCTCTCGAAGAAATTCAAACAAACCCTTTCCACGGACTTTAGATTTAAATTGAGTCTACACTTTCAGACGTAAATAAGTAAGTAATTAGCAAAACGCGCGGCCAAAGAGTAAGTATGTTATCACAAGCTAATCGTACTCCAGGAACTCTAAATTGAATTAAATTAATCATAAAGTTTAATGATAATTTACAGATTTCTTGAGTGTCCAAATAGCTGAATGGCACGGTAGGCGCATAAGGCTTCTAAAAATTAAAAACCTGTGGATGCTTAATATATGAAAAAAGAAGACATATGAGATAGAGAATTAGGCCTAAATGTAAAAAGAAAGCAAACCAAGAAAGAATTAGGCCTAATTATAGGCTACTTTAGTACTTTTGTCAAGTCACTTGGCTTCCATTGAACGTTAAACTTTTGGTCTATTATGAGCGTCCGTCAGAGATTTGCTTTAGGCCTAGACAATATTGTAGGCCTACGTTGAAAGGGACGGATTAAATAGTTTTTTCGAAAATAAGTTTAATGTCATCAATGATTTGGAACCGTTAAAACTCTCAACATAATTTTATATAGGCCTAGTTTAATTTTAATAATAGTTTAGGCCTACTGTCTGGCTAATTTTATAGGTGGGTGTACGTAACCATTAGGCTACTGTAACACGTACAGCGGGTCAGCTACAGATCGACTCAACGCGTAGTCTACAAAACGGTAGGCTAATTGCTTCATTATCTAATAGTAGGCCTATCTAATATCCGGCCCCCTGACCATTGCACCGCCCCTTGATGTTTTATGATAGCATTTTACCCGGAACTTTGGGTCTATTATTCGTTTTATATATTTTTATACAACGAAAGTAATAGGCCTATTATGTCGTCACAAGAAGTACGTGCAATAAAGGTATCATGCTAGCAGCAACGTGCTCATAAACAAAGCTAATGACGTAGCCTAACAACGTGTTTGTAGAACAAAGAAATGTCACAATATAAAGAATATATCAACAGTATATAGGCCTACGTAACTTAGCACTCCTAATGGCGTTGCAACACCGGTAGTGTTGTAGAATGAGCTCTAGGATAGGCCTAATTATCTTGATCGTCATAATACGAAGTCAACATTAATGCACGGCTGTTTTTAATCGTAGCATCAACTGGCTCATAACAAAGGTTGTGACGCTGCAAAATTGTAATACAAAGAGAAGTCGTCACAATACGAAGTCCATAAAAGAAATTAATAATCCAGCATCATAATAATTAGCCTATTATTGTAGACGACAAAATGAGTAGCGTAAAAATAAATAGTGTTTGTAAAACGGATATTTCGTCGCAATGGCCATAGCCCAAAGCTAGCATCATAATAATAGGCCTAGGCTATAATATAGGATAGCCTAGTATAGGATAATAATTATAGGCGTAGCCTACTATAATTACATTATTATAGCACTATCGTTTTGTATGTAAATTTGTATACTTGACGGACAGGGAGCCAACGTAGAACTTCCAGCATGTAAGTTGGCGCGTCACTGGGTTTTGATGTTTGGCCGATAAATCGCGCAGAATAGAACTATAGTATACGGTCAAGCAGGGCCGGCCTTAGCCCAAATGGCGCCCTAGGCAAGGCATACATTTGGCGCCCCAGGCATAGGCCTGCATTTGGCGCCCTTAGATTCCCACTCAATTGTTCAGCCCACGTCAGAATCTAAAGATATACGGCTATACGCTCACAAGGCCGTCATAATTTTATTTCGGGGGTGTTTTCTTGACCATGAATTTTGAGGTCCATACACGCTGCGGTCGACTTTTTGGGCGAAATTTTCTGACGCCTTTTTGTTAGTCGTCGAATTTTCCAACGTCCAAAAACACTATTTTTCGAGATTTTCGACTATTTTCTGCTCAAAATTACATTGCACACTGTCATGTGCTAGAAAAATGCACAGGCCTAATTATTTCATTTTTACATTGTTTCATCTCGGGGGTGTTCAAACACCCTAAACATCCCCTAACTATAGCTACGGCTTTGTACGCTCAACTGAGTAATTCATTTTAATTTCTGTATTAGTACACTGAAGGCTGGATACTATTCAATTTCATGGAGAATGGATACGTTAAAATATATTAAAATAAACTCTTGTTGAAATGGCGCCCTCTTTGATGGAAATGGCGCTCCCAGAACTTGGCGCCCCATGCAACTGCCTGTTTTTCCTATGCCTAAGGTCAGCCCTGCCTCAGTTACGGCACCTTTCTTGAAGACACTGTCGTCCCTAGCCTACTAGACTATTTATTTAAATCTGAATAAAGGGCAGGATGTAGACCTAATGTTGTAATCTCATCTTCATAGGCCTACTCAGCAAGGCCAACTCCCATTTTATAAATTTAATTTCTTGCAACATCTTCACTGTCGAAATTGAGCGTCGCGTATTCTAACTTCTGTCTCATAAAGCAAAGATACTATGGAATGCCGTCAAAAATCGAATTTTATTTGTCGATATAGAATTTATGCTGTCCTTGAAATTGAATTAGGCCAGCCTGAACAGGTGCAATGAAATCAATTATTTTAAATTCTTTCCATTAGCGAAAGTCTTGAGTTTAAAAGAATACAGTGTAAAAAAAAAAAATTCGCCGGTGCCGCGGCGCCCCCCAGAGGCTGCGGCGCCCTAGGCAACTGCCTACTTTGCCTATAGCTAGGGCCGGCCCTGCGGTCAAGGGAGTCACTCATGCAGCCGTGCAGAAAACGGAGATAGCAGAGCTATTTAAAGACATTTCTGGACTGCGCACTGCACAGCCTTTTCCCCTATCTATCCTCCAAGGCAAATTACTCCCAATCGGATGACAGTGATCTTTTCGCTATTTCTAGCTGCACAGATCGAGTGACAAAGGTGCTTAATGCTTATACAGCTGCTGCACAAATCCATTTGGAACTGCAAATTTTGTCAAGAACTGCACGTTAAAAATGCCCTTGGCGATTGGCGATATTAACAATTGTCGAGGCGAGCTTCAACGAAAGAATAATACATGTACACCGTGAGTCAAAAAAGTAAGCCAAATTGTTTTTCATATATCTCTAATGCCTGATAACATATCACGCTAAAAGTTTCCAAATATTTAAAGAATTGGACCAAGAATATGATTCCAAATTTTCATGAGATAAAGTTGAACGGATAAAAAGATATGAATCTTTAAACTTCATATGCCGAAATTGCCGTTTACAAGCAATTTTCTGTCAGATTCAGTAACATGTAAGTCAAACTTTTTCTCATATCTCTAATGCCTCATGATCAATCATTCTAAAAAATTTCCAGATATGTAGATAATTGAGCTAGCAATATGACCCCAACAGTATGATTTGATTATTTAATTAAATAAGATGCTCAAAATGTCGTCCTTCAGCTTGCACGCAAGCCTTGAGGCGCAGGCGCCATTAGGCAACAGCATCGTCGATTATCCTCTGGTCCAGGCCATCCCACACTTCCAACAAGCGTTGCTTCAGATCGTTTATATCATGGATTGTTGTCTGGTAGACCCGGTCTTTCATCATGCACGCTCCACACTTTATATTCCGTAAAATTTTACTCCAGGATCACTGAAGACCAAAATTGGGAATTATCAGGCATCAAAACTGCAGCGAACACCATAACAGATTTGCTGAAAACTGAAATTTCGGAGATGAAGTTCAAATATTCATATCTTTCTATCCGTTCAAATTTATTACATGATATTTTGGAATCCTATTCTAGGTTCAATTATCTAAATATCTGGAAGGTTTTAGTATGATTAATTAGCTGGCATTGGAGATATAATAGAAACGGTTTAGCTTACTTTTTATTGAATCTGACAAAAACTTTTTTAGCGTGATATGTTATCAGGCATTAGAGATATATGAAAAACAATTTGGCTTACTTTTTTGACTCACGGTGTATAAAACTTCCAGCAGTTTCCTTGAACAGTTGCTATAAACATTTGAGTGAATATAACAGCCATGCTGTTTTGCCCCTTCCAGCTGCAGTCTAGAATCTGGAGAGGTCAAGTCAAGGAGACATTAGATATGGTGGTATAGGCCTATGCCGTGTATACCTTGGTAATCGTCGTTGACGATGGAAGTTATGATGGTTTTACAGTTGGCATAAAATAAAGACATTATGGAAACACCGACTCTGGAATGACTGGACGTTTCTGGGAACCACAGATATGAGCACCGCACATCGACCAGGACAAGATCGAGCTTACTCGAGAAAACGCTTAAACCGGTTAATATCTTTTCCAGGAGGAGGAATGGGTGCATAATATAGGAACCAGCTGACGTCCTCCATTTATTACTCCAGTTCTCGCTGTTACTCCAGTTCTCGCTGTATTGGAGACTAAAAAATTACAGAGGGATGGTAGTATCATGGTATATATTATTACCAATGCGTAAACAGACGGTGCATGGATAGCCTATATTTAATTACCGGCATCGCTCTATTGGTCGGTTTAACTCCGTCGCTGCTCTACTCTGGCAGTGCCAGTCCCAAGCCTGGAGAAAGGAGGAGGGCGACACTAATCATCATTGATATATAACACAGTGTCATTAAAAAGCAACAAGCATCTATTGGTCGGTGTAAATACATAAGATATTCTGACATCTGGTGTAAATGCACCGAAGCTTGTAATTTTCATTTGCGGGTGATTATTGTGCTCATGTGGTGCACACGAGTCCGCAAAACTCGTCTGTTTACGACTGTTCTGCATGCTATGATGAAAGCAAGAGAAGAAATGCAATGACGACAAAATAACAGGTCTGCAGTGCTCTCTTCTTTCTCCCCCCGTTTCTGCCCCATTCTCTATATACCCTCGGCTTTCGCTTTCACCCTCTCTTCCAATGCTTCTCTGTTTTGTTCTTTCCCCTCTCCCGTGCTCTCTTCTTTCTCCCCAGTTTCTGCACCATTTTCTACCCTCGACTTTCGCTTTCACCCTCTCTTCCAATGCTTCTCTGTTTTGTTCTTTCCCCTCTCCCGTGCTCTCTTCTTTCTCCCCAGTTTCTGCCCCATTTTCTACCCACGGCTTTCGCTTTCACCCTCTCTTCCAATGCTTCTCTGTTTTGTTCTTTCCCTCTCCCGTGCTCTCTTCTTTCTCCCCAGTTTCTGCCCCATTTTCTACCCACGGCTTTCGCTCTCTCTCTTCCAATGCTTCTCTGTCTCGCTCTTTCCCCTCTCCCGTGCTCTCTTCTTTCTCCCCCGTTTCTGCCCCATTTTCTACCCACGGCTTTCGCTCTCTCTCTTCCAATGTTTCTCTGTCTCGCTCTTTCCCCTCTCCCGCGCTCTCTTCTTTCTCCCCCGTTTCTGCCCCAGTTTCTACCATCGGTTTTCGCCCTCTCTTCCAATGCTTCTCTGTCTCGTTCTTTCCCCTCTCTCGTGCTCTCTTCTTTCTCCCCAGTTTCTGCACCATTTTCTACCCTCGACTTTCGCTTTCGCCCTCTCTTCCAATGCTTCTCTGTCTCGTTCTTTCCCCTCTCCCGTGCTCTCTTCTTTCTCCCCAGTTTCTGCACCATTTTCTACCCTCGACTTTCGCCCTCTCTTCCAATGCTTCTCTGTCTCGTTCTTTCCCCTCTCCCGTGTTTTATATCTTTATAATAACAGGATCCCTCATTAATTCTTGCTTTCAAGTTTGCCCGTTCTTCTCGATAACAACAAATCCCTCAGAGGTTTGCGTGCGATTCTGAAGCCGTATACTTGTGTGGAGTATTATAATATTTATATAGGCCTACTCATAAAGAGTACTTCCATGATTTAAGACTCTTTGACATGTGCACGATGTTTATTATAGTCAAGCCTCCCACGTTATTTTTCAGAAAATCGTCAACATGGCCAAAAAATAATAGTCAACATGCAAAAAATGCTAGATGGGCAGGTTACTTTTTTGTTGCTTTACGTTTTTGAATCGTGAAAAAACGGTGGGTGGCCTCACTAAAAGTGATATTTATAACTTTTGTTCTGTTTGAAACATCTTGATGAAATCTGGCCATCATACCTACATGTACGTGTAAATATGAATTGTCTGTTAGCCTGCAAAATTTCATTTCTACATTCTTGCTTCTGGCCATGGATGGTGTTGACAAAAAACCTTACTTTTTGGCCCACCCTGTATGTATATATTTATACACACACACACACATATATAAATACATGCATCTTTTATACATGCATAGACTATACAATATATATATATATATATATATGTATGACCGACCAACAAATGTAAGTAATTGGCTATTGATCGTGTCGAACATGATGAACTCTTGTATGTTCGTCTAAACCGTTAACGGCAAAGAAACGACGTGAGCCATGCTATTTATGCGTGCACACATTATTATAGTTCACACGACATATATATATATATATATATATATATATATATATATATACCAAGCCTATATATAGTGCATATTGGTGGATATTAGTACAAAATTACTACACCTGCGGCAATTATATCAAGTTTACGCAAGTCCTTCATATAATAAAAATTTATATTATGGCGTAAGGCCTGTCTATACATAAAAACATGCATCATGCAATCGTTGGAAATTGGGATTAGTGGGTTGGGTGCATGAACACAGCCAAAGGCACTTGGTAAAACGTATAAGCCCTAAATCCATTTTAATAGAACTCTAGGGTGAAGATAAATGTGGCTTATTAACTAGTCTAGAACAGGGGCGGATACAGAAATTTTCGAGAGGGGCCACAATTTTCGGTGATCTATGCCGAAAAAATCTGATGACCTATTTTTTTAGTCATCCGGCTGAAATGTCCAAAAAGTGGTACCAAATGGGAGGCTAGGTCCCATGCAATTTTTAAATAGGGCCCCTGAACTAGAGTGTCTGCTTCCTAAACAAATTGGTGCAGGCTGTTTTTGAGGAATTTTTAGAACTGCACAACTCATTCTTTCCTTCCATCATCCATGGTAAATTACTTCCAATCGCAGGACAATGACCTTTTTTGCTAGTTTTAACTGCACAGCAGTGCTTCTACCGCTGCATAAGCTTAAATAAACTTATCTTTTACATTATATATATATATATATACATACATACAATCTCTGTTTGCTTATTGATGATATTTCCATCAATCAAGTTGAATCTACAAAATTCTTAGGTGTGCATATAGATCAACATTTGACCTGGAAAGTTCATATTAATCAAATTGCAACTAAAATTGCTAAAAATATTGGTATTATTTCCCGCGTTGCTTATATCTTGCCAAAGACAATTAGAATGAATTTGTATTATACCCTTGTCTACCCCTACCTCACATATTGCAACCTTGTTTGGGCATCGACATACGAATCCAGGCTTCATAAACTTGTAATCTTACAGAAGAGGGCTGTTCGTATAATTGCGGGTATTCGTAAACGGGAACACACTGGCCCTTCCTTTAATGAACTTCATCTCCTGAAAATTGACCAGATAAAGGATCTCCAAATTAGCGAGTTCTTTTTTCGACTCGAACACGGTCTCCTTCCTTCGGTATTCCAAGGTTACCTCCCTCACGCCTCTGACATCCATTCGCATTTCACTAGGAATTCATCTGCTTTTCGCCCTGTCAAAGCTCAATCTAATACTAGGCGGTTTACTATTAAATCTTATGGCACTAAAGTATGGAACACAATACCAATTGACATTCGTCAATCGAGTAGTCTGCAGGTATTTAAAAAGAAACTTCGTGTTCTTCTACTCTCCTCCACTAATGCTACTTGAAGTGCACATGACCATGTGTAGTTAAGATTTTAGTTAAGTACTTAGTTAAGTTTGTTTCTCTATATGCTCTTGACAATATAAGCTTTTCTGCAATCTGTCATCACCTAATTTGTTTTAGTCTCTTTCTTTTAAGCTATCTTGATTAATTTTTCTTGGGACTTTTTTACTTGGGTGACCCTTCCCAGCGGGATGTCCATCCCTTTTGGGCCCCCCTTTGTAGCCAATGCATGCATGTTTTGTACTTTTATTGTTTTCTTGTTTTCTGGTTGCAATAAAGTGAATTGTATTGTATATATTGTATTGTATACACATACATACATACATACATACATACATACATACATACATACATACATACATACATACATACATACATACATACATACATACATACATACATACATACATACATACATACATACATACATACATACATACATACATACATACATACATACATACATACATACATACATACATACATACATACATACATACATACATACATACATACATACATACATACATACATACATACATACATACATACATACATACATACATACACACATACACACACACACACACATACATACATACATACATACATACATACATACATACATACATACATACATACATACATACATACATACATACATACATACATACATACATACATACATACATACATACATACATACATACATACATACATACATACATACATACATACATACATAATATACAATGTACAAGATATAAGATGTCGTATAATAACATACAGCTGCATTTGATACGTCCTTCTTCCTATGTATACGCTCGGAAGTCCACACACGCACACATCATGACAGGACGTCGATTGCTAAGCATGACTGTCCGTGGCGTTGAGCAATTGTGAGTGAAGGACTTGAGTCTCAAGGTCCCTACACATCACTGCTGTTGTTGTTGCTGCTGCTGCTGCTGTGGCTGCTGCTGCTGCTGCTGCTGCTGCTGCTGCTGCGGCTGCTCGGGGACACGAGGCTCGTCGAACCCTGCTCTCAGCGTTACAGGCCGACCGCTCTAACCAATCGGCAACCATGGATGCACCGCGCCTCTTGAGCATGTATCGCTCGCCTATATATAGCCGCGCATGTGCGTACATGTATTACATGGACAGTTGGACACACAGCACACGAATTATATATATGCAAGTATAATAGTATATATATTTATATACACATGAACACACATATATATATATGCGATGCCTGTATATATATACGTATGTATATGTATTCACGTATATATATATACCTATATATATTATATACACGCGCTTACATATATATACACACATACATATATTTACACACATAGCCTACACATACATGTATATATATATATACTATGTTATTTTTGTATACATATACGTATATATAAGAAGCTATATTTGCGTTTGTGTATATATACACACATAATTATATTGTGTATATAATACATACACACACTCATATATATATATGCATATATATGTATATATATATATATATATATATAGCCTTTTCGGCTGGTGAGGCGTGCGTCGCCGGAGCTGGCATCTGCGTCATTTGATTTCGTGTAGAGCGAGCGTATCCAGTGGCAACCGAATATCATTAGTTGCCAATCGATTGAAGGCGAGGAGACAGAGGAGGAAGGAGGAGGAGGAGAGGAGGGAACCAGAAATGAAGTGCTTGGAACCGAGTACTGCCAGAGAGACAGACAGGGGCAGACACAGGCGGACAAGCAGACGGAGCCAGCGTGACAAAGACGCGTGCAGCTAGAAGGAGGAGATAGGCGGAAAGAGAACGTCCGCGCGCCGCGACGGGTTGTACTTATTATAGACGGGGGAATTTTTCCGGACTCTTTCGCGGACATCTAGTTCGCGATCCGCTGCATTCGATCATCTGGATCGGGACGATGATCGAAGGACGATGATGATGATGACGACGATCCGTTATTCTTCTTCCGAGCTCCGAGGATTCGCTCCAGCGGATTCGATTAGGCGGCGTCTCCTCAACGGGTTCTTGTGTACCCCGCAGCGCGCTACAAGACGCGGCTGCATGGACGCTGCTGGCAGCACAACACGCGGCTGTATGCTCGTAGTATAACACGCGGCTGGACATTCGCAATTTATAGAACACGCGGCTGAATATTTGTAGTATAACACGAGGTTGGATATTTTCAGTTATATAACACGCGGCTGTAGGTTCCTAGTATAACACGCGGCTGAATTTTCGTAGGATAACACGAGGGTGGATATTTGTAGTTATTATAACACGCGGCTGTACGTGCTTAGTATAACACGCGGCTGAATATTCGTAGTGTATATATAATAGCACGCGGCTGTATACGTTCGCAGTTTAAGACGCGGCTGGACGTTCGCTCCGACCAACGTACATACTCACTCATCGATTTTCTGCGCCGATTCAATCTAGATCCTCCCGTCTCTCTCCTGGCTCCATCGCTGCCATCGTCAACGCCAGCAGCAGCAGCAGCAGCAGTAGCAGCTTCTGCGGCAGGGCAATCGTCGCACCAGCAGCAGCAGCGGGTCAGGTCTAAAACTGCCCGCGGAGTAGAGCGATGAGGTCGAAGACATGGGCAATCACCCTTGCCCTTCTGTCCCGGTTGATGGTGGGAGATTGCCTCGGACCGCCTACTCTTCATCGGCCCTCCTTCCCAGCAGGTGAGTGCCGTAAATAGCCTTGTTTCCATTTCTACATTTCGACTCTTGTTTGTTTATCATCTGGTGAATATCTTAAACACGGCGACCCTATACTTCTCCGTGGTAGTGGTTTCAGTTTGACGACGCTGTGATAACATTGACGTTGCCCTTCCCAGTCTCCGAGGCTTGGGACTGGCACTGACAGAATACGTACGATGGTGGAGTTATTTACTTCTCCGTTGTTAGACCATCGAGCGTCTACACTGTGGTTTAGGTGCTTTGTCTTCATACCCGAATGAATTTTCCTTAGGGTTATAGGCCTTCTCCCCCTTTGCTCGTAAACTCTATAGCAGCTACATTGAACAACAATGCCAATGATAGTAACAATACTAACAGCAATAACAACAATGACAGCAGTGACAAACGCAGCAGGTGTAAAATGGCAACATCAATGAGGACACTGAGTGTTATGAAAAAGGATTCGCTATAATTATTACAGTCTGTCCATCTTTTTGGAATACCCTAAGTTACCTATAGCGTGCTCAGTCTGCGTCATGAACCTTTTGATCTTTCTTTGCCTCTTTTGAAAGCGTTTGAAAACCATTCTCTGTAATTGTGATTTGGTGCTGTCAGGTCGGGAGCACCTCTGAGGAGTTCACCTTAAATTGGCGCTATATAAATTCGTTATTGCGATTGCGAATGAGATTGCGAACTCGTTATAAACTGGTATTCATCCGTTACAATGTTACAATGCTTTCTCTGTTTACCATGCATGGATCCCATGCATTAACACGCAATTGATTATCAACTGCATGGCATTTTACTCAGTGTAACGGGCATTGAAGAGTTTCTCGCATTTAGAATTGTTAATCTTCCCACTCCTCTTGGCTCTTCTCCTTCCCTTCTTCCTTCCATTGACCTCTTGACCTGATTTACTTCCACGTGCTTCTGCAAACCATTCACTCATCTAGTCCTATAATACCTCTGACTTATTTTCCCCTTTACAAATGTATCGACAGTTTTTTTGTCTCTTTCTATTGTATACTTTGACTTAATAACCGCGTGAACGCGAACTCGGCGTCTCCTCTTGCCTTAACTTCGTCTTTACTTTCCCATCCATTTCCTTCCAACTTCTTCCACTCCCTTCCCTTACCTATCCCTTCCCTCATTCCATTCTCATCATTCAACTTTCATTCCATAATTTCCATTACAATCCCTTGCTTTCTTTTCCATTCCACTACCTTCCATTCTATGGCCTTCCATTGTCTGCAATACCATTCCCATCTAATGCATTCCTCTGTCTTTCCTTCAATCCCTTCCATTCATTCCACAATCTCCCATTCTTTTTCATGCCACCCACCTCCACTAAAGTCCCATTCATTCTGCTCGAGTTCCATTCTCAATTCCATCCCTTCCATTTAATTCTCTTTCCATCTGATCCCCTTCCTTTTCCCTTGGCCTTGCCTTTCCTTTCACCTGCTCATTTCTCTTCTCTTTCCTCTTCACCTTGCCTCAGGACTGTTTTAAAGGAATTTTTAGAACTGCACAAATCCTTCTTTGCTTTCCCATCCTCCATGGCAAATTACTCCCAATCGGAAGACAATGACCTTTTTTGATAGTTTTAACTGTACAGGAGTGCTTCTACAACAGCACAAATCCATTAAACTGCACATTTTGTGTACAGCTGCACGTTAAAAAAAGCCCTGCTTGCCCTACTCCTTCTCCTTTCACTTCCCCTTCCCTTACGTAGATCGAAATGTTTTCGTGTGCGAATCGAGGTGACCCAACCATCGGAAACTCTAGCGGCGACATCGAGCAACAGTAACAACAATGACAAGAGCAGCCACATTAATAAAAATAATAACAACAACAATGAGGACAACGGCAGCAACAGCAACAGTGGCACAAATGACAACCAGCGGCCATTCACCTGAACACTGGCGGTCAACTCAAAAAATGATCAGGGTAAAATGCTGTCGCTGTAAAATGCTGTATACGGACGCTTCAGAAAAAATTCGTGTAGGCCTATATTATATTCAGCGTTTTATAGCCTAGGGCCTACTCGGTGGATTGAACGGTCTCCGAAAAATCATATGTGATTTCCGTTGTGTTGCCAAAATTGTTAACCCAGATTAGTTTTGATGGAGGGTGACAGTGTGTGAGACTAATGTTTAATCTAGAGTTCTAGACGACTCAGAGGGGAAGTCCCCCACCCCAGAAATGCCATTCCTCCATAAATATCCGAGATGTGTTGCTTTGTTTGTTTGTTTGTATGTGCACTTGTTATAACGCCCCTTCAAGCTCTCTCTACTCAGAGGCGCTCCCGATGCAGAGCGGACACTGCATCGGAGTTTCACGCCGAAGCGCTGAGCAATTGCGAGTGAAGAACTTGCCCAAGGTCCTTACGCGGCGAGGTGGATTCGAACCCCGAACCTTCCGGCTTCAAGGCA
>OX243822.1:9774465-9781965 GCA_945859605.1 Lumbricus rubellus | reverse complement strand
TAGATAGGCTACTCACGTATAATTATGCATTTGACGCAGACCGGTATGAAAATGGAATAAAGGTGACAGCAACTGCAGTGGTTTGGATCTGGTGCAAAATGAGTTTATCGAGTTCATCCAGCTCAATATGATATTCAGTCAAGACTGTTAGGAAGACTATGAGCTATTTTACCTGGCACTGATATTCTTAAAAGGAGTATAAAGTAAGGGAGATCTGTGCATATCCATGCCTTTGGAGTCCACACTAGAGCTAGATGGATAGCAAGGTCACAAACAAGGTTAAAAGATACTTATTTTACTCTCAATAAATCTCATCAAATGCGAGTTGTCAGCTCTCCCAGAGTTCAAGTCAATTGTTAAGTTTACATTCAGTGTCTGTACACACATGCATGTGCCACACCTGATCCTCGCAACGTCTTGAATCTTCTGCATGAGTTTGATGCATACAGACAAACAACTAAACTGTTATCGATTCAGCAATCAATTCCTTCTGTAGTCATTTGTAGTATCTAGGTGAAATACTAATTGGTCACACTTTCTCTGATACAATGGTTCCTCTGGATTTGAAGGAAGCAATAGTCATGCACAGCCCTAAGTAAAGAAACCCATGGACAAACTCCTCGGCACGTTGTAAGTTTATACTGCATGGACATGACACTGTTGCTATACAAATGCTTCGGTGGTTGTCACAACATATTTAGCAGTTTCTTGTGGCAATTGGAATATCACAGCACTTTTTGGCCCCAAAGACCTTCACCCTAGCATTTGAGAGAGCATTTCTGAGTATGCTAGTGCTGAGATATGGGCAGAGCGTCTGATGGTGGTAAACAGTGCCGCTGATTTATTCAATGGTGTTCTTGGTCACTATGAAAAACAGAATAAATTTATGTCATAAGTTGCTGAGAGGCACCGCAGGACATTTCTAGTTACTAAGGAGTCTACTATTGCTCACCAGTAGTGCTGGGCTCAATTGCTCATCACTAACTTAGCAATAATGAGCACCCTGGATAGTTGTGTATCTTACGCATTGAAACGTCATGGAATTTAACATTGTCCAATGCTAAAAACTTTAACCGCGTCAAGCTACCAGTAATTTTTTTTAGAATGCTTCCAAATTTTGTGAGCCTTATTATTTCAACATTGAAAACATATTTTGGGGGTGAGAAGATACAAATTACAAACTTTTATTTTGAGTGGCACCCTAACCTGCAGGTGTCGTCTTCATGTTAGAACGTACTGTTACGTACATGTACTTGATGCAGTGTAATTCTCGTCATGCATTCGTCTTTCAACGCCTCTTCTTCATCGTTTGCCCCTCTATACTCTCCTCAGTCATCCCATTTCCTCCTCTTTAAAGAGTATACCCTACTCTTTCTCCTCATCTTCTTCCTCTTTCTTCCCTCTTTCCTACCCCTCTCTCTCCTCATCCTTCAGCTTCTCCACCTACTCCACAATCTTGCCTCCCTTCCATGGTTTGCCACTTTCTTTCTCCACATGATTCAGCTCCTTCTCTAATTCCGACTTTCTCTCCTCTTTCGCTTTCACTTCTCTTTCCTCCTCTCGCTCCACCCTTTTCGTCTCTCTGCTTCTTTGCATGTCTCTTTTGCACGTTTTGCCCTTCTACATTTTCCTTCATCTCTTCCTCTCTCTCTTCCTCTGCCTCCTACTCTGCTTCCTCTTTCCTCCTGACCTTTCTCTTTCCTTTTCCCTCATCTTCCTCTCTTCTTCCTCACTCCTTCTTGCTCCTTCACTACTTCCTCCTCTCTTCCTCTTTCACTTCTTCATCCTCCTGTCCTTCCTCCTTCTACTTTTCTCTTTTTCCACCTTCTCTCCTTCCTCCCCTCTTCCTCCTTTATCCTTCATTCCTCCTCCTCCTCCTTCTCTTCCTCCTCTCCACCGGTGCAAGGTCGTGTTCTTTAACCAGGTCAGAGAGTCTTTGTCTCCGACGCACGACCCTTTCCTTTATCTTCTCCATCTTCATCTTCATCGCTGCAGACAACGCAAGTTCGATTCCACGAGGAATCGATTGAGAAATGAATTCATCCTCTGCCAGACAGATGAAACATCAATTCTTCTTCTAGGCATGTCACAGACCAGACATGTCTGTCTGTCTGTCTGTCTGTCTGTCTGTCTGTCTGTCTGCCTTTTTTGTCAATATTTTTGTGCTTACTTGTTTATCAGATATGTCGGTCTTATAGGATGCCTGACTGTCTGTGTGTATGTATGTATGTATGTATGTATGTATGTATGTATGTATGTATGTATGTATGTATGTATGTATGTTTTTATGTATGTATGTATGTATGTATGTATGTATGTATGTATGTATGTATGTATGCATATATGTATGTATGTATGTATGTATGTATGTATGTATGTATGCATGTATATATGCATGTATGTATTATGCATGTATGTATGCATGTATGTATGTACATATTTGTGTATGCATTTGAAACTATCCCATGTCGATCACATGTATCTCCCTACTCTCAGTGTATGGTCGGCGCGTTCATTAAGAATTATGGCAGTGTTGAATTTGCAAATTTTCCTCTGACTGTCATAATTGTTGCCAATCTCTCCAGTTTCATACCTGAAGGTGGATTCAGTCCTCCTTGCCAATGCACTTGAATGCAGCTTCAGGTGGCAACCCAAAACACGACACCCAATGGTATCAAGCCAGTGGCGCCCTGTGCCTAAGGTGTCGATTATTTTATCGATCATTCAGGCTGGCGCAATATTGGCATTGCGCTCAACTCGAAATCCTCGCGCCTGAAGCTCTCGGTGCCAATAAAAATAATAATACAGTACACTGAGTACAAGAGATATGCCAAACTAAAGGCATATTATGCATGCATGCATGCATGAATACATACATACAATGTCATACATAGATACATGCATACATACATACATACATACATACATACATACGTACATACGTACATACGTACACACATATATACATACATACATACATACATACATACATACATACATACATACATACATACATACATACATACATACATACATACATACATACATACATACATACATACATACATACATACATACATACATACATACATACATACATACATACATACATACATACATACATACATACATACATACATACATACATACATACATACATACATACATACATACACACATACATACATACACACACACACACATACATACATACATACATACATACATACATACATACATACATACATACATACATACACACATACATACATACATACATACATACATGCATATATGCATACATACATACATACATACATACATACATACATACATACATACATACATACATACATACATACATACATACATACATACATACATACATACATACATACATACATACATACATACATACATACATACATACATACATACATACATACATACATACATACATACATACATGTACATACATACATACATACATACATACATACATACATACATACATACATACATACATACATACATACATACATACATACATGTACATACATACATATCGCTCTACCTATACAGGTCATTCATCCCCATGGATACCTGAATGTCGACTATTCAACTAACTGCTGTTGATGTGCTTGTGCCTGGACCCGCCTTCCGGGATCATATATCTGTTATAGAGGCGCCTCATAACTGCCGGTTTATGACGTCATCAGCAAAGACTAAAGCTACACCCAACCCCCATAACATAGCCACAAGATGGCGTCGTAAACACTGCTCTGAATAGCAACTGTGCTTTGACTATATATGAGAAGCCGCTGAGGCTCAGGCCTGGGCCTAGGTCAGGAGCGCCTCTGAGTAGTTTCTTTAAAGGGGCGCTATATAAATTACATAGATGGATAGATAGATTGATAGATAGATAGATAGATAGATCGATAGATAGATAGATCGATAGATAGATAGATAGATAGATAGATAGATAGATAGATAGATAGATAGATAGATAGATAGATAGGTAGGTAGGTAGGTAGGTAGGTAGGTAGGTAGGTATTAGTTAGGTAGGTAGGTAGGTAGGTAGGTAGGTAGATAGGTAGGTAGGTAGATAGGTAGGTAGATAGATAGATAGATAGATAGATAGATAGATAGATAGATAGATAGATAGATAGATAGATAGATAGATAGATAGATAGATAGATAGATAGATAGATAGATAGATAGATAGATACAACAGGATGAATGAAAACTCTCGGTAATGCGATTTGCACCGACACTTCTTCTGTGGCTAGCGGAGCGTGACAGGGTGAAAAATTTCAATCTTCCGCTTGAGTTATATCCGTTCAGACGATTTTTTGTCCACTCTGTAATCGCACTGCAGAGTTGGCGAGCACAGCAGAGAGGCAAAGAGGCTGTGTTCACGTGATGGGGCGTTCAAAAAATATCTCTGTACGCGAAACGTAAAAAAACCTACGCAACCTGTCACGATTTTGGTGCATCAGTCAAGGATGCTTGGCCCTCAGCTCGTACATGTGCAGCGTAGCAGCGTTTGGCTAAAGACAATCGCACTGCGTGCGGTGCGAGTCGGGTTTCGGATATTAAATATGCAATTTTGTAGTACGATGGTTGCGCAAAATGCATTCTCTAACTATCTATAGGTGCACGGTAGATTTCAGAAGTGAGGGGTGGGAGCAAAGATTTGAATTCTCCCCGAAAATTAAATAATCTCGTGGTGGAGTTTCCGAGACAAAAAAGTTGACGACCTTTTTTAGTCATCGAATTGAAATGTGAAAAATGCTATTTTTTCATATTTTCACGGGTCTGCTTGCCAAAAAACCAAACTTGCCCAAAATTTGGGGGGAATTTTCCCCCTATGGACCTCCGCCTCGTACGCCTATGTCTTTAACACACACAGTGCATCATGCAAGCATACAGTTACCACCACCGTCACCACTAGTCCACTACCATAGCCACCGCCACCACCACGTCCACGTACACACCACCTTCACCATCCCCACCATCGCCACCACCATCCTCTTTATGGAATAAATATGAAAATGGGAGACAGGTTGACTGAGTAAACGTATCATTCACTCTCTTTATGCTTTTATTTTACGACACCCATGCACTGCACACTGCAGCACGCGTTCAATATTCGTCTTTAACAATTAACGATTAATTGCACGATTATCTTCGCCCAACCCTCAGTGCAGATGAATAAAAAGACGCACGTCGAAAAGCGAATTACAACACTTTAACACTGCATCGGAGTTTCACGGCGTGAAACTCCGATGCAGTGTCCGCTCTGCATCGGGAGCGCCTCTGAGTAGAGAGAGCTTGAAGGGGCGCTATAACAAGTGCACATACAAACAAACAAACAAACTTTAAATTTTTGATGCTCTCGATTGCTCGTCTATAATATTATAGTGATTATAGTCAGTCAGTTAGTTTGTCACTCATGAACTAACTCCCTCCCCTCCATCCCTCCATCTCTCACTCACTCATTGAATCAATCATTCATTCATTCATTCTTTCTTTCATTCATTCAATCACAAATTCATTCATTCTTTTATTCATTCATTCATTCTTTAATTCTTTCATTCTTTCATTCTTTCACTCATTCATTCATTCATTCACTCATTCATTCATTCATACATTCATTCACTCATTCATTCATTCAATCATTCTTTCATTTATTCACATTCTTTCATTCATTCATTCATTCACTCTTTCATTCATTCATTCATTCACTCTTTCATTCATTCATTCATTCACATGCATATGTGTATTTCCGTTTATCTCTTTATTTCCCTGTGTCAATAATTCGTCTGTGTGTCTGTGTGTGTGTGTCTCACTCTCGTTGTATGTGTGTGTGTGTCTCTGTGTCACGTGTGCACCAAGACAACATACTCGAATCGCCGTCGACGCTCCCTGCACCTGATTTATGACCGATCCCTTCGTCGTCAAACTGGTTGTTAAGAATGCGCTTGGTCGCCTTCTTCTTCAACAATCCATCCATCTGTCCTTTGTCTCGCGTCTCTTTACGAAACCCTCTCTCTCTGTTCCACTCTTTTTGTCTCTCTGTCTCTCTGTGTATCTGTATCTTTGTATCTCACTGTATCTATCTGTATCTGTCTCTGTCTCTGTCTATGTCGCTGTCTCTTCTCTCTCTCTCTGTCTGTCAGTTTGTCTATCTGTCTGTCTGTCTGTCTGTTTACAAGTCTGCCTCTCTCCCACTCTATCTCGCTGCCTTCCTGTCTCTGTCTGTGTCTGTCTGCCTCTCCGGTCTCTCTGTCTCTGTCTCTATATCTCCCTCTCGCTCTACCACTGCTCTTTCCAAAACATAGCCCAGCCTTCTATCTAGCACTCGACTCCTCTACAACGCAATACTTCCCCTCATCCTCCCAATCCTCTCCTACCAATCAAAACCCCCACACCATCGTATTCCCCATTCCCAATTACAATTTCTTCAAGTAGCAAATGGATCGAAATCCGGCGAAATTCACCACTATCCCACACTTCCACATACAGGGTGGGCCATAAAAGTAATCCCTGCGGTTTTTTGCCCATATCTTGGCCAGAAGTAAGAATTTCGAAATGAAATTTTACAGGCTTAAAGACAATTCATATTTGCACATGATGGCCAGATTTCATCAAAATATTTCAAACAGAACAAAAGTTATATCACATTTTTTAGTGAGGCCACCCACCGTTTTTATGGCCCACCCTATACACACCCAACTCAGGACTCAGCGTCACGCGTAGCAGCATTTCCCATTCATAAACTATTGTCAAGCAGTACACGTCACGTGCACGCGCATGCGCCGCAGACGACGACGACGTTAAGCCGATGAAACATTCGCCTTCGGCGGCGTCGGCGTAGCGGACCAATCCATATCGGTGTGCTATCGGCATTAATCGAATCGCGCAGTACGCTCGCACGCAAGCACCGCCGTCGTATACAAACACACGCGCTTAACCAGTTCTATGGCACCCAACTCGGCTCCAACCACCCCCCCCCCCACACCACTCACCGCCTTGCGTCCTCCCTACCCCCCCCCCCCAACACTGCCATCGCCACGGGTGACCACTTGGTAGTCGACAGCAGCAGCTGGCGAATACAGGCACGGCCGACTAAATTTAGTCGGCCGTGATACAGGTCGGCTGTAGGAACGAATTTGACGACGAAGAAGGCGACTTAAGGCCCCTTCAGACTGTCCGACGCTGAACATGCGACCTGGGGATATTGCTCATTGACTCCTAGCGATGCTGTAGCTGGCGGTAATTTGTCATGCTTGATGGGTGCAATAAAATTTTACAAGGACTTGATTTCAGGATGGCGATTCTCTTGATGAAAATGATGATTGCCGTGGTGGTGTGGTGATGATGATGATGATTTAGAATTATGATGCCTATTAATATTCCTATTCTTATGATATTATTATTTTTAGTATTATCATCATCATCATCGTCGTCATCGTCATCGTCTTCGTCATCGTCTTC
>OX243822.1:9566965-9771965 GCA_945859605.1 Lumbricus rubellus | reverse complement strand
GACGATGAAGCGTCACCGCGTCACCGTTACCATAGCAACCGGCAGCCGCACGGCCGGCCGCACGTAGCGACGGACGAGAAGCCACCACCGGAAATGACGAGGATGGACTTCCGCCAGCAGGGGTCACCGCCATCGAGGTCATCTGCAGCACTGCACAGTAGCAGTTCAAGAAACCCTTCGACCCACAATGGGGGACATCATCGCAACCGTGGCAGCCCCCAGGTCGACAGGGAGGAAAGAGGCCATGGCGCGGGAAGCCAGGCCAGGTTCCAACCGGAAGAGATGGAACCGGAGCGTCCGGGTGAGGAGCAGCTGATCCGGACGGATCCGTACGTCCGCATCCGATCCGGAGTGGATAGCGTCCAGCCTATCGCGGCCGCCATTGCGATGCAGGAGAATCTTAATTCCATTGAGGAGGAGCAAGAGGAAGAGGAAGAGAAGGAGAAGGGCGAAGGAGAAGGAGGAGAAGTAGCCGATGGGGCTGGTCCACGACCTCGGCCACCGCCCGAGCACGTTCCAACTTCCGGCAAGACCCCGGTCCAACCGGAACCGCCGGTCCAGTCGAAAATCATCCACGTCGATTCCGCCGTCAAGGACAACGAGGTCCTTAAACAGTACGGAGGGGATGGGATGGAGAAGGAAGCGGTAGATGGGAAGGAGGTCCAGGCGGCTCTACTTCAGACGAAGATAAGGGAAGATGGCGAATCGACGACACTCACGGAAGTCTACTTTCTCGGTCAGTTTGGTTAGAATCAATCTGGTCTGATCTGTCAAGATCTGTTCTGATCTGTCAAGATCTGTTCTGATCTGTCAAGATCTGTTCTGATCTGTCAAGATCTGTTCTGATCTGTCAAGATCTGTTCTGATCTGTCAAGATCTGTTCTGATCTGTCAAGATCTGTTTTTATTTGATACATATTTCTGCCGTGAATGGGATTTGAACACTGGCCTCTCAACTGATAGTGTGACATGCTAACCACTGTACCACCAAGTACTCAAAAATCCAGCTTAACATAATCTATTATAGGCCCTAATTCTCATATAATACTTGAACGCGCACATACGTACACGATACTGTGTACTACAGGGACGCTACTCATAGCTTTACCACCTAGATCTAGGTTTTTCGGTCTTGTCTTGGTTTCTAGGATTTTTTTCTCAAGATCTAGCTTCTTTTCTCACGGACGTTTTCTGTGCTGAAATATGTACCTAATACTATATATAGCATTATCTGAAATATCACTTGCATATTTAAGGCATTTTCACAAAATTAGCACTCCGTCAGTGTGTAAAAACAGATGAAACTGTAGAAAAATGTCGCCAGCGTCAGATTTGTACTCAAAGTCAAAGACTATAAAGCCGTCACGAGAAAATGGAAGCGCAGGAGAAAAAAAAGCATACGTCTAGAGAAAATAAGTCCACGTTTTTCTCCACGTAAACCCAGACTAGCTACTAGCTTTTTCTAGCCTTTTTCTTAGACCGGCTCTGACCTTTTTTGACAATTCAGAGGGGCATCCATATGCGTACATGCATATCTGCTAGCTACGTGCGTATAGCCTAAAAACTTACACACATGCACACGCAAACATGAATATTCATTTGGCCTTGACCTTTGACCTTCACCTTTGCAGCTGTGGTCGCCGGATGTTCTGTTGCTGGTTTCATGGGACTCGTTCTCGCAGGCGTCTGCTACTATAGGTCAGTGGGTCATCTATCTACCAATCATTCGCTGCTATTATAGGTCAGTGGGACATCTACCAATCATTCGCTGCTAATATAGGTCAGTGGGACATCTACCAATCATTCACTGTTAATATAGGTCAGTGGGACATCTACCAATCATTCACTGTTAATATAGGTCAGTAGGTCAGTCACCATTCATTCGCTGCTATTATAGGACAGTAGGTCAGTCACCATTCATTCGCTGCTAATATAGGTCAGTGGGACATCTACCAATCATTCGCTGCTAATATAGGTCAGTGGGACATCTACCAATCATTCACTGTTAATATAGGTTAGTGTGTCATCCACCCTCACTTTCTTCTTGAACATGTAGCTGATTATGAAAACCCGCTTAGTGACAGCATTTTTCACACTGTGCTCAATCAGTAACTATAGTAGGCCTAATAGTAATAGTAATAGTAGCCTAATAGCAATAGCAATAGCAATGGCAATATCAGTAACTGTAACAATAACAATAAGTATTATTATTTCTATTATTATTTTAATTTTTATCTTATTTATATTTTTTTAGTTCAATTGCAATTATTATTGTTCCTAAGCTTACCGTCGTATTATGTTTTCAACGGTCTGTAGTGACACTATTAACAATGCAAACAATACAGCCATTTATTATTATTACCATTCAGCAGTTTAGACAAAGACATAGACATATTTTTTTTGAACCCAACAATGACGATGTTAAACGATGAATTAATGACTTTAGTTGACTGAATTCTTGAGAGTTGGCAGAAAACATAAGAAATATCAGAAAAAATAAAATTAAGGAAAATAATAACAGAAGGTAAATGAATAAATAAAGATAAAGAAAAAATAATAAACGAAAAAAACGATGGGGAAAATAAAAACGGAAAAAACGACGTTTTTGGGAGAGAATAAAAGCGGAAAAAAGTTCTTTACAACTATGGTAAAGACCGACACCAGCATAAAGATGTCATGGCAACTAATAGTTGCAATTGAGAAACAACTGTCATATAAGATCGTTAATGAAACGCCAAAACTTTGTCGGGTTGACATAGCGTTAAATGCTACCGTTTAAAAGGTGTTTATTTAGCCTACCATAAATGGCAGCCTTACCACGATTATTATAATCATCATCATCGTCATCATCATAACCACCATCACCACCACCACCACCACCACCACCACCATCATCATCATCATCATGACTATTACATCGCTAATATGCCATGAACAGCAACTCTTTTCTTATAATGACCAAGCATCAATCGACAATGCTTAGATGTAGGCTATATATAAATATTAAATAGGCTTACATGTATATGATGCATATAATATATATACATATATATATACATATATAAAAAATTATATATAGTATTAGATTCGTATTCATACGTAAATCTATCCATATAGACGTGCGCCCTCTGTAGACTGCGTAAGAAAGCGAAGGCGACATCTGACGTCGAGTATCCTGCATACGGAGTGACTGGACCAATCAAGGAGCGCGACAGTGGCGCCCCTGGCGACCGGAAGTTAGCACAGAGCGCCCAGATGTATCACTACCAACATCAGAAACAGCAGATGATCGCTTCGGAGAGGTGACTCATCCTTTAATATATCATCCACCGATTCATTCATCCATCCATTCAACCTTCCATCTATTCACCAGTCTATTCATCCATCCATTCATCCATCCATTCATCCATCTATTCATCCAACCATCCATCCGTCCAACTATCCATACATCCATCCGTCCATCCATCCATTCATCCATCCATTAATTCACCCATCCATTCACCCATCCATCCATCCATCTATCCATCCATCCATCCATTCACCCATATAGATTCGTCCATTCATCCATCGCCACGCGTCAGTGAGCATCTGATAAAGTACTTTGATCGTGGCGTTTGCTTCTTTTCAGGTTGAACAGCGACGTCAACAATCGAGGTGGATCTGACGCAGAGTCGGAGGAGGAGAACGAAGAGGGAGACTACACGGTCTTCGAGTGTCCAGGATTAGCCACGGTCAGTGTAACACTTCTTCTACATCTTCTTCTCAGATGGCGTTATGATGATGACGACGACAACGACGATTATGATGAGTATACTGTTGATGATGATGATGATGAGTAACGTTGATGACTATGATGATGATGATGATGATGATGGTGGTGGTGATGGTGGTCTTGGTGGTGGTGATGGTGATGGTGACGGTGATGATGATGATGATGATGATGATGATGATGATGATGGTGGTGGTGGTGGTGATGGTAATGATGATGATGATGATGATGGTGGTGATGATGATGATGATGATGATGATGATGATGATGATGATGATGATGATGATGATGACTATGATGATGATGATGATTATGGTGGTGATGGTGGTGGTGATGATGATGATGACGACGACAACCGACAACTACGACGACGACGACGACGACGATGATGATGACGACAATGACGACGACGACGACAAATCGAAGCCAAAGACGTGTGTCATGATGCTGACCGTCTCGACCGAACTGTTTTCAGAACGGGGACATGGAGGTCCGCAATCCGCTGTTCAGCGAACAGACTCCGGTAACGGCGCCTTCCGATGTTCCAGTGTCGCAGCAGGGAAGGAAGTAACCCACCCACGCCATCTGCCCGGGCCACCACCACCAGGGGCGCCTACTCTCCCGACGGACCGATCGACCGGGTCACCCTCGCACCACCACCGCCGCCGCCCAACCACAAGCATCTCTCGGCATATCTCGGAATCTCTCGACATCTATCTTCATCCTTCGGCATTCTTCGGCATCACTCGGCATCACTCGGCATTCTTCGGCATCTCTCGGCATCTTCCTGACCAAACGTGATCCGCGTATCCACCGTCGCATATAACAGGCCTACTCACCAGCCACTAATGACATCTTAGTCCGCCACCGCCACCACCTGCATGCCACCGAAGAAAAAGACGGACAGCAGCTGCTGCTGCTCTTCCTCCTGGATCGATAATCTTCCACTGGATACTTCTTTCACCGGCCATCGTCATCACCTACCCCCTCCCAACCCTCCGAAGGGGGGTCGATTGACACCTTAACTACATTCGAACAATCTACACATTCATCGCATTCTCGTTTAGTTTCAGGGAGATTTCAGACACCTAAATCGACCTCTGCCTGTCTGCCTGCCTACCTGTCTATCTGCCTGTCTGCCTGCCTGCAGCGTTGTCCTTCTTTCATATTTCTGATATAGTGTCTGACCTCCACTGTCTACCTACAGACTCTACACGAAGATGCTTAATTTTCCGCCATGAATAGCCAGCAAACGATTTCATATAAATTATAATGTGTAAGCTTATATGCACTTTAAAAATGGCAAAATAATTATAGACCAGCCTCATGCAATTATGAAATATGCATGTTCACAACTTCTCAATTTCATTTCAAAACATTTTTAATTGGGAATGTTGACCAAGTTTCATAACAGACCTATTTTATAATTTAAAAAATTATGTGAATAGATCGACATGCGACACTGCTTAATGTTGTGCGTATTCCAAATGCATACACAAATATTACACATGCGACATAATAGGCCTGTGTTATGTTCGAAAGGCCGACTGAATACTGTAACAAGCTTGTGGAAACTGGATAGGGTTTACCAGCCAAAATTTGATGTACTTACCTGCAGAGACTCTATAGGCTACTGTTTGACAAATGTTACTTCTGTAATCATTATTTTATTATGCTGCAACATTGCACGGTCAATTTCTACTTTGATGTCAACTGCGGCTGATGGCAATTTAAACTGTGGCACTATTATTTTCAAATCTAGGAGGCAGCTGCTATTTCGCATCCCACCTGGTGAACTGAGTATCTTGAGATCCGAGTCAATATATTGTGTCAATCGCTGTACCTAGGCCTAACGTGATGAAGAATTGGAGAACTGTTATCTTGTAATGTTTAGGAGCGCACTAATCAAATTACAGAGTTTGCAACAATTACGAGCAATTCTATTATAATGATTTTCTGATCGCCTAACTTTAAACAGTTTCTATGCTTCTATAATGTCACCTCCATTTTGAAAATATTTAATTATTTCATACATCATCGCAATTCAGTCATTTGTGTGAATTAGCCTAACTTGAATTCGTGTTAATACTTTATTAGGGTAATCATATTATAGTGTTAAATAGCAACTATAACAGTCTCATTTCAGATTTTCTCATCTTGTCTATCATCTATCATCTGTTCCCGGCTGTCTGTGATTGTTGTGCGACTGATTTAAAGTAATTACATATCACATTACGCAGGATGTCTGAAGTTATCCAGAAAAAATAACAGTAGGTAGAATGAGGCCACTTTAGCCGCTGACAAAAAGATGGGTGTTCGAGACGGTAGGCTATAATAGTAGTGGAAAGAAGGAAACTTTCTAAATATGTCCGATACCTGATGAGAAAGAAGGGAGATTGCCAGGGAAAAGGGATCGTAGACTACAAGGTACGATGCCACGATCAAGAACACGGGAGGGAGTGTGAACCGACGATGGAATGATCGACAATATTATCAGAACAGAGGACAGAAAAGATGGAGAAAACTTGTTTATGAAGCGAACAATAGGCCCTAATTCTCGGATGGAGGAAGGATAAAGACAAGACGACAATCTGATCTGATCTGATCTGATCTAATCTAATATTATAATCTGATCAAATCTGATCTAATCTGTTCTAATCTAATCTAATATTATAATCTGATCAATCTAATGTAATCTAATCAAATTAGCCTATATGTAGGCCTACGATTGGTTCTACAAAGAATCGGCAACTGCATGGCGAACCCGATTAGTCTAGATTCAAGCTTATAACAAGGAGCCGGACCGGCCTATGCGCGAAACTACACATGCCGACCCCACAATCAAGTTCATTTTAGTAACTTCAATGCATCTATTAGTAGGCCTACACAGTTAACTTAATTGCCAAGTTATATGCATGAATCCTTGTCTTATTTAATTATTTATTTATTTATTTATTTATACTTAACATCCGATGGTCTTATTCTAGGAGTGTTGGGCATAATTATTATTGGCTACATCTGGGCATATATTTTCCACGGACATATTCTGAGTAGGGGCCTAGGTCATATTACACTGAACAAATCCTTCTCTGTACCATCTCAAGTAACTGTAATTATGAGTCTTTGTCATTAGGCCTAGGCCCCATATTATGGAAGCCTACACCTGAAATTGATTTGCAAGAAATGAACAGATAGGCCTACAGAACAATCATTTTACCCGTCGTTTCAAAACGGATGCTTTGAAGAAAATGATCAATGAAACTCTTCACTAATAATTATTATCCCGAAGCAATCATTCTGTGCAAATTAACCATAATTATTCATCTGCTCAGCGCATGCGCGTTCTAAACCGGATGCTTTGAAGTCAAATAATCACCGACTCAATCTTCGCTCACACCTTGAAGCAATTTGCGCACAATAAACGGAAGAAGAGGCGCTATATAAAATAAAACGACAATAATCAACGCACGTTTCAAACGGATGCTTTAAAGTAAATGGTCGACATGTAGGTTTTCTCTTCTACATACAAATCAATTTGGCAAAACTATAGTATCGGGGACCGAATGACGACACTAAACCTAATCCTATGATTCCTATCCCTATAGCAAATCCTCACGACGCTTGATCTGACCTAACCAACCATCATGACGACTAATCTGACTATAACCGACCCTCACGACGCTCAACCAGGGCCTTAACCGACCCTCACGACGCGCCTAACCTGACACTAACCGCCGCGTCGGTCCCCGATACTATAGTTATGCCACCAGTTTGTCAATACTGTTATTCCGCTACTCGACCGACAATGTAGGCCTATATGAAAATAATCATAATGAAATTGTTATGGATAAAAGTAAAGATCGTGGCAAGAGTGCAGATCCGACAACTCGTTCCCAACTTTATTATCGACATAATACTATAAACTCGTCAACAATGAAATGACGTCACAGACCTATGATGTCATGGGAGTTTCTCTCAACGGCTTCTAAATATAAGAGCTTCCATGAACTCATTCTCATCTTTGTCGCCAAATAGGCTACATGCAATCAACAACAATGGGATGACGTCACAGACCTATGATGTCATAGGGTTTCCATGAACTAATTCCCAACTTTATCAACGTACACCATAAAATTAGCAACAATGGAAAGACGTCAGAGACCTATGACGTCATAGGACGTCCCTAAACTCATTGCCAACTATGTCGACATCTTTTCCATGGCTTTATAGATTTATTCAAATCTAGACGGTCATGCATCAGCCATAGACTCATCAACAAAGGGAAGACGTCACAGACCTATGACGTTATAAGAGGACATGCCTAAACTTTGTCTGAATTGCATAACTGTACATGCATACACAGTCAACTTTCCCAACTTTATCAACGTACACCATAAAATTATTAACAGTCAACTTTCATCCCGCTTTTCAAGAAAGGTGACCCGCTTTATTGCGGAAACTACCGTACTATCGCACTGGTCTCTCATGCAAGCAAGATCCTGTTACGTGTGATTCTAGAACGGATACAATCCAAACTTGAAAGCGAAATCGCCCAAGAACAAGCTGGTTTTAGACCTAGAAGAGGCACACGTGACCAAATCGCAAACCTCCGAATAATTCTCGAAAAAGCAAGGGAAAGGAACCAACCAATATATTTCTGCTTCATTGACTTCACAAAAGCGTTTGACATGATACAACATGACAAACTCTGGTTAACCATGTTAGAAATGGGTTTCCCGCCTCAAATAGTTCAGCTGCTGCAGAAACTTTATAAACAACAACGCGCAAATATTAGGACAGATGGACTCACGTCACCATGGTTCAGAGTTAAGAAAGGAGTGCGTCAAGGGTGTAACCTTTCACCGTGCCTTTTCAACATTTTAGCTGAACAAGTAATGAGAAAAGCCTTGGAAGGATTCACCGGTGGATTCAGAATCGGGGGTAAAACCATTAACAACCTAAGATACGCGGACGACATTGTGTTACTGACTACATCACCAGAGGAGCTACAAGAATTGGTGGACAGAATTGAGAGATCTGCAAACGAGTATAGCATGAAGATTAATGCTGAAAAGACAAAGGTCATGACAAATACGGACACGTTGTTGGATATAAGAGTAATCAACGGTAGTTTAGAACAGGTTGACTCCTTTGTCTATCTGGGAAGCAGAATAACGAAAGATGCAGACTGTAATGTAGAAGTAAAGTCAAGGTTAGCCATGGGTACATCAGTCATGATTAAGTTGACAAAGGTTTGGAAGAACAAGGCAATCAGCTCCAAGACAAAGATACGACTGATGAGGGCCTTAGTATGGCCAGTGGCAACATACGGTTGTGAGACGTGGACTCTTAAGAAGGAGGAGGAAAGACTTATACAGGCTTTCGAAAACAAATGCATCAGGAAACTACTACGTATTTCATGGACAGAAATGTTGACTAATGAACTAGTTTACAAATTAGCAGGGACAAAAAGCGAGTTATTAGGTCATGTCAAAACCCGGAAATTACGTTACTTCGGTCACATCCTGCGACAGCCGGACAATATTGAAAATAGTGTCATGACGGGATTAGTGCAGGGTGTTCGCGGTCGCGGTAGACCTAGAATATGCTGGCTTGATAACATCACGCTGTGGACCGGTTTATCAGGAGCGGCGCTATTGCGGACTGTAAAGGATAGATATTGCTGGAGTACTTTGGTCCACTCATGTAGCCAACCGTCGCGCAGCGACGTCGGCGTATTGACATGACATGACATGCATACGGTTACTGCCAGATGATAATTGAATAAACGAAAATTACTGACATTAACTGCAATAGACTAGTCAACAATTGTTGAAGACGTCACAGATCTATGATGTCATAGGACGCTCCTGCGCTGTATCGACTTTAGATTACCACAGCATTCAGCTATTTGTGCGTGCGTGTGGTATGTGTGTGTGTGTGTGTGTGTGTGTGTGTGAGTGAGAGAGAGATAGAGAGAAAGAGAGACAGACAGACAGACAGACAGACAGACAGACAGACAGACAGACAGACAGACAGACAGACAGAGACAGACAGACAGACAGAGAGAGAGAGAGAGAAAGAAAGAAAGAGACAGAGAGAGACAGAGACAGAGAGAGACAGACACAGACAGACAGACAGACAAGACAGACAGACAGTTTCTTTACGTCTTTATTACTATCCAGTGACCAGTCATACTGTTTGCCTCTATTCGTCTATTTTATCTATACCTATTACCTATGTCTGCCTGCCTTTCCCCTCCCATCTCCCTCCCACCATCCATCCATATTCGCCCTCCCTTCAGCCTCTGCAGTCTGTCCTCCCATCCATCCATCCATCCATCCATTCATCCATCCATCCATCCACCCATCCGTCTAATGGGCTCGTGCTAAGAAGCATAACACACGGTTGAGTGGCATATCCTGGACCACGGTTCTTCATCAGTGACTCAATTACGCAATTTTCCTGTCTAAATGCCGGATTTACAGCCGGCCTGTCACGAAATAGAGTATCCCCCGTATTAATCGTATCCCCCCAAAAGAGGAAAAGTCAAAAAGTCACTTCCGCGTGAATTTATTTTTTGCAAATTAATTTTTATCTGCTTTGTTTTGACCAATGACACTAACGGGTATGTTTATTTTTTTATTTTGATATTTTTTGCTTTGGTTTTAGAGCACTTAAAACTTTTGAAACACTTAAAAACACTTAGAGTCACTAAATAATTTCGAGTTGCCTTTCTCTGAACATTGCTTAGGACACTTAAAACAATTAGAGTGACTTTAAATTTTGATTAGAAAATAAATATTTCAATTATACGCATTTTTCAAAAAATGGGATAGAATGGTTTATCCCCCCGGATAGTCTAGACCGGTTAATTCCATCCGGGGGGATAGACTAATTCATCCCCCCGGATACCTTTCTGGGGGGATAATCCTTTTCGTGACACCGGCCACCGGTCGCCAGCTGTCCACCATAACCCCTCGCCCCCCCCCCCCCGCTGAAAGACAACCATCGACCACCGGAAAAGGACGGGAAGACGCTTCTACGGAAAGACAGTCAGTTGGAAAATCAGTCCCGACATCACAGCAGGTGAACTCTGCACCAGGCTCTACGTATATATATATATATATATATATTATATATAATAAATGTATATATTATATATAATATAAATATAATATAAAATATAATATATATTATATATATATATATATATAATATAATTATATATATATCGAAATTGGCTTTGGCTAAACTGTAGCATTGGGATTCTAGCTTGTCCTTCAGTTTTACACGGACACGAACATCAACCAATGCCTTGCTCTGGCAGGTTCTTAATGGCGCTATAGAAATGGCCAGAATCCAGATGCATGACATAATATTATATCTGCATACATAACTGCATACATAGGCTAAATATACTAAATATAGGCCTACTGCCGTTAGATAATAAAACTTTTGGAGACACATGTTATATGATGCCAGTACCATGGTCGTGCTTTTAGTTTTTAGTGTGCAGTAGTTCTACACAAAAAGGGTAGTACCATATGAATTATTGTGCAGCTGTAAAAGCATTTTTGTGCAGTTTAAAAGAGTTTAAAAAATCATCCGTTCGTGAACAATTCACAATGGAAGCAGGGCTTTTTAACGTGTAGTTTTACACAAAATGTGCAGTTCTAAATGGATTTGTGCAGTTGTAGAAGCATTCTGTACATCATCATCATCATCAAGGGCGAGCCCCATTCCGGAGCGTAGCCGTCTCCACAATTCTCCGCCAATACCCCTTACTTTTCACAAGAACAAATAGATTAACTGATTAAATCAAATTCAATGTCTATATAGTTAGTATAAACATGACAGTGACAGCACTCAATTATGAGACTTTTCATATCATTCAATTGAGCATAACTATACTATCGGGACCCGACACGTCGGTGAGGGTCAGGATAGGTGTCATGAGGGTCTGTTAAGGTTAGTGTAGTCATTCGGTCCCCGATACTATTGTTTTGCATTTAATTGAACACTAAATCAATACCGGAAATGGTATGAAACTGGTAGTTCCACTTCATGGAGCTATCCACTGTGCCACTGATGGTGACTGACTGATGCTGGTTCAATGGGTCCCCCCATCAAAGAAATCTCTCACACGACATTGTATTTCACATGACATTTAATGCAAAAGAAATCGTTTACAATCATGAAAATTTCATAGTCTACGAGCGGTGGCGTTTAAAATACACAAACGATGATGTAAAAGTAATTATTGATCCCATCAATCTTTACAAAGAATAACAAATTTCCTAAAGACAATTATCAGCGTAGCATAAACGTTCTGCTCTGACATTAAGAACAACTACAATAATACTACAATTACTTCTAGAGTAACATCATTAACGATTTCTACATCTCTCTCTCGAAAGCAATCACGAATCAAAAATCGTCTTCTACTTGAAATCACGTACGACTCCTGAAGTTCGTTACCTAATGATCAATTAGCTTCGCGTAACACAATTAATTCGTCTTTCAATCCAGCCACACACCCACCTACCCATCCATCCAACCAACTAGACTCATTCGCCCACCTACCTACCTACCCACCCACCCATCCATCCATTCATACAAAACATCCATCTTCTCAACCCTCCAACCATTAATTCATCCATCCAGAGTTTCCAGAACGACCCATCCATATATCCAACCAACCATCCATCCATATATCCATCCATCCATCCATCCACCCAACCATCCATCCATCCACCCAACCATCCATCCATCCATCCATCCACCCAACCATCCATCCATCCATCCATCCACCCAACCATCCATTCATCCATCCATCCCATCCATCCATCCATCCACCCAACCATCCATCCATTATCCATCCACCCAACCATCCATCCATCCATTCATCTCCGACAGAGTTTCCAGAAGCACCATCCATCCACCCAACCATCCATCCATCCATCCATCATCCACCCAACCATTCATCCATCCGTTTCTATCAGCCTGTATACCTGTCTCAATCTGTGATGCGAAAAAACATGGTAAAGGTCAAAGTCATTAGTCAAGCTCTTAAGCAAATGATGAAAGACACAAAATAGCTCTGCAACAATCAGGCATTTGTCATCCAACCCTTATGCCCTCCACTAGAATGGAAACAAAGGGAGATACACTAAAGCACACACCCATCTTCATTACCTAGCATCCAACCACAAAGTCAAAGGCGTATGGCTAGTGCTTCACTGTCAAGTGGCAAATCATGGGAAATCATGAGTTGAGAGCCTAGCCTAGAATACTCTTCATACTGCAGACTCCAAGTTTAACATTACTCAACTACAATGAATATAAATAATGCACATTTATTTATAGGTTTCAAACCTCAGATATAATTTCCGAATTAGAAAAATACTTCTGTGTATTTTGGTGTTCATCGGAAAAACCCCTGATACGGAAAACCCCTCCAAAGTTTTTTCATGGCTATGCCCCTAGTAACAGACCTGAAGCAAGTGCATCTGCTAAATAGGCCCCAGCAGGTATATGACTATCCAGTAGCCCGGGAAGTGTGTAACAGTCACTAATAATACCAACATCAGTCAAAAGAAACCTAAATAACATAAAATTATACATCTTATTCGATAGCAATAATCAATAAAAATATTCTTGCAATTTTTTCACACACTAGAAAAGTTTATACCGTAATACAAAACATTGATGAAATGAAAAGTGGCTGTATATCACGATTAGATAACAACTACTTTATCATGCATCAACTACAGTCAAAAGAGACCAAAAGCACATAAAATTGTACTTCATATTCGATAGCAATAATCAATAAAAAATATTGGTGTAAATTTTCCAGCTACTAGAACTGTTCATAATACAATACATTGCCGAAATGAAAATATGGCTACATCACAAAATTTTAGATAACAACTACTTTGTCATGCATCAACTACAAAGCACCGACTAAAAAATATATATGCTTGCAAGTAGTCTTGCCTCAGTATCACAAAGCTAAAAAAAATTCTTCGGCACCATAGCTTCCGATAGCAGCACTAAAATATAAATATAAAAATAAATATGAAATCAAACTTGGCGTTTTGATCCGCTCTACCAGAAAGCTCACAGATAATTGCAGACAAAAAGTATATGCAAGACCGTAGCCAGGATTTTATTACGCGGGGGGGAGGGTGGGAGGGGGTGTTTACTCGAACTTCAGCAAGATGACAAGCAGCCGAATCAACTGACTAAGGGGTTGGAGGACGATTTTTAATCTATTGTAAAATGTCACATAGAAATAGGAGCTTCAAAATTAAGTCCCCTTAGTACTTACATCATGACTGTGTTAGTAAATGCATTAAATATTCATTAAAGCACTATTTATTTCTGGGGTGTTCAAACACCCAAAACACTTCCCCCGTCCAAACTACGGCCTTGAGTAGACGCAATAATCCCCCATATGTTTATAATATCCACCCCAAAAAAACAGACGCAAGCGTAGCTACATATCCCGCAGGCATAAATCGCCTGGAGCTCAGTGACGCCCTACAGCTTGGAACCGGCACCAAGTTCCAGGAGAGCGAGGCCGTCGTTCAGGGACTGTTCCAGGTAGGTGGAAAACTTGAGGGCATCCGTTTCAGTGGATGATCTCCACCTGGATATGGCGAAAAGGAGTTGATCGTCCATCGGATTGTAGCAGATGCCATAGCCGTCGGAAACCACTGGACCAAAGCAGAGTAGACCGCCGTGTCTTGATGGAACCTGTGATAAACAGAACAAGGGAGTTGTAGTAAGAACCATGATGTAAAATATTCATTTATTCGTTAAATAGATTTTTATAGCTCCTTTTCAAGGCAGGGCTTTTTTTAATGTGCAGTTGTACACAAAATGTGCAGTTCTAAATGGATTTGTGCAGTTGTAGAAGCACTTTTGTACAGTTAAAACTAGCAAAAAATTGTCATTGTCCTCCGATTGGAAGTAATTTACCATGGAGGATGGCAAAGGAGTTGTGCAGTTCTAAAAATTCCTTAAAAACAGCCCTGCTTCAAAGGGACTCCTCAGAGGCGCTCCCAATCCCAGGGCAGCAAAATAAAACTGTCTTAGGATGAGAGAGGAATGCCAGAGAAGAAGTTCTAGAAAGGGAGCAGAGCGTCAAGGGGATGCCATTCCAGGTTGAGTGTCCTATTCCACAGAGAAGGCACCTATAACCACTTAATAATACTAACAACAATTATATCAGAACATCTGACCATTTTGCGTCGCCTTTCTGATGACACCAGAACTTGAAATGCTATATGCGGAAAGTTATGTCATAGTTTGACTTGTTTAATGTGTGGTTGATTCAATACACAGTCTCAATCAATCAATCAATCAATCAATCATTTTGATTGGTCGATAAATCAATCACTCTGTTAATACACACACACCACAGTTAACACCATTATAGCCGCTACCATCACCTCCACCATCAACACCGTTGCTGACCTGACTGGTGGATATCTTCCAAGAGCTTGTGCCTTCGTACACTTCATCCTTCAGCAACTCTGGAACTTCCAACCGGTTTTCGAGGGCAATCAACTTCAGACCAAGAAGATGACGATCGATGCCCTGACCATTTATTACCTGGAGATTGAAATTCATCAATCAATTTATCAATCAATTAATCAATCAATTTATCAAGTTTTAATTCATAAATCAGCTACTTTATCAATCAGAAAATTTATCAATCAGTGAATTTATCAATCAGTGAATTTATCAATCAGTTAATTTTATTTAACCCATTCCCGCCGGAATTGTTCCGATACCTATTGGGTTAATCGGGTCACCCGCGATCCGATCCGGCGGGAAAGAGTTAATTATAAATTAGTTACTTTATCAGTGAAACAATCAATCAATCAAATCAATTTATCAATCAGTTAGCTTATCGATCAGTAAAACAAATTCACTGCAAATCATTACAAAGCAAAAATGCTGTACATATAAAAAAAACATTGTCATATAGATAGCAACACATTTCTGAAAAGTTGATGAAGAGAGTAAATGAACTAGTTACTCTGTCCATGTTGTATAGCCAGAAGCGACTCGGAGTAGAAAAAATTGAGGGGAGCAATATAAAAAGTGCACAGAATACATTTTTCTGCGGAGAGTAAGTTAACTGGTTACTTGGTCCGTGTAGGAGCGGTGTGCTGCAAGCGCCTTCCTCAGGTCATCTCCTTTCTCCTGAAACGTTCTGCCTTCCGACACCATAGCCTCGCAGTAAGCAGCAGACGCCAGTGAACACGACCGTATCGTATCTGTTCGGCCATGCTGGAACTTTCGCAGCGACCCACTCTCGTACGATGGAACCACTTGTCCGTGAAACCTAAAGATAGAATCTTCACTCTTCAGACTTTTACCGGAATGTGAGATATAGATCTCAAAACTTCTTATAGCATCGTTATTTTAGTGCATTGCTAGCTTAATAAGTACATAAAAAAACCAGTTGCCAAAATTTGATGAACATCTAAGTAGAAAGTAAAAAAATCTAGTTGTAAGAAAGCTAATAAAGCATTCTGAATCTGATTACCACCTGAATTTTCTTCCTTGATCAATGATCATATTTGTGATACAGGAACTCACAACACATCACATGTCGGTTTTGACCTTTTTAATTCAGTCACATTCTACAATGGTCCTGTTTTGAAATACTCTTAAAGAATGAAAATATCCTTCCTCCAACTGAAGTTAAACTCATTCGAATGCATTCCATGATGTGCACCAGCATAATATGTCCATAAATGTTTTAATACAATACAATACAAAATGTCCTGCGGAGCATGTTTCCGCTGTCATCAAGCGTCACTATGACCTTCGTCCCATAGCTCACAATTTTCAATTAAGGATGACAAGACCTTCATACCTAGGGTGCTCTTATTCAAAAATAACACATGAACAATTCATCCACAGCTCTTTACAAACACCATTTCAAATCTAACCATAACCATATTACGGCTTATCAACCTCATCTATAAAATATAATTAAACGAACATTTATAGTTAAAATGTCAAATATGATCAAAATATTGCTTTCATACGTGGATAGAAAATTTCAAAATTGAGAAAGGTACCGATAGTAGGCGAGTTGGAATGCCACTTGGATGAAGGCATCAGGACTTGCTTTTAGTTTCTTCAGCGCGTCTTTACCGAAATGTTTAAAGGCGAAATATCGCAAATCCAAATCGGATATCAGGCTGGTTAAAAATAAAAACAAAAGTTACTTGCAATGAATTTCAAGCTAATCTATCAAACATATAAAATACTAAGTTTTCCTAATGGTAAACAAAGACAAATAGTAAACAACGACAAAGGGTAGACGAAGATAAAAGTTAACTGTAGAATAAAGGGTAAACTAGAATTAAGGGTAGATGAAGATAAATGGTCAGTGAAGACAAAAAGGTAAACTACGATAAAGGGCAGATAAAGATAAATGGTTAGTGAAGATAAAAGGGGAAGTCTATGATAAAAAGTAGATGAAGATAAAGGGTAAATGTAGCTAAAAAGGGAAAACTAGGCAAAAGGTAGACGAATATAAAAGGTTAATTCAGATACAAGGTAATTAAAAATAAACGTAAATAAACGCAAGTTATGACAGGTTCAAATAAAAGTTAGAATAATGACTCAATCTACTTTGCAGGTAAGATACAAGCAGTCCCTTAAGTCAATCTCAAAATTCAGCCATTGGCACAAAGTTTAAGTGCCTTCATTTTCCTGATCCCACTCACAAAAGCGAGTGGCCCCAGTCCTCTCCCTTCCCTTCTGATCTGCCCACTGACAGTGTACAGTCAGTGTACTCATACTAGCTTAGTTGGTTAGGGGGTGCAGATTTAGAAGAGGTGTAAAAAAAGTCTACCCTGGCAAGGATTCGAACCGCCGACCTGTTGAGTGACAGCCCACTACGCTAACCACTACATTATCGAGTCTGCGAGTTTAGTAAAAAAAAGTTAACTAACTCGTCAAATGATTTCGATGCCGAGGCAATGGCCTTTTCCGTATCGTTGTCGATATTGAATTTCAGCTTTTCTGGAGCGACCAAAGGTGCAAAATCTTCAACCAGCTTTTCATCTTGCTTGCTAAATAAACCAAAATAAACCAGTGAGCAGAATAATACTAATAATATTAATCTTCGTTTAATTTCAAACTGACACAAAATAAAGTATACATTATACATTCATTCATTCATTCACCCAACCATTCACTCACTAATTCACATACTCAAGCATTCGTTAAGAGGAACTTACAGTTTGTATGGGCACTTGTTATAGCGCCCCTTCAAGCAATTGTGAGTGAAGGACTTGCCCAAGGTCCTTACGCGGCGAGGTGGATTCAAACCTTCCGGCTCCAAGGCAGCGACGCCACCACTACACCACCGCGAACAGTATATGGCATCCATCTAAACGACCCAACTATAGCCGGCCCGTTATCCACAGCGTTACGGGAGCTCCGAGTTCAAAGGGTTAATAACCTGTAAATGTTGTTGCGATGCTCATAAAAAGGTGTTGTACCATGTGTGCGTTCCAACCACTAAATATGTACAATGTTGCATCTTTGAAGTACACCTACAACAACGGAACAACCTGTTTGCCTCAAGATGCTGAATTAAGACTTCCTCAGCAACCCATTTTCATATGGTTACTTAACCCTTTGCACCCATCTGGCCGGTTTTTCCGGCCCGTTATCCATAGCGTTACGGGAGCTCCGGGTTCAAAGGGTTAATAACCTGTAAATTTTGCTGCGGTGTAGCATCAAAACTCCCGCAAGCAGGCAGGGATTAAGAAAATTTCTGCAATTAAAGGGTTAGACACCGCACTACAGCAACGCTTACAGGTAAAAAGCAACCATAAAAAATAAGGGATCAAAAATATGAAATTTCACTGAATTTCAAATAATTCGCCGTGTCCTTACAGCCTTGGGTAGCAGAAGTCAATGAGGTTGAGGATGGGAGGACCCTCGGCAGCCGAATGCTCATAGTTGAAGCCAATCACGCCATCCGGTGACACAATCGCCTTAACAAAACGAAAACAAAATCGATTAAAGATCAAATTATGTAAATCAAATCAATCAAATCAAATACCATTTATTAAGGCAACAACAGTAGCACACATTAACATTAATAATTAACATAACAGAAAGGATAAACAGCATATCATAAGAATAAACAGTCCATCATAAAGCAAAAAATCACATACGGCTGAGCACTTAAAAGGGAACCCCAAAGGGACAAGTCCCGCTATCAGAGGTACCCCAATATCAGTCGCTGGTGGTGGAATGGCAAATCAGACAATGTAAATCGGAGATTTTTGCATAACAATTACCCGGTAAACAGTAACTTACAGAAAGTTTTTAAAGATTTCTGTCTCATCTGAGCCCTCTAGAAAACTCGGTTACAATGAGTACACCGACTACGCTTCAACGAATTGTGAAGCAGTGAAAATTATTATTATTATTGACTTTTTATATAGTGCACCTTCAAGGTAATCAACTCAGAAGCGCTCCCAGTCCAAAAACGGCTAAATAAAAGTTTTTAAGTGAGAAAGAAACCTAGTGGTGTGACCTCTAGGCACAAGATGGAGTGCAACAGGGAACCCATTCCAGGTTCTAGGGCCAGCCACTGAGAAATAATGTCGATCCTAAGTAAGCGGTAACAACACTGGTCTGGTGTAAGCTGTGATTTGAAAGAGTCCACTGAGGTGACCAATGAGTAACATCTATGGGTATTTATTTGTATGTGCACTTGCTATAGCGCCCCTTCAAGCTCTCTGTCCTCAGAGGCGCTCCCAAATGTAGAACAAACACTGCATCGGAGTTTCACACCAAAGCAATTGTGAGTGAAGGACTTGCCCAAGGTCCTTACGCGGCGAGGTGAATTCGAACCTCGAACCTTCCGGCTTCAAGGCAACGTCGCCACCACTACACCACCGCGCCCCACAATTTCTGGTAACCTTGATTTGACTCTTCTACAGACCTGGAATATTTTGTCGAACCACCTGTTCCCGCTGTTCAGTCGACTTCCTCCTCCGTGCAGCATCTGGTTGAGGAGGATGGTGTCACGGTCGGACGCCTGGTTGCCTTGGAGATACGACTTGTCGAGATTAAGCACAAAGATGCTGCGCTGGATGTTCTCCAAGTTCCTCCGGTTCGTTTCATCTGTGTCACATTTTATTGTTTATATGTGGCGGCGCACACCGTAATCAGCATTAAGGTGATTTTCCAAGATATTGAGTTTGATACATCGTTTCAAAGGCCTTGTCTCAGGCATCAAAATGACACAAAAATTATTGCTCTAGCTTAATTCTAGCCGAAGATATATGGAGATATTTTAATTAATTAATTAATTTAATTAAATTAATTAAAACTATAATATCCCTATCAAGAGCATTAAAATAGCTTAGCAACACTTGTCTTTTGAAAAAAGTGAGAAAAAATTCCCGAAAAAATATTTTTAGATAATTTTTTTTAGCAAAAAAATCACAAAAATACTATTTCCCTAATATCTCTGATGTGTAATCTCCGACTTAATGCTGATCACGGTGTGCCCCACCACATATTGTTTGTCTGTTTAAGTTGCACGTTCAATTCTGGTTATACAATCATGACAACTAAGTACAGTACAATGCAATGGAAGCCAGTAAAAGCTAATAGCTTATATTATCTGACCCCCCTTTTTCCAAATAATGTTCATGAATGTCTTCATAGGATACATATAACTTAACTAGAACTCAACAAGCAACGTAATTGTATGAATAACAAATTGATAATAATTGGAAATAGAATTAAATTGCAGAATATATTGAAAATAGAATTAATTTGCAGAATATATTTTGAGGACACGTAATGTATTATGCAGCAGAAAAGAAATCGATATATCGATATATTCTGCAATTTAATTATATTTCCAATATATGCTGCAATTTAATTCTATTTCCAAAATATTCTGCAAATTGATTCTATTTCCAAAATATTCTGCAATTTAATTCTATTTCCAATAAATTCTGGAATTTAATTCTATTTTATTTATTCATTCATCTCATTCACTATAGCACCCCTTAACCCTTTAATGCCGGAGGGTATAGGCTTTCCCATACCATTTACTACCATCTCGGTATTAAAGGGTTAAAGCTCTCTACTCAGTAGTATGCTTAAGGAGCGCAATAGCAAAATGCGAGAAATAAATAAAGAAATTCTGGAAAATTCGTGATGCATAACTATTACCATCTATATCAACTCCAGAGCAGCCCTGACGAAAACATAATATTCAGACCAGTAGGCTATCCCTTCAGATCGATTTTATATATTAAATGCAAGAAATAAAAAAGAAATAGAATAAATAAAATTGTTGATCTGATCATGACTTGGTTTTAGTGTTGTTAGTTGCATGTGAGGCACCCTTGTGAGTTGAGCAATGGTGGTACAGAAGTTACCAATTACAGTTACCTTTTATAAGCCGTGCGTAGGCCTTGTACCAGTTGTCCCTGTGGTCAGTCGTGAGGATACCGATGGGCAGCGTTGGTTCATCGGACAGCAGGACGATCTTCACAAGCTGTCGGTAAAACTGACCGGCGGTCAATGGGGTACCATCAGCCGCATAAGCATCAACAGAGAATATCTGCCATAAAAATATTTAAAATGTTTAGTAATTATACATAGTTACATACAATACATGCATATATAATTATTTATTTATATCACCATTTCTATAGCAAATGATGAGACATTGTGTGACAGTAAGATAAGATTATTCTTTAATTCACCAATTGCAAACCACATTTAGGTTTACAGACATGGTACAACAAAATGAATTATAGTTCTGGAGTAATGGATAAAGGAGTCCAGTTAATTTCCATGTTTTCAGATAAATTTATATTGAATATTGGAAGTACGTGAAGTAGATTTCAAAAAGTTTTATTTAATTTGCGCCAAGAAATTAAATAACAGAAAAATGCATGGATAAAATTTCTAAAAAGTATCATCTCAGTGTTGCAAGTACATACATGGTTGTTACGGATGACGGTGATGTGTCTGGGGGAGTCCGGTTGACCGCCCGGATTGATCGAGACCCCGTCGCGTTTTTCACCTGGAAAACGAGAGCATCCGAAGATACGGAAGAACTGTTTCATGCACAGCTCGTTCTTACCAAGTCGATCGACAGGAAGGGACGATCTAAAACGAGGAAATAATATAATAAAATAAAAATAAAATAATAATAATTAGTGGCCTGAGAAGAGTCCAAAGCGTAGTTGATTAAAACGTTTTTTTGGTTTTTTATTTGGTCGCGAAAAAGTCGTTTTTTCCGTTTTCTTAATTTTTTCCATCGTTTTATTCAGTTTTTTTAATTTTTTATGTAACGCTATTTATTTATTTTCTGTTTCTTATTATTTTCCTTAATTTTATTTTTTCCTAATATTCCTTACGTTCTCAGTCCAATCTCAACGTATCAGATAACTGATGTCATTATTTAATTGTTTAACGTCATCATTTAATAGATACATGTAGAAAGTAAACAAGTGTTTTATGTTTAAAATGCAGTTTAAGATGTAAAAATTCAAATTATCTTCCATTTCCGTTTTTTGTCGTTTTCTATTTTTCGAATAAAATGACCTTTTTCCGTTTTTTATTCCGTTTCCATCGGTTTTTTACATCTATGGTCCAAAGATTGTGCGACCTTGACCAAGTAATGGCGTAAAGACGACAAAAGTATACATTACATCCGAAGTACGCAATTAAGTAAGCATAAATGGGACATAAAATATCTATTTCTATTTCTAATCGATTTTTTGCATTAGCAAGGACCAAATATAAATGTTCCCCAAAAATTTGTGTAATGTTTCATGTCTGTATGTGTAAACATCACAGAACAAATTTAGATTTTTGATGACTACTACGAGGAAGTCGAAAACGAACCAGAGATATTGGAGGTAGAGGTGGAGTGGGCGATAAAACAGCTCAAGGACAACAAAGCGCCAGGACATGATGGAATACCTATAGAACTGGTAAAAGCGGGAGATGAAGCAGTGGTGAGAACTATTACAAAACTATGCAATCAAATCTGGAGAACTGGGCAGTGGCCGGAGGACTGGAAAAGGTCCGTGTTCATACCAATATTCAAGAAAGGAGACGCGAGAGAGTGTGGAAATTATCGAACGATAGCGATGATATCGCACACGAGCAAAATACTTCTCAAAATAATCCACAAAAGAATGGAGAAGACAATCGAAAGGGAATTACCAACCAATCAAGCGGGATTTAGGAAGGCGCGAGGAACGCGCGATCACATCGCCAATATAAGGTGGATTATGGAGAGACAGAGGGAATACGGGCAACAGGTGCATATGTGTTTTATAGACTACAGCAAGGCGTTTGATTGCATAGACCATACACTACTGTGGCGGACGCTAATTGAGATGGGAATTCCGAAGCATTTGGTTAAACTACTAAAGGGCCTCTATGTGGATCAAGAAGCGGTAATAAGAACTGAATATGGTGACACAGGGAAATTTAAAATAAGGAAAGGAGTGAGGCAGGGGTGCATTTTGTCCCCTTTCCTGTTCAATCTGTATGCCGAGAGAATTATGAGGAGGGCTGGATTGGAGGAGGCAACAGAAGGGGTAAGGATAGCGGGGAAAATACTGAATAATCTGAGGTACGCCGATGATACGACATTATTGGCAGGTAAGAGGGACGACCTAGTTGAGTTAATAAGAAGAGTCAGGAAGGAAAGCGAAAAGGCGGGACTATACTTCAATGTAAAGAAAACAAAGGTTATGACAACTGCAACATACAAAAACTTTGAGGTGGATGGAGAAACGATAGAGGTAGTATCGAGCTTCACATTCCTGGGATCTATGATAGAGAAGGAGGGAAGAAGTGATATGGAAATAAGGAGGAGGGTAATAATGGGGAAAACGACAATGAACGGTCTGGAAAAGATTTGGAAGGATAAATACGTGAGCAGGGAAACAAAGAAAAGACTGGTAAGAGCACTGATCTTCCCAGTGGTCCTATATGGATGCGAGACATGGACAAAGACACGGGATATGGAAAAGAAAATCAACGCGTGTGAGATGTGGATTTGGAGAAAGATGCTAAGGATTTCATGGACGGAGAAGAGAACTAACGAATCGGTGCGCGAGGAGCTTGGAATAGAGAGGGAGGAGACACTGCAGCAAACAGCAACTTGGAGAAAATTGAGCTACTTTGGCCATGTGATGAGATCTAACGGTCTGGAAAAGGAGCTGATGACGGCATGCGGTGAGGGAAGGAGAAGATGCGGAAGACCTAGGAAGAAATGGTTGGATGAGGTACAGGAAAAGTCTGGCATGAGACTGGAGGAGCTACGAGAGGCGACTAGAGAGAGGAGACGTTGGAGAGAATACATCAAGGCTTTCGCCAGAGCTCCAGAAGCTGACGGCACCAGGTGACCAGGTGACTAATTGTTACAATGAGTTTATTATAACAATGTTTCATGTCTGTATGTCCCATTGTGTATAATAATTTCCAAGTGAAGAAACAAAATATATACTCAATTACTCACTTACTTCTACTTTTAATCATGGAAGCATTTTTAAATTTCAATAAATTTAAATGAAATCAAAACACATTTTCACTCACTCATCAACCTTCTTTTTGTATTCTAGGACGTACGATGTGAACCTGGCAGCATACCTAAACAACAAAACAATGTTCTTCTATTGTTTTATCACCTAAACAACAAAACAATGTTCTTCTATTGTTTTATCACCTAAACAACAAAACAATGTTCTTCTATTGTTTTATCACCTAAACAACAAAACAATGTTCTTCTATTGTTTTATCACCTAAACAACAAAACAATGTTCTTCTATTGTTTTATCACCTAAACAACAAAACAATGTTCTTCTATTGTTTTATCACCTAAACAACAAAACAATGTTCTTCTATTGTTTTATCACACCTCGAATACAAGTTAACCAATGCTGATAATTATTGTATCATTTAAATGACTGTAAAGTCTTGTAATTAGAGGGTGCAACATTAGACTGCCTTTTCTTACTCAAACCCAGATATGCATAAATACATACATACATAAATAATAAACACATAAATAAACACGTACATAAATACAAAAATAAGTACACAAGTACACAAGCGAACAAGCAAACAAACAAGCAAGCAAACAAAAACACACACAGTCATACATGCATTATTTTGTTTATCATTTAGAAACTTTCATACAGTATCTTTTCAAGATAGGCTACTCAGACATCTACAGACAGAAAACAAAGACAGTGAGAGCTGTGCTGACCGCAGTTGTTGGTCGAGTCCATGGAAAGGCAACGCTGGAGTGAGAATTCCTGGATTGACGTGAATCGGAACCGGAAGGCGATATTCCAGGTAGGCAATGTTGAGCCACCATTCCTCCAACTGCACAGAACATGAAATGCAACAATTTATGTAGTGAAAATATTAACAGGGCTTTTTAAAGGAATTTTTAGAACTGCACAACCCCTTCTTTTCCTTCCAATCCTCCATGACAAATTACTTCCAATCGGAGGACAATGGCCATTTTTGCTAGTTTTAACTGTACAGAAGTGCTTCTACAGCTGCACAAATCCATTTAGAACTGCACATTTTGTGTACAACTGCACGTAAAAAAAGCCCCGGATGATGATCATGAATGATGATGGTGATGATTATATTGTGGTTGTTCTTCTTGGTTGCTGCTGCTGTAAGCAAAGAATTGAACCCATGCAAAACTAATCTGGATTCATCCATTAAATTCTTTTACCCAGTTGATCGTATTCTTGGCTCTTTCTTCCAGCAGGCGCTGCAACTTCTCACCAGCATCGCCTGGTCTCTGGAACTTCTCGACCAACTGAAACATAACAGATATTTGAAATAAGTGAAAACTTTTCATTTTCTCACTCCAAACTAATGAAAAGCGTCAAACAAAAATAACTTCAGTTAGAGAAAAAAAAGATATTTTCAATCTATAAAAAGTATTTTAAAGCAGAGCCATTGTAGCAAGTGATCCAATGAAAAGATCAGAAAAAACACTTTACGGGTTTTGAGCCGGTCCCTCATGTCACAATTGTTAATTAATTGACAACAATGTAATAATACCTCACAGGCATGTCTGAACTTGTCTGGCTTTAGTAGGGGCTTGACGCTGAGGAGGAACTTCTGTAGGGTTTGCGAAAGAGGAGGCACTGGCATGCGAGGGAGGTTCTGTTGGGTTGAGTAGGGGCACACATCCAACGGTCCAATCCTCTGCCGCCTATCCCCCGATTGAGGGTTCAGTAGAGTGTTGATTCCCATTGGTATGAATCTCTGCTTTAGCTGAAAGAAAATGGAAAAATGCTATAGTTTAGCTGGGCATGGAAATTTTGCTAAACCAACTCTTCTATGGCGCAGAAAACGCTTTGGCCTCTCCCAAATATACGAGCATATTAAAAAAAGTAATTTTCATCCAGGGCAAAAAACCATATACATACTTATAAGTGCTGCATACAGCTGCTGAATGAGTGTATTTTTACAATATTTCACAAGGGCAAATATTTCCAAGCAACATTCCTTACTACAAAGAAATCTTTATAATCACTCTGGCCTACCTGTAAAACCTGTAAAACGTGTACAGCGACTTCCTATTCTTCAAAATTTTGCTTAGTTTCTATGACACCAGTTAAGAGGATCAATAGTATACCAACGCGATAAAGACCATCTTCACAAAACCAAAGTCCACCAGTAAAATGAACTCTGAGATAAACGAAACGAGACACAACTAGCCTTGCAGCAATTAATTACGCGAATTTAAATTAATCATCAAGAGTACGAAGTATATTTAATTGGCATTTTGGGTTTGATCAGAGTCTACAGTAATAACAAAAAGTTGTTTACTGAGAGTCAAGACTCGGACACAACTTACCGCGATATTCTTCGCAAAGGCAAGTCTAGTCGCCACTGCTAGCGTCATCTCGACTCGCTCATATATAAACACTCCTTTTATCGTCAACAAAGTCTCGATTTAGTCGAGGCGAGTCGCACAAAATCCCACTTTTCAACCCCAACCTTTGAAACTGGTGCTTCCGATAACATGACCCAGTTACTTGGACGCGTGACCTCTTAACCTGACCTCTATCGGAATCATTACGAACGGTTCACCTGGGAGGTTTCACATTAAATTTTTATTTAGCTTTTTATTTATCCAGTTGTAGCGACATTGTTTGGAAGTAAATAAGTAGGCCTAGGCTTTATCTCTGAAAAATCAGTTGATATCTTTATGTGTTGTAGCTTTTAATTTCATAAACCTGACCATTGCTTTTCGAGTGGAAGGTAGGCCTAGGCCTACAACCCAATTGTAGGCTATCACTTAGGCTAAGCTGACACGGTCGACACCAACGACCTTATATACACCCTCTTTAAAACCAGCTACAGTATTAGAGCATCATACGTCGATGTATTAGAGGGCCTATGACTCAAAATATGGCGATGTGCCATGAATAAATGAACAGTAGTTTACTATCTAACGCTGTCTGCGATAGGCTATGTGATAACTTGATAAGGAAGCCTACGCGTTTGCCATTTTGCATACACAGCAATCATAAAAGTTTTTCGTATCAGCTTGCGAGAAATTAAAACAAAGGTTCTTCTCATTATCGATTCTATATGATTGTACGCCTCTATTATGTGTATGTCGTGGGTCGTTTATTCGGCAGGTGTCGCTAGGCTACTTCCTGCATTGACAAACTTACACCATGCTTACAACCAAGATATTAGAGTCTTTAGACTAAATTAAAGACTCTAATATCTTTGCTTATAATTCCAATGAAGTTGAACCAAATTGGTGTATAAATAGTGTATAGGCCTAAGGACCGTTCAAGGTTAATAAATTAAGTGAATTTGGAAAGCCGGTCCTAGGCTACATTCGTCGAGCCAACAACGAGCCACCATTTTCAAACGCGCCTTCGCTTTCGTGGGCGCTGTAGAAGTTCCGAGTTTACGATTACGATTCGACTTCATAGTGACGTGCATAAATAAATATTACTTTACTGCTGCAAATTAGCACAAAACTCCTCTGATAGCTAACAGTAATTTATCACAGGGCAACTTCACCTGTGTAGCTTGAAATTATACGAAATTTGTTGAATTAAACCGATGATGATGATGATGATGATAATGACGACGATGATGATGATGATGATGATGATGATGATGATGATCAGCGGCGCCACTTACTAAGCATGTGACGTCGGTGGAGACGGCTCTTTAGTAACATCAACTCTTCGGTGAGGTTGTTGCTTTGGGAGGTGTCATAATCTCACATGATCTTGTAGTATTATCCTAAAAGTTCACAAACGAAAAAGAAGAAATGGCGAGCAGATCAGATGGCGTTCAGCAGCTTTTATCAGCCGAAAAGCGGGCCAGTGAAAAGGTTGGAGAGGCCAGGAAACGTACGTATATGCTGTTATGTACCGGACATCTTTCCTACCTCGCACTCCGCATCTTGTTTGTAATTATCGAACATAAATTTTCATAAAAAATTATGCATCTTCACATCCGGTCACTGGTTTATTCCCAGTTGATCACAATATTCTTAAATCACTCCAAGTGTCTGCATTTTTTAAATATTGCTCGTTTTCACTGTTTCAATGCAGGTTTTATGGGGAAAGAAAAACACCGAAGTTATATTAATTTACAATTATTTTGCTGTGCCACTGTGGAAATCCAAGAGCGATCATACGACATATTAGAATCATCCTTCTGTCTGCGAAGCTTGCCTCAGAAAACTTAATTCACACTTATGTGTTCTTTTAATCTTCCACAGTTTGAGTTCGTAACTTTAGTGTAGTCAGGAGCACCTATGAGTAGTTTTCTTGAAGGGGGCGCTATATGAGTTTCAGAATGAAAAATTTGCTTTCATTTTGTGCGTGTAGGAAAGGCTCGACGTGTGAAGCAGGCAAAAGAAGAAGCAACTGCAGAAGTCGATGCCTATCGCAAGGAGCGCGAAAGGGTGTTCAAAGAACTCGAACAAGTGGTATGTGACAAGGTTTTTTGAAACGGTGTTGTGCAGTCTGCTGGGACTATTTTAAATGATCATGCAATTTGTTCTGCTGATTCCATTGACTCCTTACTTGTTCACCATGGCTTATCTGATTGTTATTTCAGTTCAGTGTTGTAGTTGCCACCGTTCACTTAGTCTTACTCTGGTCGTTGTTAGTTTTTGTAGGTGCCCTTGTGGCGGCAAATATGTTTTACGGCACCATTGAAATTGTCATTGTTATCGTCATCATCATTATTACAGTATCAATGAATTTTAGCAACTTATTGCAAGCAAAGCAAAGGTGACTATTAGTCTGACTTTGTAGTGACTTCTCAGAAGAATGGATCCCAGAGGGCCATTGTTCAGTGGTTTTTCCACCCGACAATTTAACATCCTGAAGCCACCGTGTTGTGACCTTGAGAATGTCCTTCCCTCGCAATTGCTCATACGCTTCGGTGCGACATGCCAATTCAGTGTCCGTGTTGTATACAGTCTAGAGCGCCAATGAGTAGACATCTTGAAGGGGTGCTATAATAGTAGGTGCTCATACAGACATAATTATACCTACAAAATCCCACATACTTCTGATTTGTTTGTTTGTATGTGCACTTGTTATAGCGCCCCTTCAAGCTCTCTCTCTCTTCTACTCAAAGGCGCTCCCGAATGCAGAGCGGACACTGCATCGGAGTTTCACGCCGAAGCGCTGAGCATTTTGCGAGTGAAGGACTTTCCCAAGGTCCCTACGCGGTGGCTTGAGGGTGGATTCGAACTTTGAACCTTCCAGCTCCAAGGCAACGACGCCACCACTACACCACCGCGCCCCCACAGCATTGCATTGATCTTTTTGTTTCCTTTAGACACTTGGCTCTCATGGAGACAGACAAGCAAAGATCGATGAAGATACGGCGAAGCAAATCGTGGAGATCGGCAAAAGCGTCGAGAAGACTAAGGACGAGGCGATGGAAAAGCTGCTCGTGTTGATCTGCGACATTAAACCAGAGCTTCACATGAACTACAAGAAATAAACTCTTCACTTCTCCATTGGCTGGTTTTGACTTCTCTGTTGGCTGGCTTTTCACTTCTCTGTTGGCTGGCTTTTCACTTCACTCTTGGCTGGCTTTTGACTTCTCTCTTGGCTGGCTTTTGACTTCTCTCTTGGCTGGCTTTTGACTTCTCTCGTGGCTGGCTTTTTGCTTCTCTCTTGGCTGGCTTTTGACTTCTCTCTTGGCTGGCTTTCACGGGAACCTGTGAAAATGAGCATGCGAAACCTAACTTTATTTTTAAAACACGGAATTGGGGGCTTAATTGTATATTTTATATTAAAAAACCAGAGTATTTAGACCAGTGGTTTCCAACCTTTTTTGACTTTAAGGCCACTTTTTCTAAGTTGGAGGACACGAGGGCCACTTTTTCTAAGTTAAAGGACATTAGAGAATGCAAGACCCTAACTTTATTTTTAAAATATAGAATTGTGGTTTAATTGTATATTTTATAAAAGACAGTATTTAGACCATTCATGAAAATATCTGATTATTTTCTTATCATCTCCATTGGCTTTTGACTTCTCTGTTGGCTGGCTTTCACAGGAGCCTGCGAAAATGAGCATGCAAGACTCTAACTTTTTTTAAAAACACAGAATTGGGCTTTTATTGTATATTTTATTTAAAAAACAGAGTATTTAGATCATTAAAAGAAATATTTGATTATTTTCTTATCATCGCCATTGTCTGCCTTTTGACTTCTTTGTTGGCTATCTTTCGTGGAAGCTTTGAAAAATGCGCGTGCAATACCCTAATGGGTATTTTTAAAATAGTATTGAGGATTTAATTTTTATACTTACAAAACAGAGTATTTGAACAACCGTTAAAGGAAATATTCAATTATTTTAAAGAAATGCATTTATTTTTTAAACTAAATTTCTGTTTCGTTGCAGATGCAATTCTTGAAGTGTATCACCATAAGCTGTCTTGTCTTATCTTCCATTGCCTTACCAGGGTATACCCTGCCTTTTATGGTCAAATTCCCTTACCTTTACTTTGCATTGCCTTGCCTTTACTTTTCTTTGTCTTGTCTTTCTTGCGTTATCTTACGTTGTTTTGGTAAATGACACTTGCCTTGTGCAGTTTAATGTACGAATTGCCTTGAATGTGGAGGTGTTAGGCCATTAGCCCAGTCGTTTACTATTTGATGTAAGTGTCATTAGTTTACCTTAATATAATTGGGAAATTTTAAATTTCATGGAAATGTTTTTCTGTTGTCAAAAGTTGTAAAGTGCACCGTTAATATTGTAATGATTTTGGTTGAGGTAAGATAGCTTATTGTGGTAATGCACACATTTTATCTAACTGTTGATTTTGTGATTTCCCTAAGTTTCATCTGACTCCAAACCGTGTCGTATTTTCAAATCATCTGTGGCAGCTTCTCACTGAATCATGTTTTTGAGAATGTCTTTCTCAGCTGCCAAATCCAATGATTTTTTAGTATCGGTTTTAACTTTAAGTCAAATCATGTTTATTTCAAACTATTATTATTTTAAATATGTGTTTAGCGCATTTCTGTGACATTAATTAAGGCCATCCATGTTGTATTACTTATGCAATGAATCCTATTTTTTATACCCCCCCTCAACCCTTGTTGCACCCCCAAACATTTTGTGGAAGCCCCACGCGTATGCACAAAATAGGCTCCTCCTCCCTACTCCATAACAAGGGTTAATTAGCCAAAGTCATCTATAAAAATACAGGGTTTAAAGTGTGGCAGGACGGTCATGGACGTCGTCCATGCACTTATTTTCAAATCTCTATGCCGTCCTGCCACTTATTTTGCCACCACACCTGAAAATGTAAGGGGATGTCCTGGCACTTCTTTTGGAAAGGTAAGGGGCGTCCAGGCACTTAATTTTTGCACTGATAAAACATATGTTTTGCTGTAGGCTATTATTTATTTAAAATTGTTAAACATATTTGCTGGCTAAAATGTGTTAACTCCTATGGGTTACTGTTTAGAATCAAATACCACCGGAGACTGACAGTGTTATAAATAGGCTAAAATGTGGATGCCATAATTAGAAATTTATTTTGCGTGCACACATTTTGTTGAGACACCCCCACCGGATGCACCCATATGCAAAGTGCCTAAGTCGAGTGACCCATTCCCTTTTGCGTATATAATAATTATATGGACAGCCTTGTAATACTGTTTTTTACTACTTTGTACACTTTGATGATGAGCTGTATTGGCTTCCAATCTAGCACACTCGTCATTAACAAGAGTTAATATAATTATATTTGTTCTAATTAAATTATTATTAAAAAGAGTCGACTAGTGCATGATGTAATCAACAGTCTCTGTTGTTGCTAGATGTTACTTTTAATGTGGTTTACAATTAATGTCTGTAGAGATTGTGCTTGCATGTACAAAATGGATGTAAATTTGTCTTGTAGAGCAGACACGCTTGAGATGACATTGACTATCATAAATTTCATTTTATATTTCTGGCTATTCTAGCTTTAAGACTTTATTGTACAAGGAGATAAAAAAATTTAGAACTTGACTTTTTTGTGATGTGCCTTAACAGAATTTGTAAGGAGCTTGTAACGGAAGTTATAGGGAGCTTGTAAATGGCCTGTTTTCATTGGATATAATTATTGTTATTAAACGATAGTAACCGACATGGTTGTTATTTTTCCTATTTGACATTATCTGCGAGTTGTGTTTGTTGAAATTGATGTTCTGTTTCGCAATTAGTCAATTAGGCTAAGCCTACTGCAAAATTCTGTACATACACATGATAGCATGCATTGAATCACCATAGAAACGGGTATGGAAAAACTAAAAACAGACTCCTTCATGTTGATTTCGTAAGATTTATGTCGTAGGCCTATCTACAAGGCCGCTGGTATCACGTGGTTTCTGCTGAGACATCTTAGGCTCTTGCTTCTTGTGGTACCGGTAAGGCTTGCGAATCATATAAAGTGATGATGTGGCGTGCTTACATTGATGCCCAGTCCACATCATGATGTAAGAAATAGCCTATCTCTTACTGTAACGTGATCCACATTTTACCCCCAAAATATTTCATAAGTGTGATAGGCCTGCAACATTATTTATTTGCTCTCGACGCTACAAAGAAATTGTGTAATGTTTGGGCAACGCGTTTATTGATGAAGACTCATTGCAGAGCGCAGACGACAACAATTATTAAAAACACAAAGTCTTATAATCTAACAAACGAAAAGCATAATTATAATTCTGCCTACATGTATTGATATGTAATGTATCTATTGGCGGTATTTTAACGCAGATTTATCAAAGACAAAACTAATGCCTGAGCAATAACTACACAAAGCGAATCCAACAGACCAGCTATTATAGAATGCGACATTCCAATCACACGATGAATTTCGTGGCATTCTAATGTTTAGAAATTTACACAAAGCAAGCAGACTATCAAGAATCCGTAAGTCCATGATTGTGGCTATAATTATATTCCGTAGGCTAAAGGAAAAGTCTGAAGCAATGCGGCGGTTAATATTATTCCTGTGGTAGGTTGCACTCATTGGGAAGAGATGAAACTTGTGGAAGTCCAGCATAGTTTATGGCGCGAACGTGATGGACGCCCTGCTTTGCTACCGACAGTTAAATTCGACTCCTGTAATAACTTGTGATTGTCCGATCATAATAAATTGATTGTAATCATGCTGCTTTTTTGTCAGTTTGAGATTAAACAAAGATTAGACTATTTATTAGATGCATATTATATTATAAAGTTTGACTGCCATGAACCTAATATACGACAAGCTCAAGCAAAATCTTATGCAGTGCACACATACCGGCAAACATATACCGACGTATACAAAATTGTATGCGCACAGGTGTATATGTGCGTGTTTGTGTGCATGTGTGCGTGCGTCTGAGAACTATTATACAGGGTCTTTTGTTTAACTTCTTAAGTGAAATACTGCCCTACGAAATTCTGCATCTCTTCGCAAGTTCATCGCTACTTCATTTTGTAAATAAGGCATTGATTGCGTTGGCCACAATAATTTGTTGATAGGTTGGAAAGGAGGATCGTAGGAGTGGCCGACGACCAGACTCTCACTGTCTAGGACGAGTACAGGGTCTTCTGAATATGGGTGGCACGATCCTATATGAAAAAAAACAAAGCATTATACAATAAACAAAATGCGTATTCAGTGTGAGAATTGTGGAAAAACAACTGGGAAGGGGTGGACTACGATCCACGTATAATTGGAATTGGGGTGTGAAAGAAGACTTTACTAGCCTATGGGGCTCTAAGAAAGACTGGGGTTGAAACCCCTCCAAACCGCCAGCAATTCTCATCCTGTGTGTAGCTGCATACTTCTTTTAACATAGCCTACCGTAATTAGCCTATCTGCCAATTTAGATTTTAGAAGAAGGAAATAATCAAGTAGCCTAAAGGTTCAATTGCCCAGCATGTGGAACGTATCCATGGATGAGACAATTGGGATCGAAGCACCTAGGCCTATAGGCAACTCTGTCCTTTGTTGAAGATACCGTGAATAAAATGCACAGAATGCAAAGTTGTATTGTAATGGCATTGCATTCCCGTAATCGTAATCGCCAAATTTCTTGAGCGCCACTCGAAAGTCAAGCGCAGGGCACTATCTTATTCACGAGTGCTATTTCTGCTTTGGTATATTTAGGCTATATTACCCGGTATTGTACGGTATCATGCCTGCTAAGCATTCTCAGTGCCGGCGCTAGGGTACCGGGGGCCCCCCCAAATAAAACTTGAGGCCCCCATACCTTGAGTTGTCATCTCAGCAAAATTTATCACAATAATAGGCTAAGTGCTGAAAGACATAGTGTAAGACATCAATAAATGTCCCCTCCCAATTGTTAAATTTTTGGAATTTCCACGCTGTAATTGTAGAATTTTAAGCGGTCATCTTTACAAAATTGCTCATTTTTTAATGTTGTTAGGCTAGTTGTGGTTTAGGACTTCAGAGTGTCCCCTCTCCACTGTTTAAATTTGTCCGATTTGCGTGGTTTCAGGAATCAGGATAGAACCGTCATGAAAGGTATAATTACCAGCTACATTTGAGGCCCATTGCAAACTTAAGATCAGACACGTACCATGGACATCTGGAACCCTACACAGGGTTTAATGTTTGGGCCTCACGCAGGTTTTATTCTGGAGCCTCGTCCAATTAGCAATTACAATAAGTTACAATTTATAAATGTTGTGTTTGAGAAAGTGAATGAAACTGCTTGAGTTACTTTAAATGGCTTTACTTGCGTCCAAAATCAGTATGGCCGGTATGACGTTTGAATTAGGTCTGCTATGACAGTGCCGTATGGTTAGTTGAGGCATGCACCATGCCGGATCTGGGGCCTCAAATAAATGCGCGGGTTTAAGAAATATACAGTCACAAATAGGCATAATGACCAGCTAAACTTGGGGGCCCCCTGGGGGCCCCTTCAAACTTGGGGCCCCCCAAATGGGGGGGGGCGTGGGGGGTGCTAGCGCCGGCACTGAGCATTCTATTATCTTCGAGTGATATATCTTACCTCTCCCTCTGGGTTGAAGAGTTTCGTGTTGATATTTGAACCGACACCAAGTGTTGTTTCAGCAACCTCAATATCACCGGGGGAAGCGTCTTTTGGCTTGCTATCCTTCGCCCACAGCTACAGCACGTCAACGGACACAAAACAGTTACTGTAGGAAAAAGTAGGCTAGACCTACTTATATCTCTTTTGTGGTATAGGCTAATAATAATAAATTACGATAATTTTATATGGCGCCGTAACAAGACCATACCGCTACAAATGGGGGCACTTTACAATTATTACAAAGCAGCATAATTATATACTAGCTAGGCCTATATAGTTAAAAAATCAATCATAATCAAGAAACAATTAATTTATTTGGCAGCATTTAGCCCATTGCGCATGGCTTGTAGTGTGGCAGGACGGTCATGGACGGCGTCCTGGCACTTATTTTCAAATCTCTATGCCGTCCTGCCACTTATTTCGCCAGCACACCTGAAATTATAAGGGGCGTCCCGGCATTTCATTTGGAAAGGTATATAAGAGGCGTTCAGGCCCTTTTTAGACTTTCAGCACTGTTATTGCGTATAAGCCAATATTGAAAACGTAGATCTGTCTTAAGTTTCGACCGGATGTGACGTACCTTGACCTTCTGACCCGGCTGGACGAGGTATTCGTCGGAGAAGCGATAGTCCAGTTTATCCTCTCCATCGACGTTCCTCGTCAGCTTCCACTTCCCGATGTTCTCCTCCTGCCATGATAGAAGACAAGGACACAAAGGGTTAATCAAAGGAGGGAGAAGAAGAGGAGAAGGAGGATGGGAGAGCAAGCGGAATGGAATTGGAGGAGGGGAAGAAATGGAAGAGTGGAGCATGGAACAAATGAAAGAGAAGGGGGGAAAGGAGGAGAAATGGAAGAGGAGGATAAATTGGAAGAAAAATATTGGAGGAGGCAAAGAAATGGAAGAGGATTAGAAGTAGAAAACGTTGAGATGATGGATGAGAAGTGGGAAGAGGTGCAGAAATAGGAAGCGGAGTAGAAAATGGAGGAGGAATAGGAAGAAAAGGAAGACATGGAAGATCAGGAAGAAAATTGAGGGGGTTAGGAGTAGTAGGAGGTGGTGGAAGATGAGAAAGAGAGAGAGGTCAGGAAGCGAAGAAATAGAGTATGAAGATGCATATTATGAGGAAAGTGATTATAGGATGAGTAGAAGGTGGATGAAAATGAAGTGGAATACCTTTCTTCCGGTGTTCTCCAGCGTAAGGAACTTTCCATCTGCCGAACATTCAACGATCGTGATTGGTCCTTTGGCGCTGCGCTGGTAAGTCGTGCGTGCCGACATCTCGCCTTTGAAGGCGCCTCCCAAATCTACCAAGCAGAACGCACCCGCCAAGCATGAAGCTGATGATGACGATATTACTAAAGACGCTGATAGTGATGAAGAAGACAACGCTGCTGCTGCTGCTGATGATAATGATGATGATAACGATAATAAAAATAATAATAATAATAATAATAATAATAATAATAATAATAATAATAATAATAATAATAATAATAATAATAATAATAATAATAATAATATTCTTCTTCAGTTGGCTTCACCCCTATCATTCGGATACCTCGACGATCTCACCTTAGGTGGGAAGGCGGAAACGGTTGCAGCCGATGTCGACTTCATCGAGAGATCGTGCTCCACTATGGGCCTGACACTTAATCGTTCCAAATGCGAGGTGATAGCACGTAACAATAACAACACAGGATACGACTCATTGAGAGAGTTCAAACTAATTGATGTGGATGAAGCCCAGCTACTCGGCGCCCCACTCTCATCGGGAAAAGCACTGCAGCAATGTCTTGAGAGTAGAACCAAAGAACTGGAGGAGAGTCTGTACAAATTAACTTTCATAGCAAGGCAGGACGCACTCCTAATTTTGAGAAGTTCGCTGGGTGCGCCTAAAATTATTTACACTCTCCGATGCCATCCAAGCGACAAGCATCCCGAATTGGAGACTTACGACACCAAACTACGCCAAGGCTTAGAAAAGATTCTCAACATTTCTCTAGACGATAACCAATGGACACAAGCCTCATTGCCCATAACGATGGGTGGTCTGGGGATTCGGAGAGCGTCTTCGCTAGCACTTCCAGCCTTTCTGGCTTCAGCTGCAAGCACTCTCCCTCTCCAGACTCTCATTCTCAGTTCTATTAATCTCGAACATGACTCACACTTTCAAACGATGACAACCGAGTGGCGTTCCAAGACAGAATTTGATGAAGCAGGAATCATGCCAACAAATCAGCAAGCATCATGGGACAAACCTTTGTTGGAGAAAACTGCGAAGACACTGCTCGAAAACACAGTGGATGTATATAACATCGCACGACTAAAAGCAGTCTCATCGCCCCATGCTAGTGACTGGCTCCATGCGTTACCGATAACCGCATGTGGACTACGTCTGGATAACGAGGATGTTCGAGTTGCCGTCGGTTTGCGACTTGGGGCCGCAATATGTGAACCCCACACTTGCGCCTGCGGAGCTCAAATTGACGCCAGAGGCAGCCACGGCCTGTCTTGCTCTCTCGGCTTCGGTCGAATAGCTCGACATAATACGATCAATGACATTGTATACCGCTCCCTTTCAAAGGCAGGAATACCGTCCATTAAAGAACCACCAGGTCTTCTTCGCACGGATGGTAGACGACCAGACGGCCTTACCATGATTCCATGGCGTGCGGGTCGTCATCTTGTGTGGGATGCGACAGTGGTTGACACACTTGCACCATCATATATCCAGGCCACGGCTTCGACGGCGGGCGCGGCAGCCGAGATTGCTACGGAAAGGAAAAACACTAAATACGTCTCTCTTGTAAACACTCACTTTTTCATTCCTTTAGCCTTTGAGACTTTAGGTCCCATTTGCAGTATTGGCCTCGACTTTTTGTCTGATTTAGGCCGCATCCTAACATTGTCGTCTGGTGATATGAGAGAGACCTGTTTTTTGCTGCAACGCCTCTCTATTACTGTCCAGCGCTTCAACTCGGTGGCCTTTAGAGGCACTTTAGCCGAGTCAGACCCAGAGGAGAGCTAATAACTTTTATCATCATTTAGAACAATGACTACCGCTTCTGTTGTTTATTGTTCTTTATGTGTCTGATGTTGTTTGTCGGAAATATTAAAAGGATAATAATAAAAATAAAAATAAAATAATAATAATAATAATAATAATAATAACCACCACTTTGTCCCCGTGGCCATGGAGACCCTGGGCCCAATTAACAACAATGGACTTGATTTTATTAAGGACCTTGGAAAACGTCTAACACTAATCTCTAGAGATATTAGAGAGACATCTTACCTTTTTCAACGCCTTTCTGCCACCATCCAACGCTTTAATGCTATTTCTTTCCGAGGCACTTTTGCCCAACCAGACATGCATATGCGCACTATCGAGTGAGCCGTTCCAGATCAACATTATTTATATCTCCGGTTATTGTTTGATGTTGATATTGATAGTTTAATAAATATTATGTTATAATAATAATAATAATAATAATAATAATAATAATAATAATAATAATAATAATAATAACGATCGTCATTGACTTATTAGTTGTAGTACTGCAGCAGCAGCAGCAGCAGCAGTGGTAGTAGTAGTAGAAGTAGTAGTAGCAGCAGCAGCAGCAGTAGCAGTAGTAGCAGCAGCTATAGCAATAATAGTAGTAATAGCAGCAGTAACAATAATAATCTATATATATAAAAATGAAACTTTCCAATAGTTCGTCGCATTTTCACGCTGAAAGTGACGCGCCGATTGTTGTGAAAATTTACCAAAACCTTCCATTCAAATAGCAACGTGTCTTAAGATGTTTTCACCCGAAAAAACGCAACCGTTTCCACAAAAAGTGAACTTTGCAACTTTGCAATCCGTTCGTCCGCCATTTGCAAACTAAACACGTCCCACACGGCTGCAGAGATTTCATAAACGCCGTCTCCAAACACAGCAACGAAACATCAATGAGGTGGCGTGCTATGACGTCATAAGCGAGTCGCGATTAATTTTCCAAAGAGGCCGCTTTTAGGCCTTTTCACAAAGCGGCCTTTGGGCTTGGAATGGACGCTGCGACGGAGGAAAGGAGCGGGACAAAGACGGTGGGGAGGGAACGGAGGGGGAGGGGAGGTGGAGGTCAAGGGGAGGGGGAAGGGGAGGGGGACGGAGGGGAAGGGAGAGGGGAAGAGGAGGGAGAGGGAGAGGGAAAAGGGGGAGGGGGAAAGGGAAGGGAGGGGGAGAGGGAGGGGGAGGGGAGGGGGAGGGAGAGGGGGAGGGGGAGGGGAGGGGAGGGGGAGGGGAGAAGGAAGGGGGAGGGGGAGGGGGAGGGGGAGGGGGAGGGGGAGGGGGAGGGGGAGGGGGAGGGGGAGGGGGAGGGGAAGGGGAGGGGAGGAGGAGGGGAGGGGGAGGGGGAAGGGGAAGGGGTAGCCTCTTTTCAGCCACAGCAACGCGTGGCCGGGTTCAGCTAGTAGTACTATAAAAAAATAACTCGTGAAGCAAACAATACAATAAAAAATTAAAAAATAAAAATATGTTAAAGATAATGATGATGCGTTGTCAATGGTAACCTGATGCTGATTGTCCAAATCCTCCTCCGCTTCCACTTCCTCCGCCTCCTCCTCCGCCTGCTCCTCCTGAGAAGTAAGAGCTAGATCCACCTCCTCCACCGCCTGACCAGTACTCGACCAACTGACGAAGCCCAGACCTACCATCACAACAGACAACAACTATAATAAACTTACCATGGTAGTAGTCATTATGATTCAACATCATCATCGTCATCGTCATCATCATCATCATCGTCATCAATCATCATCATCATCGTCATCATTATCATCATCGTCGTCGTCGTCGTCAATCGTCACCTTCATTCGTTGTCTCGCTCAGTCCATCCACGCATGCATGCATGCATCCATCCATCCATTCACCCATCCATTGACAAGTCCACATAACCATTCATCCATCCTTCTACCAGTTCATCCATTCTTCCGTTTATCGAATCAGCCATGCAAACGTTCCATTCATCCACTCACCCATTCAATCATTGAAACATCCACCCTTCCATTCACTCATCTACTCTTCCACCCTTCCACACATCCACCCACTCGGTGGTGCTCCACCCACCTTGACTCCTCTCCTTCGAGCAGCTTCCTGTACGCAGCGATCTCCAGCTCGAGTCCCATCTTCGTGTCGGAGATCTTCTGAAGTTCCAGCAGGATGAGTTCCATTTCCGCCCTCAGCTTCGCCACCTCACTCTTCAGATCGTTGTTCTCCGCCTCCAGCTCCCTCTCCCGCTCCTCCTTCTCACGCTTCAGACGCTCGAACTCGGCGTTTCTGTACGCATTCTAAAAATAGGACAGCTACGTCATCGTCGTGGTCACCATGACAACGAAGAACGTTAAGCTGTCGTCACAGCAACCATGGTAACCATGACAAGTTACTATGGCAACCATAGAATGAATGAATACGTGCATGAGAGTCCGCACATAGGTTCCCCACTCCTGAGAAATTGAAATCTATTTTTACTGCTACTTTTAGGCTTTTAATTAAAAACATTGCACGAAACTGACTAAAGAGCACTAATGACACAAATGAAATCGGACCTACAAAGTGAAACTCAGTAATTTGCATGTATAGACACCTCTATGAACTAATTACGCCTATGTTCTTAATTTCCTTCTTAATTTCCTTCTTTACATTTTACAGGTTCTTGCTAACAAAATTGACCGTAGCCATTGTGTTTTTGCCCCTGCATAAATATCTGCGGTCGACCATGAATATGAAAGCGTAGTCTTGACCTGAGCATCCAGATCAGCAAGTCGAGCTCGTAGATCTGCCAGTTGATCTCTCAGTCGTTTCGTTTCCTCCTTTGAGTGAATTGTCTCCATGTTCTGACGGGTCGCTCCCGTTCTGAACTCCTGAATCTGTTGCACGTGAAACACACAAAAAAATTTTTTTTACGTAGATCTAACGGAAAGACTAATCTGCAAAGCTGTGGATAAAAGATCGAATGCGTAGACTAAATTATTTACCGAAAATTTCAAGTAGGCCTAATAATAATCTTCGTTAAATCTCATATACTTACTGACACAGCGCAGTATGATTATGGCTACAATTCTTAGTATATGATAGGATGATCACAAGTAGTTGCAGGAGTTGAATTTAACTGTCGGCAGCCATGCAAGGCGCTCATCACGTCAATTTACCAATACCGTTGGATTTTATAAGGGTAGCAGAAGTGATCCCGTATCCGTGCGCTTTTCATGCCACAGTGTTTGCCATTACCCCAACCCATCCCTAGGATTTCCAAGTTACAGGTCCAGTGATGTCATTTAGGCTACATTGATGTAAGTATAGGTTATTTGCTTTGAGGCAAGTACCGGTATAATTTTATCATTTGCCTTGATCAATGTAAGTACGTTAGCTCCTTACAATGACGTACATGTAAGTATTTTTCGTGCTTTGACATTAAGTAGCCTATGTTACCTGTTTGCAACAAATAGACGTAGGCCTATAGGCTCAAGGTATCAAATCAATGCATTCGAGCTCCCTGGAATATCCTGTAAGCTTTAGATACGTAGGAGCCTACCTTGAGGTTGTATCAATGCATTCGAGCTCCATTATAAGAGTATATTATCCTGCATAGATACGTAGGGGCCTACCTTGAGGTTGTACGACGATTCGACTTCGTTTCTCATGATGTCCAGCTTGTCGTCGTACATGTCTTGAATCTCTCTCAACGCTTGTCCCATCTCGTTCTTCCAGAAGTCACGGTTCTCAGCCGTCGTATCGCGATAGGCCAGCGCTGCCAACTCCTTCAACTCCTGTACGGATCGACAACAAGCAATGGAGTATCGAATTGTGATCGCCAAACCATCAAGTAAGTAAATAAATTAACAAGTAAGTAAGTAAGTAAGTGAGTGAGTGAGTGTGTGAGTGAGTGAACAAGCATGCAAGTAAGTAAGCAAGTAAGTAGGTAGAAAATTAAGTAAGTAAATAAGCAAGTAAGTAAGTAAGTAAGTAGACAAGTAAGTTAGTCAGTAAGTGAGTAAGCAAACAACAAGTAAGTTAGTTAGTTAGTCAGTCAGTAAGTGAGTGAGTAAGTAAGAACGTGAGTGTGCATTGTGCAAGTAAATGCAATACAATATTGAAAACTGTTCGAGGTGCTTAACAATTTAAATTGCTCATTAACAATGCAAGGCGATGTACTTTGATACAATGCAGTGCAATTCAATACAATGTAGCCTACTTTAATACATTGCAATGCAATGCAATGCAATGTTCAAACCTGTTCGTGAACGGTCTTGAGGAATTCCAGTTCCTCTTCCAAGGTCTGTCTTCGATTCTCAGCGTCGATGTGCAGCAGCGTTTCATTGTCCAGATCCTACAAAGCAACAATCACTGAGAATGCGTTGTTATCATAGCATGCATAAATATAATTAGACCACAGCCTTTCATGAATTTCATGCAATATCAAAAAACAACTTCTGCATGTGAAACCGATGTTTATTCTAGAGCAAATGGTGTCGCCTAATGTCGTGTCAAAATCAAACCTGAGTCACAGTCAGTGACCAGATACCTATAGTAGGCCTATGAGCCTACAGTTCAAGTTCTATATGAACAGTCATGATTGTCGTTGTAACCACAGTCATCGTTGTTGGCTGTAATCATATTCATAATTTCGTTGTGATCATAATCATCATTGTCGTTGCAATCATAGTCATCATTGTCGCTCTGATCATAGTCATCATAGTCGTTGTAATCCTAGTTAAGTTACCATTCTCGTTGTAATCATAGTCACAATAAATTGTCGTCGTAATCATGCAACGACTACTTACAATCCTCGCTCTTTTGAACAAACCCCTTCTGACTAGACACAACGCTCGGGAATAACCTGGTGCCCTGCGTTAGGCTTTCTAGTGACGCTTTAAAAATTTGGAGATTACGATAACGGCTACTTACAATCCTCGCTCTGTTGAGCGAATCCTGAAGCTGTGCGATCAGTTTCTTGTCCTTTTCACGATCACTCTCCAAGATGTTGTGGCGCCTGCGCAGTAGACCGATTTCCGCTTCATAATCAGACACCTGTTGGATGAGCTTCTCGATCTGCTCTCTGCTGTCGAGAGCGGCTTTCGATGCATCATCAGCTCTGCAGGAAAAAGACAACGGGCATCGTATTGTAATGAATTGCTTTGAATTTGTTGAAAAATTCGTTTTTGTTTTAAGGTTTAATTGAAACTATTAGGCTATTTATGTATTATTTTGTCCTTTGATTAATTATTATTGATGCCATTCTTTTTGTCATCATCATTACACTTATCATTACCATCACCATCATCTTCGGTGTTATTGTTATTGTTAGCCTATGTAGCATAGGCCTATTAGGCTACTATCACTGCTACTATTGCTGCAATCATAATGTAATAGCGACAATTTTTATAGCGCCCTGACGGAGGCACGCTGCTGCTACTAATACTACTGCTGCTGCTGCTGCTACTACTGCTGCTGCTGCTACTACTACTGCTGCTGCTGCTATTACTACTACTACAACTACTACTACCACCACCACCACCACCACCACCATCACCACCACCACCACCAAAATCAAAACCAAAACCACCACCTGATAATACCACTATACTGCAACTACTGCTGCTTCTTATATGTAGTGCTTCTAGTTACTTATGCCACCACTACTACTGCTACTACTACTATTACGGGTCATTATTGTGATGACATGTGCAATGATAAAAGTCATCTAGTACCTTGCCAGAAATTCCCAAACGCGCCGAAAAATTGTTATAAGAAAAGAACAGTTCTGCAAAGCAGCCCGAGGCAGACATTCTCGAAGATTTACATTACATTACATTACATTACAGGCATGGATATGAAATGCAAACAAATACATTTTCTTTATAGCCTTGGCAACGACCACCTCAATCGGTTCCAACTAATGACTAATCATTTCCAAAGGCCACAAAGGACAAGTTTGTTCTATTTGTCTGGTTCCAATTTTTTCTAAAGAACTGGAATGTCAAGACCGACGACTACGTGCGTAGGTTTCTGAGAAATGAGGAGGAGAAGGAGGAGGAGAAGAAAAATGAGGAGGAATGCGAAGGAGGAGAAGGAGGAGAAGTAGGAGGAGAAGGAGGAGAAGAACGAGGAGAGAATGAGAAAGAATAAGGAGGACTGAGGTGGAGAATGGGGAGAAGCATGCAGCCTTAGCCGTAAAATAGTCCACGAGTTGCTAGTGTATGGGACTTTGAGTTTTTAGCAAGACTTAATCGCGCCATCTGTACTCCTACATGTATATACTGTCGCCACTCGCTTGCAGTCGAGTGCGCATGTGCATGTGCTAAGAGTCCCGTAGACAGTCAGCGTACGTGTGCTTGGCTGTTTTTATGGTCTGACCTGGCTGCAAATCAAGCTGTCTATCTGTGTCTGTCTGCCTGTCTGTGTATCTGTCTGTCTATATCTGTGACTGTCTATATGCGTCTGTCTGCCTGTCTGTGTATATGCCTGTCTCTGTGCCTGTCTGCGACTGCAGACTGAATTTGAGACGAGATCAGATTCCCACTTTGTATACGATCATCGTAAACCCGGCCAGTTACCCGTACACCAAACACAAATCAAGTTTAAACGTGTATTATAATTGCTATGTATAAAATTGTATATGCATGCGTTGTAAAAGAACATTATAAAAATGACATTGGCTGCATAAGCTTATAGGGAGACATTGTATCATCATCATCATCGTCGTCGTCGTTGTCATCGTCATCATCGTCGTCGTCGTCGTCATCATCATCATCATCATCATCGTCATCATCATCTCGTCGTCGTCGTCATCGTCATCATCATCAGCATCATTAGCTCCTATAGTCATTTGGAGGAGATGGCTAAGAATACAATGTTCCAGGTCATTTGGAAGTACATTGTAGGCTACTCCCGAAGTGTTAATCCATGTGATGCTGTCCCCGCTTATTAGTTTTTGCTATTATTATCTATCCAGCGTATTATAGTCTTGATTAGCTTTTGTTTCTTTTTTTCTTCGAGTTTCTGAGATTCTTCGAATGGCATTTTTCGAGTCTTATATGCAACCGGCATTCTTTCCACTTTAAGGCCTATATAATCTCCAAAACCGGTAGAGTCATTTGCATGCATGCTTAACCCTCTACCGCATGAATTTTTTTTTTATATATTTTTTTTTACTAAAATTTTTTTTTTTCTTTGGTATTAGTGTACACACTTTGGGAAAAATATTATCTCAAGAAATTTTTTTTATTAAAGGTGAATAAATGACCAAAATGTATGAAATGCCAATCGGCATCTTCATGCACAACGTAACCAATCGAATGCATCTTCATGGGTCGGCAATATCTGCAAAATTATTATTTATTTTGCATAAATGTATCCACATAATTATGCAATAGCATGAAAGTTCATGTACAGAGAATGAACACGACCATGAAAGTACTCAGTAAATCTCAGCATAAAACACGCAATCACTCATCTTCAATGTTTTGTACTGCATTTCCCCTGATCGCAAAGGACAAATGCAGTTACACAAATAAAATACTGTTACTCCGTGTGAAACCGCTTGAAACAGTTTTTGTCCTTTGAGAAGCATAGACTTGTGTTGCACTTTTCGCAGGAAACACGTGATTGTCCACTACAACCAGGTAGACGGCAGCGCAGTCTTTCGACGGTCCAAGTTGGCCAGTGGCTGGTGTCGTCTGTGCGAACATCGGCAATTGGCATAGGATGCCTACGTCTTGCCTTCTTCGTGACCGATTGAAGCTGACCCTCCATGCTCGGTCGACCCGCTCTCTTCCTATTTGTGCCTTTATTAGATTTACACAAACCTACAGCAAAACCAGAGATCGAAACACATTACTATGCATGCACAATCTAATGTGCAGTATTTTTATCTAAGTTTTACCTTCATAAAAAATTCTTCATATATCAGTAATACACATGAGACAAAAATAAAAGATTGCAATCACTCAACAATTGCAATCTAAATATATAGATGCATACAGCAAATAAACTGCAGAGCAGTGCAAGCCAATAGTACCATCTCAAAATAAATTGTGGATCTGTCCAAGTTAGTCGCACTGTCTCATTCACATAAGTTGCGATCGGCTTGTGGCAATGACTCGAAAGTTGCTGACACACAAGTTGATGATTTAGAAAGAAGAAAATCAGAACTGAAAAAGACAAAATTCAATAAATAAAAATATGATGAGAGAAATAATTGTGTGACGGCAAGTAAAAGACAAATTGTTGAGTGAGACTATCACACTTGACTATCTTACCTTCTGCAATCTGAGCCTTGAATTCTGCCAATCTGAGAACTTCCGATGTGTTGTTTTGTTGCGAACGAGCTCGCCTGTACAGTAGCCATGCGTTCACTACAGCCATGTCCAGATAATGGAAGAACAGTCTGTGATACCATTTCTTTGATCGAATGGTAATTCGATAAAGTCCCATGAGGCTGTCAAGCAAATCAACACCACCCATGTGCTGGTTATAGATGGAGATTATCTGAGGGCAGTCAATTTCCTTTCTTGCTTTCTGTGCCGAAAACCATCGCATCACTTTTATTCTGGGCTCTGTGCCCACATATGTTGAAAGAAGGTTGACGACTTTGTTGTCATACCACTGTACAAATGTAATGGTGACCCCATCTACATCAGTCGTGTACTCCGCCATGGATCCGCGGCCAATCTTCTTCAAATCTTTTTCAGATTTCGCTGAAAAACCCTGCAGCCTGTTTACTCTCACTGTCCCAATACTTTGTATAGATTGGTGTTCCAAATACACAAGCAGATCAATGCTAGTAAAGTAATTGTCAAAGTACAACTTGTGTCCAACAGGTGGAATGGTCCTGGCCAGGCGCACTACGACGTTGGCACTTGGTCCACAATCCTTTTCTTTAGCAAGGACATGATTTTCTTTACCCGTGTACACTTCCATGTCATATGCAAAACCTGATTTACCAGAGAGTACCCAGATCTTGTAGCCCCACTTGTGAGGTTTGCTTTTATTGTACTGCTTCAGTCTGCTGCGACCTTTGAAAGGCACAACTTGTTCGTCTACACACAATGACTCCTCCTTAGGAATTGTATTGAGACAATCGCGAATCTGTGTGATTAGTGGTCTGATCTTATGGAGTCGATCGCCATCTGGTTCTGCAGCCGTATTATCGTTGAAGTGGACAAAACGCTTGATTTCTTCCCATCTGTTGACTGTCATGACTTCCGATACGTTGTTTACTTTGTATTTGGCATTCCAGTATCTTCTTGCACTGGGTAGTACAATCAGAGACATCCACATGGTTATGCCCAGAAACTTTTCTAACTCTGGAACTGTCAGCTTGAGGGGTTTCTCAGGACGAATTTGAACAGCGTAAAGGTTAGTCTGTTCAACGATATGCTGCTCCAGCGTAACTGGGAATAACTTCCTAAAAAACTGAATAGGAGTTTTTAAATCCACAACATCCGGACCAAGACTCTCATCGCCGGAGAAGGGTGATCGCCTTTCTACCGTATCCTTAGAAGTTTTCCACAGAAGTCTGCGTTTCACTTTGGCTGCTCTAGTCTTGGATATCCCAGTGCTTGTTGTCGGCATGTTGAGACACGGAGACTCCGGGCGCTCAAGGTCGCTGTGCTCTTCTGAAATTTCATCCCTGTCCACTGGTGGATTATGATCCTCATCATGCTCTTCTGAATTTTCATCCCTGTCCAAAGGTGGATTATAATCCTCATCATGTTCGTTGTCTGATGACAACTGACTGTCATCACTCTCAACAGGAATTATTCTTCTAACCACCACCTTCTTCTTCATCTTTCTTTTTCCATAAAACGATTTCACATTCATGGTAGCCATCTGCTAAATCAATATACATAACAAATTATTGCCGTTATAAACATTACTGGTGTCAAATAAATATTTGCGATATCTAAAATATAACTTTACAATATATGGATCTAAACTACTACTTGAAACTTGTAGTCAATTTTCGTAATTACCATAATTGCAAGTAATGTAGGCCTATCTGCCCATAATTATCTAAGAGCCACAAATCCTAAATATGACTCCAATTACATAAAAAAAAAATCCATATTTACTCCCAAATACTACATTTTCGTTTCCTAATTATATACACTGGTATTTCATACCAATAAATTAGTATAACATAATCATAAAATGTTATCACAATGTTATCTAGTCAATATTACTAATAAATCACAATTATACCTGACTTATCCAACAATGAAAAAGTTCTGTTGAAACGGAAAGCAGTCATCAGCATAGTGTTTATGTTGCATGATGATGCCAATCGGCATACCATTTTCGTAATTCTTTGTTACAATAGTCGTTTATTCTAACTCTACCAACTAAATTCTATCATAAAAACACACAAAACGGATATTTGACGTAGTTTAAATTTTACCTGGATATGAAATCCAACAATAATGAAAAAATGTGGAAAATTCTGATTTCGTCGATAAATACACGGTATTTCGGAAATATTTAAGAAATAGAACAAGAGCATAGATATATAAACAAAGACTAGATTTCAGTTTATTATTATATCTACTATCCGAGAGAAACGCATAGTGATGCCAATTGGCAGCGTAGAGTTTATTGAACATGCATGGCAGAAATGATGCCAATCGGCATCACTATGCGGTAGAGGGTTAATGATTGCCTTATGTCACCGTATCTTATTTCTGTTGTCTTAAACTCTCAGCTTTGACCTTCCTTCATCGGCCCACACAATTCCACTGCAAGAATTCTTTTTTACATCTTGCTTTCGCGTTGTCCTAAATTCCGATCCGTGTGTAGCGAGTTATTCTGTGTAGGAAATACGAAAATGACATTATGAGATGGAGTTATACTATACTCAGCATTGAAGTGACTTTGTTTCGGTTAAAATCAGTGATTCCCAACCTTTTTGGACTTGCGGCACACTAAGAAAGAATGAAAATTTTCGCGGCACACCTAACAATACCTATACCAATTTTTTAAAATCTATGTGTCAATATTATCTGATAATATTTTAATTTTAATATTCTAATTGTGTAATAATAGGTCTACTCCAGTGAATCTAGACTAGTCACTCTAGTCTAGTCAGTTTTTCTTATAACTTGTACTTTCAAGGATTAGGCCTAAGTCTGATGACTTGTCTTCGATTCTACGTGCAATCGCATTATTTGACAGTGGAACTTTTCACTTGTCGGCAGCCTCAGTTCCAAGTATGCATAGTTTGTGATGATTGCTAATGCTGGTGCGATCACAGATTCGGCGTGTGTCTACCTTCATGCGTGTTGCCAATAATTGAGCGAGTTTTTAGCTTGCAACCAATCTTTTCTCTGGCAATATCATGTAGTTCGCAAGTTATTTTTTATTGCTTATTTTGCTGTGCCGCAAGATTCTCAAAATATACTTTTGGTTTATCATTTACCGCTGGAATTTTAGCTTCCACGAGTCGTTTTAATTAACTAGGAAGAGTGTCTCATTCGGTAAAGCTGTGTTGGAGATTAGGCATAATGGTAATTGAGAATCTCCAAAATACAAAGCTACAAAACTATTGTAATCGTCTCTGTACTTTTGTTTGATTCCTTGCTTTTCATTTGACACTTTCTCTTTCTGAGATCCAAATTTATTTAGGCATTATTATTAATCATTATTAATTAATTTTTAACAACAAATTACAATATTTTCCGCGGCACACTTGCAAAGTTCTCGCGGCACACTATAGTGTGCCGCGGCACACAGGTTGGGAATCACTGGGTTAAATCATTAAAGCCATACACTATAAGCGACAGACGGAACAGTGTATAACAGATGTTCTTAAGTGTGACTTATTATGTGGCTTAAACTGTGTTACAAGTCTAAATGCTGTGTCGTCTGTTTTATAGTTCGACTAGACGTCTATGCTGGGGCACTGGCTTCTCCAAACAACTATAAAATATACTACAGTAACTGAGTCTGCTCTTTTGGTAAAATTGTCAAGTATCTTTGATGTCTTTTGCAGCCAAAGTACGCTGTAAACGAGCTGGATAATAAAGATCATCTTTTTACCTCTGTATGCCTCTGTAGATATTTCTATATCTATAATCGGTCCATTTCTGTCTCTGTGTATGTCTATCTCTATTATCGTCTCTATATTTCTGCCTCTGTCTGTCTTTCTGCTTCTCCCTCTTTCTTTGGAATCGTTATTACATTCTTAGAATCTCTTAAACGATGTGCATGACTTGCATATTTAAAGCACACGAAAGTCTTTAAAGACTTTAACTGTTCTTCGGGTTTCTTTAGATTGATAGTCTCCTATGGTTTGGCCAAAATAAGGATCTGTCGGTGTCTATTACCGTGTTCTGTGGGTGCTCTATAGGAAACTATAAGCCTGAAACACATTGACCCATGGACATAGGCGTAGGGGACATTTCAGCATTGGGGGGGCAAAAATGAGACTTTTGCCCGAAAATTTTTTTTTCGTCCAGCCGAAATCTTAAGAAAAATTTCCGTTACGTTTGCCCGAAAATTCTTACGACTTTTTTTAGTCATCCGGCCGAAATCTTCTGAAATTTCCCGTTACTTTCTGCCCGAAAGGTCTGATGACCTTTTTTTGTTCGGGCAAGTCTGATTTTTCGGGCAAGATGACCCGGAAAAATAAAAAAGTAAAAAAAAATTTTTTTTTTTTTATTTTTTCGGGTCTGCTTGCCCGAAAAATCAGACTTGCCCGAAATTTGGGGGGGCATTTGCCCCCCCTGGACCCCCGTCTCCTACGCCTATGCCCATGGAGATAGGCATCTGTACGCCATGTAGATCTCCATCCCACTGCGTGGTTTCTGGTAGTGCCACTCCCAAGCCTGGAGAAAGGAGGGTGACGAAGATAATCATCTTGGAAATGCATCAGAGCGTTCAGCGACTAACCATCTACACGTGGGGTCTCTGCCAGGCGATATACCATTGCGGTATTTAGTGTAACGCCTGCATATAATTTGACGCTACGGATTTTATTTCTGTTTGCCACATATATTTCTTTGGATCCTTTAAGGCAATTTCAGGGTTTGATAATTATATATATTATAATATTATTATTTTTGAGCTGCATTCGGTGACCTACATAATATTGGTGACCTAGATTTTAATATTGAGATCGTGCTCGACACGATTTGCAAGGCAATGACGTAAGCAGTCGCCATAGCTACCATGTTATTGATCGATTCTTTCACACACTCGCGTGAAATGGAGGGTCAGCCGAAAAGGAGGAAGAGGAGTCGGCCGATAGGATAGACCGATACGGCCAGGCGGATAAGCAGGCTGACAGACGCAGTGCAAGAGCAGTACAGATAGACGGATAGGCAGACGGACGGAGCAATACGCCTGCTGGCCGGCTGCGTGTAGTCTGTGCATGCAGCCTCGGCTCGTGTGTGGGCATTTTCCATCACGCCGGGTCACCCTGTCCCTGCGTGATCACAGCGCGTGCAGCGCATGCGCAGTAGATCGCGTCCTACGTCAGCCGTAGGATATAGAAGAAGATCGCGCAACCGTGGCAGTTATGTTGAAACCTTCGTGGAGGATGGAGGTATTATTGGCGATATGAAAGTTAAGATTCAAAGTAGCAGTTTTATCTTAAGTAAGGCCAGGACTTAGTGCGCTTGCATTAGTTACTGCTTAGTTGCGACTCGGATTCTGGTTGGGGATTCTTACGACAGGAGTCGTTTTTACTTACCTAAAGTTTCGTTCGGTTTTCTGTATACCAAATCTCGGTTTGTTGTTTCTCTACTCGGCCGGAGCCGTTGTATTGTGGTTTGGAGTCGGAATTGAATCGTCAGCACTGTGTGTTCTGCCTTCGCACCCTCGCTGTGGATATAAGCCTATTGGTCCGGCTTCGCTCACCGCCTCGCACGGAGCGAGTTCTTCCCTGTTTCATCGGAAGCCTACCCGTCGTGGTTATTTTCTGCGAGTGTTGTGTCAGTCTGTCATCGCATCTTCTGGATACCTATATCCTTACTGGATCCCGGCTCCCCGGCGCTTATTCTGGATTCGTCGTCCTCTTCGTCGTCTCCCTACGCACACCGCCTGCCTTGTCCCTGGTTCCCGGAAATCAGGTACTGTGTATTGGGGAAGTTAAGGCGGTCGATTTCGTAATTATTTTGGGCTAATGTGAAATTTATGAAGACACTTGAGAACTAAACTGGGGATAAAAATTAGGCATACTCCGATCTGGTTTGTTTGCATTGATCTGCATAATTATATTTTTTGTGCATTGTGCTCAATGTCTGAACTGCACTGAAACTATATAATAATTAATGACTGAAGAATTAATAAGAAATTCTAATTAAACTTACTGTCTTAATTCTTGCTAGTCTTAGGAAGTGAAATTATCGAAACTTATATAGCGCCATGGAGCAGAGCAGAACGTCAACTCCCTCGCAACCTTCCAGACCACCTTCTGCATTTGAGATGGGGATATTGCTTGAGGCAATGCAGTCAAACGCCAAGTCTATGCAGGCTAATGTTCAAGAGGCGATCTCCTCAGTAAAAACTGATATGCAAGCAAATGCTAGAGATACCCAGGAGGCTATCTCCGTGGTACAAAGTAATGTTGGAGAGGCAATTTCCTCAGTGAGAACTGATGTTGAAGACCTTATCTTTGTTGTCCAAACTAATTCTGAAGAAGCAATTGCATCAGTACAAAACAACGTTAGGGAAGCGCTGACGGAAGTCGTCGCGCGTATAGAACGATTAGAAACGACGCCCAGGGCATCTCCGAAGCCGGTTGCAGGTTCGAACCCAGGAACAATGGTTCCCTTTGGTACCACCGCGGATAGACCTTACCACTCCACCATCGGCCTGGGAAGAGCTTCGGGGGCTAGGCCTAAGGACCTTTCACTTCCGGTTAACCCCGGAATCCTACGCCGGAGTGAAAGACTGGCCAGTAAGGCCCCAGTTTCATACGGAGAGCTAAGAGGTCGGGATACCTGGCCATCCCGAACCCGACGGGATTCGAACCCCGAAGCTACCGCCTCCCTTCCTCCCTCTATTTATCTGAACTACGACCTGCAACCGCACGCGGTCCTCTCACACGCTGGACCGGAAGTGGCGACTCCGGGAGTGTCCGAGGGGGCGGGCGTTACATTTAGTATACCAATTCGTAAGGTGAGAAGACTAAAATTGTGACCCGTCACGACGAAATGAGTCGAAAGTCGTGCAAAGTGTTCAATTAAAACCAAAGCATTTTCGAAAATTCATAGCAGTGCGGAGATTGCAAGAGCAGGTGACCCTAGGGAAGCCTTCGCTTGCCTTAAGTATCACATACAATGTATCACGATTTCTACTTAGGCCTACATGTAAATCTAAAGTGTCCAATTTCAATGTCTTTCAGATAAGCTTACTCAAAGTTTTGAGAAAAATGCTCGGCTGTGCATATTCGCCGCTAAAGCACTCGCGATATTTTTTCACAGCTGCTAATTATGTGCAACTATCTTCAACCATTATTATGCATGCGCTGTTTTACACCTCACGACCAGCTAAACTATCTTCTTTATCCATTTGTTCAAAGCAAGTCTCAAAGTATATTAAGCGAAAGAGATTTTCTTAAAGTATGAAAATATACATTCTTTCGCTATCGGTTGAAGTATAGGCCTACATAGAAGTGAAAAGCTGATGTCTTTAAACTATAATAGACCTAGATACTAAAGTAATTGCCCGCATAGGGGTAAAAGTATATTACCGACACTGCTTGACGTCAGCCCTCAGCAGCCGTCCGGTAGGACTAGTTAGGCCTAGACGTGGACATAATTTAGAGACCTTTGAGCTCATTACAAAGTAAATGCAGAGTAATGTAGGATGACGTTTGTGAAAGTGGACATGATAGTCATAGGCGCAACCACCCTATGGGACCCACGGGACGCGTCCTCCCAACTTTTGAGTGGTCCCCTAACTTTATTATTATGGTCCCCCCACCTTTTAGGACGTGATTCATTATCATCCCCCAACTTTTAGGACGTGATTGCACCTATGATGATAGTTGACATCGCCATTGCTATGAAAGTGAAATACTCCTTAATTTAACGACTTTATTTATGTTAATATATCCTCAACTCAATTCCCATCGCAGCCAATTCACAACTGTTTACAATTATTGGTGCCATAGTTAAACTGAATTTCCTCCACAAGACTTCAACCCCATTTCCTGCTTCAGTTGTCCCGCCCAACAGATCAACATTGAACGTTTCATCGTCTTATCTGTGAATGAAAATACACAGCTCTGCATAGCCTGGGCTACAATTTTTAACTTTTCTAAGTCCTCAATTCCACTATTAGTCTACTTTACTGCATTGCCAACCTGATTTCAACTGAACTCAAAAAGTTGCTACAGCCTACTAACTATTGCCAGACTTATATACAATATATAGCCTACATATACATATATAATGATGCACTATAATTACTAAATATATACTATTTTATATAGCACATGCCTGTCAACGTAGCCTATATCGCACGATCATAAAATTTAATGTAGCCATTTTGGCCATATCTGAAAATACGCAGGCCTCTGACAAAGAAGATATCCGACACGTGACTAAAAAACTTACATCGATATGTATGCAGAGAGCAGTTGCTTGCTTTCATTCAATTATGCAAATCTTACGTCATGGGCGCCCGCAGACATTTTTGCAGGGGGCATGACACATTGGCCACGGTTACAATTTTTAACTTGAAAATTAGCCAAAAACCCAGAAAATAAAGAAACTGGGTATCTTTTATAAAGGTTTCTAAATGCAGATTCATTTTCTCAGTTTCACTTTGCATATAATTAGCATTTGAATTGAATTGAGAATTATTGGTGATTTGAGCCTAATGCGAAGAAATTTATTTAGGGCCTATCGTTTAAGCCAAAAAGTTTTAGATAAAAATTAGGTATCGGTTTTCCAGGGGAGGTACATGTAGGTACGCCTCTTGCCCCTCTTTTGGGGGTTCCATGTCTAACATTCATAAAGCGTTTGTGAATTCTTCAAGCTGTAGCAAAAGCATAGTATCACATGCATCTTATCCTGCAGCCAAAAATTTAATTGAAAAAAGTAGAAAACACGAGGAAATGGAAACAATCAAATAGCTAATCCGAATAGAATGTCCCCCGAGGCAACGACACATGATATTCCAATCTGGCTAACTCAAGTACGGTCTTCTTTCTTCAGCACTGAAGCCGAAAGAAGGTCTCTCGAATGACCCATGAACCCCAGAGGGCCTACAATCAGTTGGTTGCAACCCCATCCTCAGCTGGCGAATGCAGATAAAATGCGCGTAGACCCTACTCAAATATCAGAGTCGGTGTGTTTTCTGCATAAACAATTTCGTGCCTATAGCATTCGGCTCCAGTGTGCATCTTCTCACGCATAAAGCGGTGACCTTATGCAATTCGTCTGGATTGTTTCTGCCCCATCCCTCCCCAGTCCTCCCCCCTACACTCACCCAGCACCCAGTCACCCACAAATCAGTCGCCCCTCTTATACCCACTGACTAGACATTTCGACCTCGCACACACAGATCACACACGCACGCACGCTTACGCTCACGCACGCACTTACGCACATATCACACACGCACGCACACACGCTTACGCTCACGCACGCACTCGCGCACAGATCACACACGAACGCGCACGCACGCACACACACAATCACATAATATGTGTATATTATATATATATATATATATATATATATATAGTCTGTATATTTATAAATAAGGGTGGAACCAAGAGTCAAAATCGATTTTCTTACAGATTAAGCCTGCATACTTTTTCGACTGACTAACTGGGTGGACCACGATAGACCAACGTGGTCGTAGGTCGCTAAGTTCGCTCTGCATGCGTGTCAACTGAGCTTAGATTGTTTTTCGACGACAGCAGCTTCGGCAGCTGCAGCTGTTAAAACGTTCAAGTCTGGTTTCTATCAACTGTGTTCGCGTTACTCTTTTTCTTGGCCGCGGTGTAGTTTACGCTATTCATTATCGCCTTGGACAGTCCTTCGCAATGGATTAAGACTGAGAGACAGAGTCGAGAGCAGACAGAGACAGACAGACAGACAGACAGACAGACAGACAGACAGACAGACAGACAGACAGACAGACAGACAGACAGACAGACAGACAGACAGACAGACAGACAGACAGACAGACAGACAGACAGACAGACAGGCAGACAGACAGACAGACAGCAACACGTACAAGTAAGAGGTCTGTTTGTAAGACGTGCAGGTACTTAGACGCATATACAGGATGATAGAAAACGCTTATAGTCGAAGCATGTGGCAAAACAATTAGAAGGAAATGCGCAAATTGGCTTTGTCGTTTATAGAAAACGTAGCAGCTGTGGTATTCGTATGATGTCAGATCATATGGTATGAAAATATTGGTGCGACATGGTACAAGGGGTTCTGTATATGGTATGGTGTATGGCAAGTATGAAGTGGTGTGACATCGTGTGGCACTTAACATGATATGGTATGGTAGACAGGGCTTTTTTTAGCGTGCAGTTGTACACAAAATGTTCAGCTCTAAATGGATGTATGCAGTTGTAGAAGCACTTCTGCACAGTTAAAACTATAGCAAAAAGGTCATTGTCCTTCGATTGGAAGTAATTTACCATGGAAAATGGGAGGGAAAAGAACGAGTTGTGCAGTTCTAAAGATTCCTTAAAAACAGCCCTGATGGTAGAGTATGGAATGGCTATTATGTGCTAGAGTTGTATTATATGGCAAGGCTCGACATGACATGGTACTCAATGATACTCATGGTATCGCGTGGTGTAGCATAGTTTGACATAGATTTCTATGGTAGCCTATGTTGTGTTGTGGTGTGTTATTATGTGAATTCAGTAGGCATGTATAAAGTAGCCTACCAAGCGCACTTCATAGCCAAAAACATGGTTTTTGATAATGAATTAAAGCTGAAAGTAACTTCATCGTTTACAGAAAAATTCCATTTCAGCTAACTGAAACTAAAATCTAAACTGAAAGGCCTGAAACGGCAGCTAAAATTAAAAAAGGGAAAGTACAAAACTAAAATCAAAACTAAACGTGAAACTTGAATCAATTTCTTTGTGTGGCGCACGAATTGAGTGGTGACATAATCTGCAACGGTCAGCGGCGAGTAGCATTAATGTACCAAGACCTATTTATCTTGTAAAAAAATCAAAAGAATGTTATTCATAAAAACATGATTTTCAATTTCCTCTGCTCAATATCTACGCCTGCATAACTAAAATTATTAAAGGTCCAAGGTAATAAAAACTTAAACTAAACCCAAACACCTGAAAGGAGTTGACAACTAAGACTAAAACTAAACTGGAAAGTTAAAACGAAAGTTAAAGCGAAACTGAAAATGAAACGAAAAGGAAACCGAAACTGAAATGAAACTTTGGCCTGCAGCCATATAGACAATATTTGACTATAACACACGCGAGCACGCACTCGCACACTAATACTAGCACTAACACTATAGCAACAACGTGGGGCACGGTGGTGTAGTGCTGGCGTCGTTGCCTTGGAGCCGGAGGGTTCGAGGTTCGAATCCACCTCGCCGGGTAAAGACCTTGGGCAAGTCCTTCACTCGCAATTGCTCAGCGCTTCGGCGTGAAACTCCGATGCAGTGTCCGCTCTGCATTCTGGAGCGCCTCTGAGTAGAGAGAGCTTGAAGGGGCGCTATAACAAGTGCACATACAAACGAACGAACAAAAAATCAAATCGAACCTCTGTCTGAGTTCCTGGAAGATCTCCTCCAGCGACGCCACCCTGATCTCCAGTCTCGCCTTCTCCTTCTCGGCGTCATCCAGCAGCCGCCTAGCCTCGTCCAACTCCGCCTGGTAGAGGGCCTTCACCGCCGTCGTCTCCTTTCCCCACTTGGCCTTCAGCTTCTCCAGCTCGTCGACCAGCCTCCTATTCTGCGCCTCCAAAAACCTCACCTTCTCGATGTAGCTGGCAAACCTTTCGTTCAAATCCTGCATATCCTTCTTCTCCTTCTCCCTGGACGTCTTCACCTCCGTCACCCCGGTCGTCGTGAGGCTGGCGAAGGCCCCCGATGACAACCCTGAAGAACCATAGTTGGCGGCCGACCGACTTTGGCCGTAGGAGGACCGGCCCCCGCCGCCGGCACCTGCTCCGAGACCGCCGTACGACGTTCTCTGGATGACGACGCTTCGAGGGGTTACCGTCGGACGGTAACCGATGAGGGTTGAGCCTCCTCCATCCGAATCGAAGGTACGTCTCGTCGTCTCAATCGTCGTCGTCTTGACCGTTCTGCCACCGGCATTCTGCTGCTCTTCCGCCATCTTTCTACGTTTCTATTGATGCTAACACTGCTGCTGCTGATGCTGAAGACTAGTCACCGCTGCTGTGTGTCGCCGAATCGCAGACTTTGGCACCGTCTATTCTGCAACGACCTGGCACAAAGTGAGACAGGCTCTGCGACAGACGGGGACTTAATAGTTAGCAGCAGCTTCGTTCATAGGTTCTCAGAGTATCAGGTTTCCGCTCCAATCCGCCTACGACCGAGTTCTGAGTCAGAGCTCTCTCCATCAACGCACCGAGTCAGCCAGCCACAGCACCCAGCCAGGCCGTGGACGATGGCGCCTATACGCTGTGCTACTCATACGACAGATCTAGTCATGGACTTTGAAGCCCTCATCCTACCCTGTAACCCTGGGCGTGTCGCCTAATCTACCTCCACCCTGTCCTCGCCCACCCCTTCCTCGCCCACCCCTTTCCTCCCCACCCCTTTCCATATCATATGGTTTCCTTTCCACCTTGGTGAGGTGCTCTCCTATAGAGTCTGGGCGTGTTAGGCTACCCTCGTGGTGATCGCAAAAATGACACGCCACGCAGCGCCACCGAAACGAAGGTTGCGCTATCACGTGGCTTTTAGATAGCTGCATGGCACCTTGAGACGAGCAGGGAATGCTGGGAGAATGCGCAACAAAATGGCGAACTGTTGAGCCAGAAACATTTAGACCGTGCCCAGGGTTCGAATTTTGAAGCCATTCACAGTCATGAAAATTCGTGCAGACTCAGAGTAGGCTACTTTTCGAATGACTTTTACATCTCTTTTCTATACTCCTAGACAACTATCTAACAACTGTTATAGGTGATTGTTAATAATTAGCATTTTCATCATCATTAATTGTCATTATCATTAATTATCATTACTAATTTTCATTATAAATTCTTGTTATTATCGTAGATTAATATTCCTCTTCTTACAACAACCACAAGTTCCACAATATATAATTAAAAACACATCATTGTGACCACTATTATTATATATAGGCCTACTATGCCTCAGCCCTCAGGTGAGAATTGCCAAGAGATTGTGGGAGTAAAAACTCTATGGTCTTTCTTAAGAAGCCGTCGCCAAATTCTCCACTTTTTAATTCTTCCCAAAGGTATTTCCAGTTTGCGAAACTTGAGATTAATGTGGGACAGACAAGATCCCCGTTGAAACATCAATCACCAAGAGATGATTCAGCTCTGGAGAATCCGAGTTTCAGCGAGGACACAAAAATAATAAGAGGGATAAACTAAAAGTAATCGAGAAGGACCAGGGTATAAATATTTGCCCAGCAGGACTCACTCGGAAGGGGGGTGGATTAGTCAAAAAGCATATCCCTCCCTCCCGGCCGTTCTGAAACGTGGGAGGAGCTAGAATGCTTGGTGAGGTAGGAAATCTGGTCCAGAGGAAGATAAAACCAATCTCCGTCTACATCTGTTGATCCGTCTACGGTGGCAAATGTATTAACTTATCTGTCTCGTACCTCTGTGTCACTTACAAAGTTACTCTGCGTACGTCTATATGTCCGTGTGTGCGTGTACGTCTGTCTCTATGTATGTGCACGTCTGCATTGCTTTGCCTGTTTGTAAGTGCAAGTCATAATTTCCAGCTATTTTGTACATGTAGGCCTACGACACTCACTCACTCACTCACTCACTCACTCAAGTACGCACTAACACACTCGATCGCTCGCTCACTCACCCACTTACTCACTCTGTCTGTGTGCTTCTAGCCTATATGTCTTGTGCTGTGTATTTTTATCTGTCACTGACTTACAGTCACTCAATAATATCTGTTTCTATCCCAATCTGTCTGTCCTATGTATTATAATAGCCTACCAGTCAACTTTTTGTGTAGCTAAAAAATACGCAGCGGTCCTCAATAATTTCTGCCTCACCGTTAGAAACCCGCATGACGTATGTGGCTGAAGGACGTGAAGGTATACGTGCTGCTGCTTTTGCGATTAAAGTCTAAACTCAAAAGCAGATGATTAAGCCACCGAGGGCGTAAAAGTAGAATGCTGTTCACTTAAGCAGATGTTGAACTTGAGCAGACCAAGTTTTTCCATTTTCTCGCTAGAAAAATCTGTCAAGACTTTGATGACGTCTGAAGTTTAAAGCTGGAAGTTTCACGAAGTCTTGAATGATCGGTCAGCGGTATGGTAGACTGTTCAAGCACACTCTGTATGTGTAACATTGTGTATGCATTGTAAAAATATGTACATTGTACATTTGTGTGTTGGTTTATACAATAAGTATGGAACGGGTGGCAGCTTGGTCAGAGTGAGGCCTACTTTGCAACGAGAAAGTATTATGCTGGGACTAAGGGGAACAAAAGGAGTTAATAGATAAAACTTGGCCGATTTAAATGTCACACGTTGTTACTTAGAAAAATCTGGCTATTTTGTTATAGTTTTGTTATAGGTCGACTGACACAAATAACTACCGGTACGCCTATAGCAGCATGCAGTGAAAACAGGTTGCACAAGACATTCAACCTTACGGAATCTTAGCCAACAGTATTGGTGAAGTGGATTGCATAAATCACGGTTGAGATCAATTATTTTCGTTGTCATTGGCAACGAAGAGTATCGGCTAGGCCGTTGTTAGTTATTGCTAATTTTGCCATTGTTGGAGGTTGAACTTCAGTAGTTAAACCGACCTATTCTGACGTTTTAACTTTATCACTCACCGTGGAAATCGAGTCGGAATTTGGAGCAGAGGTAGCAATCTTGAAAGTTGAAACATTCGTATTCTTCTTGTGTAATGGCCATTTCCGTTTACAGCGAGTCTGTGGGAAATTAGTGACTATTAAGGCCGATTAAACTACTTGAGTGACCCATTAAATGAAGCTAAAGGTCAGTCCTGTGCGACTGATTATGACAAAGCTAAAAATAAAACTGCATATATAGCATGGCAGAAACTCCATCATGGCCAATTTAGAAGTGGAGCAATTGACGCAGCTGTTGAGATACAACAGAACAGAAGTTTTCTCTTTGTGCTCTTTGAAACGCAAACACACCCACGAACAGAGTTACTATAGGTCACACTGTTTGTATGCTGGTGACTGACGCGCCGTAGATGGGACTTGCATGCAAGACTTAAGACTTCTGGACAGAGATGGTACTGTGGGTAGACCAAGACCGACACACAGGGTCCTATACGCAATTCATGGCAAAATATTGTTTGCAGCCTTGTTTATTTACTTAACGAATGAGGCCCACAAACTAGGCTACTTACTTACTTTTTACTTGAGGGTCATACTAGGCCATTCATTTGGTAGGCTACATGTGGTAGATCATTGGCATAGTCAGCTGTGAGCCCAGTGAAGCCCAGCGGCAATGAATGTGACTGCAGCAAGAGACTGTTCATTTTGTTTATTCAGCGTGGATAAAACAAATCAGTATTTATTTTGAGATCGTCCTACGTTGTTGCGTGAACGAAACCAGACGTATTGAGATCTTGTCAAGACCTCTCTGGACCAACCACCCCACTCGCTTCCGCCCCCCCCCCCGTCAGTGGCCTGCAAGAGACCCGCCCTTGGAGTAGACGACCCTGCTATTGAGGACTTGACTTGATATTGCGTTGGTGTTTAATCTGGTCTGCTTGCATGGCGTCACCTTTATGTTGCTCTGAGAAATCGGAGCTCTCATTCACATTACGTCATAATTTTATTACATTACATCCACATCACATTACGTCTACATTACATCACGTCAACATTACATCGCGTCTACATCACATTACGTCTACATTAAATCACGTCTACATTACATTAGGCCTATGTCTTTATCACATTGCGCCTGTCACACCCAGACTCGCAAGGCTTGTTTTCGTTTTAATGCACCCTACCAATTAGGCTACCAACCTTCATCGCTGTGCACTGTCTCGTATAAGAGGCAGTGTGCCTGATCAGTAAGCACGTCCACAAGCATAAACCTACTGGACGAATTTCAAACTTCAGGGACGTATAGGCCTATACTTAGGAGAAATTTCCCTGAGATTCCATTTCGGGAGTTGTTTCCAATGAATATTTTGGGCATAATACACAGAAACTGACAGAATTGTATTTTAAAATCAGAAAATATTTTTTTCGGGGTTTGAACCCGGAACTCCCCCCCCCCATGTACGCCAATATAAAACTGACATATCTGAAGTGCACGCGGTGCGAGTTTAGACATCGTCCATCGTCAGTGTAAACCATAATGTGATTTTTCATACAGTTACGAGTAGCCTATCCTACGACGCGGTGTAGTTGATAGATCGATTTAGGAAGCATTGGAGCATCGTGGGGGGGGGGAGGCTCCGGTGGTGGGTAGGTAGGTCGGGTGCAACAGACTTTTAATCAAACTGGTTTTAAGTATAAATATAAAAGGGCGTCGTCGTCTCATCAATTGGAGCGTGGGTGAGAGCTGACTCGTGTTCCGATCTTCGGTCTATGAACCGGTGAAGGATTAATCCAAAGGTCACGGAACACGAAACCTGCAAGTAGGCTACTCTAGCATGTACCAAATTGCTAAATTTCGCATGCATCAAAGCATAATAATTATTATTATTGTTGAGCGAGTTAAAAAAAATTGCTCACGGGTGAATGGAACGTGTAGCATACATAAAACAAACTTACTTCAATTAAATACTTTAAGGTAACCCCCCACCCCAACAAGTTGCTCCCGGTAATCTGAAGTCGATTTTACGATATTCCCGAGGTAGCCTGACATTGATTTCATATTAACTTTAACTTAATAGGCGTATCACTGTTGCTTGCATTGTTCATAATTATTAATCCATAATTATAGGCCTACCCATATCATAGAAATTTTAGCTATAGAAACGATAAATTCTCAAGTTTACACATCATGGTGGGTCTATGAGTAGGCCTACACGCACATTTTATTGAGCAGATGAAACAGGATTGAGAGCTAGTTTCAATATCTGGAAAAAGTGCATTGTGCATGACAATATTTTTATTCACATACATGTACATGGACCTCCCCTAACTCTGTCTTTAAAGTAGGCCTAATCAAATAAACAGAATTAAATGCATTCAGACATAATACTCGGACAGATACACACATAATCCTAATCATAAACATAATCTCAAAATTTATAAGCGCTACTCGAAAGCCAAGCGCGGGGCACCAGCTTATTCACGAGCGCAGCGTTAAGTCAAAGGGTTGTCCGTAAGAGTAGTTAGTCTGTGGTGGTCCGGGTCGATATACCCTATAGGATCAGATGAGGCGGAATCGCTACTACGGCGGGTGTCGTCTGGGTCGCGGTTTGGAGGGTACGTGGAGGATGAGACAGGTATAGATGCGCAGAAAGATACACCAGATAGAATGATAGATACACATACAATCATAGGCGCAACCACGTCCTAAAAGTTGGAGGGGACCATAATGAATCACGTCCTAAAAGTTGGGGGGGACCATAATAATACAGTTAGGGGACCACTCAAAAGTTGGGGGGGACGCGTCCCGTGGGTCCCATAGGGTGGTTGCGCCTATGCATACAATACATATAGACATTCAAATAAACAAACGGATACACAGACATAAAAAATTATACACAGACAAACACACAGACAGATATGGTACTTACACAGATATAATATTATAGGCCCTAGTTGAGGCGGCTGTGCGTTTTTTCTTTCTTATCAAACCAGCGTAGCAGCGTCTGAATCTGCATGTAGCCTATAGAGTTAACCGACATTCATGAATTCCTATGCACCTGTCCTGTATGGATCGGTGCTTAGATTTAAAATAATACGTGTAGTAGAAGGTCATTATTTTAAGGGCCACAGCACTGAAAGGCCACTTCAGGAATGACGACGCCGGATATTTAGAATCCTTCGGTTATCTCAAGCGCAGAAAAAGCGTATGGTTTACACCACCACCTAAAAGGCACCCTATAATAATATAATAAAAATAAATAATATGTCCAACATGTGGCTTGTCTCTTGTAGGCCTATACGTTACCCTTAAACACTGACTTGCATCATGCATGCAACGACGTTTTAAGTAGGCCTACTTAGGCCTACTTAGGCTTTTTGTTCAAGCTCATTAGTCTCAACTCTCAAGTGCCAGATTGAGTACTATACTTGTGTTTTGACAAACATAAGCGTGGCTATATACTAAAGAGGAGAGGCTTTAAAAAATGTAAGATTTAGTTATTATATAGCGGATAATATTTTCACAAAACTCATCACGTCGTAGGCCCTATAGTAGGCTAACCTATGACTTGCACATTAAAAATAATAAATTTTATTATTGTTGTTGAGGAATAAATAGGCTACTGGGGATTGGGGATGCGGTCTATAGGCCTATGCATGCTGGCTTTCATAATAATAGGCCTATTCGGTTATTAATTTTCTACGCCAATGTGTTTTAATAATCAAGTCTCAAAAGTACCGGTATAGGGACTCTGACTTCAAGTAGGCCTATATGAATGTGAGTAGGCCTACATATAGGCTAAACGGTGTTCAAGATGTAGCCTAATCGTAATTAATGTCCAAACTTCTAAAGCACCACTCAACCGACAATCGCGGGGCATTAACTTATTCACAGTTCACTATATTCACAGTGAGTCAAAATAATAGTGAGTCGATCCGCAAGAGTAATCCAAAGGTCGGTTGTCTGCAGGGCTTAAAGTGTGCACGGCAGGACGGTCATGGATGGCGTCCTGGCACTTATTTTCAAATCTCTATGCCGTCCTGCCACTTATTTGGCCAGCACACCTGAAAATGTAAGGGGCGTCCTGGCACTTCTTTTTGGAAAAGTAAGGGGCGTTCAGGCACTTCTTTTTTTTACACCTTCAGCACTGGTTGTCTGTACAAAATTCTGGTAAAGCGGGGTATACAGCATTTCCTATGAGTAGCCTAATTAAGCTAATTTTAGGCCCAATAAAAGTGGTCTAATACGTAAGTGCATACATTTTCACCAAGTTAGCAGTTTTATATATAATGCACAGTTATTCTCAATTTTCAATTTATAGCTTTACCGTCCATGGACTATGGCCTCGTTTATCCCAGTAGACAATCCACCGCCATTTCAAAGCCTGGAGCAGCCGGGCCTGGATTTGGAATTGGCCACCCGCAGATAAAGTACAAACTTTTTTATCAGATGTTCCATCCTCTGAGTAAGATGCTGGTGTCATATTTGAAGTTACTCCAGTCCAGGCATCTACATGCTGTAGTAGTTTGTTCATTATTCATCTTTTAGTATCACTTTCAACGGGATCGCAGTGAATTTTAGGGTTTTTTCTACTTAAAAGGGTATACTGAAATTATTATCGAGTGCTGCTGCAATTTCACGACGTTTTTATGACAAGGTCCATTAACAACGACGTGCCTCAAGTTTCACACACTCGATCGATCGCACACACACGGACGCACACATATACGCACGCACACACATACACGCACACATACACGCACGGACGCACACATACACGCATACACACACTCCAAACCAATTACATGTAGGCTTAAATGGACGATGACACAAGTCTATAGCTTGCATTGAAGTCGAGCTTTAAATTCTGTAAGTTATTGGACGTATTATTTATTTTGAGCTCTACTCTCATAGTCTATAATTATACATGTAGGCCTATGCAGATAATATCTATATGCGTGTGGTTGGCTGACTGTTTGAAAATTGAAATATACTATACATGTACTAGCTGTACCCGGCCACGCGTTGCTGTGGCAGAAAAGACTGTCATCTGCCTCCTTCCCTCCCCCGTCCCCCTCCCCTCCCCCGTCCCTCTCCCCTCCCCCCGTCCCCCCCTCCGCCCCCTTCCCCTCCCTCCTCCCCTCCCTCGTCCCCTCTCCGCCCCCTCCCTTTCCCCTCCCCCTCCCCTCCTCTTCCAACGTCTCCCTCCCTCCCCTTTCCCCCTCCCCTCCGCCTCTCCTTTCACTCCCCCTCCCCTCCCCCTCCCCCTCCTTCTACCCCTCCCCTCCCTCCCTTCTCCATCCCTCCCCTCCGGTCCCTTCACTCCCTCTTTGTCCCGCTCCCTCTTCCTTCTTTCGTCCCTCACACGTTCCTTCCCGACAGCGACATATGCGCTATCGCGACTTTTGGGTGACTTTTGGGCAACCCAGATCGAAGTTGGTCATCTCGCGACTTTTGGGCGACTTTTCAACGTGATGTCGCGACAAAAACGTTTCCGAAATCTGGCAACCCTCATGGACGTTGGGACATGTATAAATTGCAAATGGCGGTCGAACGGATTTCAAAGTTCTCTTTTTGTGGAAAAGATTGCGTTTTTTCGGAAAAAAAGCATAATACAACACGGTTCTATTGGAATGGAAGGTTTTGTAAAAATTTCAAAACAATCGGTTCGTCAGTTTTCGAAAACACTCATAACGCACGGTTGGAAAGTTTCATTTTTATATATATAGATTATGGCATGATTAGGCCCATGCTTCTAAAATACGAGAGGTTTGATTCTGCGAATGTGCGTGCGGAACCCTCGATAGCAAACTGTCTGGGACCATTTAACAGCGATCCAATAAGGCAATAACTTCCTGTTCACGATTATATTCTTAGTATGCCGTTGCAAAACTATAATGTTTTTCGCTAGAGACAGACATGTCTCAAAGCTATGCACCCTATTAAGTTCCGTGCAGGACCGTGCTACGTAGTGCGAACGTGCTTTCCGACATCTGTGGTGTACGTTAATTAGCCTCCATGAGTGTAAAAAATGTTATAGACTTACTAATAGGGGCCTACTAATCATCATCTGCTGTTGGTCTTTCATTTGCTTTTTCCTCAGAATATGGGTAGGGCCTATCATGGAAGACCCACGTAAACCCTTTGTAGCCTTCTGTAAGGTTACTTATATGGCGCTGCAACGTTCTCAATCAATAATGTTTATTGACAAACTGATAGAGTAGTTAGCCTAAGTTGTAAACTTTATGCGATGTGGTCGTGACCGGCGTGCATATTATGTCGAGTAACGAATGTAGGTCGAGTTAAGAATATAGGTCGAGGTAAAAGGCCAATATAGCTTTCATCGTCACGACTGTCGAGTCAGTTTGAAAGTGGGGCAAATGACGGAAGAAACGCTGCGAATGGTGCACGAAAAATATCCCTGGTAAATTAATATTAGGCCTAATTAGATACGATATGCCTATATAAGCCTACAGGCCCCAATAGGCCTTTTGGGTTGAATGCTCTGTAGACCCGACCTAATAGGCCTAGGCCTACTGTAGTTGAGCTTATGGCACTTGATAGGCTACTGCATACACAACTAGGCCTAAATTTAAAATAGATCGTTCAATAGGCCCTATTGTTTAAGTATGACCTAATCAGAGCTGGTTTTTTATTAGGCCATTTGTGCACTTTAATTAGGCCTAGGCCTACTTGCTGTTGCACTCATTTACTCTCCCAGCACGGACACCCGAAACTTTAGTCCCTTGGCTTATATACATGTAGCCTAGCCTTCTAGCAAGAATATGATGAATAGGCCTATAGACTTAAAGATATCTCAATAATTGTCATATAGTACAGTAAATTTACACTTTTTTGTGGATGGACGAACTCATTTAGTATAAGTTTACTTTTTTTGGTTAAAAGGTTAGTACTACTAGCAAAGAATTATCGGTTAAAATGCAAAGTACGCAAAACTTAAGGATTTAGTGTAAAATGGAAAAAACCTTTCGGTGAGCGATATTACGTGATCTTAAGTACGGCGACGTGTAAACATTGGTAAATTGGAAAATAAATTCAAGAATGCCGCTATACTATAATGATTTATTACAACTAATATGTCTTATTATCGATCCGCTGGTAAAGGTGTATTTTAGCGTATTAAATTATTGGCTCGTTGCACCATCATTATTCTTAATCAATCCAACTTCTAGTTTTCCACGATTTATAGCCATCGATCCAGCTTCCACTTAGGTAAGAATTCGGCAAGAATTAGTTTCATCAGTCCCGCTTCTGTTTAGGCAGGTATCATTTTTCATCAAAATCACTTCTATTTAATTAAAAATTATTGTTCATCAATCCAGCTTTGATTTCAGCCAAATTGTCTTAATAAATCCCACTTCCATTTCAGTAAAAATTATTTTCATTAATCCGACTTCTACTTTGCAAGAATTCTTTTCGTCAATCCAACTTGTGTCTGATAAACACTGAAACCCATGCAATGGCGAATAATTTAATACGCTAAAATACACCTTTACCGATCCGCTAATTTGTTGTTCATATGTATTATGAATTGATTACAGATGAAGCCGTTTGAACTTTGAGCAATGAATTCATGTATCGTGTGTGACAAGAAGGGCAACTGTCGGCCTGTTTTTGAGAAAGGAGTTAGAAGTCTGAGTGAGGCATCAAGCCAACGGAAAGATCATGTTCACGAGCACATTGCAAAGCAACTAGCAGATAATTGTCAAATTTACATTCACGAGAAATGCAGGAAAGATTATACGTGTCAAAGTAATATATTAAAGGCAACGAAAGAAAAGGATGCTCAACTGCAGGGACCACCTTCTACTAGGCAGATTTCTGATCCATATGACTTTAAAACTCATTGCATAATCTGTGCAAAAGTTGCTGATTTTGAAAAATACGAACGGATGCCAAACCAGTATCCCAAGGTTTGCAGAATTCAAATGATTGACGCAGATAAGTTAAGCCTTGCTCAGAAGAGACTTTTTGATACATGTGAGAGACGCCTTGACAAACAGGCTATTGAGATCATGGCGAGGATTCAGTTTGCAAGAGATCTGCGTGCCGTGGATGCAGTGTATCATAACAACTGCTACTCTGCATTCGTGTCGAGTAGGAATGTGCAGTATGCCGGAGCTAGTTCAGACAACAGGCGAAACATGGATTTGGAAAATGATGAAGCATTTCAGCAACTCTGTTCTTATCTAAAAAACAAAGAAAATCAGTCAAGGCAGTACACCTTGTTTGAACTGCGCCAACAGATGTGCTCTTATTTGCCTGAAGATCTACCAACCTATAGTGCTCAACATTTGAAACGACGCTTGCAAGAAACCATGGGTGATGAAATAGTGTTTTCAGAGATTGACGGGAGGTACAATGTTCTTACATTTGCCAGATCTGCCACAGAGATCCTCCACGAGTCGTATGAGTCACAGCAGGAGTCTATAGATCAGAGTACGAATGACATTTTGAAGGTTGGGCATAAATTAAGGAAAGATATTCGCTACCATCAAAATTCTGCTTCCGACCATTTCCCAACACCAAATCAGCTTCATTTAGAAGATCTGGAAAGTCAAGTTCCAGAACATCTTCTTCATTTGCTTCAAACAGTGATTAATGGAAGCTCTGCGGAAAGTAGTAACCGTCTTGTGATAGCGTCAATTGCACATGCAATTATGCAGGCAACACAACAAAAATCATATATATCACCAATGCAACTGTCAACCGGACTATTTATTCATCAGACAACTCGGTCTCGGTTGCTTATCGATGTGCTGTCCTCCCTTGGACTTTGCAGTTCCTACAGCCTTGTGTTATCATTCGAAAGGTCAGCAGCACTTTCTTCCTCAAATGACGGATTGCCTGTTGGTCTGGAGAAAACGTGCAATGGTGGAGGATTTTGTCAGTGGGTGGCCGATAATTTCGACTACAATGAAGACACGCTGACGGGTCATGACACAACGCACGTGATGGGAATTATCGCTTGTCAGGCCAGCTCGTCTTCACCTTCTACTGGTATGTCACATTTTAGCAATAGCGTACATTCCTATGGAATGAACTCCCCCCCCCCCCCCCCATAAGCTCGCTCTGTCATCCTCTCTGACAGTTTTTCCTCGTCTTTCTCTCGTTTAAAAACCTGCCTTTTCTCTCGGGGGTTGAAAACCATTGGGGCCTGTTCTCTCGGGGGTTGAAAACCATTGGGAACCCTTCTGAAAGGCTCTGGCTGACAGAAGCGCTTTTTAAATGGTCAGATAAATACAATACAATGTAAATTTTATAAAGAAAATGCTTTAAAACATAAATAATTGTTAAAAAAACAATGTGAGTTGTGGAGAATAGTTAACTCAGCCACTGCTAACTGCCACAGTAATACTGTGTTAGTTAACAGTGCCAGTCCAAAGCCTGGATGAATGAGGATGGACTATTTAATGATGCAATCAACATGATATAATTCCAGAAGAAATTTGGCTTGTAAATTAAAAACAAAAATAAATCAGGTGAAATGTCAAAAAAACAATGTGAGTTGTGGAGAATAGTTAACTCAGCCACTGCTAACTGCCACAGTAATACTGTGTTAGTTAACAGTGCCAGTCCAAAGCCTGGTTGAATGAGGATGGACTATTTAATGATGCAATCAACAAGATATAAATCAAGAAGAAATTTGGCTTGTAAACTCGTCTATTTCTGAATATCTGAAAGTTTGAAGATGGGTTACTGATAAATTTTTTTACAAGACTTGCAGATTTCAACATTTAGAGCAGCAACGTTACTTTACTTTTATCTATTTCGTAGGCTGTTAGTACATTGCATTATCAACCCTGATTGTATGCCAAGTAGCATATTTAAACTATTTCATTACAGAAACAATATCGATAAAAAAGCAGAAAGTGTCTACTTCTGATATCATCACAGCTGGCAGTTTTGTCGAACTGATTCGTCCATATAAACAATCACTGAAGGGCAAGATCTCAGAAGTCATTTTCAAAGAGTTACAACCTGTTACTATCTCTACCGACAAGTTCAAATACATTGACAGCCTTTGGCTTCTGTCATCAAAGTTCCAGGGAATGACTCCAAACTGGCAGGGCTTTATGTCCAAGGCTGCAAAGGGACCCGTTACATGTACAAATGTCATCTATGATCCAATGATTCCATTAAACCCAGCAACATGGGAAGCTGTGTACTCTACAATGGTCTTTGTTGCAAAGCAGGCACGGAGCGTTGAACAGCACTGTTCGGTTTTAACTTTCGATCAGCCACTGTACTACAAAGCGTATTGTATAAAAACAGAAAATGCATTGGAATTTCAAAACATGTTTGTGCGTCTTGGAGGATTTCACCAGCTGATGTCTTTCCTCGGAGCTGGTTGCAAATTGATGGAAGACAGTGGTTTGGAGGATGTTTGGGCCGAAGTTTATGCTCACAATTCCATTAGGAAGATGATTTCAGGTAAATCCTATGCAAGGACCCTTCGGGCTTGTCTCCTATTGGACAATGCATTACACAACCTCTTGTTATCATCAAGACGTGAATCTGAGCCGACTTCAGAAGAAGAAGATGACACTGAAATTTCTGATCATCTCTTAGAAAACCAAGATGATTTGGACATTGATTTCTTCAACGAGGAGCATGAAACAGTGTATGTAGATCCTCAAAAAGGAACCGGTTTCTCTAATTCATTGTCTGAAGAAGTGCCAATTTTAGGTGTTGAAGAAGAGGTCCTTGAAAGCTGGCCAGATATCGAAATGGAAGATAGTGAAATCGGTAGGCAAAATATTAGTTCTGAACTTTTGCAACACCTTGAAAAGGTTTCTGATGATCTGATGTTGGGCAACTGTCAGTTGAATGATGTTGTGGATGACCCATCAGTTCAAGAATTGTATAGGATTTTCAGTGATTTGAAAGTTGCACAATGTAAATCGAGAACAGGTAAATTATGGATCTTGTTTATGGAATTCGTGAGCATCTGTCGGCTATTCATAACTGCAGAAAGAACAGGCAATTGGCAACTGCATTTGAAGTCAACCCAGGATATGCTTCCTTACTTCGCAGCAGCAGGGCACAACAACTACACAAAATGCTGTCGCCTCTATCTTCAGGATGCACAGAATCTGTGCAAATGCTTGGTAGAACCGTTTGAAAAAGGCTTCTTCACTGTTCGACGAAACACATCACTGTTTTGGAGTGGAACATGGTCCGATATGGTGATAGAGCAGAGCCTGATGCGATCTGGAAAGACTACTGGTGGTCTCGTAAACATCACGCACAGAGAAACAGCCCGAACAGTGTGGCTCTTGGCTGCTCATATTTTAGCACAATATTCTGACAATTTGAGAACAGTAACTGGAAATTTATCTGGAACATGGTCCACACAGCATCGGGACATTGCAGCTGCTAGGTTGAAACAAGACGTCAGAGATACGGGAAAGTTTCTGAACTTCCTAAGAAGTCACAATCCATTCCAAGGCAAGGATGACAATTGCTTGGTAAACATATCAACTGGAGTTGTAGCGGATGATCGAGTGAACGTTGATTGTGCGAAAGAACTTGGGAAAAGCATTCATAGATCTCTAACTGGAAAGTCAATTGCACATGCTACTCTTAAAAGAAATGAGCAGGCTGTCACTTTTTCAGTTATGAAGAAAGCCTTGATTTTGAGTCCGAATGATAAGATGTATGTGTCATCGGCAGAGTTAAGTCAACGTTTGATCGCAATAGCTTCTTGTTCTCAACAGATTGATCCAAAATTATACTCGTTCGAACTTTCAACAGTGGCCCCAGCACTTTTCACTGATGATGGCAATATGCGCAAGTCTCAGAAGTCACAACTTGCGAAATATATTCTGGCTCGAAGTGCTACAATTTGTTTACCGTCTGAAGTTGAAGCATCTGTAGTAGTTGTAGATGGCTGTGCAGTGTTACAGCAACTTCCTTGGCCTAAAGTAGGCACCATCAACGATTCATGTGCTCTTTTTTTCAAGCACATTGTTCTACATTACATGAAACAAAATTGCAAAGAAGTTCACATGATCTTTGACAGTTACGAAACTTCAACCACTAAGGATCATGAACAAAAAAGACGCAGACTGCATACATCATGTTCTGCGGATGTTGTCCTTAATGAAAGTACTCCGATTCCTGGCAATAAAGTTGCTTTCCTGGCAAACAAGAGAAACAAACAGAATTATTTATTCATACTTGCCAAATATCTCTCTGAACGACACATACAAGTCACTCATGCTGGCGATGAGGGAGATGCCGATGTGGTTATCGTTCAGAGAGCTGTCCTGCTTGCTGGCACAGGTGAGAAAGTCAAAGTTATTTCAGAGGACACAGATATTTTGGTGTTACTGATACATCATTATCAATCAGGATACTTCATTTACATGCAAACAAAATCGAAATTCATAGACATAAGAATGGCACACGATGCACTAGGAGATGCAGTCTGTGCGTGCCTGCCATTCTTACATGCCATGTCTGGATGCGACACTACATCTTCTTTCTTCGGCATTGGAAAACTGAAGCCAATGAAATTACTGGAAAATTCAATTGAACTACAGAAGGAAATGTTGATATTTGGATGCATGGAAGCAACGACAGATGCTGTTACCAAGGCAGGAGAGAAGTTTATTTTGGCGATATATGGTGCTAAGCATTCAGTCACTAGTCTGGACGAGCTTCGGTATTTCAATATGCTGTCTAGGAAATATGTGCCGTTGGAGCGATTACCTCCAACATCAAGATCAGCATATTTTCATAATCTAAGAGTACATTTGCAGGTCACAACATGGCACTACCTGCAATCAAAGCTTCAAAAAGAACAGTTCGGATTTATGCAAAGGAAAGGGGAATTAACACCCATCATTACCGATATGGACCCAGCACCACCTGAACTTTTGAAAGAAATTAAATGCAATTGTGCAAAAGCTGAACCACTTTGCTCTTCTTGTAATTGTTCAAAGAAGAGGTTACCATGCACCATTCACTGCAAATGTGGAGGTGAATGTGACAACAGTCAGACAATTGACTCTCAAAGCATGTGCAATGAAGAAAACTAGTGAAACCTAAAGCACATAGACAGAAAAATTATTCTTCAGTTTGATTTTTCAGTGCAATAACAAAATAGTAATGTGTCGGCACACTGTCAGGTGCCCATAATCTAGACAAATTGTGTAAAGTATTACAAAATAACCTTAAGTTCTGTGTACTGTGCATTTCTTATGTGCATTTTCAATACAATTATCTATTGGTTGGTGACAAAATTGAACATTTACACTAAACAAGTTGCTTTTATTCCGTATTGTTTGAGCATTTCAGTATATAGAGTACTTCCAACTAATCAATGCTAGTGTTTTTAAATAAGTGAAATAAACAAAATTGCAGTGATATTAACATGCCTCAGGTTGAAGAATTTTGAGTACTGTGTTTTATTTACGACTTTGTTCCATAAATAAATGCATTTCAGATACTTGTTTTGGCTAGTGTTTAACTTTTAACAGTCAGTAGGGTACAACGTGGCATTAATTGCGATCAAAACTTCTAAGAAATCTATGGATTTATGCATAAAACTGGGAATTAGCACCCATCACCGGGTAATGATACCAACGTCTTCGTTGAAGGCATTTCAGAAGTATTTGCGTATACGCTTCATATCCCTGGGGTATACAGAAAATCACATATTATCGCTCAACTTTGTTTACGTCGATCGCATACAAATTTTGATCAAATATTACATAATTTCCTTAAGCTCTGCGTACTTTGCATTTCTCGTGTGCATTTCAAATATAATTATCTATCAAATGCTGAAGAAATTACTGACTTATACTAAATGAGTTGGTATTATTGGTATTTTACTCGACTACATAGGATAGTGTTGTGTCGTGGAATACGAATATTGCAAACTTTATAATTAAACAATTGAGCCTCGCAAATGTAAAGAGGCAACCGTCTGTCGATGTTGATTATATATAGGCCTAACTGAAAATACAATACGATATTACGATAGGCCCTACGATTTTCCTAGATTATTAGGCCTAGGCCTAATGCATTGTCTGCATAATAATTTATCGATAGCGATTAGTTGGGGTAATTAGTTAGGGGATTAATCGAGCTACCCGTAGCAACCGTTATATAAATATTAAATAGAAGATGGCAGACTTACTTCATCGGTCTCCGAAATGTCTCCAAATATTGGCGAAACTTATGAAAAATTATTCTAATAACCTTGTATAAAGACTTTTATGAACGATACATTCAAACGTGATTATTAATGTATGAAAGTCTGTGTGGAGTTAGTGTGAAGCGGGTGCAGTCAGCCAGAGGTTCTTTGTAGACTGCGACTATAATCCTGCGCTATATAAATTGGACTACACTACTAACCGTCCAAAGGGATTTGGAAGATGCGAATACAAAAATATGAGATTCTGTGAGAGGTGAGTGAAACCTGATACCGTGAAGCTGATGATGATATTTTAGTGTAACTGCGTAAATTATGTAGCGCTGGTCGTAAATATGGACCACTCAGGATACGTTACGCGCCTCCAGACCGAGTATACTGAGCTCTTTGAGCATACTGGGTGTGACGTATAAACTCTCTTAGGTACTCTCAAGCAGTCTGTATAATGCTTAAGGCATAATTATATGCTTTGCATAATTTAGCAGATGCGGATTGCACCCTCGATTTCATTTGTACTGTTTCGTGTGTTAAGATTTAATTGACTTTTGATGCTCTGCATTTGTTACTTCAGAACCCAGAGAACATTACCTCATTGCTCTTATAAATGAGCATGGTAATTTTGACTTTAATTATCATGGTATTTTGATACCATGTTTTTCATTTTCAGTTTAAACGAGTCGTTAAGCAGAAACTTACCATTAAACAAATGTGCAGCTGACATGCCAGGACATTGAGCATTGCAGTATGATTTTTTAGATTGATTTAACTCCATACGACTACATTGTTTACGTAAAAAAATTCCTTTCATTTTCAAGTTCTGTTTCACGGTTGAGGACTAGTGTGGAATTCTCATAAATTTCTCAGTATTCTAGCGACCGCTTTACCTTTTGTCATGTAACCTTATTGCCTGTTGTTTGAATAGGTTCACTTCATGATGGCCATGTGGTTGGCCAATTGGCCACAGAGCGGTGGCACTCCAGTTATACTGGGGTGGCCAGTAGCGACGTTCATGGTTCTTCTATGTCTCGGTTCACTACAGAGTCTTGCTGCATCGCAGTCTTGCAGTGGGCGGGAGGTGCTGACCGCCCCATATGGGGTGATAACGGATGGCCAGGGAGACTACCCTCCGTCAGCGCACTGCGAATGGCTTATACAGGGTAAACAGTGTCACCAAACTTTCATTGTTAGGCTACATAGTGTAGCAATGATGCTAGACAATTGTGATGCGGTTTTACAAAGTGAGGCTTACCAAAATCAAAAATGAGGTTTTGATGCATTCTGATAGTATTGATCATTCTTGTTAAAATGAGCTATAATCCGTTAAAATTGGCCATCATTTGACAACGTTATGACTGTTTGAAGCTTCAGCATTCGGTTGCGTATATTTTGAGAAAATCACAGCCAAAGTTATTGCTTAAATCTTTCGACCAATCAGCCAGTGCCTCGAAATTTGAAAGGTCAAATTCGCTTTTATTGTTTAGTAACCGTGAAGCACTCTCTTTGTGATCTTTTTCTGTGCCATTTCGAATATTTTGAATGGACTATATAGGATTATTCTATATGCCAGCATCTAAACAGTCTTTGTGAATAAGGTCAAGGTGAAACTGAGCATGCCGGGCGTAAGATTTAAAGGAACAGTCACGCGCCAAGTTTTCAGCCAATGTGGCTGCAGTATTCTGATCAGATGCCTGACCAATGCAAGCTCAGTTTGAAAAGTCATTATTATTCATAATATTCTCACTACCCGTACGCCTTTAAGAATTCATTAGCATAATTTATGTGCCCGTATCAAGAAGAGCTGTAGAAAGGCCAAGCTTTCAGGCGATACCATTTTGAATAGGGGTACCAGCTTGTTTCCCATGATAAAATGATGTCAAAAACAGGCTAAAATGTAAACTTTTCAGTCATTATATGCTTTAACAAATTCATTATTAGAATTAATAAATAATAAATAATATTTGCAGTCGGAAATTAACGGTGCTGAAAAAATTCAGAAAATTAGAAGGTCAGATACTGTGCTGAACGAAAATGCCCAAAAGTAAAAATTGACCTGATGACCCATTTTGAGGCAAAATTGACTATATCTCAGATGTACATGCTTGCGACATAAAACCGCCTCACAAAATGACTAATATTGTAAAGTGAGATTAGGCATTTACTCGGCACTGGTGAATGTTTCTGTTAGAGATTTATTGAATTGATTGGTTTATTATTGATTGAACTGCTGATTGATTTCATTCATTCGGGAATTAATACATTGCCTTATTGATTTATTGACTTTTTGATTTATTGTTTGATTAATTTATTGTTTGATTAATTTATTGACTAATTGATTTATTATTTGGTTAATTTATTCTTTGATTGATTTATCGACTCATTTTCATTTTGTAACCAATTGATATTATTTAGTATGCTGACTGGTGGTACTGATTCGAAAAGTACGTTTGATTTCATACAGGTAATCCAGGACAGTTTATTATGCTCAATTTCGTATCGATGCACACGGAATGCGCATACGACTATCTGTTCATATACGATGGCAACTCATATAACAGTCCGCTGCTTGGAACATTCAGCGGCAAGACAACACCCGATCGAGTCCTAGCACAGTCAGGCAAAGTGAGTACTATTATAAGTACTACCCATATAATACTTAGTACTGCCTATTGTATTGGGATATGGTGTTGTAATGGGGTGCAGTAGGACGTAGGTATTGCGATTCGCAGAGCTTTTTTTAACGTGCAGTTGTACACAAATGTACACAAATGTGCAGTTGTAAATGGATTTGTGCAGTTGTAGAAGCATTTCTGTGCAGTTAAAACTAGTTGAACTTGAAAAAGACCATTTTCCACCCATTGCGGGTAATTTTACCATTGAGGATGGGAAAGAAAAAGAGGAATTGTGCAGTTCTAAAAATTCCTTAAAAACAGCCCTGGCGATTCACTCTGTGCCATGTAACTGGATGGTTGCATACATGTATGAGTCTATATTATCAAAGAGGTTCAAGCCACTGCACAGTGACCCTGGAAAGTTGCTTATCGGTAATTGATAGGCCCCGCAGAATTGTGATACTACAAACATGTGACACGTGGGCTCAAAACCTGTCACAAGTTGCTTTTTGTCCTTTTTAATCAGTCATATTCAGCAATGGTTCTGATTTGAAATGCTTTTCACACAATGAAAATTATGTTTTTTTTCTAGTTAAGTGCATGAGTACTCATTATGATGCTCACCACAAGTAATGGTGGGTTTAGAATGGCTATCAGTGGTTTTTCCAAAACACTTTCTTCTACCGTAAGATGCTAAACATTTCTCATTATTTTTCAAGAGGATGGATACCTAACATTATTGTGGGGATCGGCATTTTTTGGGGGGCCTTATGTGCGTTTAAAATGTTTGTAATAATGATAATATAATAATATATGTATAATGGCATTATTGTGTAATAATAATAGTAAAAATAATGATAACACGATCATAATGGTAATTATTGATTAATGATATTAATAAAAAATAAAACTGACATCAATAAATTATGACCTTTTTGTAATCGTAATCGTAAACTCGAAATTTCTAAAGCGCTACTTGAAAGCCAAGCGTGGGGCACCAGCTTATTCACGAGCGCTGTACCCTGCATCAGGACCGCCATGGCTCAATCCAGATCCCTTGCCTGCATAGGTCCATCTCTATGGAATGGACTCACCGCATCAGTTCACTCTACTCAGGAGCGCTCCCGATCCAGCCTTGGATAAAAATAAATGGTCACATACAATACGATACAACGCACAAAAGCCTGAAATAAAGTAAACTGAACAAACATGATTAACCACCAACAGCTCATCTGGGTGGCAAAGGAAGAACATTGAATTGTATTGTATTGTATCAAAACATTTATACAGCGCCTCTACTAGGGTGAACCGTTCTGAGGTGCTCCCAGTGCGCAAGGCCACAAGAGAAAAAATGAGTTTTGAGGAAAGAAAATGAGGAGGAGGGGTTACCAGTTAGAAGTTGAGACCGAGTAGATGGAGACAGAGTATTCCAAAGAGAATTACACAAGCTGTTGTACACTATTTAAAATTGCCAGATGCTACGACATTTTAGTAACTTGAGCTGACAATCTTGACGTTTCAGATGCTCATCTACTTCTTCAGCGACCGCAACTACGTCCTCACCGGCTTCTACGCACACTACAACGTCACTAACTGTCCGTACGGATGCAATGGCAACGGCGTATGCAACAACGAAACGCACGCGTGCTTCTGCGACCCGGGCTACACGGGCATCGGCTGCGAGGTCCAACTTTGCCCCAACCTCTGCGGGGACATCGCGCACGGCGTCTGCAACTACATGGCCTACGCGTGCCAGTGCAACCCCGGTTGGTTCGGCTACGACTGCGGGTTGCCCGTCAACCAGTCAACGAACGTGTCCGGTTGGCACACCGTGTTGCCCGCGACCAGCACGTTTCGGCCGCGCGCCGGACACGCGGGCGCTTTTGTGCAATCGTCAAACTGCCTCTACGTGTTTGGGGGCAACAGTCTGAACGAGTTATTCGACGATCTATCGTTCTACTGTTTTGGATCAGGAATCTCGAACGCCTGGAGTACTGTAACGCGCTCCGATCCGTGGCCACCCGCCCGTCACGCGCACGCGATAACCGCGATTGGCGATGCGCTCTACATGTTCGGAGGCATCCTGGAAAGCGGGGAGCACGCCAACGACCTGTGGATGTTCATGGTGGAGTCACTCTCCTGGACACGGTTGGCCGAATCGAGCGGCGTGCAGCCAACCGCGGTCGCAGGCCACACCCTGACGGCGGTCGACGATGCGTATCTGTATCTTTTCGGCGGGCGAACGTCCGGCGGGCAGTTCCTCGGGGACATGTATCGGGTGGGGGTCGACGGGGCGGAACACTGGGAGCGGGTGACGACGCGGGGCGGGAAGGAGTCGGAGCTGCACCTCGTCGGGCATTCCACGGTGTTCCACCGCGAGTCCAGGTCGCTGCTCGTCTTCGGCGGGTTCATGACGGACAACGCACGGTTCCCGAAGCGTAAGAACGCACTGCACGCGTTCCACGTCGACGAGCAGTGGTGGAGCGAGCTCGGCTTCAACGCACTGTCGCCGAACGCACCGAAGAAACGTGCGTTCCACCAGGCGATGATCCTCAGCAACTACATGGTGATCCATGGTGGTAACATCCACGTCCACCATGACATCGAGACCTGCTATGACGACCAGTTGCATCTCTACCATCTTGGGTGTCACACGTGGATTGATGTTAAGGCGGTGTCCAGAGCGTTCGGAGGTAGGTATATTGACAGGAGATTGTTTATTGCATGCGTGTATTTAAATGTATGTATGTGTGTGCATCATTATGTATGTGCAATTGTGCATTAATATGAAACATTTTCATAGATTGTTAGTTGTATTGCATGCGGATCTATAGCATAACGTGGTTCCATAATGTGAGAGCCTGTTTGAATCCATCAAGATTAAATGCTTGCAGTCCCTTCAAATGTAGACATTTTTCAGTGCTTTTGACAGACCTGTGCAATTATAGTGGACATTCATATATATAAAAATATATTTCGTGAAGAGGAACTATAGATATAAATTCTCAGAATGAATGAATATGCAGTGAATATGCAGAGAATGTGTTGAGAATACGCGCAGGGGATACACAGAACACACACAGAGGACACACTCAGAACGCACACAGAGGACACACTCAGAACGCACACAGAGGACACACTCAGAACGCACACAGAGCGCACACGCAGAACGCAACAGAGGACACATGTATGCAGAATGCACACAGATGACGCAGTGCACTACTGATGTACTATGTTTTGTTTTTTCACTCAGAATCAAACAGTGAGCCGATGAAAGGCCGCTACGGACACGTCGCAGCAGCAGCGTTTGGCAACACGATCCTTGTTGCTGGAGGATATCGCGGATCTGTGCTTGGCGATCTTGTGGCGTATACGGCACCACTTGGCATTGCTAAGTCATTGGTGAGCTCACGAAAATACAGTTTTGATTTTAAAATAGTGACGTCTGTTTGGCTATTCATCGTTTTATTCATCGTGTCCTATGCCAGCTTTTTGGTCTCCAATGCACTGCTGGGAAGTGCCCCTGAATACCTCTTGAACTATAGGCAAAAGCTATACTATATACTATACTATTTTTGGATTTAAAGTGCCTCTCACAGAACAACCTAATCAGAGGCGCTCCCAATGCGAAAATCTGCTATCATCTCACTCAATGCGCTCTGCTAATCATCTTGATCGTTTTGTTTCCTGGACTAGTACTGCCCTTGACCATCATCAGGTGTTTGCTGTCGTTGCCCCCCCCCATTTTGATTATCTTTCCTCCCGCATTGAGGGCCAAACAAATGACTCGGTTTTTTCTTCATCTGTTCCTCAATCTTTAAAGGCATTTCTTCCCCTACCCCAAAGTTTTTCGCGCTTCCGAATAGTCGATCTGTGAGAGGCAATATATAAATTTATAGATATAATACAATTCAGATTTAAATTATGCCTTTGATTTATAAAGTAATCTTATTTTGTGTCCATACAGGTCTGATTTTAAGCAATTTTTAGAATTGCACAATTCCTTCTTTTCCTTCCCCCTCCTCCATGGTAAATTACTTCCAATCGGACGACAATGACCGTTTTTTGCTAGTTTTAACTGTACAAAAGTGCTTCTTCAACTGCACAAATCCATTTAGAACTGCACATTTTGTGTACAACTGCACGTAAAAAAAGCCCTGTGTCCATAAACTGTTTTTATTACCAGTGCTACGTGTGTTTAGGACGATGTTCGTTTTCGGAATTCCTCCGACCATTGCTTCCTCTATCGGTCGGTCGACCAATGCAGGGTCGACCCAGAATGCATCTGGTGCAGTTCAGGACTGTCGAGTGCATGTCTGCATCGAAATAACCCGGAGGTCAGTTGACTTGTTATAGGCGCACTTACCAAGATGCGCTACGTTGGATTCCCAGTCGTTTCTAGTACACTCTTGTCCTTGAAGTATTGAGTACTATGGAAAAGCACTAAATGGTGTTTGATAGTTCATGAGTACCATTAAGTAAATATGCTTTGGTGACTGGAAGAGTCGACACTGGTAGTCTTCCGCGCATACGTAGAGCGCAACAAATGCTTTCCCATGCAGCTGATTCGTTCGTTTCGAGAATTTATATGGTACCTCTTTGAGAGACCTACTCAGAGGTGCTCAATATTATATTACTTTGTTCAGAGTCCCTGAACCATTTTATCAACTAGCGTTTGCATCAATAACTTAATGTAACTTGACTTACATGGTTACAGTACATTACAACCCTTACATTGTTACGTTTCACAGAGTTGTGGTTCCGGTCTGATTCAGCCGAGCGATTGTCCCGGTATCTGCGAGTCGCTGCACTCGTGCGATGCGTGCGTCGTGCAAGGGCAAGGCGTCGTCGTCGACAACAGCACTGTGAAGGGATTGAAGCAAAAGGAGCGCTGCGCCTGGTGCGTTAAGGAGGGAGCATGCCAACCGGAAAACGGTCAGAATGCATTGAGTGTTTGTAGGTAGTGCCTTTAGAAAAATGGTTGGAAAAATGGCGTGCATTGAAATTGCCTTTTGTCCATTCATTCATTCGTTCATTGACTCAATCCTGCTCACTCACTGTTCCCTAATTTATTCATTTGTTCATTCATTTATTAATTCATTCACTCCGTTCTTTCATTCATGCACTCACTCATCCATTCATTCATTCACTCATTCATTGACTCAATACTCACTGTTGCCTTGATTCCCTACTTAATTCATTCATTCGTTCATTCATTTATTAATTCATTCACTTCGTTCTTTCATTCATGCACTCATCCATCCATCCATTCATTTATTCATTCTAAAATAAAAAGAAATTGTTAATATTTCTGAGACTAGATTAGGTAGGATAGGTTTGAATTGAATTATATAGGGTGTCTCGATAGGTCGTGAACGATTTTGAATGCAGATAAATATATGTTATACACAATATAATGTGGAAAGTTTTATACTGGCGGATAGGTTATTCAAATGAAAATGTTAATGTAAAAAAATTAGATCACTAGCTCACTTAATAAAATTGTAGCGCCAATATCCGTGACGTCATCAAATTCGTGCCAAGAAAACGTCAAATTAAGCCGCAAACAATATTGTACGACCATCATTGTTAATCCACCCATAATTAATTAATGCAAATTAGCATGTAGTATTTAATAATGTTTCCTTTACTATTTATTACAGCCTCAAGTCGATTAGTCATCGAGCAAATAGATTTTTCAGAGTTGTCAGAGGTAGGCCTATTGATGTCCATGCCTTACAAAGCCGACGTTTTAAGGTCGTTTGGGGTTCGGTATCGGCATAAACAGTTGCCGCCATAATACTCCAAACATTTTCCATTGTGACAAATCCGGCGAATTAGGCGGCCAGTCCCTCGGTGAGATGTAGGCTATCCATTGATATTCTTGTTCAACCATTCGACTGAGGCCTTTGATGTGAGTGCACGTGCACCGTAAGACTTGTTGAAATAATCCTTCGCCGTTATTAAGAAACATTTTGTGGCTGTTAAATGAGCGCAGACTATACTTCGCTGGAATGCGAGTTTGACCTCTTTCTCCAGTATCTCATTGATGTAATAAGTCGAAGTGACTGAAGTTTTACTTGGAATGATATGAGGTTTTGTTAATCCAACTGTTTATGCCGAACCCGAACCCCAGACACTGAACACCTTAAAAGTCGGCTTCGTAAGGCATGGACATCGATAGGCCTACCTCTGACAACTCTGAAAAATCTATTTGGCTCGATGACTAATCGACCTGAGGCTGTAATAAAAAGTATAGGAAACATTATTAAATACTAAATGGTAATTTGTATTAATTAATTATGTGTGGATTAACAATGATGGTCGTACAAAATTGTTTGCGGCTTGACTTGACTTTTACTTGGCACGAATTTGATGACGTCACGGATATTGGCGCTACAATTTTATTAAGTGAGCTAGTGATCTAATTTTTTATATTAACATTTTCATTTGAATAACCTATCCGCCAGTATAAAACTTTCCACATTATATTGTGTATAACATATATTTATCTGCATTCAAAATCGTTCACGACCTATCGAGACACCCTATATTAGATTGAATAATAGATCTTATTTTGTATGCAGTGTCAATTTACGTGTAATTATATTAATTCTTCTGATATTTCTTGTAGAGCGAGGTGGAGTTTGCGATAACAGTCGGAGCACGGCATCGGGTTTGGAGGGCTGGTGGACGGGGCGTAGCGCCCTGGTCACTACGCTTGACCAGTGTTGGTCAGAAGACTACCCTGCTGGACTACACTGGATCAAATACCGTCCACCGATGAACTCTACGCTACCAGATGAGGTAGTTTCTAGTTTCGAGTCAAAGTTATTTGCTCCAGATTTTGTGGTACAGTACGACTGAAGTATGATTACGATTATGATTATTCTCTTAGAAGTTCTGATGTGCATGTTGAATCATAATTGTAAGTTACTTCAAATTTGTGAAGCTGATTAACCTTCGCCATACGTTTGGGGGTCAAATCGACCCCCAGGGGTATATTTTCATCTGTAACTTTCTAAAATGTGGGCACCAAAAAGTTTCATTTGGTGACTTTTCCTAAAAATTCCTCCTTGTCAAAATGGTATGAGTGACGTCATACGTTGACGCTTAGTTCTGACGCTGTGACGTCATTTTGGTGAGATCTTAGAGTGAAATTCATGTCCATATCATTAGTGTCCATACAATGAGGTGTATCTCTGCTTCTACGCAAGGTATCTTGAAGATTATTTTTTTGTTTCCAATGTTTTAGGGGTCAGGGAATCCACTCCAGCTACTGACAAATGCCTGACCTTGACGGAAGACCTTGAAATTCAAGGTCACATGATTTTTTACATGACCATACCTATCTCTGCTACTATACCTGTTAGAACAACGAAGTTTTTTGTTTTCTATGGTTATTTGGTACAAGGAACTCAACAAAATATAAACAAACAAAAATGGCTGTTCCAGTTCAGATAGGTAAGGTCACGTGCATAATCACGTGGCCTTGAATTTCTGAAAACAAATATTCAAGATAGCATGCGAAGAAACAGAGATACACCTGAAAAATCATGTGACCTTGAATTTCAAGGTCATCCGTGAAGGTCACGCATTTTGCAGTAGCTGCAATGAATTCCCTGACCCATAAAACATTAGAAACGAAACAAAAATTATCAAATTCCATGCCCAGGAACAGGTATACCTTGGGGGTCATTTCGACCCCCAAGCATAGAAGACGTAGTTTTTTTGGTCGCGTATGGCGAAGGTTAATGGGTCCTATAACTGAACTCTGACTTTTCTCTCTCTTGAGACTTTCCTGGTCAGTTGTGCTTTCGCTAAGAATGCCTTGATGTATATAGTCCCCTCATAGGCGTACGGGAGGTTTCAGAAGTGGGGGGGGCAAAGATTGAACTTCTGCTCGAAAAATTTATCCGGCCAAAAAGTTGGTCTTCCACGACTATTTTTGCCTGAAAAACCAGACTTGCCCGAAACTTGACGACCTTTTTTTTTTTTAGTCATCCGGTCGTCCGCGATATTTTTTTTTTTTTTTTTTTTTTTAGTCGTCCGCGACTTTTTGCCCGAAAAACCACCAAACTTGCCCGAATAAGGGGGGGCAATTGCCCCCCCTGCACCCCCGCCTCGTACGCCTATGAGTCCCCTTGAGAGGGCACTATATAAATTTTATAATGAATGAATGACGTATGAGAACTGTCCATTACTCAGAAGTCCAAGCTCACAAGCCTCCCCCTCGTGTCTGAGTTTTTTTCCTGTATTCTTTCGCTCTCTCCCTGCATCCTCTCCCTCCCTCCATCCCTCCCTCCCTTTCTTTTCCCTATGCTGAAAGCGCCTCTGAATAGTCTATGCTGCAAGAAGCGCTCTATGAATTTTTCATACGGTACGATACAGTCATTTGTTTTCGTTTCCAGGTGAACATCGTGCGAAACTCCAGCATGAACTTTCAGTTCAACTCGATGTTTGACGCAGAGAACATTGAGAACACGAGCTACTTTGCCCTTTATCGGGGGTTCGTGTATCCGTTGGGGGCGCCAAAACAGGACGCGTATCTCAAGATGTACCTCGTCGCTTCAGCGGCCAAAGCCGTCATTTTCATGAGCAACAACAGCAATCCGGCCAACAAGGTATTTGGTTTTGTTTGTTTGTATATGCACTTGTTATAGTGCCCCTTTGGGCTCTCTCTACTCTGAGACGCTCCCGAATGCAGAGCAGACACTGCATCGGAGTTTCACGCCGAAGCACTAAGCAATTGTGAGTGAAGGACTTGCTCAAGGTCCTTACACGGCGAGGTGGATTCGAACCTCGAACCTTCCGGCTCCAAGGCAACGACGCCACCAGCACACCACTGCACCCCAGTAAGATACATCGATTGGTTACATTATGGTGTAAGTTAATAATAATTCTAATAAGAACTCGGTCTGCTCTTGCCCAACATTGGGCAGTTGCTGTATTTGGTTCAGGACTCGGTTTGGAATGACCATCCCGCACCAAGGGCTAAACTAATGACTTGTTATTCCTCAGCTGTCTCTCAATTTTAACCCTTTAATGCTGGAGGGTATAGGCTTTCCCATACCATTTACTACCTTCTCGGCATTAAAGGGTTAAAGGCATTTCTTTCCTCTGCAGTTTTTCACGCTGGGAGCACCTCTGGATAGTCGTTCTGTGAGAGGTGCTTTGTAAAAATAAATTATGATCTGTTATGTAAAAATGCTATTTGTATACACTTGTTCTTAATTTCTGCACCTTTGCAGTTTTTCTTGTTCTTTGTTATGATTCAAGCTTTAAGGCGTAAAAAAAATTGTTGTGTTTCCGGTAACCCGACCGACCCATTTTTACGGCCGCGACTCAAATATTTTAAAAAAAAATTTATTAAACAAATTTTTTTCAAACAAATTTTTTCTTTCAAATTTTGTTATTTTCCCAAAAATATTTTTTTAACATTTGTATTGACATAACATAAGAGACGTCAACAAAATAAAATTAATAGGACTGTTTCTAGAGCAGTTTTAGGTGCAGACAGTCGGGAAATCAGGCAGTTTATACTTGCTGAGAAAACATACTTTGTTTCAGCGTGCAAAAAAGACTAGTGGGGTATACTTTTTCGGATAGTCACTGCATAAAAATATTTTACCAAAATAAAAATATTTTCCGACCTACCTACCCAATTTTTTTTAGCTCTGTTACCGGAAACACAATTTTTTTTAGGCCTAATGGTTAGTGTCATTGTGTGCATTTAAAATACAAATGAGAAAGGGGTGACCCTGCCAGCGGAACGATGTTGTTCCTTTGGGTTTACCAATTGACACCCATGACACACCTCGATCAAGTCCTTCACTCGCAAAATTTTGCTCAGCGCTTCGGCGTGAAACTTCGATTCAGTGTCCGCGCTGTAGTGGGGAGTGCTTCTAAGTAGAAACCTTGAAAGTGCGATTTAACAAGTGCACATACATGCATGAACTATTTCATGAAAACGTACGAGTTCGTATCTTTTGGGTGGTCAGTGAAGCTTATGAATTGAATTAAATAAATTTCTATGCAACATAATTACTAATTCTAGATCAGTGGTTCCCAACCTTTTTTGACTCTATGGCCACTTTTTGTAAGTTGGAGGACACAAGGGCCACTTTTTTTTAGTTAAAGGACATTAGGGCATTTAGGGGGCCACAATGCTAAAATTTAATTATCTAAAATTGTTAGAATTATTTCAAAATAGAATGTTGGCTGTTATTTATAGACGTCAAAGTAAAATAATTACTTGTAGACTAATAGAAAATAATTATATGTTCTATCCTGTCCAAACTGTCAATTTTTCATAGATTTTTAAAAATTCTTTGAGAGATGAGGGCCATTTTTGAGGCCTGGCGGGCCATTCTTTTAGGCCCCGTGGGCCACTTTTGGCCCACGGGCCACGGGTTGGGAACCGCTGTTCTAGACACATTAGCTGCTCTGTCGTGTTACAGGAGAAGCTAACTGAGCTGCAGATGTCGATGTACACAGCGGAGCAGGTGCGGCGGCCCAACAACGCCCCGATCTTTCCCGACGAGAGACGAGGCGTCAAGTATTACGTGGAGGATCTGGTGATGCAAGATGTTGCCGGTTTGGCCAACACGCAGGTCGCTTCTACCATGAACCTCGAGTGGACTGGCGCTCTGGTCACTGCGAAGCGACACAGACAGGTGCGTTTCAAGGCCGTAGCCAGGATTTGATTTGGGGGGGGGGTGTTTCTTAGGCGGAGAATTTCTGAGGACCTTTTTTTAGTCAACGGAAACGGCTTTCTTACCATTTTTTTAACCTAAATTCGTGTTTTTTTTCATTGTGTGCTAGTGAATGCAATCTGTTATTTTTTTACGTTTTTCATTTCGGGAGTGTTTTCATGGTTTTATTTCATGGTTTTTGCATCATGTGCTAGCAAATGCATTATATTATATTCTTCCATTTTCCATTTCGGGTGGTGTTCAAACACCCAAAACACCCCCTAGCTACGGCCTTGATTCATTTCATTGGGTACATTGAATGAAAATTATCTAAGCATGTTCAATCACAAAAATAATTGTAATCAGAGCTTTTTTTTAACGTGCAGTTGTACACAAAATGTGCAGTTCTAAATGGATTTGTGCAGTTGTAGAAGCACTTTCATACAGTTAAAATTAGCCAAAAATGGTCATTGTCCTCCGATTGGAAGTAATTTACCATGGAGGATGGGAAGGAAATGAAGGAGTTGTGCAGTTGTAAAAATTCCTTAAAAACAGCTCTGATCATAATACGCAATCAAATAATCAAGATATGCGATCAGGAAACATAATGAACATTTTCGGAGATGTCTGAGAGAGAAAGGATAAAGACAGAAAGAAAAACAGTAATAATGCTGCTTGTAATGAATTGCACAGTGAACAGCATTTAGGCCACATGGCTGCTGTAAATTTGAGTACATTTAGGGAGAATGTAATTAATTGTCTTAAGATATATATGACGCAGGGCTGTTTTTAAGAAATTTTTATAACTGCACAACCCTTTCTTTCCTTTCCCATCCTCCATGGCAAATTACTTCCAATCAGAGGAAAATGACTTTGTAAGACTAGTTTTAACTGCATGGAAGTGCATCTACAACTGCACAAATCCATTTAGAACTGCACATTTTGTGTACAATTGCATGCTAAAAAAGCCCTGATATGGCTGCTATAAATTTGAGTACATTTCAGGAGAATGTAATTAATTGTCTCAAGATTATATCATGACGTCTTTCAAGACCATCTCAGTAGCGATAAGAATGCATTTGATTGCATTGCAATACTCGATGTTCACGTTAATGCATTAACATTGACCATTTCAGTATCGATATTAGGAATGCATTTCATTGCATATAAATACTCAATGTTCACGTTAATGCGTTAACATTGACAGAGTTTCACGTCCGAGTTTCTCGAGCCGTTCAACAGCAGAGGAGTCTCGTGTCCGGAGTACAGCACATGTCTTGCGTGCATGACAGACACGTCTTGCGGTTGGTGCGTCGACTCCTGCATCGCAAGAAACGAGTCTGAGAAGTCGAGATGTCGGACAGCGCTCGACTATCCAGCTCTCATCCTCAACGCGAGCCACTGCTCAGTGTGCGCGGACTTTGTGGAGTGCTCCACTTGCCTGGAGGTTGGTTTGTGGTTTGAGGTGGTTGGTTTGCGGTTACTGGTTTTGTTGTTGTTGTTGGTTTGTGGTTTAATACTGGTTTGTGGTTGTTGCTTTGAGGTTTTGTGGTTTGGGTTATTGGTTTGGGTTACTACCGGTGGTTTTGGGTTATTGGTTTTTGGTCACTGGTTGTCAGGTTTTAGGGTTATTTGGGAAATACTTTTGGTCGTAATTAACGAATAATCAATCGTTGATTTTTGAACTGTCAGCTATGTAGAAAATTAATTGTTAACATCCCTTTTTTAAGGCTGATGGGTTGGAAAGATGATAATTTGTTATTTTCATTGTTTAAAAAGCTCTAATGAACTTGCTTATAAATTGTTTTCAGACGTAGCTCTGTTTAGACAATTGAACATAGATGCTTTATTGATCACATGATCATTGATTGAAAGATTGATTGTTTGTGCATGCATATTAGCTTCAGATGTTGGCCATTGCAATGTATATAAACAACTGACAGATAAGTGTTAATAGTGTGTGGCCCTATGTTATTCTGCTATTTTTGTGTACTGCCTCATATTCAACTTATTCAACTTAACCTTATTTATGAGTTATTGGTTTCTCCTTATCTTGATGGAATTTTGATTCTCCACATTTACTTATGCAAGAATTAGGTTTGTAAATGAGCCAGCCGAGTTTAAGCGGGTCTTTTAGACCTTTGTCGGCTGACTCATTGACCTGCACTAATATTAAGTTATAACAATTCCTTGTTGAAGTTTTGTTCTTGTTAATGTCTGTTACTGCTATGTGAATGTTGACATTGCAAGTCAATAAATGAACAAAATGAAAAATGAAATGAAGTGCCTGTTGATGTTTTTAGGATGAATTCTGCGAGTGGCTGACACCAGAGGCGCGTTGCGTTCGTCGCGGTCGATTTAAGTGGGCTGTCACCAATGCTTCCAACTGTCCAGTCGACTGTCTCAGGTAGGATGAACAACAATACATGCTCTTTTGTTGTTGCTGCTGCTGCAGGCTGTGTGATGGAACAATAGCTTTTGTTTGGTGGACATCACTGGGATTTTGATCACTTTTTTCAAATGGCAACCCCATCAAAGCCCATTTGAAAACACAGTGGAAAGACTTGCTTGAAATGTCCTTTTGGTCCATGGTGAACATGCATTGGGTTAGGTTAAATGCTGCGTGTATTATCTTTCAATATTATTACTGTTCTTGCTAGTATTATTATTGTTTTGGTTATTATTATTATTATTATTTTAAGGATGTATGTATGTACAAGCACTTGTTATAAAACCCGTTAGGATTTCTACTCAGAGGCGCTCCCGACTACAGCGAGGACACTGATTCGGAGTTTCACACTGAAGCGCATTCACAATTGCAAGTGAAAGACTTATTCAGGGTCCCTACACGGCGGTGACGGCTTGACATGGATTCGAACCCGCAACCTTCATGCTCCAAGCCATCGAACATACCCCTACACCACCGCGCCCCACAATTGGTAGTAGTAGCTGCAGTTTAACGTCACTGTGTGGTAACAAAGACCATTAGCGACGCCCTCCTTTTTCATCCAGGCTTGGGACTGGCATTGGCAGAATGCAACCAGTGGCGGAGTTGCCCCACAATTAATTCATTATTCAATTGTTTTCCTGTTGTAGTCGCAACAGTACTGTTCTTTCTTGTTAGTATTTATTATTGGTTTGGCTATTATTATTTTTTAGGGATGTATGTAGTATGTATGTATGAGCACTTGTTATAACACCATTTCAGATTTCTACTCAGAGGCTCTCCAGGCTACAGCATGGACACTGATTCGGAGTTTCACATTCACAATTGTAAGCGAAAGACTTATTCAGGGCATCTTGACATGGATTTGAACCCACAACCTTCCGGCTTCCTACACCACCGCGCCCCACAATAATTATTACTCTATTGTTTTTGTAGTCGCAACAGTAGTGTCTGGTGCATCAGCGACAAGAACGAGTGTGCGTGGTGCGAGCAGTCGCAATTGTGCTTTGCGTTCGTCGAGTATGTCTTGCGTTACCCGTACGGCAGTTGCAACGAGTGGGTCGACAGTCTGAGCATCGATCCGATCGAGGATTGCGCGCTGCTGAGCAACTGCGAGTCGTGTCTCAACCGTTACATGTGCGGATGGTGCGGAAATGTTGATAACCCCGCGATCGGGGTGTGTCACCGGGGCGACTTCAGCGGTGGGTATCTCAACAGGGGTAACCTATTTTCATTTTACCCACAACGGGGTAAATTATTTTCATTTTATCCACAACAGGGTAACCTATTTTCATTTTATCCACAATGGGATAACCTATTTTCATTTTACCCACAACTGCATAACCTATTTTCGTTTTGCAAGGGTGCACATTTGGTGGGGCAGTGCAGGAACAGATGCAATGCGATGTAACTGCTTTTATGTAGCCATGGTTGGAGGGAGTTCGCTTTTGAGTAGATTGCCTTGAAGGGGCGACTTCAGCGGTGGGTATCTCAACAGTGGTAACCTATTTTTGTGGAAGAGTACAAGGGTGATGTAATCTATGGTAGTATGAATGTTTGTAAAGCGCTTCTTGCGGCAGAGCTATTCAGTAGCGCTCCCAGTGTGACAGGAAAAGAGAAAGGTCTTTATGCAGCGATGATATGCAAGGGAAGGTCATTCCACGTTGAAAGAACAACAATATAGCAAAAGCCTGATGCGGGGATTAAAGATATTTGTATGGAATGTAAGAACTGATGCAATGCAAAATAGCTGTGTTTTGTAGCCAAAGTTGGACTGGGAGCGTTTTTGAGTTGATTATCTCGAGGGTGGGTGGACGTGCAGAAACTCTGTAATAATAATAATCATAATAATAATAATTGGCGTTAGTGATGTCCCTGGGGGATCCATGTATTCATCAGGACAAAAAAACAAACAATAATGATTGTAATGATAATAATGAAAATATAGTCATAGTTGATTTTGACATTGTTTGTGTTTGTCTTTGTGTATGTATAATTGTATATGTGCTTTTGAAATGCATGTATGTGGGTACATATGTATGAAATGTATGTATGTATACATGATTACATGTATGTATGAAATTTATGTTTATATATGTTTAGGTGTATTCATTCATTTATTCATTCGGACATTTACATAGTGCTCCTTCAAGTAAAAGAAACTACTCAGAGGCGCTCCCGACTTCAGCACGCCCAAAAAGAACAGTTTTAAGTTTAGTAAGGAACGACCCTGGTAGAGTCCCAGGGTGTAGGCGTAGCTCAAAAGAAAGGCCATTCCAGACCATCGGACCAACCACAGAAAAGGCTCGATTCTTCATGGTAATCATACACCATATCATTATATGATTAGCATATACAAAGGTACACATGTAGTTAAGTTATGCTTTCAGGTGTGTATTCACCAACCAATTGTTCCTCGCTAATATCCGACAAACACGGTGCATCGATGTCGGAACCTGCTCTCTGGTCGTACGAAGAATGCCCGGACGTTGACGAGTGTCGCCATGGAATGAGCAGTTGCCATGCCAACGCATCCTGCATCAACACGCACGGGTCGTTCACCTGCCTCTGCAACCGCGGATATGCCGGAGATGCCGTGCACCATTGCAATCGCACGTTAGTAGTCTATTCTTAGACTTTGATGGCGGCGTGGCGTCGGGCATTTGCTGTGATGCCTCTATTTCACTGTGGAACTGTTGCTACCGTGTTGTTTTGTTTTGTATCAGCGGGCACTATCTCATTGTGTTGTTTCTTATGTTTCCAGGTATTTTTTTTGGGTGGCGTTCATAGTGTTTTTGCCACATTGCTCTGTTTTTGCCATTTTTTCAGGTGCTATCACAAAGTTGTGTTTCATTGTGGCAGTGGCATAGACAAGGGGTTTAAGGGCTTAAAAAATCCATTGACTTAGGAATAAGTTTTTTAAAACGTTATTTATCCACTTAAATAAGAAAAACAAATCAATTGTTTGTAGTAGAAATTGTTTTTCTTACTTTATTACCTTTGTTACTTTTAAAATATTCCCTTTTTATTAAAACTGTTGGGTTGGTGTCAGGAAGGGCATCCGGCAGCAGCGGGCCAGGCCATAAAACCATAAATTCCTGGCTGCGCCACTGCATTGTGGTGTTTTGTTTTTATGTTGCCAGGTGTTATACTGTGGTGTTTCAAGTGCTTCCACTTTGCTTTGTTTTGGTGATGTTTCAAGTACTACTACCGTTGTTTCATATTGGTGAACATTGTCTCTGGTTCTATCACATTGTTTTGGCGTTTCATATATTTCTAGGCATTTCGTTTTGGTGTTGTTTCAGGTGCTACCACATTATTTTGTTGTGTTGTTTCATATTTTTTATTGCTTCATTTTGTTTTGCTATGTTGTTTTTTTATGTTTCTTATGTTTCATTGTGGTATTGTTTCAGGTGCTACCACGTCTGCATTCACGGCCATTGTTCCGGTTCACCGGACTTTGAATGCAGTTGCGACATCGGTTGGACCGGTGACGATTGTTCAATCGACTGTGGATGCAACAACCACAGCACGTGTCACGTTGCCATCGGACACTGCGACAGTTGCCAACACAACACCATCGGACAAACGTGCGATCAATGCGTCCCAGGAAGCTACGGCAATCCTAGATCAGTGGCCGGTTGGTCTGATTTAACCCGTTCTAATCTAATCTTATCCAGATCCGTTGTAATTTGATCCATTCTAATCTATGCAATTCTGATCTGATCCGTTGTAATCTAATCTAATCCTTTGTTATCTGATGTGACCTCAAGGCCGTAGCTAGGGGGTGTTTTGGGTGCTTGAACACCCCCGAAATGAAATAATGTAAAAATGAAATAATTATATTTCGAGCAGAAAAATAGTCGAAAATCATGGAGAATAGCGTTTTTGCTCCGCCTTGAAAGTATTATGAGCGGAAAAGATAGGAAAACTAGGCGATGACTGAAAAAATTTAATTAAAATAAGGTCGTCAGAAATTTCGATGACCAAAAAAGTCGTCAAAAATTTCGATGACTAAAAACAGGTGGTCAGAAAGTCGTGACTCGTCGAGAAAACCCCCCCCCCCCAATCAAATCCTGGCTACGGTCTTGTGTGACCTATTCTAGTATGATCCAGTCTAGTCTTATCTGTCCTGACTTTTTTCATCTGTTGAAGGCTTTTTTTAACCCTTTTTTTTTCGATCTAATCTGTTTAGGTTGGAATCAATTTGACATACTGGGTCATGAAGTTGTTTGGTGTGTTCATTAGGCTATCTTGTTTCATCATGAGGTATTTTATCATGACCATTAGATATTATCTTATTATCTCATCATGGCATTTGCATGGCTGGTCACAAGGAACGGTTAGTTAATTAATTGTGATTAATTGTCTCAAGCTTTGTGCAATTGCTATTTCTTAGTACTTAACATCTTTTATTACATGCTGTAACCTAAAGCAGTCTTGCTTAACAGGATATGCAGTCCTGCTATGTCAACTGTTTTCATAGCAACACCTGTCATAGCAACAGTTGCCATAGCAACACGTGTCATAGCAACACGTCATAGCAACAGTTGCCATAGCAGCACGTGTCATAGCAACACGTCATAGCAACAGTTGCCATAGCAGCACATGTCATAGCAACGCATCATAGCAACAGTTGTCATAGCACTGCTTTTGAATCGAAAGAAACACGTTACTTTACAGGTTGTCATCTGTGCGACTGCAACGGTCACGGAGATCCGTTGCTCGGTGTTTGTGACAACAGTTCGGGCGTCTGCTACTGCACGGACAACACGGTGGGGAACCAGTGCGAGAACTGCTCAAAGGATCACTACGGCAATCCAAGGTCAGCGTCTTTCTTGACTGAAATATTGTGCCGTGAGAAAATTAGCTGCTTTTGATCCAATGTGACTTTGAAGTGTCGTGCTGAGAGAGAGTTCTAAAGAGATATATGAGGAAAAGTTGCTGCTAGGTAGGTGTACGTCAATGGGCGCCAATTATTATTAATTATAATTACTATGAACAATTTTATTCTGCAACAATTGTTACATAGGCAATGTGGAAGAAAAACAGATTATTATTATTATTATTATTGTTATATACTACTCAAGACTTTCCTCTTTAGCTGTTCTTGAGTCAGGAGCGCCTCTGAATAGTTTATCGTGAAGGGGCGCTATATAAATTCCTCACATGAATAGATAGATAGAATAGGTCAGATGACAGACTTAGGAATCTGTGAATCATGTGCATTTGTGCTACGCTCTGCTGATAAAGAGAGTCCTCTTGGTTCCTTTTGCTCGTACTGCTACCATGAAGAATCGAGCCTTCCTTTTGACCTGCGCCTACACTACCTGGATCGTTCCTTACTAATCTTAAAACTGTTCTTTTTAGGCGTGCTGGAGTCGGGAGCGCCTCTGAGTAGTTTTTTTAAACTTGAGGAGCGCCATATAAATGTCTGAATGAATGAATGGGTAACTATACGTGTTTGTTTGTTTGTAGGAATGGCGGTCACTGCTATCGAATGTGTGACGGACGCACCATCATCACACGTGCGACGTCCGGCGCCCTCGGGTCGCACCGTGGAAAGGGAACGGAGGGGGGTCACGTCTTCTGCCTCTGGATTCTGACGGTTCGTGAGGGGCTTGACGACGCCCTCAGGCCACAGAATACGCCCCCCACAGCCGGGTCATCGTTGGTGCAGGCCGTTCCGTCTATCGCGTTTACCATCGGAACTGATATGCAGATCCTGTGCTCACAGGTGTGTGTCTGTGTGTGTGTGTTTGTGTGCGTCAGTGTGTTTGTTTGTTTGTGTGTGTGTGTTTGTGTATGTCTGTGTGTGTTTGTGTGTGTGTTTGTGTGTCTATGTTTGTGTGTGTCTATGTTTGTGTGTGTGTTTATTTGTGTTTGTGTGTGTGTGTTTATTTGTTTGTGTGTGTCTGTGTTTTTGCGTATGTGTGTGTGTGTCTAATGTCTATGTGTGTGTGTGACTGTGTGTGTCTCTGTGTGTATGCGTATGTTTGTGCTTTTGTGTCTGTTTGTGCATGGCTATTTATTTGTGACCCGTCATAACAAAATGAGTTGCTTTGGCTTTTTTGAGTATTTGTGTGCATTTGTTTGTGCGAATACTTGTTTGCATGTGATAATACATAAACTTGTAAGTGTTTACTTTATTGATCCGCCTGTAATTGCTACAAATGAGTGTAAGGATGGATGAATAATATGTGTATGGCAATGTTTGCACATGTTTACGGTTCATACATATACCTATGTATTTATGCATGCAGTCTTGTCCTGTGTATGTCCATTTATGTGTATTTATGTATGTGTGAGTGATTGTGTGCTTGTCTGTGTTATTATTATTGTTGACGGTGAAATTGGATAATTATCATTTCCAGTTTCAATGGATGCTGTTTGTTTTTGCCTAGGATTACGTATTTGTTTATGATGGAATTCCATCGTATCCGGGATTTCTCGTTGGAAGTGGTGGACAGGAAACGGACGCACAGCTGCTGGCGGCCATCTGTGGACAGAATCTCGATCGCAGCGTGACTGTTCTTGCCACTTCCGGTTCCATGACGGTCTTCTTTGAGGCAATTGTCGGAACAGGTACGTAGTATTATGGGTTACTCATTTCATCAGATGTGCGTAGGGATGTCCAGAGTAACCAAATATATGCAGTTTGGTGTCTAATAGGGCAATTGTAAGTCTTATCTGCTTAGTTATTGTAAGTCTTATCTGCTTAGTTATTGTAAGTCTTATCTGCTTAGTTATTGTAAGTCGTATCTGCTTAGTTATTGTAAGTCTTATCTGCTTAGTTATTGTAAGTCGTATCTGCTTAGTTATTGTAAGTCTTATCTGCTTAGTTATTGTAAGTCTTATCTGCTTAGTTATTGTAAGTCGTATCTGCTTAGTTATTGTAAGTCTTATCTGCTTAGTTATTGTAAGTCTTATCTGCTTAGTTATTGTAAGTCTTATCTGCTTAGTTATCAGCTGTTCATATTGAAAATGATTTGTCGGAACAGGTAGTATTATGGGTTACTCATTGGTCAGGTGTGCCTTACACCTGTGCATGGGGATGTCCAGAGTAATAAGATATATCCAGTTTGGTGTCTAATAGGGCAATTGTAGGTCCTATCTGCTTAGTCATCAGCTGTTCGAATTGAAAATGAAAGTGCGTTTTCGACCAAATTGGTCTCTAAGTTCATGGGCTATGAGGGACCTCAAAATGACATTTTAAAATTTTGTAAGAAATATCTGTAGGCCACACATGGATAAAATCATGGGGAAAAACTTGAGTATGGGTGCTTTCTGCAAAATTGTATTTTTCTTGACAACCCTAACCTGTGCAGGTTATCTTATTATTGCTTTTACTGCTATTAGGCTATAATATGTTGTTATTTTTACTTCTGCCCACATATGCCACATTTCAGTGTCTCAAGACTATTTTTCTCTCTCTTGGTCTAACGTACTGGGAGCGCCTCTGATTGGTGTGCTCTGTGAGAGGCGCTTTATAAATTTATAGATACAATGCAATACAATACAATATGCAAGGCGTTTACATTGTGTCGTATTTGTGCGTTTCTTGCAGCACACGTGACACGCGGCTTTAATGCCACATACCGCGTGCACACGTGCGCTGAGGAGTGTCGCGACCTGTGCACCGTTGACAACGACCGGTGCGTCAACGGCATCGCAAAGTGCGATCCGACTCTGTGCGTCGGCAACCGCACGTGCGTTGACAACGTGTGCGAGTGCAGGGACGGGTTGACCGGACCGGACTGCAGCGTTGAACTGTGTCCATTTAATTGTTCGTCCGGAACCGGTCAGGGATTCTGCGACGAGGTACGGAATGGAGGGATTCGCTTGGATGACTTTTGTTGTGGTGCCGTTGTATTGTCTGGTGCGAAAGGATTTAAATTGGTGTTGTGATTGGATGAGTGAACTGATGGTTGAATGAACGAACAAATGAATGAATGGATGGGTGAGTGAATGAATTAATGAATGTATGAATGAATGCATGGAGGGATGGATATTTGGATGTAAGGAGGGTGTGAGGGATGTATGGACGTACGGTGGGAGGGAGAGAGGGACAGATATTATCTTGTCTAGCTAATGTTTCTCGAGTGCTGTTTGCTATCTTGCTAATCCTAAGCGATCATCTTATCTATTAACTTCTATGACACTGCTATCCATGCAATCTGATGTAATGTACTGTCTCCATTTCTAATTTAACATAGGCATGTATTATTATAAAATTATGTGATTTTCAAATATTTTACTTTTGACCGGCTCTATGTTTGCTGTGCATTTATGTATGTACACCAAAATGCAGATCAGTTAAAGAATATTTTTAGATCTTATCTTATTATTATGCATGTTTGCAAGTATGTGGTAAGGCAACTAATAGAAAATTAAGGATTATACTTTCTGTCTTACCTTTTTAACGTATATTGATGTATTTGTGATTTTCAGGAGCAGGCACGATGCATTTGTTCCCCGGGTTATGGCGGTCTCGGCTGCTCCGAAAGACTCGGTCCTCCCCGCATCGTTTACACCCCGGTCCTCGGTCCCCATCAGCTGAACCGGACCCTGAACCGCATCGGCCATTCGCTTATCTCGTGCGACGATGGAACACTCTATCTGTTTGGTGGATATGCTCCGGGTGTTGGATTGCTCAACGATCTCTGGAAGTACGACCCGGGTCGTGACGAGTGGACCCTTCTAAAACCAGCGACTAATGAAGAACCAGACCAAAGGTATGGGTTTTTTTGGCCACCCCAGTGGACTCGTTCAAATCAAGTTTGAATCTTTTTGTTTGTTAAGGCGTATCCTGCAGTTAACTGTTTGTTAGACACCCTTTTTAGCACGTTACAGTGCCATATAAATTGTCGTTTGTTAGACACCCTTTTTAGCACGTTACAGTGCCATATAAATTGTCGTTTGTTAGACACCCTTTTTAGCACGTTACAGTGCCATATAAATTGTCGTTTGTTAGACACCCTTTTTAGCACGTTACAGTGCCATATAAATTGTCGTTATCATGATTTGTTTTCGTGTTTGTTCGCATGTATGTTTGAGTGTTTGGGTGTGTATTGCTGTACAATGTGTTTGTGTATGTGAGTGCATTCATATGTGTTCATGAGCAGTGAGTATGTATGTGTGTGTGTGTGTGTGTTTGTGTGTGTGTGTGCGTGTGTGTGTGTGTGTGTGTGTGTGTGCGTGTGTGTGTGTATTTATAAGCTAGCTAGTACACTGTAAGTTAGTCAGCATATTCTTTAGCTATCCAGCTGCATAGATGCCCTCTGGTCTACTGGTACAAGAAATTGAGCATTATGAACCATTCTTGTTAAAAGCATTTTCCTCATTGACATGAACACCCACGGTACAATTCAGTCATGGGGTCTGGGATGCAGGGACTATAATAGCGGACGCTTCCCTTGCAATCGCTCATGAGCGACTGCATGAAACTTCGATCCAGTGATTATTCGATGTTTTCTGTTTTTATTCTTGGTCAGGTATTACCATGCTGGCGTCTGCATTCCCAACGTTCACGCGTTCTACATATTCGGTGGAATCGTCGCTCGCGTTGGTCCAACGCAAGATCTGTGGAGATACAACCTCGACAGCGGCCGATGGAATAAACTCAAGGTCAGCGAAAATGACGAGCTCAAGGACATCTCTGAATTATGTTTACTGAGAAATATTGGATGAATGGATGGACAGGTGGAATGGATAGATGAGTGGTGGATTGATGGCTGGATAGTTGGAGGGGAGAAGGATGTAATGGATGGAGTAATGGATAAGTAGTGTTTTGTTTTGATGGATGATTGGATAGATGGATGGATTGGTGGTTGGTTGGGTGATTTTGGGATGGTTGGATGGGTAGGTGAATGGGTTGGGTTTTTTATGGGTGGATCAATGGGTGGATACATGGATTCATTGATGCTTTGGATGTATCGACGGACAGATGCTTCGAATGGATGGATAGATGTATAAAGTTGTAGCACTTTATGAACTTCTGTCCTGGTTTATTACTTTTGAGTGCCATAGCAGAATTTTCTTGTAAAGTCACTTATGATATATTACAAGTTCATTAATCCATTCGTTTAAGGAATTTATATAGCGCCCCTTCGAGAAGCTCGCTCAGAGTCGCTCTCAGTTCTACAATGGTGACACAAAAAAGGTATACAAAAAGGTTTTAAGGAACCTGTAAAACTCTGATGAGTCAACGTAAGGTAACAGGTGTATCTCCAATGGGAGGCTATTCCAAGTGTTTGATAACAGTTGTCCTTCTTACTCCCCACTGTTCCGTTGTTCTTTGTCTCAGGTCTCCGAGAACAATGGTTCTTCGCCTCCGATGCCGATGGCCGGTCACACGATGACGTTGGTCGACGACATCAAGGTCTGGGTCGTCGGAGGATTCTCGTCGTCTTCATACTTCTCCGAAAGTGTTTTCATCTACGATGCCGGAAGCAACCGATGGGCTGAACTGGCTGACGTACCTGGGGCCAGGCCAACAGGTGGGTTGATGCCCCACTATTCTGGGGCCAGGCCAACAGGTGGGTTGATGGCCCTTGTATTCTGGGGCCAGGTCAACAGGTGGGTTGATGGCCCTTGTATTCTGGGGCCAGGTCAACAGGTGGGTTGATGGCCCTTGTATTCTGGGGCCAGGCCATCAGGTTGGCCTTCTTATTGTAATCGTAATCATGAATTTATATAGAGCCACTTCAAGAGAAAATCCCGACCTGACAGCACCAAAGCGCAATCAAGGAGAATGGCTTTCAAACGCTTGCGGAAAGGGCAAAGAAAGAGACCAAGAAGTTCATTACGGAGACTAATAGGTAACTTATTCCAGAAAGACGGACCGACCATAGCGAAGCTTTTATGCAGAACTGTGGAAGTTCAAGCCATATGTCGTAGCAGAGCGAAGGAATCAACAGATGGAATGGATAGCGCTGATCCACAAAGCTCCTAAGATAGATCGGGGCTTGGCCAGCTAGGCATTAGAATCTTAAGTTCAATAGGGTTTTTCCTTAGACAAGCAGTTCATTATTGTTCCTTAAAACTTGATGCCCGAACTTCTTATGGGTTTATTATTATTATTACAAATTATCTGGATGCCACTACATTCATCAGTGTCTGATCTGTGTATGTCCGCTTGTAGGTCTCTACGGTCACAGCACCGTCTTCCATCCTCCGAGTCAGGCGCTCTACGTCTTCGGTGGTTACGTCTATTCCGTCGACTCTGCCTCCGTATCCAACGTACTGTACGCTCTCGATCTCAGGAATCGGTCAGCATCCATCGGAAACGTTTCCTGGACCGTTCTGCCCGCTGTCAACGGCAACCAGGTTTGTACTTCCGTCAGCATGGTGCTGTCCAACCTTTTTGGCACCATGGGCCGCAGTTCTAGCAATATTTCTTGAAGCTGAGGACTGTAAGTAAGTAAGTATAGCCTTTGTTACTCAATTTGCAAATGCACAATGAGACATTGACAATTATGCAATATAACACAATAGAAGTACTTATAGTAATATACACAAAATGTAATGAAAAACAAATGCTGATTAAAGTGCAAAGTTAATGAATCTCTTTCAACAGTAAAGTCAAAAGTGACAAATTAATTTATCGATAATTATTACCGGTAACTGTACGAGTACATGTTGAAATTTATTGTGGAATGATTATAATGCAAAATGAATAATAACAATGAATAATAGCTTGTTTATCCTGCACAATGTCATGGTTGGCATGATTTATAGTCGTTCAGCTGAGCACTTCAAAGTGCGCAAATTTAGTGAGTCCAGGCGGACCACTTGAAATTCTTCGTGCGCTGGACAGCACTGCATTAGTACATATGTGTGCGTGTGTACATTCGTGTGTGCCATCATCATCATCATCATCATAGGTAAGAACTCATCATCATCATCATCATCATCACCATCATCATCATTTGTAAGAGAGTTCTTGTTCTGTCTTCAGCCTCCGGAGCGGTTCTTCCACGGGGCGCTGCAGACGGATCAGTTCATGGTGATCGCCGGTGGATATTCGTCGCAACTGATTCCAGAGACGTCCGTCTATATCTACCGATTCTACTGCAACCAGTGGATGAGCATCACACCAACAGGTATGCACGTATGAGCAGTGCTAAAAGTGTAAAAAGAAGTGCCTGGACGCTCCTTACCGTTTCAAAAGAAGTACCAGGCCGCTCCTTACATTTTCAGTGTGCTAGCCAAATAAGTGGGAGCCAGAGCATAGAGATTTGAAAATAAGTGCCAGGACGTCGTCCATGACCGTCCTGCCACACTTTAAGCCCTGCGTATGAGCACTTGCAATGGCATCCATTCAAGATTTCCACTCAGAGGTGCTCCCATGTACGACGTTGAAATGAATCGGAGTTTCACGCCGAAGCACATGTTCAATTGTGATTGAAGAACTTTCTCAGGGTCCCTACGTGGTGGCTTGAGATGGATATGAGCCCGTATCCTTCCAACTCTGAGGCACCGAACACACCACTACACCACCAAGCCCCACAACCTCAGTATGGCATAAGTTGATATTTTGAAAACCTTGTTACAGTGCAGTTATCAATAATGGCAACACCGATACATCTCATGCCTGTTAATTATCGGGATGTTCAATCAATCAATCCAATCAATCAATCAATCAATCAATGCTCGTTTATTTAATCATAATCAGCTGACATGGATGCAACTTTTAAAAACAAATTACATAGGTTGTAGGCATTCTCGAGGTGACGTGTACACTTCAGTTAATAGGAGTTCTTATAAAGCAAACAGGATATAAAACTGCATTTGTCCTCGCATGGATGTTATGACTGTTAGTCATAATGGATCATGTTTAACCTATTCACAATGAAGATGCTGTTTAGACTTGTTAACCTTATTTTTGTGTGATTCTCAGACACACTGGCACGTGACCTACATTTGACGTCGGCCATTGGTCCGTTGGCCGCTTCTACTTCCGGTGACGTGTACGCGGTGAGCCTTTCGCCCGGTCTCCCCGGCCAGGTGCTCGTGCGAATCACCCTCCCTGGAGACATCTGTGCATTGCTGACGGACGTACAGAGCTGCCTTGCGAGCAGTGGATGCAGTGCGTGCTCAGTGAAAGAGACCGAGCAGTTCTTCTGCTACTCGAACGCTGGACCAAGGCCTCAGGGGTGGGTTAGCATGCAAAGCAAACATCCTGTCTTGGATAATTTATTTGTTGGTTGGTTTGTTTAATGATGCTGTGTGATTAAGAAGATTGCTAGCATCACCCTCCTTTTTTATCCAGGCTTGGGATTGGCACTCTGAGAGTGTAAGCAGTGGTGGAGTTCGATGTTTCGTTTGTTTGTTCAAGTTTTTATATGGCACTGTTCCTCTTCAAGGAAACTACTCGGAGGTGCTCGTGATTCCAGCGTGACCAAAAGGAACAGTTTTCCGACTGGTGTTTATGGAGCGACCCAGGGAACAGACGCAGCTGAAGATAATCTGTTGGAGCGGTTACTTGATTAGCTGTAGAGGGAAGAATGCCCTTTGAAATGATTGGTGAATGATTGCACGCATGACCATACGTAGAATATACACGATGCGGAGCAGTTGTGAGCGAATAACTGATGGAATGATTTATTGAATGAAATAATGAGTGAATTGATGAATATAAAATGTGTGAGAATTAAGTAAATGTATTGTGGTGTGCAATGAGTCTAACGGGTTTTGTTGTATAGAAATGAGTAAATGTGTTTCTTAACTGACTAGCAGTACCCATATGTTTGCACTGAGATAATTAGTTAAGCTATATGTATTGAATCTGTTTACAATGTCTGATCTGCCATTCCACCAACGATTGATACTGGGGTTCCTCTGATAGCGGGACTTGTCCCTTTGGGGTTCCCCTTTAAGTGCTCAACCGTATGCGATCCTTTGCTTTATAATGTACTGTTTATTCGTATGATACGCTGTTTATTCTTTCTGTTATGTTAATCATTAATGTTAATGCTATTATTCTGTTTTGTTTTGTCTTGATCAATGTGCAACGGTTGTTGCCTTAATAAATGGTATTTGATTTGATTGTGTTATGTACAAAAACTGTTGGACTGGATGATGAAAGACGATTATAAGAAGCTGAAAGAGAATGCACAGAACAGGGAAGAATGGAGACGTCAGACATTTGAACCTGCCTAAGGGTAGAGAACAGAAAAGAAGAAGAAGAAATGTGTTTTGTGAGAAACAAGTCAACATGTATTTTTCTTTTCGTTTTTAGATGTATGGTTCAGAATACGTCGGTCGCTATGCAATCCGGTGTCGTCTGCGACATAAGACGATTGGAAAGCGTTAACTGCACTCAGTTCAGAACGTGCAGTGAATGTCTTGCTAGGTGGCCGATCTTTCCAAACGGAGGACCAAAGGTCATTTGCCACAGATTAATTATAATTAATCTGATTTATTTTCTGTATATCTTTTATTATATTTTAACCAGGGCTGTACTCTTAAATTTTGAGATGATAGTAAATACTGAGGCCGAAAAATCGCCTTTTTGGGGGCAAATTTTTCTGATAACCTTTTTTTAGTCATCGCCTGCTTTTCTTATCTTTTTTGGCTCGTAATATGTTCACAGCGGTGCAGAAAACCACTAATTTTTGTGATCCTTTACTATTTTCTGCTCGTAGCTATATTTCTCACAATTTGTTTGCTTTATTCTTTGTAAGGTAAGTACATGCTGTATACCCATGTTTCATCGGATAGTTTCAGCTGATAGTTTCAGCTGATAGTTTCATCCGATTGTCCAGGCATTGTGATTTTTTTCACCCAAGATTTGACTAATCCCTTAGGCCAGTGGTGCACAACCTTTTTCAGCCAAGGGCCACTAATCGATTTCTTAAACCCTTCGCGGGCCAAACGTCAACCTTTCGCTTCTGACTTTCGGTCATTTCGTATTTGCAACCGTTATGAAAAAGGTAATATTATTAATCACCCAGCCAATAAAACGGAAAAATATAGCAAAAGACAATAAAGATGACGGCGAAAGTTGTGTGCTTCTGCCTGAAATTAGAAGTTTGCGCCACTGTAGACTTAAGGTAACCCACCCACCCCAAGTCCGACCTGCACCTCAGAGCGGTGGGAGGGTGAATAGCCAAGTAGGGGAATGCTTGGTGAGGTTATGCCATCAGGGGAGAAGACCTCTTAGGACTTCACGCAAGATGGACAGGCTCACCAAGAACCCTGAAACAGCTGGCCAACGCAGGAGCCAGATGCTGGAAGAACACCTAAGGGCGGAAGAGGACCGATAGGACCCAACGGCCTCCTTATACCCTACCAGGAGAGGAATGGTCACCGCCTGGCAAAAGGACCAAGAAACTTTCATATGACGATTAACGTCATGTAAAGGACTCATCGTCGGTGCATGCAACCGGACGGAGGAGAGAAAAGAAGAACATACTTAATGTTAATTTCGGCTCTTAAATAGTTGCCTTTCCTCTTGGTCATCGCGGGCCACATGACAACCCGTCGCGGGCCGGATGTGGCCCGCGGGCCGGACGTTGTGCACCACTGCCTTAGGCGCTCTAAAAAACTACTAGGGTGTGACTACAAACACTGAAGTTGTTGTTATTGTTGTTGTTATTATTGTTGTTGTTGTTGTAAGTGGCATAATTTTTCAACTAGTTTCATCCAATTGTTTCATCTTATTGTCTAAACCAATTGTTTCATCCGATTGTTCAGGCGTGCCAGTGGTGCAGCAATTGTCCGGTGGGTCTGTGCATATCGGAGGGCGACGACTGCGAGCGCAAGAACTCGTGCAACAGACAACAGCGCCACATCCACGATGCCAAGGATTGTCTCGAGCGAGTCTGCCAGGCGAGCAACTGCGACAGCTGCTGGGGAAATCCCCGATGCATGTGGACGCGACACATCAAGCGATCGAGTGAGCGGGTTTTCCCCACCGTCATCGTCTCGGCTCTTAACCCTTTACCGACCAAAGTGTAGTTAACCCTTTACCTGTTTGCCCTGAGAATATCCGCTGAAAACACGGGCTTAACGGGGAAAAATGAACGGGTAAAGGGTTAATGGTATGGGGGACCACAAACCCTTGCTTGGCAAAGGGTTAAATCAATCATAATTTGTATGGCACTCCTTCTAGATCGCTACTCAGAGGCGCTCTTGACCCTGTCCCAACAATGAATTATATACCGGTGTCTGTTTTGGTGTGGCATTATCTCCTAGGGGTTACTCCTGTATATTTTGCAAGAGCTATGTCATTCTACTCTGGGTGTGCAGGGGCGTTGACCAGTGCTGTATTTTTTGTGTTGGGGTCAGGAGTGCCTAGTCCCCTTGAAGAGTAGCTCTGTGAATTTATGTAATGAATGAATGAATGAATGAATATATATTATGTCTGTACACTGTAATGCGGATTGCAGTAGGTACAAGAAAGAATACAATGCATGAGATGGAATGATCATATCGTATCCATAGATTTATATAGCGTCTCTTGCAGAATGACTGTTCCGATGTATGGAAATTTCGGAAGCCAGGGGGATGGAAGAAATGCCTTTAGATACTGAGAGATTGATAAGGAAACGTAAGTCATTGTAGGCCCGTATTGTAACACGGATGATATTTAGATTCATTCGTTCGTTCACTCATTCATTGCGACAATTTATATAGCACCTCTTTCAGATACCTAAAACACAATTTATCTTCTTTGCGTTGATCAGGAGAGACAGACAAATCGCTGAGTCTGATCGCAATGTACGATTGGAACTGCATCTCGAATATCCCGCTGAACGTTTCGTCGTCTGGATTCCTACCCGAGACGAGCCCTCCTCTCGAGTGCCCCACGCGGTGCTATGAGTTCGCGACCTGTGGCGACTGTCTGCGGTCAACCGGAGCAGAGGGCGGGGCACAGTCGTGCGTGTGGAGTATGCAGCTCGGAAAGGTAAGGTAGAAAGGGGTAATGAAGGTGATGTTGGTTTTATTTTCCGGACAGATGGAACAGGGCCTTTTTGGTCACAGGGCGATTTAATGCAATGGGCTCTCACTTGGGTTGCACTTTTATCTTGGGATTATGCTTAACTGGGAGCGCCTCTGAGTGGGTTAAATGATGAGGTGCTATATAAATTATCGGGATGAATTAATGAATTATTATCATTAATGGTTTTCCTTGTTTGAGGTGTTGTCACAATTATGACAAGCTAGAGCTGAAGGGCAACTCTGAGTTGTAGCACCGGGCACCAGCTTATTCATGAGCGCTGATGGAAGGAAGCTGGAACATGAAATTTGTGTCGCTCTGGTGATGGAACAAAGGCGCGGACCAACTTCACAGACAAAGTGACGATGGTCATGTTGGAGCTAGTATTAGTGATATTGTGGTGGCGGGATTAGCGACGGTGGTAGTGGAGCGTTGGTGGTTTTATGGCTATGATGACGATATTGATGCTGCTACCACCTTTGATGATGATGATATTGGTGGTGGTGATGACAATGATGATAACGAAGACTATGATAACAACATTGATGCTGATGTTTTATCGTGTCTTTCAGTGTTATCCTCCAGCCTATCTTCCCCTCGGCTGTTCGGTCGGCCAATGTGGTCTCATCGTCACCCAGAACGTATCGAGCTGTCCATCGCGTTGCAGTGCTCAAACAACCTGTGCGTCTTGCCTGCAGACGCCACACTGTGGGTGGTGTGCCATCGACGGTCTGCCCTACGGTGGCCAGGGCGTCTGCATGGAGGGCGGCCTCCTTGGACCCATCTACGGCCAGTGCTCTGTCGGAAATGTCAGCCTCGGCGCGGGAGAGATGCTGTCCCGTAAGTGGAAGGGATTGAAAGCTGGGATGGGAGGTGATGGGATGTGTTGTTACGTATTCAGGGTATGCGTGTGGGAGAGGAGGTTTAATACAGTCAGTTTATGTATATAGTCTTGTGGGGATTGAAAGCTAGGAAGGAAGGTAGTGTTTTGTTATTGTTATTGACTTGTGTATTGTTACGTATTCAGGTATGCGTGTAGGAGAAGAGGTTTGGAGACACGCTTTCCCATAAGTCTTGTGGGGATGGAAAGCTGGGAGAGGAGGTGGTGAGGTGTATTGTTACGTATACAGGGTATGTGTATGGGAGAGGAGGTTTAATCAAGTCAGTGTATGTATAAAATGGTCTCGTTGGCACTACAACCGAAATTTATGTAGTGATTTCTGCTACTGCTGCACCTCTAAATTAAAATCGGTGCAATAAGTAGGTCACTGACTGTACACTGTTGGTGGGATGTGGAGACGGCAAGGGAGAGGAGTCACCTCCCATCTTCAATTCTTCATATGCAGAGGTTAAGGAAATGAAGTCGCTAACACTTCTTACCCAAAACCAATTTTCGGGGTTTGTTCAAATGGGTTGGTCTACGAGTTTGATTGACATCGTTGATCTGTTGTACTTTGACAGGTCTCGTGCTTGATTGGCTGGCCGTGTCTTCGGGCCCGCCCACCTGGTCGTTTACTTCATGCCCATTGGAGGACGAGTGTAAGAACGGGCACAGCAGATGTGATATGGTGAAGGAGAAATGCATAAATCAAGCGATTGGATATACGTGCGAATGCCAGAATGGATTCATTATGAGCGAGAGGTCAGTATAACATATGTGAACATTTCAGCATTAATTCATTCTATTTTTTATTTATTTATTTATTTGTCGCATTTGCTGTAGCGCCTTTTCAAGCTTGCTACTCAGAGGCACTCCCGACTACAGCGCGGACACTGCATCGGAGTTTTACAACGAAGCGCCCAAGCAATTGCGAGTGAAGGACTTGCTCAGGATCTCTGCGGAGTGGCTTGAGGTGGATTCGAACCTGCAACCCTGCGGTTGCAAGGCAATGATTATGCCCACTACACCACTGTACCCTTAATGGACTTAAATAGCACCTCTTCAAGAAAGGTATTCAGAGGCGCTCTGTGTGCTGGCCTATACTTGATGCTAAGTGTCATGATGTATGAAAATATTACATAATGAATGAATGAATGAAGGTTATGTTGGTCCATTCATTCATTCAGTGTAAGAATTGTGGAAAATTAACTGGGGGTTGGACCATTATCCACTTGGAATCGGTGTGTGAAAAACAGACTTTAACATGGGGCTCTAAGAAAGACTGGGGTTTGAAACCCCCAATCTCCCAGCAATTCTCACCCTGCATTCATTCATTCGTTCATTCATTATGAGGATTTATTTAGTTTAAGGTCACAATCTTAAAGCTGTTCATTTCAGCCGGGCTTGGAACAGGATCGCCCTTGATAGAACATCTTCATACCTTTTTTGTTTTGTTGTTGTGAGAAGCAGGCGGACGTGTGAGCCGTTCTGTCGCCAGGGATGTCAGGCTGGCAGTTGCGTCATGCCAAACTCATGTCGCTGTAACTTTGGATTCGTTGGCGACAACTGTTCAACAGAATGCCAGTGCAACAAGCACAGCGACTGCAAGAGCGTCACGGAAACAAACGTCTGCTTGGCATGCCAGAATAACACCAAGGTCAGTTGTTGTGACTGTCTGTCTGTCTCTGCCTGTCTGTTGGTCTTTTTCTGTCTGTCTGTGTGTCTGTCTGTCTGCCTGCCTCTATCTGTGTGTCCGTCTGTCTGCCTGCCTCTATCTGTGTGTCCGTTTGTCACTTTTTGCCTGTCTGCTTGTCTGTGTCTATCTATCTGTGTGTCTGTCTTTCTATGTCTGTCTGTCTGTGTGTGTGTGTGTGTCTCTATTTGTCTGTTATTCTCTATCGGTGTGCCTCAGACTGTCTTGTCTGTCTGCCTCTGTCTTAATCTGTCTGTCTGTCCCAGTCTATCTGTCTCTATGCCTCTATCTGTCTGTTTAGCTTTCTGTGTGTCTTGATCTGTCTGTCTGTCTGTCTGTCTCAGTCTATCTGTCTCTATGCCTCTATCTGTCTGTTTAGCTCTATCTGTGTGTCTCTGTCTGTCTGTCTACCTCTGTCTCCACCACTCACGAACTACAATGTAGTGCTAATTATTGACTTTTTCAGTGATATCTCTTTACTCGGGCCTGGATAGTTCGGCTCGTTCCCCCAGTGACTTTGCATTAGCAAATCCACGTATTGCGTTCATGTGACGGTACTACATTAAATGGGATATGCCATATGGTAAATCATAAGGTGATGACTTCTGCATTATACAATATTAATAATGATAATGTAGTCGTTGTTGTTGTTGTTGTAGTTGTTGTTGTAGTTGTTGACGAGTAAGGTTCATATCATCACCTCCATATCTCTTCTGACATATTATTATTAATAATTCAAAAAATATGCTATGTAAGTTATTAATTAATATAATGTTAATTAATAGTGAATTATTGTTTGAAAAACAGGGCAAGAATTGCAGCGAGTGTCAGTTTCTGTTTGTTGGTAATCCTGAGAACGGAGGTCGTTGTAATTCGTGTTTCGACCTCTGCAACCAGCATGCTCACGTCTGCCTTGCCAGAGGTTACTTCTCCAGCTCTGCGGAAAACCTCACGAATCTCATCATGAATGAAAACGTGAGACAATTTCTCTTCTTTTGAAATTACAAACATGTCTGTCTTTTTGTCTCTGTGTCTGTTTATGCATGTCTATGTGTCTGTCTGTGAATATGTCTATCTGTGTGCTTGTCTGTTTCTGTTTGTCTCTGTGCTTGTTGTGCTGTGTGTATGCCTGCATACCTGTGTGTTTTTTGTATGTGATTGTGTACATGACTTTCTCTCTGTCTGTTTGTCTGTCTTTGTGTGTGTCTGTAACAATTTTTTTTGACTCCATCTGTCTTTTCTTGCTCTGTGGAAAACTACAGATCTTGACAAAGAATTCTGACCTTTCGGGATTTGAACCGCCAACCTCTCGCTCGGCCACTACAGCACTCTGCCACCAGACCGCCTTGCTCTGTGTATTATTACACAATCACATACAGAAAACACACAGACAGGTATGCAGACGTACACACAGCACAACAAGCTTAGAGACAAACAGAGACACAATCACACACAGATAGACATATTTTAGAGACAGACTAAAGCGTAGGGATAGTGAAGAACGGATGATGATTAAGAAACAAATACAAGGTGTTTGTTTTTACTTTGTTCAGGCAAAGACGTTGTTCGCCGGACCAAAGTCAGCGGCCGACACCGTCTGCTGGAACTGCAGCAACAACACCCAGGGTCCGCTCTGCCAGGAATGCCGGAATGGATATTTCCGCTTGAAGGATCGCCCTCTCACCGAACCGTGTCAGATGTATGCATGCGTTGTCATTCGTTCATTCATTTTGCGGATTTATGCATGATGACTACTCAGAAGCACTCCTGACCCGAGCACCGCTAATAGTTTTTAGATGTCAGAAGCAGTTCTTGTGCTTAAAGTGTTCTATGTGTCATTAGTGGTGTGTCCTGTGTCATGTAACTGGAGGGTCGCAGGTTTGAATCTTCCTCAAGCCACTGCGTTGCAAGCCTGGACAGGTTGGTTGTCCACGGTTGTATGTGAGGCAGGCAACGGGGAGCCACTTCACTCGTCAAATTCGCGGATGGCATAAAATCAATCAGCTTATGTCTTAGCAATGTCATCATCATAGTTAATCATTATCATCATCATCATCATTATGGTAGTTTTCATCATCATCATCATTATTATTATCATCTTCATCATCATCATCATCATCATGGTAGTCATCATCGTAATCAACAGCATCATCATCATCACAATCAATAGCATCATCGTCATTAGATTAGATTAGCAGTAGAAGTGATTATATTAGATTTCTAGCTGTGTCTTCAGTTTTGATTAGTTTAGTCATGTAGAATTGGATTTAATTTTGATTAAATTTAGAGAAGCCTGATCATACAATGCTGATGCTGGTTGTCTTCGTTGTAGCTGCGAGTGCAACGGTCACAGTGACATCTGTGACAAGGAGAAAGGTGACAACTGCGACTGCAAGAACAACACCAAGTCACCACGCTGTGACAGCTCTGATGCTCTCAAGTCCTGCTACAAGCTACAGGTAGCTGTGCTTGTTAGAGCACTTCAAGCTTCTAACCCATTAGCGGCCAGCTACATATGTTTTCCAATGCATTTTAGTACCTACATGCTTGTCGCTAAAGGGTTAAGTGCTACTCTAAGGCTGAACACAGGGCACCAGCGTATTCACGAGCACTCAGTCATTTTAGAGTGATCATTCTAAGATCCGAGTTTGGTTACCGTAGAGACAAGAGATCTTTTAGTTCCTCCTACTAGAACGGCTATGGCTCAGTCCCAATCCTTTACATCAATTTTCCGCTCTCTTTGGAATACTCTGTCTCCATCTACTCGGTCTCAACTTCTAACTGGTAATCCCTCCTCCTCATTTTCTTTCCTCAAAACTTATCTCTTCTCTCGTGGCCTTGCGCACTGGGAGCGCCTCTGAACGGTTCACCCTAGTAGAGGCGCTTTATAAATGTTTTTATACAATACAAAAAAGAGAAAATTATAACATTAGACTACATTACACTTTTGGATAAACAATATCAGATCTTAAAAATGCCGCATTAAGAGTACAATGGCTCAATAACAATAGGTTGTTTCTTTTCTTTTGTCATTCAGTGTTCCCAGTGCATTGACAACTTCCTCGGAACCCCGACCGACGGGCACCAGTGCTATCGCCAGATGACAGTGGATCGTGAAATGTGCTTCGATCCGATCACTCAGATGAATTGTAATCCGAATCGCGAGCCGAATCCTCTGCTCGCCAACCGCACCATCTTCTTCGCTGTTCAACCAAGATTCCAGAACGTCGACATTCGCTTGTTTCTGGATGTCACAAAAGGAGGTTGGCTCATATGGGGTTGTTTATTATCAGCATCATTACTTCTGCATGATGCCAGTCATTTGGAGGTTTGATTGGTGGGTAGGTGGGTGAGTGAGTGGGTGGTTTGTGGTGGGTTTTGGGTGAGGATTTGGTGGGTGGATAGGTTGGTTGAGTGAGTTGGTTAATTGGGGGGGGGGATGGGTGGGTGGGTTGGTTTGATGGGTTTGATTTGGTAATTGATTGATTGATATGTTGGTTGATTGGTTGGATGGTTTGGTTAGTTGATTGATCGAATGATTGATTGATTATTGTGAACTCCAACAGTGACAATTCAATCTTTGGTTGATTGCTCAAATGATTGTTTGATTGATTGATTGATTATGTGAACTTCAATCACATCTAACTTATTTAATAATCATAAATTTTTTTTCCCTTCTTCTTCTTCTTCTTCAACAGGTCTCGATCTCTACTTCTCTCCGCTCGACAACACGTACAAAGTGAGCGTCGATCCATCCACCGGCATCCACCAAGTCTCCATTGACCCCATCCACAAGTACACCCGCATCTCCGGCACCACCGACCCTTCCACCACAACCGACCCCAAAAACCGGCGCAGACGCGCAGAACCCAGGGACTCCTTCTCCACGGTCGCTCCAAGCGCCGTGACCGCGACCGCCACGGAGACCATGTCCCCTCCCCCGAACAAAACCATCTCGGACGACTCCATTGTCGACAAAACCTACTTCCTGGATGAGAGAACCGCCTCCGGACCGGTGACGTTCATCTCGGTCGCGCATCCGGAGACGTTCCTCATCGTGCGCGGCATTCGCAACCGCCTCGTCCTCATGCTCCCCAACACCGTTCACAACCTGAAGATATCGCGCTTCTACCTGGTCCTCTTCGGCGACTCGGAGTCCGCGCTCACGAGCGGGCTGCTCTACTACCGCCAGGACCAGCCGCACATCGACCTCTTCGTCTTCTTCTCCGTCTTCTTCTCCTGCTTCTTCCTCTTCCTCGCCGTCTGCGTCATCGTCTGGAAGACGAAGCAGATGGTCGACATGCAACGCACGCGGCACCGGCGCCAACTGGAGATGGAGCACATGGCGTCACGCCCCTTCGCCCGCTCCCTCGTCCTCTTCGACGCGTACCCCTCGTGCGCAGTCGTCACCCCGCAAGTCGTCCCCCGTCGCCGCGGCGGCGGCGTCACCAAGACTAACTCGAAGTACTCGTTGGCGACGTCCGCGGCGTACGGGAACAGTGTTCACCCGTCCGAGTCGACGTTCCACATCAACCCGTTGGCGCTGGAACCGACTTGCGATGGAACGGCGGTCGTGTCGACGTTCATGTTCCAGCTGCCCGGGGGAGATGCCGCACCCGTCCGGGCGTGTCTCGGATCGGTGCTCGTCAGCACGAGGATCATGTACCCGAACTTGCATCATGTTGTGCAGAAGGGGAGCGGCGTGCGCTTGCGACAGGGAGCTTCGACCTGAGGTGGCGGGTGGACGGAAGGGTGGCGGGCAGGCGGGCGTGCAAGCGACCTTTAGGGCGGGCATGTTGTATGGATTGCAATAGTGAGTCGTTGACTCAAGTCGCTTGCTCATCTTTGATGCAAGTCGCTGCTTGCTCATCTTTGATGCAAGTCGCTGCTTGCTCATCTTTGATGCAAGTCGCTGCGAACTTTCCTGCTTGCTCATCTCTGATGCAAGTCGCTGCGAACTTTCCTGCTTGCTCATCTCTGATGCAAGTCGCTGCGAACTTTCCTGCTTGCTCATCTCTGATGCAAGTCGCTGCGGACTCTCCTGCTTGCTCATCTTTGACGCAAGTCGCTGCGAACTTTCCTGCTTGCTCATCTTTGATGCAAGTCGCGAACTTTCCTCCTTGCTCATCTTTGACGCAAGTCGCTGCGAACTCTCCTGCTTGCTCCTCGTCTTCTTTCTTCTTCTTTTCGTGACGATCGAACGTTCTGCCAGTTTGACTTGCCGCCGTTTGGTTCCGGCCCGTTTTTTTTGGGAACATGTGCACCTTTTCGTCGGCTGTAAATCAAAACGCCTGATGTCACATCAAAGCTGAACTTTTTTGGGGAGAGGACGGCCTGGTTTTTGAAAGAGTTTTTGAGATCGTTGTCCTCGCAAGGGTGCGTTCGTTGTGCGACTTCTGGACTTTTAGAGACCCGGGTTTTTCCCGGAGTATCATCGGGTTTTTGAAATCGTCATCGCAAGGGTGCGTCGTTGAATTGCGACTTTCAACCACGCCACGCAATGCCGTACCTTTTGAAGCCCGGCTTGTGTTCTAGAAGGGAACTCCGAGTTTTCGAGTCATTATCACAAGGGTATATGTTCTGTTGCGGTGTTCACTGTTGAGCCAGTAATGATTTGTACAGTTGGTGGAGAACCTGGTCTCGTTTGGGCCACAGCCGCAGCGGAGTGTACCGAGTTGAAATCCCATACCTGCAGAAAAACTTGCGTCTACTGCGCTGTTGTTTGTCGTTGTTTTTCTACGGAATTGGTTGTCGGACTGAATTATTCGTCGCCACCGACCGATATTTATGAGGTCTACGCGTCGTTTGGTTTTTGTCCATAGACCTCTCTTTGTTCGTCAGATATTTGGTCAGCGTAGCAAGGTCTGTTGTAATTGTAGCGAGCGATGATGTTTTGCTGTTTTTTGTCGCGCGCACGATGAGTTTATAAACTGCGCGTTGTTGCTGTATTCGGCCTTGTTTCAGCGCCTCTGTGGTGTTATTATTATTATTATTATTATTATTATTATTATTATTATTATTATTATTATTATTGTAATCAATTTTGTGAGATTCTTGTTTTTGTGATCTTTTCTTAGCACCTGTTTCTTAGCGTGTAACTCCTCAGAGGCTTATCTTAGGTAATAGATCCCTTGTGGCTGGGACAGTTGGTAGTGCAAAAACTTGTGTTTTAGCCTGTTAGGCGCTAAGTTTGCATCTGCTCGCGGCGGCATTTATGCGCAGGCGGGTACGTGGATGTGTGTAGGACTGTGTGGGCTTGTAGCTTGTACATGCATGTGTGTATTTTGTATAGTATGTGATTATTTATAAAGCGCTTCTGTCAGCAGAAGCCTTTCAGAAGCGCTCCCAGTGCGATAGACACCGAGAGAAGAGGTGGGATTTGAGGCAAAGGAAAAGGATGTGGAGAGACTACGAGAGAGAAAGGTGTAGTGAACTGATTCTATAGTGAGTGACCAATGCAGGCAAAGCATCTATATTGAGCAATGGCAGCCATGACGCTGGAGCTATGGCAGTCATGACGCTGGAGCCATGACGTTGGAGTCATGGCAGTCATGACGCTGGAGCCGCGGCAGCCATGACGCTGGAGCCATGGCAGCTATGACGCTGGACCCATGTCAGCCATGATAAGACATGAGTGTGCGTGCGTGCTTACGTGTGCACGTGCTTACAGATTGTATATCTCGAGCTTTGTTAACATTTGCAAAGGTATTGAAACTTGGACGGTTTACCAACAGACAGCCGGGGGGCAGAAGATGCTTGTACTTTACAATCTGTCTGTTCGGTGTTTTTAGCGTGTAAACACTATTGTGTGTGATGGTATAATGAAGTATGAGCTCTCTATGAGACTATGGTTCTCTGTACGTCTCTGTGAGGCCTTGGTGTTCTAGTTTTTGTGTTGACTTATGTGACATTTTCTACATTCATGTTGTTAGTTGTTACTGGCCTTTCTATTTAAACCAGTGATTTGCACCATCACATGTGTGACGTTAGGGTGGCCAACATCTTTTGGCCCCTGAATAATTTTTTGCTTCTCATTACTTTGACCTTAATACTTTTACTGTGGCCCCTGAATATTTTAACTGGTGAATACTCTAGCCCTCACTCCCAGTGAATACTTTGATCGATAAATTCTTGTACTGATGTGGGTTTCTCTTGGAATGTGCTTCCTCCTTCTGTTCGCTCTACAACTCCATCTGTCAGTCTCTTTTCTTCCTTGGCTCCTCGTCTCAAAGCCTGCTTTCTCTCGCGGGGCCTTACGCACTGGGAGCGCTTCTGAAAAGTTCACCCTACTGGAGAAGCGTTGCAAATGCTCAAATACAATACAGTACAATTCTATGGCCATTGAATACTCTAACTTTGAATTGTTTTTGGCCCTGAATACTCTGGGAATTCTTTTGCTGCTAACCAATTGGACCTTTCGGAATACATGTTTTTCAAACACCTCTGAGCAACTTAGCATGTGCTTACATGTTTTTGTGTGTGTTTAAATACCAATTGCCGTATGATTTTCTATGTCTTTAAGGCATGACACTAGTCAGTGCTTCTTGGTGCTAATCAGAGTCATCAAGGAATCTGGAAATTTCATTCTTAATATTAAAGAATACTTTGCACATCGGTTTTCAAGTTGCACCCAATGGTTCTTTCCACGAGAGAAGACTATGTTATGTGGCTGTGTTGTTAAAAGTGGTGTTTAAATGTGGTGAATAGCAATTACCTTACGTTACCATACCTTGCGACCGGTGTTAGTTAATTGGCCACGCTCGTTCCGAATTGTGGTACTTTAAAGCCACTGGGACGATGACAGTAGTCACTGACGGTGGGCCACATATTTCTGTTCACTGCCCCGAGACAATCTATTTCTGCCAGTGTTTGGGTCATGACAGTGCCAAGCGCCAAAGCCTAAGTGCGCGCGCGCGTGTGTGTGTGTGTGTATGTGTGTGTATGTGTGTGTATATGTGTGTGTGTGTGTGTATGTGTGTGTGTGCTGACAGCATTTGCGCCTAGTTTTGTATGTTTCTACGTGTGTATATAGATGCTTAATGTGTGGTATAGTCAGGGCTGTAAATCTGTTTCCACATGGTTGGGGGGAACTACCCTTTGAAAATGGAGTTCCTTAAGAAAACCATGTAAATATCAGTAGCATTGTGCAGGAATCGTAATTTTTTAAGTGATGACTTGAGCAAAAATAATATTTCAAATTTCCAATAGTGGAGAGGGAACTCCTTCATGTTTCCCTCCCCAAGTCTAAAATGCTGGGAGGGAATTTTCACTCTTCCCTCTCTTGGATTTACAGCCCTGGGCGTACTTCACGTGTTTCATGCAATTTTGCTAATCAAAATTCCAAGAGTTTTTGCCCATCACTTTTTGCATGTGTACAGCAGCTTTGAAAATGGTCTTAAAGGCACTATGTTATGCATGGTAAGATGCCTACACACACATACATAATTATATGCTTCCTACAGTCATAGGCGTACTGGAGCTTTCAGCAGTGTGGAGGGGACAATATTTTACTTCTGCCAGAAAAATAAATCTCGTGGTGGGATTTACTATTTTCCCAGACAAAAAAGTTGAGGACTTTTTTTTAGTCATCGGTGTTGAAATCTTGTAAAAAATACAATTTTTAAAACTTTTCCTGGGTTTACTTACCCGAAAAAAACAGACTTGCCCGAAATTTGAGGGGCATTTGACCCCCCCCTTCTGGACCTTCGCCTCGTACGCCTATGCCTACATTTAATTTGCAGGGTCACCAGAGTTCAATTCCTTGTTGTTTTTTGTCTGAAAGAGGCCGCCTCTCAGATCAAAGCGGTCGCATGGAGTGTAGTACCGGTAGTTGATAGTGCATTTTTCTGTTTCGGTTTTTTGAGATACGTCATAATGTATTTAAAGATTTTTGTACAGTCTTTGTAAATTTGCTGTCATCATATATACTCTGTTGCGCATGTTCGTTCTTGCGTGGTTTCCGTGAGCACTGTTAGTTTTTCTCATCATGTTTCTGGTCAAACCGTAGAGAAACCATGTCGTAGTGCAATTCGCCGAGCGCAGCAATTGTTAGTTTTAGATCTTTATGACAAGTTCAAGTGAGATGGCTAATAAGCAGAATATGATAAAATTATAAGAATATGATTTACATGGTGCTGTAGCTCAACGAGGGCTGAAGAAAAAGGCACTTGTTTATGCCCTTGCTTATCTTTACTCTGGTTTTCCTATCATATACTGCCAAACAGACATAGTGCACTGACTTAGCATTGACCTGACTGAAAAAGCTGGGTTCTTTTTATGCCAGCATTTGATGCTTTGTGCATAAGTTTGATGCTGGCATTGCAGAAGGTGCTTTTAAGTTCTTACAGGAATTGAGCAGAAAACATCATTGAAGCGAATTTTGCAGCGTGCTGTAGTTTCCAATTGCTGATCATAAAAGTTTAATTAATTAGTCATACTCAGATCTGAAGTGCCTGCAGAGATTACTTCGAAAATAATTGATTATCTATGAAGTAAGTAAGTATGTATGTAATCTCTTTGTTGGCACTGTTGGTCATTGTGTTAATAAGGAAGTCCGCAGAAATTATGATCTGACATAATTATGATAACATACATATACATGAGAGGCGCGGTGGCATAGTGGATATATTCATCGCCTTGCAGCCATAAGCTTGCAGGTTCGAATCCACCTCAAGCTGCCACGTAGGGACCTTGGGCAAGTCCTTCACTCGCAAAATTGCTCACCGCTACGGCGTGAAACTCCGATGCAGTGTCAGCTCTGTAGTCGGGAGCGCTTCTGAGTAGAAATCTTGAAGGGGCGTTATTACAAATGCACATACATAATTATGCTCCTAGGAAGAAGATATTCTCATGTATACTCCCTGTCTGGTCTTTTGCCGATGACAGGTCATCCGTTGAATGTGTTCCATATCGGTGTCTTCGTTGTTATTATCAACTAATTAATTCTGATTTTTGTGTATTTAATGACATTAAATGTCGACAATTAACTAATTGGACAGAGGCTCCTGGCGCTCTGTACGGTTGTTTAAATCTGATCTTTACTGTAACTGCATCGTTTTTTTCTCTTATAGGCAGAGACCCGATTCGGGTTTAATACATGATTTCTTTCTCTGACGACCTTTTGTATGTGAATTAAATGCTTGTGAATGGACAGAGTTTCCTTCGATGTTCTCACGTGTTTCAAGTTAGTTTTGCTTTAATGTTTGGCTATGGTCTTCTACTTGAAGTGTATTATAGATTCACGCCTGAAAATCCTGTCGTTTCTCTTGGAATTGATGGCACTGGGAGCGCTTCTGAGTAGATTTATTGAAGGGGCGCTGTAACAAGTGCACACACACACACACACACACACACACACACGCAATTGTGCACATACAGTAAATTATATAGTGGCAGTCAGAAACGTAACCAATTGGACTCCTGGGAAATTGGGGAATGCGTCCTATTTTCGCAGAGCCTGTGTGTTGGTGGGTGGGGTTTGCTGTGGTTCCTCAGTTTCTTTGCCCATCAATTCGTCTATAACTCTATATGGACTGGATGGTGGCTGATAGGAATATCGATGGCTGTTCAATGCGGGTTGGGATGGGGGAAGAGGAGTATCAAAAAGAGGGGAGGGGGAAGAGGAAGAAGAGGAGGAAGAAGAGGAGGAGGAGGTAGAAGAGGAGGAGGATGAGGGAGAAGAGGAGGAGGAAGAGGAGGAGGAGGAGGGAGAAGAGGAAGAGGAAGAAGAGGAGGAGGAAGAAGAGGAGGAGGAAGAAGAGGAGGAGGAAGAAGAGGAGGAGGAGGGAGAAGAGGGGGAGAGGAAGAAGAGGAGGAGAAAGAAGAGGAGGAGGAGGAGAAAAAGAGGACGAGGAGGAGGGAGAAGAGGAAGGAGAGGAGGAGGGAGAAGAGGAGGAGGGAGAAGAGGAGGAGGGAGAAGAGGAGGAGGAGGAGAACGACGGCGAGGAGGAGAAGGATAAGACGGAGGAGGAAGAAGAGGAGGAGGAGGAAGAAGAGGACGAGGAGGAGGAAGGAGAGGAGGAGGGAGAAGAGGAGGAGAGGAAGAAGAAGAGGAGGAGTCCACTGGGATGAAGTGACTGGAAATTGGATGAACTGGAGAGGATTTTTAGTGAAGGGGGTGTGGGTTGAGGGAATTGGGAAGGAATGGAAGAGGTTGAGTTGGTGGGAAGTGGAGTGAGTGGGGGCGGGTGCGGAGGGGTGGAGGATGGATGGATGGATTGATGGATGGATAGATGGATGGATACGAAGTTGAATGTAAGGCTTATTGAAGATAACAGCTTCAATAAGTGCATGTACACCTACGTTCATCATTCAATCATTCATTAGGTTTTTTATTACTCCTCTTCTGGGAGCGTTCCAGACCCAATCCCAGACCATTCGGGTCAGTCCTAAGGTTGGATAATACGGTACAGCTGAGTGGATGGACAGTGTTGTAATGTGGTGTAATGTAAATCTAAATTTCTCAGCACCACACAAAGCCGCATCATGGGACCAGTTAATGACTAGCTTAACGACCAGATTAATTACCATGCAGCTTAATGACCAGTTTAGTGACCGGCTTAATGGCCAGATTAATTACCGCGTTATTTCAAATCAAGTCCGCAATAGCTAGACTGCTTTGTTCGTTCCGCGGTGCCAGGTCAGAAAATCCTGCAGAATGTCAAGCCGAGGAGACGTGGTGCTTCGATAGTAGGCCCTAAAGTCCTAAACGGTTTTATGATGCTGATTGTGTGGTGTCGCAGGAGGAAGCTTAAGCTAGGCCTATATCTATAGATTCAGGATAAGAAAGCTTGAACAGTATAATAATTATGTCTATAATATATCCTACTATTTAGTACGCACGACTGAAAACGGCGGAACGACTGCGGACGGGAGGGAATAGCAAAAAACCATAGGCTATGTCCGAACATATAACGGTTATACTTATAACCTATAATTATTCTGGGTAGGGGAAAAAATTCTGGCTGAGTAACGACCCGAGCAAAGGCTTTTTACCAGGGCATTTTCTCTACCATGCCTCCGTACATGTATATGGAGGTGACTCAGGTGAGTTGAATTGCAAATAACAGAACTGAATCTGTTGGACAGTGGTGAGCATATAGGCTACATGTAGACGTAGGGGACATTTCAGGAGTGGGGAGGGGGGCAAAAATGAGACTTTCCCGGGAAAAAAATTTCATCCTTCCGAAATCTTACAAAAACTTCCAGTTACGTTTGCCCAAAAAATCTGACGACCTTTTTTTAGTCATCCGGTACTTTTGCCCGAAATTTAAAAAAAACTGCTTTACTTTTCCGGGTCTGCTTGCCCGAAAAATCAGAAATTGGGGGGTGGGGCATTTGCCCCCTTGAACCCCGTTTCCTACGCCTATGGTAGTGAGTGACGGGCTGGGGTGTAGGCTAAATAGAAATTTGAAGGCAATTGAGTCGACTCAGTCGAGGAATGAGCAACCTACTCTGATCGGATTAAACAATAAACAGCGAATGCAATTTGCCAATGTGAGAATTGCAGTGGGGGGCTGGGAGTTCATCCCCATTCCTTTTAATGACGCTGTTGTAAACTCTTAATTGCACACCTCAACCCCACCGAATTCAAAGTTGGCCTATGACCCCTAGTTATTTCTTTTACAATTCTCACAATGTGATTCACTGACAATCCTGGGTAATTATTAGACCAACCCAGCTTGTTTCTTTGAGGTCGACTCTTAGGCCTAGCCTACACCCCATTTCGTTTCCCATTTCCCAGGACATGCGCTCCAGCATCGAAGTTCCCCAGCGATGGCCTTTTTTTATAGCGCATCAATTTTATTGCGCAAAAGAATGAACCGCTGGAGGACCATAAATCAAGTGAACGACTCAGATGAAAATGCGAGTCTCGCCTTCGTATAAACGATTGCAACGTGCATAAGAAATTGGTTTGAGACGGACAGAAAGACATATACAAGGAGACAGTCACACGCACACAGGCACACGCGCGCGCACACACACACACACACACACACAGGCATTCCACGCACATACATTGCATACACGCAGACAGACAGACAGACAGACAGACAGACAAACAGACAGACACCCACTGACATAGGCAGAAGAGACAGAACTCGAGAGCTCCATGGAAGTAGGCCTATGGCATCGGGATATTTGTAAAGGAGCAACAATATATTCGGCCCTAGGCCTATAGTTAACCCTCAGGCTACCAAGCTTTTTTGTAACACTGACTACCAAGGGGGGGGGGTTACCACCCCCCCTGGATTTTGGGTTTGGTTTGAAATATCATAACTTGTAATACATCAATGGATTCAGCATTCATTTCTGCACAAAATGGTATATTTAGGGCTGAAATATATGAAAGCACCCCGGAATTATGAATTTTTTTCTGTAGGCACCCGTCGATTTCACAAAATGCATACTTTCGCATAAGCAAAATATTAGATTCTGTGTGTTTTTAACATAATTTTTTTATTTAAAAATAGTTAACATATAATAAAGTCCAAATTCCAATATCCAACTATAAAAACTAGTAATAAGTTAGTTTTAATTACAATAAAAAGAAAAAAACATGTAGGCCTATTAGCTGCTGAAAAACGTTTACGCAGACTTATCGGTTTACGTTGTAAAAAAAACCCAACATTTTCACACATTTAAATTTATTTTGGGCACTTCCGGTCATCAAATGTCATATTAATTAGTATCAAAAAATAGCCCTAAATGCCCTCTATATAATGGCATAATTTATTTCTCTTGAAAAATAAATTAGGAATAATTTTTAATAGGAAAAACATGAAAATTTTATGAAAATAAAACACCTTTTTATATATTTTAATTTATTTCGAGCACTTCCGGTTGTCAAAAGACAACTCCGTGACCACCACAATGTAGCCCCACATTCCCTCTACAGAATGGTGTATTTCGTGTCTCTTCATGTCAAAGAACGGATAAGATACAGCCGATAATCTAAGGGGGTGGTATCCACCCCCCCCTGGTGCCTCGGGTATATCGGGTATAACTTTTGAATGGTATGGTATATCATCACACATTTTAGCTCAAAATGTGTGCAAATGAATCCTCTATAGCTACCTAAAACGTCAAAATTTTATTCCAAACGAAAAAAGTTTTATTTGGAAAAAACCTAGGGGGGGGGTGGATACCACCCCCCCTGGTAGCCCGAGGGTTAAGATACTGTTTGGCCTATGCTTTGATTGAAATAGGCCTACATGTGAAATAATCTGATAGGCCTATTGCAAGAGGTCATGAGGATCGACTTGATAAGTTATGAAGATGGATCAGACCATCATGTATAGGTTCAACGATAATAGGGCGTACTGCTGCAGCCTGCAGGGCATTCAAACCATGCAGTGAAATTAGGCTATAGCCTATTTTCATCAAACTGTCACGTTAATGCGCCTAAACAAAAATTAAAAAATCTTAGACAAGAGTAGGCTGTTGGAAAGTTTATTCATAATAAACATTGAAAAAAGTCGTTAACTTAAGTAGGCTAATAATTTGTGAGCGTTACGGTTGAAGATCCCATCAGTTTATTCAATTCAGTGCACGTTTCCCAATTTTTTAAAAATGACAACAAAGACATCTTGATACGAGGGTAGGACCGTAGGCTATAGGAGTCCTCTTCTCGAGTCGTCTGCATTGGAGATAACCAATGAACAAGGCGCAATAACTTATAAGTGAGGTTAAGGTGTGAGCTTAGGCCTAGAGATGAATTTGTGTGAAGTCGGCAAGTTAGAAGACAGATTTCAATAGTTATTCGTGCCTGTATGCATGGGAAGCGAGTGTAGTGCTGTAGTTCACGAAGCGTAGGGTAGACGTGATCAAGAGCTATAGGAGACTCTGAGGATTTTAGTTTCTGAGAAGCTTAAATTGTAGCAGTGAACCGTACCGGTAGGCTATACAGCCTATAGTAGGCTATAGGCTACGTGGCATTGTAAGAGGAAGATGGGTTAACCCTTTCCCGCCGGACCGGGTCACCCGTGACCCGATTACCAGGATAGGTAGGCTATCAAAACCATTCCGGCCGGAATGGGTTAAAGGCTGTAGCTGTTGGATTAGATTATAGGCCCACAGGGCTAGATTAGCCTAGATTGGAATGTAGGCTAAAGTTGGATCAAACTCCCATAAACGCAACAAACACACGAAACAGCAATTAAATATTAATTTATGCATAATATAGTGTTTTCAAAATTAACCACTTACTCACTTACAGATATTGCTGCTATATTATCGACCCCAAAGCCGTGTATAGACACGGCTTTGATCGACCCTATTCTACTCGAGTGCGTTCTGTTTGAGCAAGTTTATTCAGGAACAACAACCACAGGAAAAGAAAAAATTAACTGTTTCTGAGCATTGGGAAATCAAGGAATGACGACGCAAAACGGGCGAAGAAGCACATCAAATCGGAAACGAGGCTCGACGCTCTATTTTCTGCAGGTCTTTGTGTACACAGTGACGTCGACGCCATCTTGGCTGAATTTTCTGCAGGTTTAGCTATTATACCTAGCGATAATCACGCAGTTAGTTAGCGACCAAAAAGAGATTCCTTTTTGCACTGGCATTTTCCGGCTCCGAGAAGAGGTGACCCGCAATCGCATCGTAGACCGTTACAGCACTTTGCGAACTTGACTTTAGCGTCTGGTACGCAGTTGTCACCCCATCTGGCACACCACTCGCGTCTGCGCACAAGAAAATGGAAACATAATGTCTGTTTTACTGAAAAGCTTTATTGGACAAGTCATGAAAATTAAGTACCCGGTATTAGGCTATTTCTTTAGGGTAGGAATATAAAATGCGTGCGTTGGCATACATAGCCTACATACGTGCGTACGTAGGCCTACACACATACATGCAATACATACATACAATGTCAATGTCATACATAAGCCTACATGTGTACATGCATACACACATATATGCATAGTTGCATACATACAATGTCATACATATATACATACATACATACGTACATACATACGTACATACATACATACATACATACATACATACATGCATGCATATATATATTTAATTATATAGGCCTATGCATGCATGTTATATATGAAATTAAGTAATCTATATTATATAAAAATGAAACTTTCCAACCGTGCGTTATGAGTGTTTTCGAAAACTGACGAACCGATTGTTTTGAAAATTTTACGACACCTTCCATTCAAATAGAACCGTGTTGTAGTATGCTTTTTTCCCGAAAAAACCCAGCATTTTCCACAAAAGAGAACTTTGAAATCCGTTCGACCGCCATTTGCAATTTATACATGTCCCAACGTCCATGAGGGTTGCCAGATTTCGGAAACGTTTTTGTCTCGACATCACGTTGAAAAGTCGCCCAAAAGTCGCGAGATGACCAACTTTGATCTGGGTTGCCCAAAAGTCGCGATAGCGCACATGTCGCTGTCGGGAAGGAACGTGTGAGGGAGGAAAGAAGGAAGAGGGAGCGGGACAAAGAGGGAGTGAAGGGACCGGAGGGGAGGGATGGAGAAGGGAGGGAGGGGAGGAGTAGAAGGATGGGGAGGAGAGGAGGGGGAGGGGAGGGGGAGTGGAAGGAGAGGCGGAGGGGAGGGGGAAAGGAGAGGGAGGGAGACGTTGGAAGAGGAGGGTAGGGGGAGGGGAAAGGGAGGGGGACGGAGAGAGGACGGGGAGGGGAGGAGGAAGGAGGAGGGGAAGGGGGCGGAGGGGAGGGGGACGGGGGGAGGGGGAGGGGGACGGGGGAGGGGACGGGGAGGGGGATGGGAGGACGGGGAGGGGGAGGGAAGGGAGACGGGGGAGGGAAGGAGGCAGATGACAGTCTTTTCTGCCACAGCAACGCGTGGCCGGGTACAGCTAGTTATATATAATTATATAGCGGCATAGGTTAGGCTATAAGCTCTGTGCACACTATAGTGATACGTAGGCCTCCGTATAGAAGTAGGCCTACATTTACGAATGCAGAAACCAAGGATCTCATAGGCCTACATATTACAGAAACAATTACTCTGATGAAGCATCCTCGACAATCTATTCCGCAGAAAGACCTTTCAGGATACTCATTTGAATTTATTACGTCATCAATAATTATTGCACCGGAGTGATTAGGATGATGATGGATCGCGACCTTCAAGACATCCATTGCACCCCCACCCCACCCCCCCACCCTTCAAGGAGAAGACCGTCTTAAGCGGCACACACCAGTATCATCGACTATGGCACCGCTGAAACTAACCAGGCTCTGACCCGGTTCATATACCTCATCTCATTTCTGCCACAATTCAGTCGTGCGCCCCATAAATATTAGATGCCTGAGTGATATAAACCGTTCGCTGAAACCCGTTCCATCTGCCCCGCCGGATTCTCGTATTCGGTGTAATTTCCGTTCGCTTTCAGCCCGGCTCATGCATATTCATTTCGCAAGACACGTGATATTGTTTTCTGACGACTTCTTCGTGGCATGTGAGGAAGCGGTGCAAAGTTAATGTCTTATTTCTATTTTAATCGAATTTTAGTTGGATTCAACTTCAACCTTTTAGAATCTTCTAGCTAATGAGTGCATTGAAATTTAGACGTCTTTTCGTCAGTCTCTATTTCTTTTTCTTCGATTAGCTTGTCAATCAATGTGACAATGTCCATTATTATAGGCCAGCCTCCTTCTTGTTCGTTCTTTGCCAGTGCAGTGTTTAATCTATTCATCTCTAAGCCACTTTTATCAGGACTGAGAAAATAACAGTAGAGCAATTCTCTTGAGATGACAGCTTAAAATACTGCCTCTCCCGCTTGGAAAAAAGCCTATAATGGGAGAGTGGATGTCCCCAGGGCTGAAAGTGGTTTGGAAAAGTTGTTGGGTCTTACTTTGGTGGATGAGCCGACGCCTTTGACTCTTTAAGCCGAAAATATTTGTGATGACCTTTTCAAGTCATTTTCCTAAATCATACTATTGTTTACTTATTTTCGGTATCTTTTTGCCCAAAATTGTTAAACACGCGACCCGGTTGAAACCCGGCACCAGCAGGTCACGAAATTCAATGCCGGTGTAAAGGTTTCAGATTACCCCCTCTTAAACATTAACCCCCGGTAACTTGAAACCGGTTTCAGATTACCCCCCGGAAACTAGATTTGCATCAATTACCGCATTTATTGCACTAAAAAATCAGAAAAATCATCCCGCTTCTTGTTTTGGTCTGAAGATTTCCATCCGTCATCGGGTCGCAGACACCGACAGACCGGTTGACTTTCCCACCTTAAATTACTCCTCCTGCTACGTGCCTCGGCGATCGTCCGCCGGACTTTCTTTTGAACTCACCCAATAGAAACCGCGATCCCCTGTAGGATGACTGGATTAAGCGCTGCTTTATCACCCAATCGTTTTCCATATGCAAGAGCAATGTACTCCAACGTGTGAGTTCGTCAGTTTGCGTTACGAAGCCCCCCACCGTCTCCTGGCCAACGCGTCATAATTAGGACTATCTATCATTGTTTGGAACCTCATTTTGCGCCTGGAGGAAGCTGCCACTCCCGCGCTTCCCACCGGATATCTAATAACCCTTCAGTTAAATAGGCAGCATTTTCGTTATGACGTTGCAAGTGACGTGTGTGTGTGTGGGCGCAGACGACATTCAAGTGTGATGCGCGGTGGTGTAGGTTATGTTTGCTCTTTGCTGTATTGGACGCGAGAGGTTGCGGGTTCGAATCCACCTCAAGCCGTTGCTGCGTAGAGACCTTCAGCAAGTCCTTTACTCCCAATTGCCCATGCGCTTCGGCGTGAAACTAAAATTTAGTGTTCGCCGCGCTGTTGTCGGAAGCGCCCTTAAGTAGGTATCTTTAATGGGCGCTAGAACAAGTAGGCATACATGTATACACACATCATGTCATTGTTAGAACAGTTACTGCCGGGGTTGGGGTTTCAAACGGTCAAACCCCCAGTCTTTCTTAGAGCCCCATAGTAAAGTCTGTTTTTCACACCCCAAGTTGATCACAGTTCAACTCCTCCCACCCCCGTTGTTTTCCACAATTCTCGGACTGCATCAAGTTGACCGACGCCTATCCGTCCGAGATGAAAATAATCAGCGAAAGAGTCGGCAACCGGTAGGTGGCGATTAGCGATTAAATATAAAATAAGAGCTGGCAATCCCTTTGGGATTTTTCTGAGAGGCTGTCGCTATCGACCGACTGCATTATTTCTGCTGACCACGCCCACACAGCATTCGTCACGAACATTAAGTCGGGCGTCAGCGCGATATGACGTAGGGTCGTATGCAGCAAAATGTCCGAATGCCAACAAAATGGCCGCCGACAGCCGTCCTTCTTATTTACTGTGGCCAAACGCGCCGTCGCATTCTGATCGGCTCATTCTCAGTCTATTGGCGCCCCATACAACTTCATCTGCCCCTATCCCAGCTGTCGCCGCATAACGATAATGGCATTCCTTGCCGAATATATATTTTTTACGCTAAAATGGCGCCCGCTGCCATAACAGGGCTGCCATTATTATTTCCTCGACAGGGTGCGCATGCCCGTAAAGAGACCGCGAAACCGCCCCCGAGCGGACGAAAGACCACGTCGCCATTCAAATCTCGCAAGTTCTCGCCTGACGTCTCGTAGAAATGACGTTATGAGCGCCGAGAATTGAAGTAACGTTTGTGGTCGCTTGCCTGTATAAATAAGACGAAATGGCGAGTCGCGAGGTCGGTATAGGGTGGAGACTCTAAATCTGGGCGGCTTTAATTAAGGTTATTGCGAGCCAAGGGGGCTGTGCGGGGCCTGTGATCCCCTCCAATGCCCCTCGAACAACCCACCGGACCACCGCGCACATTATTTATAGGCTAACTGCGGCCCCTCATAACTGTGAGCCCGGTTGTTGGATGAATAGGTAAAATAAGCTCAGCAACGCAATAGAATGCGATATAAAGGAATTATGTTATGTTTTGTAATACAATGTGATGTAGGCATAAGCTTAGCATACTGTAGCAGGATGTAGTTTAAGGTAAGGCAAGATAATATTTCTTTGATCTTATGTGCAGCTTTAGCGATACAGGGCCTAATGTAAAGTCATGACATGTGTCGGAGGCCTATAATACCATAGTAATTAGAGGTGGACATTTTGCGCGCTATTAAGGAAATGGCAGCAGTTTAACATTTTAACGCTATTTATATTGGCAGCACAATCACCAAATTTTACGTTGTAACAGCCTGTCGTGGTTATATTAAATGATTATCAAATTAAACACTTGCTATGCATGTATAATTATTAATTATAAGTAGAAGTTAAGCTAGGCAATTTAATTGGCGAGTTTAGGTAATATGTGTGGCAACATATAAAATATTAATACATAAAACCAATGACTGCAGCTAAGCGTAATAACGAGTGGTCAAGATTACCATGACAACAAAGGACGCTAATCCTATTCGTGATTGGTGCAGACTGGAAGCGAATGACGTGACGAGTTAAAAATGACGTCAGCGAAGTGGACGTTAAGTTTTTGACTCTCTACAGGTATATCTGGAAATGGTGGTTGTTTCGCTGCGGTGATCAATCCAAAGTTGTGATTTTCAGAGTAGAGACGAAGGTAATTGAACTGTTCGGACGATCAACCGATAGTTCAAAGTATTGTGCATTAAGTGCAACGCAATTTAAATGAGAAATTTGCGTTAGTGCATAATAATCATCGTGTGAAGTGTGAGACACTTGCGAAGAAGACGAACTCTTAAGCAACAGTCTGAAGAGTCGTGTAATTTGAATCGGCTAGCGAACAGCTGATTCGGCGTGTGAAGTACGAGGGACGTTTGGTCAACTGGAGAAGAGCTGTGAGGTGAATGCGATGATTCATCTTGTGTGCAACTGATTCACGGCAAGATACGAGTAAGGCGATTGGTGTGGTTGCTTCCATGACTGCATTTCAACCGTCTGATCAACATTCTTGACTGCGACGATTGGACGACGGAGAGAGCCGAAGACATTCGAGTTCAAACAACTCGACAGATAAGCGCAAATATAATATTTCCTAAGTAACTCGCCACACTAGGTAAATAGGATTGTTATTTGTTTGTGCATATGAATGATATTGAATCACTTTATATTATATATATTTCATAAGAACTGGGAGTTTGTTGAATTTGGAAGAATTTCTTGAGTAAGTTAAACCCAACCGATTAACCACTAGGATAATAAAGTGCCCTTTTACACGGGATACGACAACTATGGGGTCCTACGTTCCGGAATATTAAAACTGGATTTTTAACTAACACTCGAAATATCAACGAACAATAATCTCAAGTATTGAAAATGTATAGTTTTAAAGTTATCGCTTTTGCGATTGCGAAAGAACGACTTTATTGATAAGCGTTTACTCGATGCGATTTGTTTAACCTCGCGTAACCATAGAGTACGCATTTCAAGAGGGAACATTTTATTAATCTTGTTTAAGATTATCTTTTGAAGAATTTAATTCTTGTATAGCGAAAGCTATTGGGAAATACTTGTTAACTGAGTAAACAAGTAAGTAGACCATGTCGTCATTTGGAGAACATGAACAGTGGGTTAAACTCGCTAAAGAGATGGGAATGGAAGGTGATGAGTTGAAGACGTATGTGCGTGATAGACAGCAGGAAGCAAGAGACGACAGACTGCGTGAACGAGAAGATCGAAAGCTTAAAGATGAGGCCGCGGCTGCAGAAGTTAAAGCAGCCAGAGCACAAGAATTAGAGTTAGCAAAAATAGCGGATGCTAGGCTTGAACGGGAAAGAGAGGTGGAGGAGGCGAGATTAGTTCGTGAAGCAGCCGAATGTCAAGCTAGGAGAAATATGGATCTTGAAGTCAAGAAGCTTGAGTGTGAATTGAGGATGAGAGAAATTGATTCTAGACATAATCAGAATAATGGTGAAGCCACATTCACAATGGTTGGTGATGGTTCATATCAAGGAAACAGTAACCATAACAGAGGAATGAAAGATATCAAATTCCCTGTATTCAATGAGAATAAAGATTGCTTGGATGCATATTTATTAAGATTTGAAAGGACATGCACGGCATACGAGATAGCAATAGAAAATTGGTCTCTGATGCTAGCCAAGCATCTTGAAGGAAAAGCGTTAGAGGTGTATCAAAGAATGTCATCTGAGGAGACACAAGATTATGAGTGTTTGAAAAGACATCTGTTAAAAAGGTTTCAATTAACAGAGGGTGGATATCGTAACAAATTCAAGATGAGTAAAATGGAGTCAGGTGAAACACCTACAGATTTTGTGCATAGGTTGAGGAGATATATGCAGCAGTGGCTACTTCAAGCTGGATTCGAGAAAACCTACGAAGGTATGGAGAACTTATTATTAAGAGATCAGTTCTATCTTACATGTAGCAATGAACTTAAGATGTTCCTCAAAGAAAAAGGCAAAATGAGTCTAGAGGACACATTAAACTGTGCCGAGTCTTATATCGAGGCGCACGGATATAAATACACAGAAAGTAATCTAAGGCCTCCAGTGAAATTCAGTAACGAAAGGCCGAATGTGAAACCGTTCGACGATAAATCAAGAGAGAGGTTTAATGGAAACATAAATGGAGGACGAGGAGACATGAAACAGAACAGGGAGACGAATCATAATGGAAGTATGAATAGAGGATTTAGTAGAGAAAGAGAACAGGCGGCTGAACATAAGATAACTTGTTTCTCATGTGGCCGAACCGGACACAAGTCATATGATTGTTCACACAAACAAAAAGGAGTTGTTAAACATACTGCGGCGGCTATACAAGTATATGAGAATAGGGCGTACAAGATAGCGCAAGCAAATGAAGAGTTGAAACTAAATGAAGTTGAAAAAGAGGAAGAACGTAAGAAGGAATTACCGATACAGTTGGCAGCAAGTACAATGGTTACTGATCGGAGAGATGATGGCGATGACCTTGAGAATAAAAATGAAGGTCAGCTAAAGGTGAACGGTGTGATTGCCAGTTGTCTATATGATTCTGGATCAAGCACATGTATTGTCAAGAGATCGCTGGTAAATGATGTTGATTTCACGGGAAGAGAAGCCCAATGCATATTAATCGATGGGACATTGAGAAATTTTCCGACAGCAAAGGTTAATATTGAAAGTGAGTATTTTACAGGAAACGTTGAAGCAATGGTGATGGAAGAACCGGTGAAACCAGTAATTATCGGTAGGATGAAGGGACTAAAATATCTGGTAGTGAAAGAAACTACAGATAACATGATAAACTGTGATCGGAGTGATACAGATGATAACGAGAATAGAGAGGATAGATTGAAAAAGATTCAGAAATCTTTAAGTGTTGAGTCACAAGGACAAAGTGACAAAAAGAAAGTTCATTTTGCGAGTGAAATCACAAGTGAATTAAATGATGATGTAACGGATGACGTCATCGAGAATGATGATGTGTGCCAAACGACAGCAGCAGTTGAAACCAGAGCGGAATCAAAGAAAGTAACAAAATACAAACAGTTGAAAGTTACTGAGATGCCGGATTTAAATGTATCAACAAAAGAAATTAAAGAGTTACAAAGCAAAGATGAGACTTTGAAGAAGTTTTGGGATAAAGCAATTGATTGGAGTGGTGATGACAGTGTAACAGAGAAAGTTCTTTATGTGAAGAAGAACGGATTTTTGTATAGGAGATTCATGGAGACAACGGAAGATGATGCGAAGTGGCAGTTAATGGTCCCGAAGGAACTTAGAGGTAAAGTATTAGCCGTGGCCCATAACTCGCTATTGTCAGCACATTTGGGTATGAAGAAGACCCATGATAAAATTGTGAATGAATTTTATTGGCCATCGATAGGACAAGAAATTAAAAGGTATGTCCTGAGTTGTGATGTATGCCAAAAGTCGGTGGATAAAAAGGTGAGCCACAGAGCACCGATGGGACATCTTCCGGTACTGGATGTACCATTCAAACATGTCTGTGTAGACATTATCGGAGTGATAGAACCTATGTCATCAAGAGGTTATCGCTATATATTAACGATAGTGGATTTGAGTACCAGATACCCAGAAGCGATTCCACTGAAAGGAATAACTACAGAGGAGGTGGCGGAAGCCTTGTTCAATTTTTATTGTCGCATGGGTGTTCCTCAGAAAATCCATACTGACAGAGGGAGCCAATTCACTTCAGAACTGATGGCTGATGTTAACAAGATGTTGTTGATCAAGCACACTTTCACTAGTCCTTACCATGCTATGGGAAATGGATGTGTGGAGAGACTTAACGGAACAATAAAAGCAACGTTGAGGAAGCTAATAGGAGAACAGGTCAAGGAATGGGACAGGTTCTTAGCACCATTATTGTTCGCGTTACGAGACACTGTACACGAAAGTCATGGGTTCACACCCTTTGAATTAATTTTTGGAAGGTCATGCAGAGGACCAATACAGATATTGAAGGAACTCTGGACAAATGAGAAAGTGGAAGATGAAGTAAAAGATGTTTATACATACATGACCGATTTGAGAGAAAGAATAGAAGAAACATGTGATATGGCACAGAAGGCCATACATAAAGCAAATGAAAAGAACAAGAAGTATTATGATAAGAAAGCACGTTACAGAGAGTTGAAGATAGGAGATAAAGTTTTATTACTGTTACCCAGTTGTAACAATAAGATGCTTGTAAAATGGCAAGGACCATTTGTGGTCAGAGGCAAAATAGGAGATTATGATTACAAGGTGGAAATTGATGGTGGAAAACTCAAAACATATCACATCAATATACTAAAGAAGTACTACGAGAGAAATGGAGAAGGTAATGATGTAGAAACGTCAGCATACATATCGGCGATAGTACATGATGGTAAAGATGGTGAAGATGAAGAAGAAGAGATATTGAGCTTATATGTAAGTAAACAAACGGAGACTTACAAAGATGTGGATATCAATCCTAAATTGACGGAAAAACAGAAAAGAGAATTAAGGGAACTACTGAGAGAACATGAGGACATATTCAGTGATAAGCCAGGAAGGACAGATATGGTAAAGCATGAGATTCATCTGACGAGTGATGAGCCAATTCGGTTACGAGCTTATCCAACGCCATATCATCTTCAAGCGGAGATAAACAAAGAATTAGAGACGATGCTAGATAATGGAATTATAGAAAGATCGGAAGCAGCGTATGCAGCGCCGCTTGTAGTTGTTAAAAAGTCAGATGGAAGTAACAGACTTTGCTGTAATTATAAACAACTCAACAAAGTGACAGTATTCGATCCAGAACCGATGATGTCGAATGAGGATATTTTCAATAAACTCAGTGGAAGTAAAATCTATAGCAAGTTCGATTTCTGTAAAGGGTATTGGCAGATACCAATGAGCGAAGAATCAAAAGACTTAACCACATTCATCTGTGCAAGCGGATTATATAAGTTCAATGTGTTACCATTTGGACTAGTCAATAGCGCATCCAGTTATAATCGCTTGATACGGAAAATATTACATGGAACTGAAAATCTAGAAAGTTATGTCGACGATATTCTTGCTCATACGAAAGGATGGAACGAACACATGAAGACGTTAAGAGAGTTTTTCACAAGAGTGAGAAAAGCTCATTTGACATTGAAACCGAAGAAATGTTCACTAGGATATGGCAAGATAGATTTCCTAGGCCATACATTGAACAACGACGATATAAGCCCTAAGGGAGAATCTATTGACAAGATTGTGGAAATGCCACAGCCTAAGACGAAGAAGCAAGTGAGAAGCTTTTTAGGAGCGATAAATTACTATCGAAAGTTTATTCCACATTGTGCAGAATTGATGGCACCGTTGAGTGACTTGACTAAAAAGTTAGCTCCTAACAATATTGAATGGAACCAAGAGTTAGGTGAAAGTTTTAAGCAGTTGAAAGAAGCACTAGCTAAGACACCAATCCTTAGGTTACCAGACTTGGAGAAAGAATTTATAATACAGACAGATGCATCAGGAAAAGGGATAGGTTGTGTTCTTATTCAGCAGTATGAAGGAATAAACCACCCGATTGCATATGCGAGTAGAAAATTGTTGGAAAGAGAGATGCGATATTCAGTTGAGGAAAGAGAATGTTTAGCCATAATGTGGGGAATCAGTAGATTTGATCGATATTTGTGTGGAAGAGAGTTTGTGATCGAGACTGACCATTGTGGACTACAGTACATGAAGGAAGGGAGGATGAAGAATGCAAGAGTCATGAGGTGGAGCCTCGCCCTTCAAAATTATTGTTTTACAATACGTTACATTAAGGGATGTAATAATGTAATGTCCGATTATTTAAGTAGAGGATTGACCTAAGATTTAAGTAAATCAATGGTGATACTATAGGTAGATAAGAAGTAGTTGTGTTAGGTTGTGATGTTGTGTAAAGTAGTATAAGCATAGGCATAAGCAGTTATTGTAATTTGATAATTAGATAAGTTGATAAAGCCTGTGTACAGACTTTTGAAGAAAGGGTATTTGTCGTGGTTATATTAAATGATTATCAAATTAAACACTTGCTATGCATGTATAATTATTAATTATAAGTAGAAGTTAAGCTAGGCAATTTAATTGGCGAGTTTAGGTAATATGTGTGGCAACATATAAAATATTAATACATAAAACCAATGACTGCAGCTAAGCGTAATAACGAGTGGTCAAGATTACCATGACAACAAAGGACGCTAATCCTATTCGTGATTGGTGCAGACTGGAAGCGAATGACGTGACGAGTTAAAAATGACGTCAGCGAAGTGGACGTTAAGTTTTTGACTCTCTACAGGTATATCTGGAAATGGTGGTTGTTTCGCTGCGGTGATCAATCCAAAGTTGTGATTTTCAGAGTAGAGACGAAGGTAATTGAACTGTTCGGACGATCAACCGATAGTTCAAAGTATTGTGCATTAAGTGCAACGCAATTTAAATGAGAAATTTGCGTTAGTGCATAATAATCATCGTGTGAAGTGTGAGACACTTGCGAAGAAGACGAACTCTTAAGCAACAGTCTGAAGAGTCGTGTAATTTGAATCGGCTAGCGAACAGCTGATTCGGCGTGTGAAGTACGAGGGACGTTTGGTCAACTGGAGAAGAGCTGTGAGGTGAATGCGATGATTCATCTTGTGTGCAACTGATTCACGGCAAGATACGAGTAAGGCGATTGGTGTGGTTGCTTCCATGACTGCATTTCAACCGTCTGATCAACATTCTTGACTGCGACGATTGGACGACGGAGAGAGCCGAAGACATTCGAGTTCAAACAACTCGACAGATAAGCGCAAATATAATATTTCCTAAGTAACTCGCCACACTAGGTAAATAGGATTGTTATTTGTTTGTGCATATGAATGATATTGAATCACTTTATATTATATATATTTCATAAGAACTGGGAGTTTGTTGAATTTGGAAGAATTTCTTGAGTAAGTTAAACCCAACCGATTAACCACTAGGATAATAAAGTGCCCTTTTACACGGGATACGACACAGCCGAAGATTATAATACGTCTTTTGTTTTGTGCTGAATGTCTTGTTTTTACGTGTATTTTGTGAAAATTGTGACTTGTGTTTAGTTTTTCATTTCTATAGCGCCCTTTCAAGCTTTCTATACTCAGAGGCGCTACCGACTATTATAATACAGCGCGGACACTGCATCGGAGTTGACGCGCCGAAGCGCCCGAGCAATTGCGAGTGAAGGACTTGCTCAAAGTCTCTAGGCGGCGGCTTGAGGTGGAATCGAATCTGGAACCATCCGGCTCCAAGCAGGGCTGAAAGTGGTTCGGAAAAGTTGTCGGGTCTCACTTTGGCGGACGAGCACGCCTTTGACTCGTAAATTTTCTGACGAGTTTTTTTTTAGTAATTTGCCCCAAATTAGCCAAAATCCTACCAGTTTTGCCCAGTTTTGGCACCTGGCGACTTTTTTGCGACACTACTGAGACCCGGCAACAGTAGGCCTAGGTCTCGAAAATCGATGCCGGGTCCCAGACCCGGACCGACCCGGCTCACTTTCAGCCCTGGCTCCAAGGCACCAGCGCCACCACGTGCACCGCCGCGTCCGCAAATGTTACGTTGTAGCAACCGAAGATAGAGTGATTATTTTGTCTTGTATTTTGCTGTCTGTGTTGCGTTGTCTTGTTTTGCCTTCTATTGTCTCTTCATTCATTCATTCATTCATTTCGTGATTTTATGTAGCGCTTCTTCAAGAAACCTACTCAGAGGCGCTCCCAGTCCAGCCACAGTCTCGTCACTCACCTTTGCATAACGTGATCGACGCTATCGTCCAGTTCTAGTCCGTTGTAATCTTCCGGATTGCCTTCGCGAAACTCTCCTGTTACAGATCAAACAAATCAGGTTAGTTCTGCATTCATTAAGCGCCTCTATAATAGTTGTAATGCATGGAAGTACATCCGGAGTGCTGTCCAATGAAATAATGCAAATGTGCGGTTGATATCTACTATCAATTTACTAGAGGACTGTGAAAAGAAAAATTGAAGGAAAGTACAGAGGAAATTAGAAGAAAAATAAGTGAGAAAGGCAGGATGGAAGAGAGAAAGGAATTAAGGAAGGAAAGTATACATATAGGGGACGGAGGGAGAGGGGGATAAAGAACTGAAAGAGGCGAGGAAGGATGGTTGGAAGAGAGAAAGAATAGAAAGAAGGAGAGAAGATTATAAAAAAGGATAAGGAGAAGGAGGGAAAGTACATAGCAGAGAAGAATGGAAAGCAGAGTAGAATAAGAATAGATGGATGGAATAGAGGAAGGAAGAAAGGAATAAAGCAAAGACGGATTGAAAAAGGAGGAAAGCAAGCGATCAACAAAATTATGAGAGAGGTAGGCTAATATATTTAGAGTTAGTTAAAAAAAATATAGTAGGCTTATCGCGCGCCTAAGAGTCGTTTACGGTCAGGTAAAGCGTCGTGAGGGTCGGTTGGAGTCAGGTTGGCGTCGTGAGGGTGGGTTAATTAGGGATTGAATTAGTGTCGTCATTAGATACTGTCCAAAGGTATTGTATCTGCCTCGGTCCCCAATACTATAGCTTTGCTGAGTGTGACGTATAATTATGGTATGGTTGTAAGTAGGCCTACATGTATATTCTTTATTTCTTAACCAGCTGCCAAACAGCACTCTGGTGAACAAGTATCACATATAAATTTAACACAAGACGTAACAATTATTAAGACTAAACAAACTAATTAATATGTAAACAACATTCTAGTTATAAATGTCTTCCTCATTCAAGCCCTCATATAACCTTATAATCTGCACAAGCACGCGTAGTCTATACACAGCGCTTTGAGTTTACATCCCATGTCCTTTCCCGTTCCTCCCTTTCCCTAATTACCATTCAAGGGAGGCATCTACGTCCAAATTAGGATCATTAAGCGTCAGATCACAACCGAGCAAATTAACGAAAAAGACTCGTTTCTTTCTCGCCAGATTTCCCCTATGACGACACGAAGACGTCACGCGTTAACGTGCGCAGACGACAAAACACCGCAGACGTCATAGTTTGGCGGGAAAACGCAAGCCATTGAAGTCAGCCCGTTGGGGATGATTATCATACACCGCCTTCAGTCCATAACGACCATGTTGCGTTCGGTGCAGAGGGACCACCCCACCGCTGGTATCGTGTAAGCAAAAAAGGTTGCGTCCGCCCCTCGGTCCCCCACCGGCGACGCCCATTAGGAGTAGATTAAACGACTGCGTTGGTTGTTGCTGACATTTCGTGCTGGTCCGGATCGTGTGGACGGACTGACGGGACCCGAAGGGATTGGACGGATTAGACTGCGTAGATGTCAAGAACGGACATTGAACATGTCTAGCAATGCGCTATGGTCCGATCAACAACTGCAAACTCAGACTGTATACAAGGAATAATTACGATTATTGTAATTGTATACATTGTATTTGAACACGTAGCCTATCTGGATATTTCTGTATAGGAATCTGTATATTTGTATACGATGTATAGGCCTATTTGAGCATATCCGTAGGCCTACATCATTCTATGCATGCAAATGTGTATAGCCTAGGTCATCGTAAATTCGTAATATATATATATAAAAATGAAACTTTCCAATAGTTTGTGTAAAGTGTTCTCGAAACGTACCGCACAGATTGTTTTGAAAATTTCACAAAACCTTCCATTCCTATAAGAGAGTTTCCAACTTGTTTTTTCTCCGAATAAACGCAATATTTCCACAAAAAGTGAACTTTGCATTCCGCTCGACCGCCATTTGCAAATTCAAAACCGCACGTTGCCAGATTCACAAACGCCTTGACAGTGACTGCGACCATGCAGACGAAACATGAACGAGGTTGCGTCCCGTGACGTCATAGGGGAAGGGGAGGGGGAGGGGGAGGGGAGGGGTAGGGGGAGGGGGAGGGGAGGGGTAGGGGGAGGGGGAGGGGAGGGGGAGGGGAGGAGGAGGGGGAGGGGGAGGGGAGGAGGGGAGAGTCTTTTCTGCCACAGCAACGCGTGGCCGGGTACAGCTAGTCTTCTATAATTATATCTTCTAAAGCGCCACTCGAAAGCCAAGCGATCACCGATAATAATTAGGCCTATCATGACGCCAGTGTGAAATATTCACAACATTAGGCCTATAGTCGGGTCAACCTACGACACAACTTCGGTGAACCCCAGACAAATTGCAAGAAAACGTTTTATGATGATTTTCTGGTGTTATGAAGTAGACAGAATATATTTCTAAAATTATCACGACGTCAGTATAATATAATAAATTTTGCGTCATTTTAAAGAAGAGACTTTATTCTTTTAGAAGATATATTATGACACTCATATTGTACAAAATTCGACTTCCCAAGCAGCACACAAACGTTAATAAAACGTTCGCAGATGGTTAGCGGACACGTTCGTCTAACGTTTGGAAAAAACGTTGATAAAACGTAGATTTGGCAGTTGTCTTAATGTTTATAAAACGTTTACAGCAAACGTTAAATGGACGTTATGATAACCAAAACTAAACGTTACATTAACGTTAGCATAACCTTTATACAACGCTCGTAAATGGTTAGCGGACACGTTCGTCTAACGTTTGGAAAAACGTTGATAAAACGTAGATTTGGCAGTTGTCTTAATGTTTATAAAACGTTTACAGCAAACGTTAAATGGACGTTATGTTAACCAAAGTTAAACGTTACATTAACGTTAGCATAACCTTCATACAACGTTCGTAAATGGTTAGCGGAAACGTTCATCTGACGTTTGGTAAAAACGTTGATAAAACGTAGATTTGGCAGTTGTCTTAATGTTTATAAAACGTTTACAGCAAACGTTAAATGGACGTTATGTTAACCAAAATTAAACGTTACATTAACGTTAGCATAACCTTCATACAACGTTCGTAAATGGTTAGCGGAAACGTTCATCTGACGTTTGGTAAAAACGTTGATAAAACGTAGATTTGGCGGTTGTCTTAATGTTTATAAAACGTTTACAGCAAACGTTAAAAGGACGTTATGTTAACCAAAATTAAACGTTACTTTAACCTTTATACAACGTTCGTAAATGGGTAGCGGAAACGCTCATCTAACGTTTTGAAAAAACGTTGATAAAACGTAGATTTGGCAGTTGATTTAATGTTTATAAAACGTTTATTGCAAACGTTAAAAGAGCGTTTTGCCAACCAAATTTAAACCATTATCCAACGTTGCCAACTAAAAACAAACGTTGAAAAAACGTTTGCGTGCTACCTGGGTTACGCCTGGTTTTGGTCATATGGGTCACATATATGTTTATGTTTATGGCATCATTACGCCATTATGATGTTATACGCTACGGTATGCCTACGTAGCTTAAATTATGCGAGCATCGATATGTTGCATTTATGTCGTCATACCAATTAACACAAAAAGGCATCAATAAAATCCTATTTCTAGTAAGACATCATTTACAGTATTGCATGCATCTAATAGTATTACAACAGTTTACTTTATTTACGCGTTATCATGACGTCAATATATTGTTATATTATCCATGGCATCAATTATAATGTATTTACAATATCATGACGTCATTGAAAGTATATTTATAGCACAACTACATCATTACACTTAATTTATATTATATATCAATATTATGACATCATCATCACCATTATCATCATTGTATAGGTATATAGGCCTATGTATACAATGTTGTGACGTCAATACCGTTTTCCTCATGTTTTTGCCCTCCACATAATATATTTATAATTAGATAATATCTCGACGTCAGTGAAATTACATTGACGACATTATGACGTCAATTATTCAGTGTCCATGGCAACGTATTAGATAATTTTTGCCCTAAGCAGATTAACCTACATGACATAGTTGGGTGCTAATTTAGTTAGCCTACTGCAGGATGCTCTCATTATTACAGCTTTGTAAGTCTGTGTTGTATACATATAATTATACACATATATGATATATATATATATATATATATATATAGCATCATCAATATATGATGAAGTTTCGATTGTCTTTGACCTGAAATTAGCGCGCGCGTGTGTGTGTGTGCGTGTGTGCCTCTGCGATGTGTGTGTGGCTGAGTGTTTGTGTTTGCGTGCGAGTGTGTATGTATGTGGTTGTGCGGGTGGGTGCATGCGCGTGTGTGTGTGTCTTTGTGTGTTTGTGTTTGTGTGCGTGGTTTGTGTGTGTGTGTGTGTTTGTGTGTATTTGAGTCCGAAGGTCATAGGTATTTTGGCGAGCTTGGACGTTGTTAGGTTGTAGAACACGATGCGTGTTAATCGTATAATTGCACAGAAGAAAATGTGTTCGTCAGATGCCGAGAGGGCATAACACTAATATCGGGGACCGAAGCAAATACTGTATCTCTGGACACTATCTAATGGCGACACTAACCCTAAACCTAAACCCAAGGACTGACCTAAACCCAACCGACCCTCGTGACGCCTTACCTGACCTTAACCGACCCTCACGACCTCTAACCTGATCCTAACCGACACTCACGGTCCCGACACTGCAATTATGCCGGGCAAATGCCATCATGCCATTTCCCCTGTATACCAGCCCAATATCTCGGCGATCCTGGAGGAACTGTATAGGACACGCCGGAGCGTATAATACATGTAGCATTGTATACCGTAGCGCTTCTCACTCTTTGTCCGTGTACGTGTGGTCAACTATTTGTCGTATGGCAGCCTTTTAGGATACTACACCGCAGTGCATTTTCAGCGTGCAATTCTTGGCAAGATGTGCAGTTAAAAACATAGTTGTAAAAAACGTTTTTTTCGTTTTTTTTAAATTTCGTTTCCATCGTTTTTTACATCTATGGTTCAAAATGAACTTGTGCAATTGCAGAAGAACTTAAAAATAATAATTACGACAATTTATATTGCGCCGTAACACAGCAGCTAACATGCATGCAGGGTAGGCTAAGCCCCAGCGAATGAGTATGTTTTTAGCATGGATTTAAAAGAGTCCACTGAGCCGGCCGATCGAATAGCGAGAGGATTCAGAGGAAGACTGTGACTGTCCAGCATCGACGACCAGCGGCCGAAAAAACACACTCAGGAATTGACGTCATCCATCTTAGGGAAGGTTCGATGGAATTGGGGGAGGGAAAGGACTGTGGAGGGTTTGGTCACAATCTCATTGTGAGCAGAAAATGGGAAAAAAACGATATTGGAAGATTCTGTGTTGCTCGAAATTTATGATGTCTGCATCCGATGCAGACAGACAGGTCGGAGCCTGAGCGACGACTTTTCTGCACCGGGTTCAAACAGTTACCGAGTTTACACTGCCAATGGAATCGAACCCACATGATGCCACCGCGCTCTCTTCATGCATGGCAACGCCAGTCCCAAGTCCAAGAAACGAGGAGGGCGACGCTAATGATCTTTGTTACAACGCAGTGTCGTTAAACTGAAACTACTGGTAGTAAATTTAAAACGCACACGGACGAACGACTTTGGGCTTCAACAAACCGCCCAATACAGTTATCACTTCACGGATCGATTGGCTCTACTATAATAATACACCGTGGGCGAATAATTGCCACTCGGGGCACGTCGACTGCGTCTGCTTATCGGAAGATATACATGTAGCCGGGACAGTCTTGGATTGGTTGTGTCTGGTAGAGAGCGTCGGAGGGTCGATCTGGTTTATCACCATTAGCCCCCCCCCAAACACAGTGGTCCCCGTCTCACTATCTCACTCGGAACAGACAGACTCTCCCGACCCGATCGTGCGAAAGACGTGTGCGATGAAACGTCAGAGCTGCGAGGCAAGGAGCTGAGTGTTGATTGCCGACAGTGCATGGAGACATGCATACATGCGTACATACGTACATATGTACATACATACATACATACATACATACATACATACATACATACATACATACATACATACATACATAAATACATACATACATACATACATACATACATACATACATACATACATACATACATACATACATACATACACACATACATACATTTATGGATGTATATGACCATTTATATAGCGCCTTATCAAAAATCTCACGAAGGCGCTTAGATACATAGGCTTCATATAGAGTTATAGACATTTATAGAAGCATTTGTGCAATGTACAATACAGTCAGTCATACATTCATAATTCGCACAATGCACGCATGCATACATTCTACAGTCTGTTTGAGCGTTTCCAAGCACACACCATTGTTTGCCTTCTCCAGACATGACATTTGCAACACTATAGCAGCGGTTCATCCAATCCAACTCATAACCAAAAATACGATCACTATCCACTATCCACTCCATATCCATGATACCCCTGCCGCGACATCATATGCATGTAGATGGATATGACGCGCTCCAGTTGGTCTCCACTGTAGTCAAACAGCAATATAGTATAGTAGCGCTCGCCAAATTGAATTCCACACGCAATCGATTTGCTAATGGGCGCGTTCTTCTTCTTCCTCGCATGGTATCGCACGTAAAAACGCACCGTTTCCCATTACGTAGACCTATATACTGTCACGTGGATTGAGTCCGGTTAATGAGTTCATTGTTAATTATATTTTTTTGTGTGGGAAGCGTGTTGTTGGCCTATATGTTGCGACACGAAGGTCAGCGAAAAATGCTTTTGTTTGCTGCGAGACCACCAAGTGTGCACAGTGCCAGTCCCAAGCCTGGATAAAGGAGGAGGTCGATCTGTGTTATCGCAAAAGGTCATTTTTTTCCTCAGCCAAAGACCGATGACTAAAAAAAGTCATCAACTTTTTGCCGACCAACAACAAAACTTTTTCCCCCTGTCTCAAGATCTAAGATCTTGGACCCCCCCCCCTCTTGGAACAGTTCTGCATCCGCCACTGGTTGGTGGCACTTCGAAGTGCAAACTAAACACTTAGCAAATAATGTGTATTAATAATCGAATTTATACCCATTTATCTGTCACACAAAACCCCATCGATCAAAGCATTCATTTACATGATTGTGCATTGTATCTACTCGTCCACTCCTCTATCCATCGATCATCACCCATTTTTATTATATGAACCCATGCATAAAAGCCACTCACCAGTACAACAAACAAACCAAACCATCCATTCATTCATTCATACATCCATTCATCCATTCATCTATCCATCCATCAATCCATACATCAATCCATCAATCTATTCATCCACCTATCTATCCATCAATCCATTAGTCTTTTCATTCATCCATCCATCCGTCCATCTATCTATTCATCCACCCATCTATCCATAAATCCATTAGTATTTTCATCCATCCATCTATCCAATCATTCATCTATCTATATATTCATATATCCATTCCTACATCAATCCATCCATCAATCCACCCATCCGTCCATCCATTCATCCATCCATCTGTCCATCCATCTATCTATTCACCCATCAATCTATCTATATATTATCCATCTATCTATTCACCCATCCATTCCATCCATCCATTCATCCGTGTTCTTACCGTTCGACCATGGAAATCCTGGAACCATCGGCAGCAGAACCGCGACACAGACAAGAACCAGAACAAGGCGAGACATTTTCGATTTTTTTCCGATCACTAAAACACAGACAATGGCAGACGCTGGAAAAAATTGCAATCGAGAAATTCTAATGCACTGCTTCTTACAAGCTGACCTGCTAACACCCGGTTATTTATGATGGCTGCATCAAGTCATGGATGCGAGGAAGAAGTAGAAAGAAGATTGGGGAATTGCCAGGGTTGGCTGGGAAGAGATTGACTATAACCTTAGATATTGTAAACCATTGATTATATTTTGACAGCCAGTTTATTTTTGTGAAATAACACATACACTGAGTCATTTTGGTAGCACGAAATTATGTTGGGCCTACAACAGGACAGTCAGCCATTTTGACAAGAAGAATTGTATACATGCAGTGGCAGCCAGTTTATTTTTGACAGCAAGATATTTGAAGGAGAAGAAAAACAGGCGGCCATTTTTGGTAGCAAGATATTATGCTGGGCCTACAACAGGACAGGCAGACATTTTGACAAGAATTATTTTACATGCAATGGCAGCCATTATATTTCTGACAACAAGATATTTTATGGAGAAAAAAGAAACAGGCGGCCATTTTGGTAGCAAGAAGTGCCAGATAATTATTATAATTATATGCAAGACGAAAGGCAGCTATTTTGACAGGAAGAAAGGTGGGTGATTGGAAGGATGCATGCCGAGGTCAAGAAGTACGAAGTCGATGACACCTCACACTGCCGATTAACGCCACTCATGAAGAGCTACTATAATTATACTTAAAGGAAGTGTTCTACTTCTTTTTCTCATTCCTTTTATCATCCCGTTCCTTCTCTTCCTGACGCTCCTCTTTTCCTACAATCTCCTCACTCACCTCCACTTTCCACTAACAGCTCGTCCTTCTCTTCTTCTCCTCCATCTCCCTTCTTTTCCTTCTCCTACTCCTCCTACTTGTCCTCCTTTTCCCCGCTTCCTTTTTATTCTATTGTTCTTATAATATTTGACCAGCATTCTTGTTCGTGGTTTTTTTTGCTTCGTGCTATATGCGCACCCTTATTTTTCTCCTCCTCCTCCTGCGTCCATCCTCCACTCCTCCTCCTTTTCTTTCTCCTCTTTCTCCTCCTTCTCCAGATCCTCCTCCTCCTCTTCCACTTCCTATGTATCCTTCTCGTCCTCCTCCTTATCCTCCTCCTCTTCATCCTTCTCCTCCTTCTCCTCCTTCTCTTCTTCCACCTCATCTTTATCCTTCTCCTCCTTCTCCTTTTTCTCCTTCTCCTTCTTCTCCTTCTCCTACTCCTCCTCCTTATTTCTCTTCTTCCAACCCTGCTGCTACAATACCGCCGCTTTCTCTTCCTCCTCACAAACTGTCACAATGCATGCCATACTTCTTATGCTAATACTCTCGCATTACCATACATTGGCCAAGCACTTATTTAAGCGAACGGTGCACGAAAATGGAGATATTATTATTTTCTGTTCTCGCCATCATCTGGTGGATAGGGGGAGACATGGCACTCGGTGAGTCTCGGTCCCGCTGTGATAATAATGTACGCATATGCGTCAGTCAGGTGGGCTTGTAATAATATACAGGAGGCATGAGGAAGGACGAGCGAAAAAGGTTAGACCGTCTATTTGGAAACCTCCCACTTAGCCTAATTTTTGTCAGCGCTTTTGAAAAAAAGAAGAAAAGAAAGAGCAGCAGGGTTGGAAGAAGAAAAATAAGGAGGAGGAGGAGGAGGAGGAGGAGGAGGAGGAGGAGGAGGAGGAGGAGGAGGAGAAGGACGAGGAGGACGAGGAAGAGAAGTAGGACGAGGATGAGGAAGACGAAGAGGACAAGGAAAAGAAGGAGGACGAGCAAGAGAAAAAGGAGGAGGAAGAAGAAGAGAAGGAGGAGGAGGACGAGAAACAGAAGGAGGACAAGGAAGAGGAGGACCAGGAGGAGGAGGAGGAGAAGGACGAGGAAGAGAAGGAGGAGGACGAGAAGGACGAGGTGGAGGAGAAAGAGAAGGAGGAGGACGACGAGGAAGAGAAGATCGAGGAGGAGAAGAAGGAGGACGAGAAGGAGGTCGAAGAGGACGAGGAAGAGGAGGAAGAGGAGGAGGAGGACTAAGAGGACGAGAAAGAGAAGGAGGATTATGAAGAGGACGAGGAAGAGGAAAAGACACGAAATTGGAGGAGGAGGACGACGAGGAGGACGAGAAAGAAGAGAAGGATGGAGCGAAAAAGGTCAGGCCGTCTCTCTCACAAACTCATTAGCCTAATTATTGGCAGGGCTTATGAATAATGTTCTGAGACACAGCATAGGTGAGTTTCGAACGACACCCTGCTAGACAACAGCTCTGCTACTGCTGTTGTTGTTGTTGCTGCTGCTGTTGTTGCTGCTGTTGCTGCTGCTGCTTTTGGTGCTGCTGTTGCTATTGCTGCTGCTGCTGCTGCTGCTGCTGTTGCTGTTGTTGTTGTTGCTTTTGCTGTTGTTGTTGCTACTGTTGCTGCTGTTGCTGTTGCTGTTGCTGCGGCTGCTGTGAGGAATTGCGTCATGTTCTCAGCGCACCGCCTCAACCGCCTTGCACCAACCATATAATAAAGGCCTTACAGACGATTCATTCAGGCGTTCGATTCCTTGATAAAAAAGAACAGGGTCAAGGCCAAGAGGTCGTTCTAGTACAGAGGCTCCCAATTTTGGGTGTTATGGTAATGGCGCACATTCTGGCAGATGGTGTTGGTAAAAAATAGGCAGTGTTATGTATACAGTGGGCGCCTTGCATGGCTGCCGACAGTTGAATTCGACTCCAGTAATAACCTGTGATCATCCATTCATTCATGCTGCGAATTGCAATCAGACTGCGTTGTGCAAGTTTGAAAATAAACGAAGATTATTACAATCATCACAATCACACGAGGGCACCCCCCTATAAAGGGCGTGAAACCCATTCAAACTGTCAGCGATTGTGAAGCTCAGCTCGGTAATCACTTATGAAAACTGTGCAGGGCGTATAAAGATCGGGGGTAGGGCAACGGTAAACACTTAGTCGGGAGCCGTGCATGTGTGGACGGTATTGGAAAGTGCGTACATCCACATTAACCCTAATCCGAACAAGGGGGGGGGGGTCTGGCCAGACCCCCCTTCATATATTTGGTGTATAACTTTTTTTAAAGTGATAGTTTCTAATATTGCTTTTATGACTTTGTTCCTATATGGATGAGCTAGAATTAGCACATCTAAGCAACCAAATCGGTTGAGTGATAAGGATATACTGAAGATAATACTGACGGATACTGTATAAGCTTAATGTTGACAGTTTCGACAATAAGAGCAATAACAAAGAATGTGAACGTGAAAAGATACCAATGCCTGCATAACAACCTTCGGGTGTTTCTTATGATAAAAACAGTGTTGAAATTGAAGATGATGATGAACATGATGATGAGACTGGGCTTAATAGTGAAGATGGTTATGACGAAACTGTTGATACTGATGAAGCCGAGACCTGAATACAAGTAAAGATCCGGATATGTTTGGCAGACAAATGCATTGCCAAAAGGATGTGCTCTGTTGCACAATGTAGTAAGCAAAAAATGGGGAAAAAAGAATACGGACACATTATTATGAGAATATTCAAGTTAGTTTTGACAGTTTCCTAACCAATAAGATGACATCATCATTCGACATACGAATCCGGACTATGCTACATGCTTATAATTTAGGTGAAGGCATATTTCATTAATTTTTTGATAGATATTGTATATAAAACAGTCATACTGACTTTGAATTTAACAGCATTTAATACTAATATTACTAGAATTATGACTTCTTTATTTGATTTTCCAAATTTTATAGATATACAGTTGCTGAGTCCATGAAACAGGTCTGACAAACCGTCGCAATTAATGTTACTAAACATGTAGAGGTGTCTAGTCTAAAATTCATCAGAAAAACGATGTATGTTGCATAGCGAGACTAATACATTGTTGTTTTAAGTCATTCTGACATCATCCTACAAAATTGGCATATAAAAATCACTATTACCTATGAAAAACCTACATTTAAACGGGGGTTCTGGCCAGACCCCCCCCCTTGTTCAAATTAAGTTGGATTTTCGCTTGTTCGGATGAGGGTTAACAGTCCATTACACTCTGCCGTGCTCATGCTGCATAGCGAGACGAGAAGGCTGCACTCGATCGTTGAGGTTAAGCCAACGATGTTAAACGGATTGGTGCTTCTAGCGTCGATAGCTATATAATATATATATATATATATGTTTTGGTATGTAGTCTATATATGTATGTGTGTATGTATATGTATATATGTATAATATTATGTGTATGTAATAATGTATATATGTACATGTATATATCTATTATGTGTATATATGTATATATATATATATATATGTATATATGTATAATATTATGTTTATGTAATAATGTACATACATATATAGCTAAATATTGTGTATATCTATATTATGTGTGTATATGCAATTTATGTATATATGTATATATCTTGTGTATATATGTATATATATTTTTTATATATGTATATATCTATATTATGTGTATGTATATATGTATATAAATATACATGTATAAATTGTATATGTATATTTAATATATATATATATATATATGTATATAGAATACATTACATGGAATACATCATAATTATAATGGAATATGGCTCTCGGTCAATCGGTGAATTGAGTGTTGTGTAAATTCATCAATCATTCATTAATTTTTATCTCTCATCCATTCGTTCATCGTTCATTTCTATGTTTACTGCTCTTCTCAATAACAATTCGTTTGCCATTCGTTCGTTCGTCGATAAATCTATTATATGCTGATAATCACATCAATTCCTCCTTCATTCATCAATGCATCCGAGAGTCAATGGCAGATTTAGCAAAGTTATCATCATCACGTACACCATCGATCCATCCGTCTGTCTGTCTGTCTGTCTATTTATCCAACCCTCCATCCTTCCATCCATCCACCCAAATGTTTATCTTTCACTCCGTCCGTCAATCCATACATCCACGCATCCATCCAGCCACCACTCCATCCATCTATCCATCTATCCATCATTCCATCCATCATTCCATCTATCCATCCTTCTATCTATCCACCCATCCATCCACCTATCCATCCATCCACCCATACATCCATCCATCCATTCATCCATTTTTTTCATCCATCCATCCTTCCTACCTTCCATATATCCATCCTTTCTTCCATCCATCCATCCATTAATCCATCCATCCATCCATTTACTTTTACTCCATCCATCCATCCATCCGTCCGTCCATCCATCCATCTTCGCCATCCATGCATATCTCTCCGTCCGTCCGTCCATTTGTCCGTATACCTATATCCGAACTTTCTCTCCATTTTTCATCCTGTCTCCTTTCTACCTTCCTTCTTCTCTTCCTCCCACTGGACCTATACACTCCTTTTCCACCCGTCTGTCTGTTACTCACTCAATCCGTGCCTCAGTCCCTCCCTCCCACCCATCACCCATCCCTTCCCTCCATTCGCGCCCACCATTCCCTCCCTTCATCAGCCCCCCGTCTATCCGCCAACCAACCCCACCCACCAACCCATCCATCCCTCCGCTCACCCATTCTTCTCTCCGTCCAATCCATTCTTCTCTCATGTCCCCCTCGCTCTGCCCCTCCTCCCACTCTCCGTTCTCGATTCCATCCGAGCATTCCAGGTCTGCTCTCTATGCATGAACGTTTCCATATTTATTGTTTGTGGGTGTCTGTCTCTCTCTGATCGAGTGCGAGTTCTGGCATTGCAGTCGGCTGCATAATCGTGCGACCGACCAACCGACCAACCCACCGCCCGATCGCCCTCAATTTCCCTCCTCACGCCGATCTACAGTCAAAACCCGATAGAAAACAACCAACCAATGCCACAGCTTTATTAAAACGAGGTCAAACGAAAACGTCAGCTTTCGCTTAACATCTCCAATCGATTCCCAACGTTTGCCGCCAAAATTTGCAGAGACGTCACGTCGTCAGATGTATCTCAATTAACGGAGGAGTGAAAATGGATCACCTCGATTTGACTGTGACGTACGTGGTTGGCGGCTTAGACGTTATAATATCTTATGCGTGGAATTCTCCAAATCCATCCATTTGCACATCGTCCATCTTTGCCTCTTTCATCCATTTGTTTACTCGCCCCTTCTATACGCCAACGTACCCACACATCAACACGCAAATGTGCAGCAGGAACAGGTAGAGATTTTGACAAGTGGGTATATAATATGCAACGGAATAGGCAGCCATTTTGACAAATGAGTAATATATGCAATGGGGTGGGCAGACTTTTTGGCAAGTGGATATATTACATGTATATGCAATGGGATGGGCAGCCATTTGACAAGTGGGCATTATATGCAATGGGGTGGGCAGAATTTTTTGATAAGTAGTTATTATATGCAATGGGATGGGCAAACATTTTGATAAGTAGCCTAGCTATTATAATTATGCAGTTGGATAGGCAGCCATTTTGACAAGAAGCTGCTATTTACAATGGGGCAAGTAGGCTTATATATTATATATGCAATAGGAAAATCAGTCATTTTGACAAGAAGATATTATATGCAGTGGGATAGGCAGCCATTTTATTTTGACAGTAAAATATTCTATGAAATAAAGAAATTCTATGAAATAAAGCAGACAGCTATTTTGACAGCAAGATATTCTAAGACAATAGGAAAATGCAGACATTTTGACAAGTAGATAATTATTCAGTAGGACAGGCTAACATTTTTTTCATAATTACGCAACATGACAGGCAGCCATTACATTACAGCTATTACATGCAATTGCACCTATACAGGCACTCATTTTTGGCAGCAAGGTATTTTACTAAGTAAAACAGGCAGCCATTTTCACAGCAAGCTGCTATATGCAGCAACGCAGGCAGCCATTTTGACAGCAAGATACTTATGAAAAAGACACCCATTTAGGCTAGCAGTAATAAAGAATATGCAATAAGTCAGGCAGCCATGGAGTGGTCATCCACGCAAGCTATACTTCAGTGTCCAGTTCGTCCCCCCACCTATTAACTCCCTCGTCTCCGCCACTCGGAAAACCATTACAGCACAGCATAAAGCTCGTGCTGGGGCCATCCGTGAGGCCGTCCTTCATACGGACGATTTGTCCGCTTTCAGGACAATCCACCGAAGTACGACTTGCGCCTCCGACGCGCATGACAGTACATAAATTAATTTAGGGTCGACACATGCGCTGCGGCATTTCTTCGCTTTCTACCGACGGCGTCCCATAACTTTCGGCTGTAAAATTTTATAGCGCATTTCCCCGCCGGACGCGAGTACGTGGAACCCCGGAAAGAACTGGTGATAGCTTATAGGCGGTATAGATAGATATAAATATGTATTGTGTATATATATATATATACATATACTGTGTATATTTGCATATATAAAATTATGTATATGTAACATACGAGTAGATCTTAAGAAAATAAATATGGATATGAGAGAAGAAAAACAGAAAACCAGGAATAGGGAACTTGGAGACGCCATGTTGAGGACTCATCGTCGGCCACGGTCTGACGAAGAATATATAATTATATATATATATATATTTATATTGTATAATATTGTATACATATATATAATTATATTTATATTTATATATAGTGGGCCACGAATCCAGTTATACGGAATAACTCTGAGTTGACGGCGTGGAAAATATTGACCGTTTAGAGAGAGACTTTATCTACTCCGGGCATCGCAAACATCATTCATAATCCGGGTCTGGTGGCCGGACGGCGAGTTTCCAAAGGCCTGTGTGGCCCAGCGCCTGCGATTTCCTATTGGGCAGTAATACTGGAAGAGGCGATTTCCGTAGGGGAGGAGGTTGTCGAGTACAATGTCTGGCTCAATGTCTGGCCCATCCCTTCGTAGACTATCAACAACACGTGCGTGATCGGCAGGCTCTGACGATTTTTGACGAATTGCAATGTAAAACGTTTAAAATTTCTTACAAATGACCCTACGTATGGAGGAACATTTTGCACAGGTAATCTTTAGCGCTCTTTGTCGTTAAATTTAAGCATGGTTATAACATAGAAGACCTATAGTGTTTTTCGCGTATAGGGTAAGGTTTCGCGTCGTGACGTTCGGTTAGGGTTAGTGTTAGGGTTAGTGTCGTCATTAGATTCTTATGATTTTTGCGTCGTGAGGGTCGGTTAGGGTTAGTGTTAGGGTTAGTGTCGTCATTAGATTCTTATGATTTTTGCGTCGTGAGGGTCGGTTAGGGTTAGTGTTAGAGTTAGTGTCGTCATTAGATTCTTGATTTTTGCGTTGGTTGTTTAGCAGTTGTTGGTCAAGCTAATAGCCAACACTACAGCTTCACCAACAACTGCTAACATCAACTACCTTCTCCCCCTACGGTCTTCGCCTCTTCCAGTGTTGCTGCCCAATGGGAGGTCGTGGGCGTTGGGCCGTGCAGGCTTTTGGAAACACGCGGCCGGACGGTCACCTCTGCTTGAGCCATCGATTGTTCTTGACCGTCGGTCCGTCTGGTGCCTCGATGCTGGTGGGGGAGGGGTTGGTGGGGGCAGAGGCTGCGATCTTGAGGCAACAGTTTCTATGCTAAAAACGGACGTTCGCAATAGGCACGGCAAGATTACCTAAACACTAAGAAGTCAGCCGAGTTGCAATCAATAATAATACCGACTGCAGTGTGAGAATTGTGGAAAAATAACTTGGGGGTTGGACCATTATCCACTTGGAATTGGGGTATGAAAAACATACTTTACTATGGGGCTCTAAGAAAGACTGGGGGGTTGAACCCCTGGCAATTTTCACCCTGACCGACTGCACCACGTAAGCGTAATTATAGTCAGAGGACATCAGTATGAGAATTGTAGAAAAATAATTGGGGTGGTCAGACGTTGATTTTGTGGTGGACTTGTGTGTGTGCAATGAGGATTTAATTTACCATGGTGTCCTAAGAAAGAACACCCACAACCTCCGTCAATTCTCACCCTGGAAAACACGCGATTATTTAGTAGACCGTGCTGACATACATGGACGTAGCCAGTAAGAAACTTCAGTGTCTTCTATTTCGCGATTTACCGATGAACGTCTTCAGAAAATGCACAAGCAGAACTATTTTTAATTCACAAAATCCTGCATCCGCCTCTGGTCCTGTCTTTCCATGTAAAAACCTTTCTATCTCATTTAATTTAAATCCTACATATCCAGTTTTATTCTATCCTGTTCTAAATTATGCTACATCCTCTCTTATAGCATAGTTGTTTAAAACTTTTTTTTCGTTTTTATTCGCTCCCAAAAAACGTCGTTTTTTTCGTTTTTTTATTTTTTCCATCGTTTTATTTCTTTTTTTAAATTTTCTATGTAACGGTATTTATTTATTTTCTGTCTCTTATTATTTTCCTTAATTTTATTTTTTCCTGATATTTCTTACGTTTACAGCCCATTCTCAAAGTGTCAGCTAACTGATGTCATTATTTAATTGTTTAACGTCATCATTTGAAGAGATACATGTAGTAAGTAAACAAGGGTTTTAATTTTAAAATGCAGTTTAATATGTAAAAAGTCAAATTATTTTCCATGTTCATTTTTTTCCGTTTTTTTCCGTTTTTTATTTTTTCGAATAAAACGACGTTTTTTTCCGTTTTTTATTCTGTTTCCATCGTTTTTTACATCTATGCTTATAGCCTACAAACCTACTCTATTGTAGCCTATATCGTGCTTTCTAATTGCAAGGCTACGGTTTCTATATAGGCCGGTCCTATTAATTTCTTACAGTATCTTCTCTATTATGAATGTTAGTGTATCTCTTAATTTTTAATATCATTACAGCAGCCAATATTAGTTATCACTATCCGGAAAGTACCTCTCCAATCGACTTCATACCCATCGATCCTACAGATCCAGTACCCTACTAATCCTATCCTATCGACCCCACTCTGTCAATCATACCATATCCTTTTCGTCCTTGCCTACAGATCTGCCATTATTTAAAAAACAGCTCTTTCCATGTATTGCTAAAAATGAGTTTCTTATCTTCCGTGACGACATGGACGGCGTCCTGCCACTTATTTTCAAATCTCTATGCCGTCCTGCCACTTATTTGGCCAGCACACTTGAAAATGTAAGGGGCGTCCTGGCACATCTTTTGGAAAGATAAGGGGCGTCCATGCACTTCGTTTTTACACTTTTAGCACCGGTGACGACTAAATCTTACCGCACTCGGTGCGATTTCACCGATACTGTTTCTCTCGCGCTGCGCAGTGTCGCCCTCGCATGAACGGAATAATTCCACTGGTGGGACTTGCATAAATAGTGCTATAAAAATGCGACGCTGCTGCTGCTGCTGCTGCGGAAAGCAATAATCGGGATGGGTCGTATGGTCCTCCTTCCCATCCTCGTCTCAACTCGAGTGTCGCGTGTTCGGTCCTTGGGTTTTTCCACAAGATCTTGGATTTTTCGATCCGAACTTGGGAAATGGGGTTTTTTCGGGAAAAACTTGGGTTTTTTGCTTGGGCTTTTTCTGGATAAAATCTTGTTGTTTTTATATCTCCGAACTTGAAAAATGGATTTTTTTCGGGGAAAAACTTGGATTTTTGCTTGCGTTTTTCTTTCGACTAAGAACATCGGGAAATTGTGAAGATTTTGGAGAAATTTTGGCCGAATGACTAAAAAAGTCATCAGAATTTTTTGGGTCGAAAATTGTGCACATTTTTGAATATTTGGGCAACTTGGGTTTTCTTGGGTTTTTTTACCCTCCAACTTGGGTTTTCCATTTTTTTAGAGTGGCAACGCTGCGAGCGTCGCGTGTACGGTCCTCGGGTCTAAAGTGCTTTCCGTTTGTCGTTGGAAGTGGATCTGTGGAATTTTACGACCGGCGGTTGAGGCCACGCTTGAAGCTGTGTGTAGGGGAGAGTCCGGGGAGCGAGGGATTAGTTTGGCCAGCTGACAGTGTCTATGCCTATTGGTTAATTAAATACAGGGGAATGGCGATTGCGAAACTATCAGTGTGGTCACTGAATGCAGGTTCTGTATGCAACACGACCAGACACTGCTGTCTTAAGATTATAGGCTATACATTATTGTTGTTGTTGTTGCGGTTGTTGTTGCTGTTGCTTTTTAATCATGATCATTGTCATCATCATCATCGTCGTCGTCATCTTCGTTATCATTGTCCTTGTTGTTTTTGCCCAACGACTAATAGTCATTCGGCCATTCTTAATATCTTTCGATTAGTATGCGTGTACAAAATATTGACCAAAATTAACTTCTGCACGCAATGCATTGTGAATTTACTCTCTTTATCATTCAGTAAATGGTAACAATGATAGTGCTTCTGCGCAGTGACAATCATTCGCTGAAGATACTGCATTTAGTGCAGGGCTGTTTTAAAGGAATTTTTAGAACTGCACAACTCCTCCTTTTCCTTCCCATCATCCAAGGTAAATTACTTCCAATCGGATGACAATGACCATTTTTTGCTAGATTTAACTGTTCAGAAGTGCTTCTACAACTGCACAAATCCATTTAGAACTGCACATTTTGTGTGCAACTGCACGTTAAAAAGCCCCGATTTAGTCTCTAAAGAGAAATAAAACGAAATAAAACTCCCGTTTGAACACAAAGCTTTATATTAATAAATGACTAAGTGATGGATAGATAGATGGGTTCCCACAGGAGTTACGTCTGCTTCATGGAGGCTCTTATACTGAAGCATTTTTTGTATTAAACTCAAACTGTGCGGGAGCGCTTCTGAGTAGCCCCTTGAAGAAGCGCCATATAAATTGTTCAATGAATGAATGGTTGGATGAATGGATGGATAGATGAATGGATGAAAGACAGAAATAAATAAATAAATAAATAAAGAATGCATGAATGAATGAATGGATGAGTGGATGAATTAATGAAAGACAGAAAGAAAAGAAAGAAAGAATAAATGGATGAATGAATGAATGAATGAATGAATGAATGAAACACAGGAAGAAAGAAAGAGTGAATGAATTCATATTACATACCTGTGTTGGCTCAGGCGAATATCTTTGTCACTCTCAGTCTCGTCGAAGGAAGAGCGGGAAATCTGGCAGACGACAGTAACAGTTGGCGCGCGCGGGAGAAAACAGCAATGTCGTCAGCTACGACTCGGTCTTAAATACTCGACGCCCGATCCAGCTCGCGTTCCCAGGACAACGCCAGGCCTTCTCTGATTGGCCAGTCGATCAGGCGCTGACGAATTCCGATTGGTCGGGGAGACGATGACGCGCGCACAGCATGGCGAGACTGTCTCCCTGCCCTCCATTGCGATACAGTCATCTGAAATCCGTGCCTCAACTCAATGTTAAGCGAGGAGTGGCGTTGTATAATAGCTAGGGCCGTGTCAAAACCTGGAGGGATGGATCGATGAGAAACTACCAGCCTGGGGCTGCTCCAACAACCCACCCCAACAACCCACCCATCCACCCCAACAACCCACCCATCCACCCCAACAACCCACCCATCCACCCCCAACCCAAATCGGTCGTTTTATCCCCGTCTTGGTGCGTGCCATGGTCACTCAAAGCGCGTATCATCGAACGCAGAAAATGACATTGGTTCAGTAAGTAAGCAAGTGAGCGGAATAGGGTCTGATGGATGATGTTGATTGCATGCAACATCCACGGGGTATACCCGGTCTGCTGGCGATGGCTAAGCTTATACGTAGTTGGCCCCAAGGGTGTAAGTAAGAGCCCCGGTGATGCATGACGGTCTGACCGTGGACACGCAACAAGCCCACGTGTGATCTCTGGACTGTACGTATATCAATGTCTGATTATAAGAGCGTGTAGCCTATAATACTTCTAAAGGTTCTACGGTCATGCGGGTGATGGAGAACGAGAAACGTGATTCTGGTTTCCCACTCAAAACCACAGGGTCCAATTTCAGGAGGTCAAAATGTGAAAACGTCCGACTAATCCTAGCACCAAAGTCGTGCGTCCTCACATGTCTACCTGAAGAGGCGCTATATAAAATATTCTAAATAGATGATCCTAACACTGGTCCTTAATTGAGAATAGCTACAAACTCAAAATTCTATGCCGAGCCACCACCAAATGCATCTTAATCTTAGCATTTTTGATGCAGTTAATTGTAACCTATAAGCCTGCAGCGCTAATAATAATTATTGTCTGCTATTTGTTAGCCACGGTAAGTTTAAACTTTGCACCACAACCTAACACTAAACACAAATCCTCATTCATAGACCTAAATGCTTGACCCAATCCTTTCCCCTGCAATTTGCACTGTAATCCCAATCCCTAACCATATGAACTCCGATCCTATTCCATAGCCCAAGCCCTAGCACGCATCCTAGGCTCCTAGCCATGCACTTTGCACCACAACCCAATGCTGTCGGATGTAAATTACTCTAAACTTTCTTAAGCTGCGTGATGCGGCTGTGGACTGAAGTTGGAACTTGCTCCAATAATATTACGAAACTTAAACTATGACGCCAGAGAATGTACTGGCCACATACATGTAAATGTTTCAGTGACACATTTTCAGTTTATGTAGTTGTGCATGCGTATTTGTAAGCATGCTGTCATCTGTCATAGGCTCATAGCATACTTTTTAACGTACATGTATACGTAATCGCTTTATGCGGTGTAATGTAATGCATGTGCACTTTTCAGATGCAAATAAAGCCAGCTTACTTGCTTACCAACCTACTTACTTACCTATTACTTACTTACTTATCTATTTACTTACTTACTCACTTATTTATTTGTTTGCTTACTTAGTTAGGGTCAAAGGCATGATTCGTGCAGGCCTACATTGATTCACAGGGTCCAATAGAAGTACTGAATAGATTGACTGTGTCCACAACATTGTTAAATTGTCCATGATTGTTTCCATGATCGCTTTGGGAATCTGCATAAAAATTTCGAACATTAAGCGTATTGCCGCCGTGCAAGTCATTCCTTTCCCTGTCCCAGTGGGGCCATGTGGCAAATGGCACATTGAAGACAGATGGTCCCCTGTGCCCTGGCACTCGGACACAATGACCAGTGCACTGCGCATGCGTCTACGTGACGTCAGCTTCAGCTATTATTGCATGCAATCTGTCAGCGACAACGGACTACTCTCGGGATTCGAATTTTGAACTCAGTTTAATATCAGCTAAGAAAACAATACCGCCTTCTACTGTCAACCTGGTTGTGTTGATACGCGGCTGGTTGGGGGTTGGCCAAATGACCATATAACGCACGTCGGGAAGGGATGGGGGGATGGGTTGTCACAGGATTTATACGAAATTTTGGGTACTGGTGCATGTGCACCCTGGGGAAAGGGTCTCGGCCAAATCTACGTGGGGAAAATAAATTTCTAACTATTATGATGTCAACATTTGTCTATTTATAACGCAGTGTTATTCCATTATATTCGTCCGATGCCCCTCTGCCTACTGCCTGCGCAGGTAGGAGGGAGAGGGGCAGAAAAGACAAGTTTTATTATTTTATTATTAATTTTTATTCTCCTGTTAATGCTTCCGAAAGAGTAATATTTGTGTGAGCATGTTAGTGCATCGGTGTCCCAGAGCGAATACTTAAATGCGAGCGATGATGCCGTTGTTATTTTTCTCCCAGATATCTGACTTACACTGGTTTATCGCTAGAGGGAGAGAGTCACCACACACCATCAAAGTATGGAATCGTAATCGTAATCTCGAGACTTCTACAGCGCCCACAAAAGCGAAGTCGCAGGAACCAGCTTATTCACAGGCGCTTAATCAAAACAAAATCGATAGGCAGCGGGTCAAGTCCGGAGAGTCAGGCAGGCACCGGTTAAATGGGATCTGATAGACCATACAATCAGTTGTGGGTGGCGGTGGTGTAGCGGTTATGTCCGCTACAGCTTCGAATCCACCACAAGTCGCCGCGTATAGGGACCTTGGACAAGTCCTTCACTCGCAATTATTGCTCAGCGCTTCGCCGTGAAACTCCGATGCAGTGCCCGCGCTGTAGTCGGGAGTGTCTCTGAGTAGAGAGCTTGAAGGGTCGCTATAACAAGTGCACATACAGACAAACAATCATGTGGAATGAAGACACTGCAGAAACTAGTGCCACCTATGGAGTATCATGGTTTGCTTGTATGTGCACTTGTGCGCGATCAGTTATGCTATATTCCAAAGGTGGCACTAGTCTTTGCAATGTTTTCTTTCCACTGCGATATATATTTAGCCTGATATGCTTAGTGGTCATCAGGGGCGGATCCAGGGGGGCGATCCGGCCATGGCCCCCATTGAAAACTGCCATGGAACGTGGCCCCCCTCCCATTTGTTCTGAAATTAGCAATACGAATATGGGTGTAATGGATATTGCCCCCCTATTCGGAAAATTGTACGGGACGTGCCCCCCCCCATTCGGTTTTCACGTTTAGGACTAAAAAGTCATCAACTTTTTTGGGCGGATAAAAAGTACTTTTTCCTCAGCCAAAGACCGATGACTAAAAAAATTGTCATCAGCCATCAACTTTTTTGGCGGATGAACATTACTTTTTTCCTCAACGGCCGATCACTATTTTAAGAACTTTTAAAAAATTCTTTTTTCCCGTCCAAGATCTAAGATTTTGGCCCCCCCCCTTGAAACAGTTCTGGATCCGCCACTGGTGGTCATGAAATCTTCTGTCCGCAGTCTTCTAATCATCTAATGATCTTTGATAACAAGAAAACTTTCGTTTGCGACCACATCATTGTGGGGCGCGGTGGTCTAGTGGTGGCGTCGTTGCCTTGGAGCCGGAAGGTCCGAGGTTCGAATCCACCTCCCCGCGTAAGGACCTTGGGCAAGTCCTTCACTTACAATTGCTCAGCGCTTCGGCGTGAAACTCCGATGCAGTGTCCGCTCTGCATCGGGAGCGCCTCTGAGTAGAGAGAGCTTGAAGGGCCGCTATAACAAGTGCACATACACATACATACATCGTCCAGCTATATCGCATATGCTACATAATTATTTAATCACGTTCTGAACATTCCTATAGATTAATTGCGCCAATACACACAGCGCTAGATTACAAAAGCCGCGTGCATCTTAAAAGATTTCCAAATTCCACCACATAACATTATAGATAGGCTACTAACCTGTGTTCTCAAAATTAATCATCTCATTGAATAATAATCCCTCAGCTCATTGATTACAAAATGTATCTTTAGCCTACAACGCCTTCAAACCTCACAACCAGTGTAAGAATTGTGGAAAAATAACTGGGGGGAGGGGTTGACATTGTCCACTTAAAATCGGGGTGTGAAAAACATACTTAAACATGGGGCTCAAATAAAAACTGGGGGGTTGAAACCCCCAAACCTCCCGCAATTCTCACCCTGTTTTACCGATTAATTTAACCTCCACTCCACATCGACGCCCGTCGGCTAATAATCCTATTTCCTTGCACTTAGGCCTACATGTAAGTCAGAAACCGAACGTTTCAAACTGTCCACTTCCTATTCTACTTCTGCGTCACAACACTACCACAACCACCATCACCACCATCACCACCACCACCACCATTACCACACTACCATCATCCCTATTACAACCATCACCACTACCCACTACCATCATTTCCATTACCACAATCACCACTACCCACTACCATCACCACCCCCACCTCCATCACCCCACCACCCCCACCCCCACCACCACCACCACCACCACCACCACCACCACCACCACCACCACCAGTATCATCACCGAAAATCTCCGCGGCCTGACCCCTCTTCTCATATTCTGACCTTGCGACTATGCGGAATTGAATTGCTATGCCGTAGCGCTAGCGTTTTGCCTACGCGATTTTTGTGTAAGCTGAAAATTTTCAAAAATTTGCATTGCAGTAGCGATTTTGTTTATAGGCACCTGCTGACAATAATTAATTAACTGGCACGCGCTACTTCGCTTTTTGGGTGCGCTGTAGAAATCTCGATTTATCGGTTAGGGTCTTTTGTTTGTGAACTGTGCAGTAAAAATTTATCTAGCAAAACAAGCAGCCATAAAGTTTAGAAAAAGAGAGAGAGAGACAGACAGACAGACAGACAGACATGCACACAGACAGAGAGAGAGAGAGAGACAGAGGCAGATAGACAGACGGAAACAGAGGTACAACGAGACGGACATAGCAAGGGAGAAGAAAGAGAGACTGTGAGAAGTCAAGCAGACATAACTACAGGGTGGGCCAATAGGAATGCAACAACTTTGACGCCTTATAACTTAAACAAATTTTATCTGAGCGTCTTGTCCTATATATCAGATTGAACATAATTAACCATTTTATCATTCTGCAAAATATCTAAGAGATACTATTACGAATTGTTGAGATAATGCTATTAATGTCCGATGTCCCGTTTTTGCAATGAAACTGCAAGGAAAAAAACAAAATCTTAAACTGAATATGTCAATGACTCAATTCTAAAAAATCACTAGTTCTAACAATAATTATTATTAACAATTCATATCTTGAGTGAATTTATCATCAGTCAAACAAATACTCAATATGTCCACCACGTGCTTTAATGACAGCATGGACACGAGACGACCACTGATCGATGGCTGAGTCCACCAGTGCTTGGGTTATTTCTGCCCAGCAGCAAAGAATCACGTCTTTCAAATGTTCAACATCACGTATCGGTTTACGATAGACCAATTGCTGAAGACAACCCCAGATCGAATAGTCAACCGGGTTTAAATCCGGACTGTTCGGTGGCCAGTTCTCCGGTTCAATAAACTCTGGCACGTTAGCGTTCAGATAGGCAACCGTATGATGTGAACGATGCGCCGGCGCTCCATCTTGCTGAAAGATGTAACCATCACCTCCAGACAGTTGGCGTATATCACGAAGCAGTCCTTTTGCGAGTACTTCATCGCAATAATAAACGCTGTTCACCTTAGCCTTTGGAGCAACAAAGAATGGCGCCGTCTTTCCAAGCTTTAAAACAGCCAACGACACCATCACACTTTGCGAGAAGTGCTTCCTCCCCTTCAGAAGCCGAGCAGGCGCAACCTCACGCTTAAAGCTAACGTTTGCATACACACGGTCGTTCTGGGTGTTTGTGGGCGTCTGAACCGTGAAGATTTTTTCGTCTGTGAACCATGTTCGGCCGATCTTTTCATCTGTCATTCGCTTCTTGAGTCGCTTGCAGGCGGCCAGACGTTTTATCGAATCGGCATCAGACAATTTCTGAACTTCACGTCCACGATAGACTTTGAGGTTGAGGTCATGTTTAGCAATGCGCCTAACAGTACTGCGTGAAATTCCGGTCGCACGCTCAATTTCTCTCGGACTCTTACTCGTCCCTGGATTGCTGTCTTGACTGCAAATTAACTCCTGGACTTGTGCAATGTTCGCTGCCGTGCGGGCAGAACGTTTGCGACCACAGTTGCGGCTGTTAGACGTTCCCGTGGCATCAATTTGTTTAATCAGTCGATGTAGAGCATATTTATTCCATTTTCTAGAAGCGAATTCTATCAACATCTGATGTGCATTGTATTCTTTTTCTACTCTTAAAATTCTGATTAAAATTCTATCCTCTTCCGTGAGCGGCGCCATGATGTTCATTATTTACATTCAAAATTGAGAGGTGTGCGCCGCACCACAATTTTTATTTAAAAGGTGCCGTATATCAGCGCAAGATTTGACACAGTAGTAGACTGGATAATTACCTTCAATTTAGTATATTGATCACGATGTTCAGATAAAAATTGTTAAAGTTATAGGGTGTCAAAGTTGTTGCATTCCTATTGGCCCACCCTGTATAATTATAGGAAGTAAAAAATAACTAAGGCAGAGAGAGAGAGAGAGAGACAGACAGACAGACAGACAGACAGACAGACAGAACTGCGATAGTAACACATACAGAGACATGGTCACAGATACGCAGTGACACCCACCCACCCACCCACACCCACCCACACACACACACACTGTCACACACCCACACACACACACACACACACACACACACACACACACACCCACACCCACACACACACCCACACACACACACACACAAACACACCCACACACACACACACACACACCCACACATACACACACGCACATACACACACACCCACACACACACACACACACTGAAAGAGTGACAGGAATAAGAGTGGGGGGCTAATGTGTCTCGATAAACACATTAGCGCCCTCCATGATTCGCCCAGATGTTCTCGACGCATGCGCAGTGAAGTTCCCCGTATCTTCCCTCGGGCAGAACGACTCCATCTAGCGAATGACCAATGAACGAGGCTCGAACATCACGCAACAAACGGCGTCACTATGGCAACAAACGGCGTCACCATGGCAACCATGCATACCCTGCAGCGTCACATCAGGCTGTTCGATTGGCCTCCTGCTGTTGGCACTCCAGAGGCCGTTGTAAATATACTCCCTCCGACTCCACAGTTCCGGGAAAACATTGACGTTACATCAACAGGCCTACATTTCAAGATAGTAGGCCTAACTATCTTGGAAAAATTGCTGTTTGTGTGTGCACTTGTTATAGCGCCCCTTCAAGCTCTCTCCCTACTCTGAGGCGCTCCCGAATGCAGAGCGGACACTGCGTCGGAGTTTCACGCCGAAGCGCTGAGCAATTGTGAGTGAAGGACTTGCCCAAGGCCCTTGCGCGGCGAGGTGGATTCGAACCTCGAACCTTCCGGCTTCAAGGCAACGACGCCACCACTACACTAACGCGCCTCACTGTGTGTGGCTTAGAAGATAGGCCGTGATAGGCCGATTAAGGAGCCTATACGTACAGGAGACAATTATAGCGGACGCGTGAGCCTTCTCAAGTTCTCAAAACAGAGCCGTAATATTTACATGTATATCAGCCATCTGAATTTCGAACATTTTCAGTTAATCCATCATCATTTCTAATCACACATCATCACCATCACCTTCCTCAGGCTCCTCTGTCCATCACACCTCGGGCATTTAAAATTGAAGTCGCAGCTTTTCAGCAACTCTTACCCTGTCTCATCTGATCCTCCACCTTACAATAATTTCCGACCCAGACGACACCCGCATTGTGAGCTGCGAAAAGCCACTCTTCAAGAGGCTCCTTGATACTCTGGCAATCGAACTCGGACCTACTTTGGACTACTCTTACGGACAAATAACGCTCGTGAATAAGCTGGTGGCTCGCGCTTGGCTTTCGAGTGGCGCTCTAGGAGTCTGGAGAGATTACGATAACGAGGTTGTTTTGCAAGTTGTTTTCAGGCCCTCTAGTATTATAGATCCCCTCATTAGTCGACCGAACACAGCCCTAAATTGGCGCAATTGGGATTCACTCACAATGAGAGTCGCTGCGTGTAGTAAATCTATCTGGGCCGAAGGTTTCCGTAATGTTCGTGACATTCGCAAGAGGGCGAACGTACGACAAGCCACTCCACTCGGTAGATGTCGCTGTGAATACGTTTTTGGCAGCAACGTGGACTTATTAAGATAATTGCACATGAACGGGAATCTCTTCTTCAGCGTATACATCGCCGACCTGCGGTTATCTAGGCCGTTGACCGGATATGAGGCATGCGCATGCGCATGAAAAACACATAAAACTGCACACGCGCACGCATACGTGCACACATACGCACGCGCACACGCACGCACTCGCACACATCCAAACTCTTCCCAAATACAAAGGCATGCACATAGATGTGCGTATCCGTATATGTAGGCCTATGTATATAATATTATGTATAGCTATTATGCTGTGTATATACTCGCATGCACACACATGCAAATAATTATAGTACCGTATACAGTATACATACATGTACATGCATGCATATAGACTACATGCTGCAACATTTAGCAGGAGGAGGAAGAGGATCCAGATTTGACGAGAGTTTATGACAACAGAGGTCGTTGCCCTCGAAAAAATTTGTTCGGCATATTACAGCACTAGCGGGGAGATGCGAGCAGAGCTATAATATAAACTACTTGTTGAACCATAGAGCAATTTTACGGGATTTTCGTGCATAATTATTCGAAATAATGAACAAATCATGAAGGAGCAGAGATCAACAAAAAAGAAAACGAAGACAAAAAGTATTCTAAACGATGACGAAACTTATTAGTTATAACCTGTCCAGATTGACATGGGCGGAGTTTACCAGGGGCTAGGGGGAGCTAAGCCCCCCCCCCCAAGAAGCCCAGATTCAGCTTTTTGACCATGAAATGATATCTTTTTCCGGACTTAGCCCCCCTAAAAAGGCATTAGCCCCTCCAAGAACGGAAACCAAACTCCGCCCATGCCTGAGATTGAATTGGTGAACAATTCGAAAGGCAGATGAAAAGTAAAAAAGATCTTGAGACGGCAGAAAAATAAGAAACGATGACATAAGGCATGCGTTCGGTATCAAAACAGATCCGGCCTGCCGAGAGACAGATAAAACGACAAAGACAAGGACAAGACAGAGACATAGACAAACAAACAGAGAACACGAAGCGGCGAATGCAGATACAAATAGATTGAGGAACAGAGTGAAACACACGAGCCAACATAGAAACAGAAGGACACAATAGTAGTAGCAGCACAGTAGGCATGTCTAGATACGCACACACACACACACACACACACACACGCGCGCGCACACGCACACACACACACACAAATTTCGTGTCCAGTATTTAGGTGGATGACAGGTTTGGCTGGTGCATATAACATACGCGTCCTACGTGCGTGCGTGGGACACGTTATGCGACCGACCCCATGAGAACCGAATGACTGAGACAGCAGAGACGACCTTTGGCATGAAAAGAGGAGGAACGGCTTCCAATCGATTGTTCGTGTTCTTTGTTTTCCTTCAGGTTATTACCATCGTCAGGTGGCGCACAGGTCGTTCCGCGGCGCATGCGCGTCATCATCGTATATAATACACCCGGAATGACGTAAAAATGCCAGAAATATGGTCAATGGGGGAGATAAACTTAAGGAGATTTATACGAACTGAAGTGGGCATAGGCTATATAATTTATATGTATTATACACGCCCTGAAGAGGGTATGTATATATTTGTGTGTTTGTTTGTATGTGCACTTGTAATAGCGCCACTTCAAGCTCTCACTACTCAGAGGCGCTCATAAAACATGTATTTATTATATAGGCCTATATACTTTGCAAGATTAAAATAGTGTGTATATATAGGTCTATTATATTTTATCTAGGCCTACGTTACGAGATCAAAAAGAGTGCGTAGCCTATATATTATACTCTCTCCATATATTATATATAAAATATGTATATATATATATATATAATTATATAAATTTTATATTATGTGTGCTCTACAGATGTTTGTAGCTTCGAAAGAACTATTTCTCGGAAGTGATATGGAAATAAACAACATTATCTTTCGGTGTAGTAAGTAATGAACGGTCGTCATAAATAGATCCACTCCAAACACACTCCGCGTATTATTATACTACATGGTCGGTTTCATTACATTGCGGAGGCTGAAATTGCACGGCGTATATGAATCAATCTCATGATGATTGTAATGCAGTGCTGTTGTCCAACCTTTTTGGCACCATGCATGCGCCGCCAAAGCAATAATTCTTGAAGTCGAGGGTCGCAGCGGTAAATTTAGAAACAGCGGCTAAAGTTTATTGTTTAATTAATTATTAGGAGTAACTTTTGTATTGACATTTTTATGCAATGATCGTGATTCATTCAGAATAATAATAATAATAATAATAATAATAACCATTCAGCGTTTTAATGCTGTTGCCTTCCACAGCACTTTTGTTCTTCCTGATCTTGACATGGATGGCCACTCCAGAGTTAAAATTGCTTATTAATATCTGACACCTGAGGGATTATAGGTACCTCGGGTAACAAAAAAAAAAAAAAAAAAAAAAAAAATAATAATAATAATAATAATAATAATAACAACAACAACAACAATAATAATAATAATAATAATAATAATAATAATAATAATAATAATAATAATAATAATAATAATAATAATAATAATAATAACAACAACAACAATAATAATAATAATAATAATAATAATAATAATAATAATAATAATAATAATAATAATAATATTAAATGTAATAATTATCAGAGATTACATCGCACGCTCGTGACTCGTATGATCAGGCAAGACTCAATGCGATTCAAGCTCCACATGCTTCGGACTGGCTCTTCGCCCTTCCGCTGGCTGCCCAAGGCTTAAGACTTAGCGACGAGGAGATGAGGGTGGCAGTAGGCCTGAGACTTGGAGCGGTCATCTGCGCCCCACACGCTTGCACATGTGGTACAATGGTTTCGGCCAGAGGTTCGCATGGTTTGTCTTGCTCACTTGGCTTCGGCAGGCAAGCTAGACATTCCTCAGTGAACGAAATTGTGCTTCGCAATCTCATCAGAGCAGGTATTCCCTCGATCAGAGAGCCAGCTGGTCTCACCCGTATGGATGGGAAAAGACCAGATGGTCAAACCCTCATTCCGTGGAAAAGTGGGCGTTCTCTAATTTGGGATGTGACCATAGTCGATACCTTAGCACCATCCTACCTGGCTGAGACTTCTACAATGGCGGGCGGAGCTGCTGAAATAGCCGCTGCAAGGAAGAAGCTTAAATACTCGGAACTGCAGACGAGATACATTTTCACTCCGATTGCGATAGAAACGCTGGGGCCTATGGACGAGGAAGGCCTGGCCTTCATCACAGAACTCGGCCGACGATTGTCCCGCATTACTGAAGAACCTCAGGAAACCTTCTTCCTGTTCCATAAAATATTTGTAACAGTACAGCGATTCAACGCCATCGCATGCCTGGGCTCGACGAGGCCGTAGTACTCTGTTTGAGGGACGAGAAAGCATGATGCACTGTAATAATAATACAACTGCGAAAAATAATAATATTATTAATAATAATAATAATAATAATAATAATAATAATAATAATAATAATAATAATAATAATAATAATAATAGAATGCAGTTGCATTCAGAGGCACGTTCGCACAACGCACCGAGGACGAGGACCACTAACCACATAGAATAGATTCATAAATCCGGAGGGATCGTAAATACCTCGGGTAAAAAATTTAAATAAAATAATAATAATAATAATAATAATAATAATAATAATAATAATACACCTAAGCGCACGAGCAATAATATTGCAAGTGATGGACTTGCTCAAGGTCCCTATACGCGGTGGCTTGAGGTGGATTCGAACCTGTAATCTTCCGGCTACAAGACACTGAACATAGGCCTACCCTACACCACCGCGCCCATGAATATATGTAATGTATCATACATATTTATGAATATATAAGTATATAATATATATATATATCCACAATCATTCTAGGGTGTCAATCACACTAGTTAATTATTCTTTTGCAAACACATCATCTTCACGTCGTATACTTCATGCGCTATATAAGTTTGCTTAGTGGAAATCTGATCGTGACGGAATACCTGTTTTCACGATAGAGTATTTGCAAACATTTATATAGCGCCTCCTCCGTGAAGTGCTTTTTTAATCGATAAAAAGTAATTAGCCGTGTCTGGGTCTAGTGGTCTGGTTTCATAATGAAAGAAAAAATTTCCGTTACGTTTTTCCGAAAATTCTGACGACCTTTTTTTTAGTCGTCCGGCCGAAATCTTCTGAAATTTCACGTAACTTTTTGACCGAAAATTCTGACGACCCTTTTTTTGTCATCCAGTGCCTTTGCCCGAAATTTGTTTACTTTTTTTCTATTTTTCCGGGTCTGCTTGCCCGAAAAATCAGACTTACCCGAATTTGTGTGTGTGTGTGGCATTTGCCCTCTGGACCCCCGTCTCCTACGCCTATGCAAAAGGGTCAAAGGATTCAAAGGGTTCAATGGGTTCAAAGGGTTCAAATGGTTCGAAGGGTTTGAGGTTTCAATAGGTTCAAAGAGTTCTCTCCATCGTACAAACAGGTACAGTGTTCACGTCGTTTTCTTCACTTCTACTTCAGGTTTCTGTCTCGGATTGAACAAGCGAGTCAACTATAAGGGTTCGAAGGGTTCAATGGGTTCAAAGGCTTCAAATGGTTCAAAGGGTTCGAGGTTTCAATAGGTTCAAAGAGTTCTCTCCATCGTACAAACAGGTACAGTGTTCACGTCGTTTTCTTCTCTTCTACTTCGGGTTTCTGTCTCGGATTGAACAAGCGAGTCAACTATAAGGGTTCGAAGGGTTCAATGGGTTCAAAGGCTTCAAATGGTTCAAAGGGTTCGAGGTTTCAATAGGTTCAAAGAGTTCTCTCCATCGTACAAACAGGTACAGTGTTCACGTCGTTTTCTTCTCTTCTACTTCGGGTTTCTGTCTCGGATTGAACAAGCGAGTCAACTATAAGGGTTCGAAGAGTTCAATAGGTTCAAAGAGTTCTGTCCATCGTATCTGTTTGTTCATCTCCTTCAGGTTTCCGTCTCGGATAGAACAAGCTAGTCAACTATACAAGTAGGACATTGTAGGTGCATGTTATGATATCTTGTATGCATATAATTTATTTATAGACTTCCTCAATTATTGTTATTATCATCCTTTGAAAGCTGCTCTGCATCTCTGCATGCACTGCCGTTTCTTCCGGTTTTCCATGTCTTCGTAGTCGTCTCCTTCTGAGATTAATCCAGCGCGTCCGTCAAATTATTTCCGTTTCGCATTTTTGTTTTTAGCTCGATATGCTTGCTTTAATTGTTTTCCATTTTTACACAAGTGCAGACAGTTCTTGTCTGAATAACTTATGTCCAGCAGTCTTAACTTGACTCTTAAGACAGGGCTTTTCTAACGTGCAGTTGTACACAAAATGTGCAATTCTAAATGTATTTGTGCAATTGTAGAAGCACTTCTGTGCAGTTAAAACTAGTTGAAAAAGGCCATTTTCCTCCGATTGGAAGCTATTTACCATGGACGATGGGAAAGGAAAGAAGACGTTGTGCGGTTCTGAAAATTCCTTAAAAACAACCCTGCTTTAAGATTCGTCTGTGTTCGACTGATTATGTTATTGGCTGTACAGTTGTCTGCGTTCAACGTGTATGTTGGACAACGATAGTTTGTCTACATGACTGACATTTACAGGGGCGCGGTGGAGTAGGGGTATGTTCGTTGCCTTGCAGCCGGATGGTTGCAGGTTCGAATCCACCTCAAGCCGCCTAGCAGGGTCTTTGAACAATGAGCAAGACCTTTGCTTGCAGTTGCTCATGCGCTTCGGCGTGAAACCGATTCAGTGTCCGCGCTGTAGTCAGTAGCGACTCTGAGTAGCAATCTTGAAGAGGCGCTATAACAAATTATGCTCATACGTACGTACGTACATACGTACACACGTACACGCGTACACGCGTAGGCCTACACGCGTGCATACGTACATGCATACATACATAGCCTACATACATACATTCTGTCTTGATCGTTGATCTTTGTAAATTTTCTCTTCTTTTTGTCGTATTTAGGCCTATGTCTTATTTCTTCATCTTTCATATAGGCATACATGTATAATTGCATATCTGTCATATTTGATGACAGCCATTAATTTAGTTGGAGTCATCTTGTTAGCGATCGCCAGATTTTGACATGAACCAATTTGCAACTGGATTTATAATCAGCTGATGGTCATTTAGTTGAAAGCTGTCTTTCCATCAAGCGATGTGTATGTTCGCCTCCCATAGGGTATCATTGTTTCAACAATGGTTTGCTAGTTTTAGATTGTTCGTTGCATAATAGAACCGAAAGGCTTCTCTCCGCTGTCCAAATCTGTTTTTAAGGAATTTTTAGAACTGCACAACCCCTTCTTTCCTTTACCATCCTCCATGGTAAATTACCTCTATTTGGAGATCAATGACCTTTGTTATACTAATTTTAACTGCATTGAAGTGCTTCCACAACTGCACAAATCCACTTAGAACTGCACATTTTGTGTACAACTGCACGTTAAAAAGCCCTGCCGCTGTCCTTCATGCCTCCCATACGAATTTGTCAGTGCCGCCTTGCTGTCTTTATTTCTCTGTCTTGGTTGTCTGTCTTTTTCACCTATCTCTGTCTCTGTCTGTGTGTGTCTTTGACTAGGAGGGTGCGAGAGCAATGACCGTTTTGCAACCGCTAAGAGCCTTAGATCATTGTTTCTGATGGCCTTTTTATGTTTTACGCTATAATTTAAGATAAACATACAGATCCCGGTAGTGAATTATGTCCTTTGATATCTGATGACCCTTATTTTAGTGTTTTGTTTATATTTACTTCTATCAGTGTACGGCACTTGCAACGTGGAACAGTAAAACAGTTCCTGTAATGCATTATAGATATAAAAAAGCTCTCAAGTTTTTATGGGGAAATGTCATTCCTCATGGGTAACTTTTTCCCCCGGAGATGCCTACTTTTCCTAGTTAAATACTGGTTTCTCTGTCTGTCTGTCTATCCGTCTGTCTCTATATATATCTCTCTACCTCTCTGTCTCTCTCTCTGCCTCTCTACCTCTCTGTCTCTCTCTCTGCCTCTCTACCTCTCTACCTCTCTGTCTCTCTCTCTGCCGCTCTGTCTGTCTGACTATATCTCTCTCTATATTTATCTCTCTCTATCTCTTTCTGCCTTTCTCTGCCACTCCTGTTTCTGTCTGGCTTTCTCAGTCACTCTGCCTGTCTCTCTGTCTCTCTCTGTCTCTCAATCTCTCTCTCTCTCTCTCAGTCTCTCTTTCAGTCTCTCTCTCTCTCTCTCTCTCTCTGTCGGTCTTCTGTCTGTCTCTCTCTCTCCCCGGTACTGCTGTCCCGGTATTAGGATCTCCCTCAATGAAGAATTTGAAGATCATGTCGTGTCTGGGAATCAGGTCTACTATCGGTCGGTGCAATTCACAATAAATACTGGTGACATCAAACATCCTAGTTGTTGTTGACACCGCAAGGGGGATTACACCGAGGTTACAACCGTGTTTTTGTGTCTGTATGATGCATCCGCGATCGTGCCACTCTTTTCGATGACCATCTGGTCTTCATCGGGTACTTGGCCAATTCCCTTTAATACTAAAGAGGATGGACATTGGACAAATCATCATTGTTGATTCTGTGGTCGTTATTTGAGGCGATCCCTAATTCCCAGCCATATACAACAAAGGAAAGAAAAGCGCGATCCGTCCGTTAAATGAGTACACACGCGCTCCCCTTCCACACACACACACACACACACACACACACACACACACACACACACACACACACACACACACACACACACACACACACACACACACACACACACAGGCACACGCACACGCACACGCACACGCACACACACGCACACACACAGGCACACACAGGCACACACACAGGCACACACACAAATTTGTCTGGAAAATGGCGACGGATATTATTAGCGGTGCGGAGGCTGTTGGACAAATAAGTGGAGACGGTATTTGACGATGAAGTATCGAAAATCCCTAACCCGCCGGCCTACCTTGCCTCCACCTCTCTGGGGTACTCTGAATTGGCCTATAAAAATTCACTTTTGGACCACCCGAACCCACCCCAACCGCCCGCTACCCATCCCACCACACCCAACCCACCACACCCCGAATTCCACCTCTTCTGGGATCTACAATTTAATTTAATTTATACATTCATTCGATTCTAAAGTTATATTGCGCTTCCTCAAGGAGCTACTCTAAAAGCGCTCTCGGCTTTAACACGGCAATAAATAACTGTTTTGAGGTTTTTTTGTGCTTGAATAAGAACCCAAAGAATCAAACGATTAGCTCTTGTGTCAGCCTATTCCAGGCACCTGAGCCCACCTTGGAAAAGGTTCTACATATGTATGATGCATAGCTGCAGTTCGTGCGAATGGCACCATGAGCGTTCCCTTATGTGCAGAACGGAGTGGGCGGTGACCTTATACTTGTGGCATATATTATATATACTATATAGGCTATATATATTATATGTATATTATATTGTATACATCATGTTTCTAAGTCAAAAACAAACAGCAGAAAGGTGTGAAAGTCGGGACCTCTTTGAAAAGGAAGAAGACATATGGAGCAAGTAATTGTGTTTACGAAGTGCAAGCCGACAAACTACGCAGTAAATCCTTCTGCACATTGTTTATGTTGAAAAATCAGAATCACTCAAACAATTTTTGGAAAATGGTGTTAAGGTATTAGCGCCGATGTGTACAAGGTTGGCGGCACAACAGTAACACTGATAAGTTTAAAAACTGTCAAGAGTCCCGCGGAACAGCTGATTGTTTTGTCTGTGAAATTCTAGCATGATGTGAGGGGGAAACATGGGGGATAGACATTAGCACATGTCTTCAATGGATCAGTGCCACCTGGAGTTGTACCACGCACGGGATGGAGATATACATGTAATCTACTCATTGCACCATGGTTTAAAAATGGAAACAGAATTGAACAATAAATCACAACAAACTTTCTATGATCTGTGTTGCGTGCAAGAGCATTGAGATAATTATCCTTAAGGATAATTAAATTTATTTATTTATTTATTTATTTACTTCTAACATTTGCTTTAGCGCAACTTCAAGGTCTCTACTCAGAGTCGCTCCTGACTACAGCGCGGACACTGGACAACAGTTTCACGACAAAACGCATGAGTAGGCCTAATTGCGACCGAAAGCTTTGCTCAAGATCTCTACGCGGCAGCCTCAGATGGATTCAAACCTGGAACTCAACGGTTCCAAGGCACAAAACACACCACTACACCCCGCGCCCGCAATGCTGTGGAACACTTTAATAAGCATAAAAATAATTATTTTGTAAGGACAGTAAACTGCAATTTACACGAGATTGCTCGTGTTGGACAGATCTTTCAGAGGAAAGTTGAAGGAAAATGTTGGTGCAGTTTACATGAATTTTACCAAGGTATTTGACGGAGCACCTGATGTTATGACGGAGAAGAAGTTGCAAGCATTCAAAATGAGATGGGCAGGTATTGCGGGGCGTGGTGGTGTGTAGTGGTGACGGCGTTGCCTTGGGGCCGGAAGGTTTGAGGTTCGAATCCACCTTGCCGCGTAAGGACCTTGCTTGAGCAAGTCCTTCACTCACAATTGCTCAGCGCTTCGGCCTGAAACTCCAATGCAGTGTCCGCTCTGCATTCAAGAGCGCCTCTGAGTAGAGAGAGCTTGAAGGGCCGCTATAACAAGTGCACATACAAACAATATTGGCATGGTTTAAAGCCAGATTAACAGGCAGAAGACAATAAATGGGAATTGGCAACAAATATTCTGCCTGCCCGACGGTACCGGTACTAAGTGAATTGCCTTCCATCATCAAAAATGCCATGAATAAAAATCATGAACAGCTGCTCATAATTTTTATTGATAGCATTGATGACTGCATTTTTATCGCACATTCTTAAGAGTTTTCATACTATACAAAGCAACACGTGCAGCTTATAACCAAGAAAAAGCGAAGATACCGCGGCTTGAGGTGGATTCGGACCCGCAACCTTCCGGCTCTAGTATAACACACCGAGCATACCCACAACCCCACAATGGCTCTGTATCTTGCAGCGATCATGTGGGGCGCGGTAATGTAGTGGGCAATGGCGTTGTTGCCTTGGAGCCGGAAGGTTCGAGGTTTGAATCCACCTCACCGCTTATGGACCTTAGCAAGTCATTCACTTACAATTGCTCAGCGCTTCGGCATGAAACTTCGATGCAGTGTCTGCTATGCATTCGGGAGCGCCACTGAGTAGAGAGAGCTTGAAGGGGCGCTATAACAAGTGCACATAGAAACATGCAAACAAACAAACAAAAGTACTATAATTAAAGGCGTTAATTTTAATGAAATGCGCTAAAGCATCAAAGAAAGCTAACCCAATCTTCGGAAAAGAATAACAATAGTCACCAGAAATTAGGATGCAATTTATTATAGCTGAGGTTGTAACAAAATAGTTGATTAGGTCGCAGTTAGTAGCTGCATCACATTGAACGACCAGCGAAAGTGCAAAGAAGAGCAACAGAATTGAATTCAGGCTATATACGGAGATCACATCCGTAGGTTGAAACGATGTGGACTAACAACATTGGAAAGAAGGAGGAGGAGGTTGTACCATTGTACATGTTGAAGAGACTGAAGTGAAGCCAACGAGATTATCACAACAAAGGAGGCAGGCGTCTGTCTGTATGTCTGTCTGTCAGTCTGTATTTCTGTCTGACTGTCTGTCTGTCCGTCTGTCTGTCTGTCTTTCTGTCTGTCTGTCTGTCTGTCTGTCTGTATTTCTGTGTTTCTGTCTGTCTGTCTGTCTATCTGTCAGTATTTCTGTCTGTCTGTCAGTCTGTCCGTCTGTCTGCCTGTCTGTCTTTCTGTCCGTCCGTCTGTCTGTCTGTCTTTCTGTCTGTATGTCTGTATTTCTGTGTTTCTGTCTGTCTGTCTGTCTGTCTGTCTGTCTGGAGTGGTTCTTTGATTTAGCACTAGACAGGACAACTAGAGACATAGGTCTAAAGCGTTTATATGTAGACGAGAAGAGAAGGAAGACAGCCGCCTTAAAAGAATCATGAAGGCGGATGTCTATGGACGACGCAGTCGGGGACGAAAAAAGAAGAGATGGGAGGATGCGATACGGGAGGACATGAAACAGCTCAAACTGAAAAATGAAGACACCAAAGACAGAGGAAAGTGGAAGAGGAGGATCACAGTGGCTGACCCCTCCGTAGAGAGGGATTAATTCAAGCCTGAAGGAAAAGAAGAAGAAGAAGTTGATATGTACATGTACAGTACGCAGAGCATGCTGTTAATGATGCACCAAACTATCTATGTTTTAATGCGCGCATGATGTAGATACATACAGAGATAGAGACAAAGATAGACGTAGGCTACATGTAATGGCAGTAACAGAAGCAAGGAAAGACACAGTCGTATAATTATAGAGAATAATTTAAAATTCCATCTGCCATTGTTACCCCATTTTGTCTATCTGTTTGTCTGCGTGTCTGTATGTTTGTCTGTCTGTGTGTCTGTGCGCCTGTATGCTTGTCTGTGTGCCTGTGTCCGTCTGTCTCTGTATGTGTCTGTCTGTCTGTCTGTCTCTGTGTGTGTGTGTGTGTAAGTGTGTGTGTGTGTGTGTGTGTGTGTGTGTCTGAGTGTGTGTCTGTTATTTTCGTCGGCCTTTCTTTCAACCCACAGGCCGCTTATCTTGAGCAATGAAGAAACGGACATAAGTGACTAGTCGTGATGTTTTAGTATCAGACATCTGTGCGTTATTGAGTGATGGGTATTTCTCGTTTGATCGGAAGTATTGGAATGGAAGCAAGAAAATGGTCTTCAACACTGCAATTATAAGAAAACGAAATTCAGGATGTTTTGTTGCTGTTTAACGACACTGCCATATCAACGATGATTAGTGTCGCCCTCCTCCTTTACCCAGGCTTGGGACTGGCACTGACAGAGTGCAACCAGTTGCAGAATGTTGTTTTGAGACCAGCATACTTGTATGACCTGCATCACGTGACGTGAGCTTAGCCAATCAGCACCGTGATACGTTTTATGATGTTTATTTTCAAACGGCATGAACATTGGCCGATAGTGAAGTGAAGAAGAGTGGGGTGGATACTGAATAGTCGAGTGTTTATTATGTGGAATTGGAAGGGTATACACGATTTCTTATGTCGTTGAATTGGTTGTTTGGTGGTTTCTGGGTTATGGGGCGACAAATCTATTTGTTTTGGCTCCCATGCGGGGTGAATTTAAGATCGATTTCGAGTTGTTTTTTGAGATGTACATGTAGGCCTATAAAACGTTATACTGTAGGCCTACATGGATGGATGGATGGATGGGTGAATGGATGGATGGATGGATGGACTAATGGATGGACGGATGGATAGATGGACGGATGAGTGGATGGATGGATGGAAGGATGGGTGGATGGATGGATTGATGGAAGGATGGATGGATGGATGGATGGATGGATGGATGATGGGCGGATTGAAGAACGGTAGAGAGGTGATGTGTAGAGGGAATGCAGAATTGATTGATGTTTCTATGCAAAGATATACGATGTAGAAACTCCTACACGTGACATCAACATATATTAATTTTAGAGACCACCCGCAAATTGTTTTGCATATACATACAAACAGACATATAATTATTATGTATAGGCCTACAGGGATAGACTACACGCACGTGCGCATAATATGCATTATTGTGTAACAGTCGATACATGATTGTATTTGCAAGTGTACCGACATGAATGTATGAATGGATGAATTGACGGGAATATGGATGAATGGACGGATGGATAGATGGACGGACGGACGGACGGATGAATGGATGGATGGATTGATGAATGAAGGAATAGATGGATGGGTGGATTGATGGATGGATGGATGAATGGATGAATGCATGGATGGATGATTGGATGAATGCATGAATGTACGAAGAGATGATTGAATGAATGAATGTATGAATGGATGAATGAATGGATGAATGTATGAATGGATTGATGAATGGATGAATGAATGGATGGATGAATGGATGGATGAATGAACGGATGGATGAATGGATGGATGAATGGATGGGTGATGGTTGGACGGATGAATGGATGAATGGACGGATGGATTGATGAATGGATGGACGGATGAATGGATGGATGGATTGATGATTGGATGAATGGATGAATGCATGGATGGATGATTGGATGAATGCATGAATGGATGAATGCATGGATAAATGTATGGATGGATGGGAAGGTCACGAAAGCACTGATGGATGGAGGCAGTTTGAGATGGAAAGGTTAAGACGGACACAGAGACAGAGAGATACAGACAGACAGACAGACAGATAGACAGATAGACAGAGACAGAGAGCGACAGAGAGGCAGAGGGTAGTAGAAGCAGGGAAGCTGCGAGGCATCATCGTGGAATTGCCACAAACTGGGCGGAATAGGAGGAAAGATGGGAGACAAATTATCGGTGGAGAGTTGAATCGGAAGAAGTGATCCTGTCATCTGGAAAGAATGGATGGGTGGCGGGAGGAAAAGGGGAAGGAGAAGAGATGGAGCAAAGGTCGGGAGAGGGGAAGAGACTGCAGGCAATGATGAGCACTGAGCAGCGGACGGCAATAATATCGAAAGCTGACGATCAAAGCTGATGAGGCAGAAGCAGCTGGAGCAGCAGCTGCTGCTGGACCTGCGAAGATGATTAGAGTCTGAGAGTTTCAGGGAGAGGTGGAATCGAAGATGGATGGGAAGAGCAAGGACGTATCCAGATTTATTTTATTTCGGGGGTGTTTGCTCGACCGTGAGCAAGCCCAAAGGCAACTGAGTCAACTGACTAATAGTGACTATGAGGGTTTTGGCGAAGTGCTGTAAGCTCTGATAGCGGTTCTGGACGGCCAATACATTACGCACTGTTACTGTAGTTCTTACTTCGTGTGTTAGCAAAATCCATTATTTCCTTTTTACATTAATTATACATAAATTTTGTATCATTTCGGGGATGTTCAAACACCAAAAACACCCCCCCCCCCAGCTGCGGCTTTGTGAAGAGATCAGATTGCATTGCTAATTCTGATTTATTTGCGCGGTGGTTGATTGAGTAGCCAGAACAAAATTTCCGGGTGGTGACTGCATTGGGATTAGTTTCAATAGAGTTGGCCGCAAAATGCACTGAAACACACAAAATCACTCTGAAGTTTCGGAACTCATGCATTTGAGGGAGTTAACCCGGAAACCCTCAAAATGTGTCAATGTTCTGTTCTGTTCTCAGCCATCCTCGATCCGAGGGTCGGCCGCATCATGTACAATGTTCCTCCAACGCTTCCTGTCCTCCGTCAATCTTATCATTTCTCCCAATGTCAATCCAGTCCACTCCTTGATGTTGCCCAGCCAGTTTGTTCTTGGTCTTCCTCTTTTCCGGTCTATTGGCATTGTGCACTGCATGATTGTTTACATAATATTATGTTTATTAAATTGATTAGCTTTTTAAACCCGCAGGTTCATTCATCTTACGGTCAGATTTGTTATTAAAATCAGCAGATATATTGACTGACAGCTGCTAATTCTTTGCTCACGTCTGTTCAGACATGCACAACTTAGAGCTCTACATAATATTATTATATCCGACCATTCACAATAACACAGCATGGCATGGCGCGTGTTTTAATAACGAAGTCAACGAAACATGATGGTGTATTACGATCGCGCGTGACAGTTGTCATTCTCTGTCTGTCTCTTTGCCTCAGTCTTTGTACCTCTCTGTCTCTGTCTCTCACTCTCTGTCTGTCTGTCTTTTTCTCTCTTTTTCACTCTCACTCTCTCACTCACTCACTCTCTCTCTCTCTCTCTCTCTCTCTCTCTCTCTCTCTCTCTCTCTCTCTCTCTCTCTCTCACTCTCTCTCTCTCACTCTCTCTCTCTCTCTCTCTCTCTCTCTCTCTCTCTCTCTCTCTCTCTCTCTATATATATATATATACACACACATATATGTATATATATATATATATATATGTATATATATCGCTCTCTCTCGCTCTCTCTCTCTCGCTCTGTCTCTGTCTCTCTGTCTCTGTCTCCCTGTCTCTGTCTCTGTCTCTGTCTCTCTGTCTCGCACTCTCTCTCTCTCATTCTGTTTCACCGTCTTCATCTCTATTCCATGTCTCTGTCTCTATGTCTCTGTCTGTCTGTCTGCGTGTGTCTCTCTCAGTTAATTATCCGAGACCAGCCCAAGATGGCGGAGATTGCTTTTGTAAACACTCATGAGCTTCTCGACCAATGTCGTGAGCTGATATCGCGTTACACAAACTGGACTCAGACCATAATCATGGCGGACTACGAATAGTCTACGACTGGACAACTTTCGATATTAATAACATTAATAATTATAATGATTAATTAATAGTAATAACAATGATGATAAAAATAGTAATAATTTATACACATACATACATACATACATGCATACATACATACATACATACATACATACATACATACATACATACATACATACATACATACATACATACATACATACATACATACATACACACATACACACATACACACACACCCACATACATTATATGCAATGCTATGCATGCATATATCGCATAAACAGGCATATATTCTTTCATGCATACATATACAAAGACATACGTATACAAGCGAACATGCATACATTTCTCTCCACGGTGATTGCAATATTTACGTAAACACCAATGATTTGACATGTACTGGTTGCGCAACGTTGTAATGATGCCTGACTTTGGCTAATTAATCAACAGGTAGTATGATTGTTTGAACAGGTGTGATATCCTTCTCATGAGTAACGACATTGTCCTTTTGTCCTCTGTTTGTGCTTCCGCTCAGGAGAACCCTTCAGACCTTTAAACCCTGGACGACGCTGGCTCTGAAGCGTTTCCATAGCAACGTGTGTAAACAGCCTATCCTCTTCTTATTCTTGGCACAATGAATAAACAGAAGACTAATTAATTACTAAGCATAATATTTTTTATATAAACAACACATGCGCGTTATGTTCAATGTAATATATAAATATAAACAAAATGTATTTAATATATATATATATATACCTACATTGTCCTACATATATAGTTACTTACATAGTATGCATTTGTTGTATAGGCCTATAGACACGCATATATGTATATATATATATATATATATATATATATTGCGCAGCATTTCGTTTGCTTGTGCATGCCGATGATGATGATGATGATGATGATGATGATGATGATGATGATGATGATGATGATGATGATGATGATGATGATGATGATGATGATGATGATGATGATGATGATGACGACGACGACGACCATTATGATGATGACTAAGACTGCAGTGATAATGCTAACAGCAACGACGGTGGCGAGAGAGAGAGAGATGATAGATAGATAGATAGATAGATAGATAGATAGATAGATAGATAGATAGATAGATAGATAGATAGATAGATTAGATAGATAGATAGATAGATAGATAGATAGATAGATAGATAGATAGATAGATAGATAGATAGATAGATAGATAGATAGATAGATAGATAGATAGATAGATAGATAGATAGATAGATAGATAGATAGATAGATAGATAGATAGATAGATAGATAGATAGATAGATAGATAGATAGATAGATAGATAGATAGATAGATAGATAGATAGATAGATAGATAGATAGATAGATAGATAGATAGATAGATAGATAGATAGATAGATAGATAGATAGATAGATAGATAGATAGATAGATAGATAGATAGATAGATAGATAGATAGATAGATAGATAGATAGATAGATAGATAGATAGATAGATAGATAGATAGATAGATAGATAGATAGATAGATAGATAGATAGATAGATAGATAGAGAGCGGTGAAGTGTGATGAAGGTGGATGAGGTGAAAAGAAGGATGAGGAGCGATGAGTATTGAGTAAGTTTATACACTGGCCTCCCTTCCCATGGACACTGATTTCCTAACAAAAAGGTCGGCTTTCGCTCCCGCCATTCGATCTGTATACATTGCACGCGTTGGTGGGGGCCGCGGGGTGGGTGCGGCGGGAATGGGCGTCCAGGGAGCGTATGCAGATGTGCAGATTTCACGGGTGGGGGTGTTGCGTGTGTGTGTGTGGGGGGGTGTTGTGTGTGTGGGGGGGGGGGGGGGTGTTGTGTGTGTGTGGGGGGGGGTAACGGTGGTATGATGGGCGTCCAGGGAGCGTATGCGTCCCTTCCAACAAAATAGAACTCTCGACCTGATTGTTCTTTCTGTCAAAATGTCGTCACACCAATTGTTTGCTTCTGTCTAGTCTCACTTCAGGTTCCATCTTCACTTCTGTGAACAAATAAACAACCCCGATGCTTTATATTATATAACATTAATATACATTATACACCGTGGTTCAAAACAAGTAGGCCAAACTGATTCATATATTTTTATCCGTTCAACTTTTCTGTTGCTTACAGCCTTTGAGACTATACTCTGCTCTCGAGACTGTTCTCTTTAGCGCGGTCGGGAGCGCTTCTGAGTAGATATTCTTTAAAAGGCGGCATATAAATATCTTAAATGAATGAATGATCGAATGAATTAATGAATGGACACCATGTATACATATCGCACACAACACTTATAAATTATGCGTGTACATAAATACAGGACCACAAATCTCAGCGTCTCATATCTGGATCACTAAGATACGAGTTTTTCCTTCACGGAAACTTATAAATTTATGTAGCGACTTTTGTGCTTGTGTACCATACATCATAATAAAGCTGCTACTCTCTGACCAGTATAACATCACGCAAAGCCCGTATATGCACGAATACAGGACCATACATTTCACCGTCTAATATATGGACCCATTAGACATGAGTAGGCCTAATCTTTCACGTGAACTTAGATTTATGGAGGGTTTTTTACGCTTGTGTTCTATACATGCAGCCTAATAAAGTTGCCGCTGTGCGTGGTGCGCATGTCATAATTCTTATACGGTGTAAAAAAAATCCGGTCGTAATGGACTTACGACCTAATAAATTGCGTTTCTGACGGTTTGCATATAAGTCCTGCTATTAAGACCATTATTATTTACACCCCTCTTACATAATCTTTATATCATGGATTCCCCTCATATACATGTATATGCCTCCATGAATGTATATAATTTATTATAGCCTATGTGGAAGTCTGTGAGTGTGTTTGTGTACGTGTGAGTATACGCACGTGTGTGTTTGTGTTTGTGTTTGTCTGTGTGTTTTTATTGTGTGTGTGTGTGTGTGTGTGTGGTGTGTGTTTGTGTGTTTGTGTGTGTGCGCGCGCGCGTGTTTGTGTGTGACAGAAAGACGCAAACAGAGATGTAGCGACAGAAAAAAAATAGAAGGCAAGAGAAATTTAATAAATTTCAAATCCATCAGCCAAAGTGACTAGTTCATTTCATTGTTTAGGTCTATACACAAAATGGCCTGTCTAATAATCAATGGTAACGTATACCAGGAACTATAATTACATGTATATAGCGTTAAATATAGCACAATCAATGTTTGCACGTATCCATGGAAACTCATTGTACGGTTATACATGGCACATTGTTTACATATCTCCATGGAAACTCATTGTACAGTTTGACAAAGCATATCATTGTTTACACATCTCCATGGAAACTCACTGCAAGTGTAAGGTTGAACGTGTCGCATTGTTTACACGTTTCTATGGCGACTCATTGTGAGCTTAATGTTAACTACAGAGCGATCGCCCGGTTGCGTGTTATAATTCACGTATTATTTAAACCGACCGATGAAAATAGCACACAACCAAATGCGAGTTTGTCGCCTTCATTGTGTTTCAACAGGAACAATATGTAACTATTGGCTACCAGTAAACAATGAATGTGCTCTCTTTATTCTATTATGTCAACCATCATGCACTCCATTTTCCCCTTTTCTCCAGCCCAAGTGTTCTCCTCCACCTCCAGGGGAGGATGCAGAAAGTCTCGAAGGCGTGGGGGCAAACATTTTCGGTGATCATTGCCGAAAAAATCTGATGACCTTTTTTTAGTCAGCCGGTGTCGCGCGACAGAGTCTCCCCCCTAAAAGTCTCCCCCCGGAGACTCTATTTCGAAACAGATTCTCCCCCCGGAGGATCTGTTTCGGAATAGATTCGCCCCCCGGAGACTTTATTCTGAAATAAAGTCTCCGGGGGGAGAGAATATTTCATCCCCTGCCGAAACAAAGTCTCCCCCGGGGAGACTTTATTTCAATGAACGATTTCATAAAGTCGCATCATATTAATCTATACCAAAATATGTCTGAAAGCTAGTCCATCTGTTTGAATATTCTTTTGAAGCAATTTGCAAAACGTTCTCTTGCGAATTTGTAGGTTAGTGTGACTGTTTTCAACTCACTATCCACTTTAATACTCGACATGCGGATATTTTAAAATTCGAGGTGGTAATTATTACCGCAAACGTAAGACGCTCTTTCGCCGTTATATAACGGCGCCATTGCTGTTGGTGTCATCTCGCTTAACGGAGACGGTGCTAAGCACGTGTTTAAGCTGAGTCACAATAATAATAAATACAATAGTCTGTGAATGGATCACCGCAAATAAGAAGAAAAGTAATGAAAATAATTACGAATAACAAAATAATATCGTCTTGTAGGCCCTATCTGGGCGTTATTTTTATAGAGCGCTCCTCGCCGTATGAACTATATTCAGAGGAGATCTCGGTGCTTAAACACCGAAGAAAATATTTTAAGAGAAACTATTTCAAGCAGCGAGTAAACAACGAGCTGCACAGACAGCAACTTTGCCCGTAGGGGAGTGGAGGTCATTCAAGGCAGGGTGCAGTGTTTAATCTAGACGTCTCTGGGGAAAAAGTTTCGCCTCCAGGATTGACATTCCCCCCAGAAAATTTCAAAAAATAATATTGGATTTCAGTTGCTGTCATCATCAGTGTTTTACATGAAGTGTTATAATATACCGTGATATTAGGCCTCTTTACATATGATTATAATGACATTATTTACTACTATAATTATGATACTATCATGTTGCAATGAACATGACTTACTGTATAGCCTATTTTTTTATTTGTTTAAACACTGTTTTTGCCTAACTAAAATAGAGATGACATCCCCTCCAGAAACATTTGGCAAATGATAGCCTAATAGTTTTTAGTTGCTGTTTACATCTTCACATTACATGACCTGTTATAATAATACACCGTAATATTATTTACTATTATATGGTTAGAGTAATTATTTACTAATATAATACATGACACAATCCTGCTAGAATGAGTATAACTTACTGTTAATATTTGTATAAATACTATTTTGTACAACTGAATGCCTTCTCTCCAGTGCTATTCTTCGAATTTTAAAATGCCAAATTTCAAAATGTCTTGGTCCTATTATTTGAACACCTAGTAAAACAAATCATTACTACATGTGGCATCCCGATTTTGGTACCGGTAGTGTATTAGTTCTTGGTCGATTTGTGTATCATTAGGCCTATTATGATTTCGGAAAGTGTGTCCTGGTCAGCAATTCAGAACCATATTGGGAAACAGGGATAGGCCTAAGCTGATTATAGTGCTGATAAGTCAGCTTATATAGGCTACTATTATATTCACGTCTGCAGTCATTCATTACTATTACTTGGTCATTCATTAGAATGACCAAGCAACAGCAGAACTGAGCTGCTGAACTCAATGCATAAAGACATAAAGATATTTTTATTGTAGTTGTAATTATATAATCTATATCTAAAATTGAGGATGTATGTATGTATGTATGTATGTATGTATGTATGTATGTATGTATGTATGTATGTATGTATGTATGTATGTATGTATGTATGTATGTATGTATGTATGTATGTATGTATGTATGTATGTATGTATGTATGTATGTATGTATGTATGTATGTATGTATGTATGTATGTATGTATGTATGTATGTATGTATGTATGTATGTATGTATGTATGTATGTATGTATGTATGTATGTATGTATGTATGTATGTATGTATGTATGTATGTATGTATGTATGTATGTATGTATGTATGTATGTATGTATGCACATGTATGTATGTATGTATGTATGTATGTATGTATGCATTATTATGTATGCATTTTGTATATATGTATGCATTTTGTATGCATGTATATATATGCATCTTCAACATCTGTTTTCAGCCATTCCATACCATGCCATGCCATGCATTGACAAGCCATGCATGCCGTGCCCTGCCATTCCTGCCATGCCATGACTTGCCATACCATGCCTTGCCATGCCTTGCCTTGACATGCCATGCCTTGCCTTGCCATGCCATGCCATGCCTTGCCAGGCCATGCCAGGCAATTCCATGCCCCGCCAAGAATATTATGCCATGCCATGCCTTGACATGCTTTGACATGCCTTGCCATGCCTTGCCATGCCCTGCCATGGCATGTCATGCCTTGCCAGGTCAGGCAATGCCATGCCATGCCGTGCCATGTAATTTGGTACGTTATATGATGTTCTCAGTCTTTTGATTGCATAAAATTAGTGCGAAATGTGAAAATAACTAGATTTTTAGCCTTTACCATAATAATATGGCCACTACTGTATAACTATGCTACAATTGCGCCAATTAGTACAAAACATTTAGGCTTACTTTACAAGATTCTCAGATTTATTAATGTCCAATTCCACTAGTGGACACAAAGTCATTTATATAATCAAAGATACACTTCAAGTCAGGAAATATAGGGGGCGATTTTTAGTAGGGGGAGACTTTGTATCGTAGAGGGGGAGAATCTATTTCAATGGGGGAGACTTTGTTCCGGTACAGAGTCTCCCCCGGAGACTCTGTATCAGCAAGGGGGAGACTCTGTTTCGGGGGGAGACTTTATTTCGTGACACCGGCCGAAATGTCAGACAAATGTACCAAATAGGCCATGTCCCATGCAATTTTTAAATGGGGGCCATAGCCGGATTGGCCCCCTGGATCCGCCCCTGTCCACCTCCTCCTAATCCAGATCCTCTTACTTTTTGAATATATTATTTTCATTTGATCCACACTACCATATTTTTGTCCGTCTCTCGTTTTGTTACCATAGCAACAACCATCCGCAAATTTCGACTTCCAGTTGTTCCACCACGACCACCACCACCACAACCACCACCACCACAACCACCACCACCTCCACTACCAACACCACCACGACTACCACCACCATCAACACTTCTACAACCACCAACACTACCACCACCTCCACTACCACTTCCTCCACTACCACCACCTCCACTACCACCTCCTCCACTACCACCACCACAACCACCACCACCATCACCACTTCTAAAACCACCAGCACCACCTCCCCAACCACCACCGCCATTACCACCACCATTACCACCACCACCACCACCTCCCCAACCACCACCTCCACCACCACCACCTCCACCACAACCACCACCACCTCCACCACCACCACCACCATCACCAGCTCCTGCCACCAGTCGCTTCGGTGTCAGCGAGTACGAATCCATATCTCGCGTATCTTCGTTCATTTCCTAAAATCCAGTTATCTCGTGGTCTTCATCGCTCGGGTCATAATTGACATCTTACTCGTCTTTCCTCTTCAGCAATGATGACAATAATATTCTTTCCATTGCCATCTCTTTTCTTCCCTACATGTATATAGTCAATCCGTGGGAAGCATTCAGCTGGAATCTCCATGCCGTATACAACCAAACCATCGATGTCTAATTCACCGAACGAATTCGCCCGATAGTGTCTGCCCAACCTAGTACTATCCCATCCCATTCCATCAGTACTAATGGTTTGTACTCCAGGGATCCCTCCAATAATAAGCTTATGACTGTATTTAACTCTTTAATGCCGGAGGGTATAGGATTTCCCATACCATTTACTACCATCTCAGCATTAAAGGGTTAAAAGTCATGCGCAATATAAATATGGCAGGATGTAGCAGTTCTGTGGCAAAGGGAAATATGCCATGCCTGCCATAAAACAAAGATTTGAAATTCCTGCGATAAAGCAAGGTTTTGACGTTCCTGCAATAAAACAGGATCGTAATATTAATGGTAATCATGAATATTTACATAACGCCGCTTGAACAGAAAATTCCTCAGAGGTACTCCCGACCTGACACCACAAAACCGCAATGAGAGTGGCTTTCAAACGTTGCGGAAAAGGCCAAAGGGGCAAAGAAAGACCAAAAAGTTCATTGCGGAGATTATAGGTGTTGAAGTATGCAACATTCCTGCAATAAAAATTAATAAGATTGTATTGCAGTGTATCTGGAATTTATATAGCGCCTCGCGCAGGGCACGCCCTTCAGAGAATGTAACATTCGTGCATTAAAACTGGATGAAACAACAATCTTGCAAGATGACAGGATCGTTATTGATGGGATGTATAAGAGGATCCAAGTCATCCAACATTGCTGCATTATTACAGGACATAAGCATTAATAATTTTATTATATAAGAAAGTTCTGGTAAATGTGGTAATACTAGAATCTGCATTGCTCCAGCTTAACCCTCATGCGACCAACATATTTTACTCCTTAATATGACCAACTGGGGTCCCGTGGAACCCCAATAGTCGATAACACGTTCAGTGCTTTATTCGCTTGTTGAAACTTCATTTTATGTTGCTATAGTTCAAGTTATGGCAGTTTATTGTTTTTTTTTTAATGTGTACTTGTTATAGCGCCCATAATAATAACTACTCAGAAGCGCTCCCGACTACTGCGCGGACACTGAATCGGAGTTTCACGTTGAAGCGCTGGGCAAAAGCTCCCTACACTCAGCGATTTTGGGGGTATTTATTACCATCTAATAATATAATCGTCTAGATTAATGCTCTACTCAGCGTCAATTGAAACTACTCAGAAGCGCTCCCGACTACTGCGCGGACACTGAATCGGAGTTTCACGTCGAAGCGCTGAGCAAAAGCTCCCTCCACTGAGCGATGTTTCTTGGGGTATTTATTACCTTCTAATAATAATCGGCCAGATTAATAATGCTCTACTCAGCGTCAATTGAAACTACTCAGAAGCGCTCCCGACTATTGCGCGAACACTGAATCGGAGTTTCACGTCGAAGTTGACCCTGGCTGCCGGGATTGAATTTCTACATCACAGTTCTTTATCGCAGCTCTGATTGGTGCTTAGTTTGTATGAATCACTGCTTGCTATGCCATGTGAGGTGTTACCATGTCATATCCAATTACTGTCAAAAAGGTACGTCGACGCCATGTTTCCCAAGTTTCCAAAGTTTCCCAAGTTTCCCAAGTTTGCCAAGTTTCCCAAGTTTCCAAAGTTTCCAAATTTTCCCAAGTTTCCCAGGTTTCCCAAGTTTCCAAAGTTTCCCAAGTTTCCAAAGTTTCCAAAGTTTCCAAAGTTTCCGAAGTTTTCAAAGTTTCCAAAGTTTACAAAGTTTCCCAGGTTTCCCAAGTTTTCCAAGTTTCTAAAGTTTCCAAAGTTTCCAAAGTTTCCCAAGTTTCACAAGCTTCACAAGTTTCCAAAGTGTTTACAAAGTTTCAAAAGTTTTCCAAGTTTCCCAAGTTTCCCAAGTTTCCCAAGTTTCCCAAGTTTCCCAAAGTTTCCAAAGTTTCCCAACTTACCCACGTTTCCCAATTTTCCCAAGTTTCCCAAGTGTCCCAAGTTTCACAAGTTTCCCAAATTTCCCAAATTTCCCAAGTTTCCCAAGTTTCCAAAGTTTCCCAAGTTTCCCAAGTTTCCAAAGTGTTTCCAAAGTTTTCCAAGTTTCCCAAGTTTCCCAAGTTTCCCAAGTTTCCAAAGTGTTTCCAAAGTTTTCCAAGTTTCCCAAGTTTCCCAAGTTTCCCAAGTTTCCAAAGTTTCCCAAGTTTCCAAAGTTTCCAAATTTTCCCAAGTTTCCCAAGTTTCCCAAGTTTCCCAAGTATCTCAAGTCTCCCAAGTTTCCCAAGTTTCCAAAGTTTCGCAAGTTTCCAAAGTTTCCAAAGTTTCCCAAGTTTCCAAAGTTTCCAAAGTTTCCAAATTTTTTCAAAGTTTCCCAAGTTACCCAAGTTTCCCAAGTTTCCAAAGTGTTTCCAAAGTTTCCCAAGTTTCCCAAGTTTCCAAAGTTTCCAAAGTTTTCAAAGTTTCCAAAGTTTCCAAAGTTTCCCACGTTTCCCAAGTTTCCCAAGTTTCCCAAGTTTCCCAAGTTTCGCAAGTTTTCCAAGTTTCCCAAGTTTCCCAAAGTTTCCAAATTTTTCCCAAGTTTCCCAAGTTTCTCAAGTTTCCAAAGTGTTTCCAAAGTTTCCAAAGTTTCAAAAGTTTTCCAAGTTTCCCAAGTTTCCCAAGTTTCCCAAGTTTCCCAAGGTTTCCAAAGTTTCCCAACTTACCCACGTTTCCCAATTTTCCCAAGTTTCCCAAGTGTCCCAAATTTCCCAGGTTTCCCAAGTTTCCCAAGTTTCCCAAGTTTCCCAAGTTTCCCAGGTTTCCCATGTGTCCCAAGTTTTCCAAGTTTCCAAAGTTTCGCAAGTTTCCAAAGTTTCCAAAGTTTCCAAAGTTTCCCAAGTTTCCCAAGTTTCCCAAATTTCCCAAGTTTCCCAAGTTTCCAAAGTTTCCCAAGTTTCCCAAGTTTCCCAAGTTTCCCAGGTTTCCCATGTTTCCCTAGTTTCCAAAGTTTCCAAAGTTTCCAAAGTTTCCCAAGTTTCCCAAATTTCCCAAGTTTCCCAAGTTTCCCAAGATTCCCAAGTTTCCCAAGTTTCCCAAGTTTCCCAAATTTCCCAAGTTTCCCAAGTTTCCCAAGTTTCCCAAGTTTCCCAAGATTCCCAAGTTTCCCAAGTTTCCCATGTTTCCCAAGTTTCCAAGGTTTCTCAAGTTTCCCAAGTTTCCAAAGTTTCCAAATTTTCCAAAGTTTCCCAAGTTTCCCAAGTTTCCCAAGTTTCCCAAGTATCTCAAGTCTCCCAAGTTTCCCAAGTTTCCAATGTTTCGCAAGTTTCCAAAGTTTCCAAAGTTTCCCAAGTTTCCCAAGTTTCCCAAAGTTTCCAAAGTTTCCCAAGTTTCCCAAGTTTCACAAGTTTCCAAAGTGTTTCCAAAGTTTCCAAAGTTTCCCAAGTTTCCCAAGTTTCCCAAGTTTCCCAAGTTTCCCAAGTTTCCCAAGGTTTCCAAAGTTTCCCAACTTACCCACGTTTCTCAATTTTCCCAAGTTTCCCAAGCGTCCCAAGTTTCACAAGTTTCCCAAATTTCCAAAATGTCCCAAGTTTCCCAAGTTTCCAAAGTTTCCCAAGTTTCCGAAGTTTCCCAGGTTTCCCATGTTTCCCTAGTTTCCAAAGTTTCCGAAGTTTCCCAAATTTCCCAAGTTTACCAAGTTTCCCAAGTTTCCAAAGTGTTTCCCAAGTTTCCCAAGTTTCCCAAGTTTCCCAAGTTTCCAAAGTTTCCAAAGTGTTTCCAAAGTTTCCAAATTTTCCAAAGTTTCCCAAGTTTCCCAAGTTTCCCAAGTTTCCCAAGTATCTCAAGTCTCCCAAGTTTCCCAAGTTTCCAATGTTTCGCAAGTTTCCAAAGTTTCCAAAGTTTCCCAAGTTTCCCAAGTTTCCCAAAGTTTCCAAAGTTTCCCAAGTTTCCCAAGTTTCACAAGTTTCCAAAGTGTTTCCAAAGTTTCCAAAGTTTCCCAAGTTTCCCAAGTTTCCCAAGTTTCCCAAGTTTCCCAAGTTTCCCAAGGTTTCCAAAGTTTCCCAACTTACCCACGTTTCTCAATTTTCCCAAGTTTCCCAAGCGTCCCAAGTTTCACAAGTTTCCCAAATTTCCAAAATGTCCCAAGTTTCCCAAGTTTCCAAAGTTTCCCAAGTTTCCGAAGTTTCCCAGGTTTCCCATGTTTCCCTAGTTTCCAAAGTTTCCGAAGTTTCCCAAATTTCCCAAGTTTACCAAGTTTCCCAAGTTTCCAAAGTGTTTCCCAAGTTTCCCAAGTTTCCCAAGTTTCCCAAGTTTCCAAAGTTTCCAAAGTGTTTCCAAAGTTTCCAGATTTTCCCAAGTTTCTCAAGTTTCCCAAGTTTCCCAAGTATCTCAAGTCTCCCAAGTTTCCCAAGTTTCCGAAGTTTTGCAAGTTTACAAAGTTTCCAAAGTTTCCCAAGTTTCCCAAGTTTCTAGAGTTCCCAAATTTTTCCCAAGTTTCTCAAGTTACCCAAGTTTCCCAAGTATCTCAAGTTTCTCAAGTCTCCCAAGTTTCCCAAGTTTCCAAAGTTTCCAAAGTTTCCCAAGTTTCCCAAGTTTCCCAAGTTTCCAAAGTTTCCCAAGTTTCCAAAGTTTCCAAAGTTTCCCATGTTTCCCAAGTTTCCCAAGTTTCCATAGTTTCCAAAGTTTCCCAAGTTTCCCAAGTTTCCCTAGTTACCAAGTTTCCTTAGTTTCCCGAGTTTCCAAAGTTTCGCAAGTTTCGCAAGTTTCCAAAGTTTCCAATGTTTCCCAAGTTTCCAAAGTTTCCAAAGTTTCCAAATTTTTCCCAAGTTTCCCAAGTTTCCCAAGTTTCCCAAATTGCCCAAATTTCCCAAGTTTCCCAAGTTTCCCAAGTTTCCCAAGTTTCCCAAGTTTCCCAAGTTCCCAGGTTTCCCATGTGTCCCAAGTTTTCCAAGTTTCCCAAGTTTCCAATGTTTCGCAAGTTTCCAAAGTTTCCAAAGTTTCCCAAGTTTCCCAAGTTTCCCAAAGTTTCCAAAGTTTCCCAAGTTTCCCAAGTTTCACAAGTTTCCAAAGTGTTTCCAAAGTTTCCAAAGTTTCCCAAGTTTCCCAAGTTTCCAAAGTTTCCCAAGTTTCCCAAGTTTCCCAAGTTTCCCAAGTTTCCCAAGTTTCCCAAGGTTTCCAAAGTTTCCCAACTTACCCACGTTTCTCAATTTTCCCAAGTTTCCCAAGCGTCCCAAGTTTCACAAGTTTCCCAAATTTCCAAAATGTCCCAAGTTTCCCAAGTTTCCAAAGTTTCCCAAGTTTCCGAAGTTTCCCAGGTTTCCCATGTTTCCCTAGTTTCCAAAGTTTCCGAAGTTTCCCAAATTTCCCAAGTTTACCAAGTTTCCCAAGTTTCCAAAGTGTTTCCCAAGTTTCCCAAGTTTCCCAAGTTTCCCAAGTTTCCAAAGTTTCCAAAGTGTTTCCAAAGTTTCCAAATTTTCCAAAGTTTCCCAAGTTTCCCAAGTTTCCCAAGTTTCCCAAGTATCTCAAGTCTCCCAAGTTTCCCAAGTTTCCAATGTTTCGCAAGTTTCCAAAGTTTCCAAAGTTTCCCAAGTTTCCCAAGTTTCCCAAAGTTTCCAAAGTTTCCCAAGTTTCCCAAGTTTCACAAGTTTCCAAAGTGTTTCCAAAGTTTCCAAAGTTTCCCAAGTTTCCCAAGTTTCCCAAGTTTCCCAAGTTTCCCAAGGTTTCCAAAGTTTCCCAACTTACCCACGTTTCTCAATTTTCCCAAGTTTCCCAAGCGTCCCAAGTTTCACAAGTTTCCCAAATTTCCAAAATGTCCCAAGTTTCCCAAGTTTCCAAAGTTTCCCAAGTTTCCGAAGTTTCCCAGGTTTCCCATGTTTCCCTAGTTTCCAAAGTTTCCGAAGTTTCCCAAATTTCCCAAGTTTACCAAGTTTCCCAAGTTTCCAAAGTGTTTCCCAAGTTTCCCAAGTTTCCCAAGTTTCCCAAGTTTCCAAAGTTTCCAAAGTGTTTCCAAAGTTTCCAGATTTTCCCAAGTTTCTCAAGTTTCCCAAGTTTCCCAAGTATCTCAAGTCTCCCAAGTTTCCCAAGTTTCCGAAGTTTTGCAAGTTTACAAAGTTTCCAAAGTTTCCCAAGTTTCCCAAGTTTCTAGAGTTCCCAAATTTTTCCCAAGTTTCTCAAGTTACCCAAGTTTCCCAAGTATCTCAAGTTTCTCAAGTCTCCCAAGTTTCCCAAGTTTCCAAAGTTTCCAAAGTTTCCCAAGTTTCCCAAGTTTCCCAAGTTTCCAAAGTTTCCCAAGTTTCCAAAGTTTCCAAAGTTTCCCATGTTTCCCAAGTTTCCCAAGTTTCCATAGTTTCCAAAGTTTCCCAAGTTTCCCAAGTTTCCCTAGTTACCAAGTTTCCTTAGTTTCCCGAGTTTCCAAAGTTTCGCAAGTTTCGCAAGTTTCCAAAGTTTCCAATGTTTCCCAAGTTTCCAAAGTTTCCAAAGTTTCCAAATTTTTCCCAAGTTTCCCAAGTTTCCCAAGTTTCCCAAATTGCCCAAATTTCCCAAGTTTCCCAAGTTTCCCAAGTTTCCCAAGTTTCCCAAGTTTCCCAAGTTCCCAGGTTTCCCATGTGTCCCAAGTTTTCCAAGTTTCCAAAGTTTCGCAAGTTTCCAAAGTTTCCAAAGTTTCCAAAGTTTCCAAAGTTTCCCAAGTTTCCCAAATTTCCCAAGTTTCCCAAGTTTCCCAAGATTCCCAAGTTTCCCAAGTTTCCCAAGTTTCACAAGTTTCCAAAGTGTTTCCAAAGTTTCCAAAGTTTCAAAAGTTTCCCAAGTTTCCCATGTTTCCCAAGTTTCCAAGGTTTCCCAAGTTTCCAAAGTTTCCAAAGTTTCCAAATTTTCCAAAGTTTCCCAAGTTTCCCAAGTTCCTCAAGTTTTCCAAGTTTCCCAAGTTTCCCAAGTTTCCCAAGTTTCCAAAGTTTCCAAATTTTCCAAAGTTTCCCAAGTTTCCCAAGTTCCCCAAGTTTCCCAAGTTTCCCAAGTCTCCCAAGTCTCCCAATCTGGATTATTGCTGAGACACATGCAAAATTATTGTAAGAAGCAATTCCAGTGATGTCGAGGATGTTGAAGAACATCGTCATGGACCAACGGTTGACTTTTTCTTCTTGTGGTGCGCACTATAATTATCCATGTGATAAATAATAATTGTCAACACCACTTTTCGTTCCATTATAATGGAGGGTTACTTCTGGCTTGATGTTCATCTAGGCATAAGTGGTGGCATCGTGCTGCAGAGCGAATAACCAGCACAGCTGTGCCTGGTTTAGGAATAAATGATAACCTACAAGAGTAGGTTGGTCATGAAATGCAGACAAAGAGCTCATTTCCTGGCGCCCCATGCCTGGCCTTCATTCCCTATATGAAATGTTTTATCTGGTACAACGTTTCTGCCACTGTGCCGCCATGGTGACTGGTGATACCATCATACCAGCTGTTTCACAACTCTTGACTTGTCTCAAGCTGTTCCCTCTGTCACTGCCCGGGTATATGTCAATGGTTATGAAGTGACAGCATCGCAGCACATCATATCTTGATACCATAGTTTGCAGGTTTGAACTTTATGTGCTGCCTGAAGCTACACCTGCCACAGTAAGCTCATCCACCCACAGACTTGTAAGCTTACCATGAAGAAATTTCTTGGCAATGATATACTGAGTCTGAGCAGAAAACATTTTTCTTAGGTAAAGGAAAGCAGCAACTTTGTTGTTGTTCAGCCTTTCAGTGACATGTGAAGTGTTTTCTACTCAATTGCCTTGTTGTAAAATCTCATGAGCCGATACTTCAGGATGCACGAAATCGTGTCCTGGACATGGTCATTATTCGTGCTATAGCGTTTTCCAACGCCACTCTACATGTATATTCCAGAATTGTATGTAGCCTATTGCTTCTTTTGCACTAAATCGTACTGGATAAATTCTCGCTGTCATAATATCTTTTCATAAAATAGCGTTCGGTTCCATAGGAAAAATCGTTCTACGGCTGGGGTCCCGCGGGACCCCACCAGATATTTTATATTTAAAAAATAACCGCAAAAGTTAAACCGGATTTTATTAGATGTAAATAATGAGCGATGTCCAAGTGACAAATTCATAAAACGTCGTTAAAAAAATACAATACCATACAATGCAATACAATACCATACAATACAATACCATACAATACAATACAATGCCATAAATGCAATACAATACAATACTATACCATACCATACAATACAATACAATGCCATAAATGCAATACAATACCATACAATACAACAAGCCTGCAGTATTCTATGTGTCTATGTCGGATCACGTTCCAGAGTCAATACTTCATGAAGCACGTACACAGTTTATCTGAATTGCAGAGTGCGTCTCATTCGTGCCGCCTTCATTAGCAAAACCTTCAGTCAGTGCACACATTAAAACGCACCCACTTGACCAGACCAACTTATATGGCGCCTGCGGTCATTGCCTGCATGTGGCTGGATATCAAGTCCGAAGTTCTAGTCAACAAAAGAAGTCAACGGAGATGCCGTGAGATTTGCCTTCTGCCGTGTACGGAAGTACGTATAGTTGCTACGGGCAGTGGACAATCGCAACAGGTAGGGTAAGGTTTGAAACAACATTTAAAATGGATCATATTCAGACAATAAATGGAGCTACTGAGCGTGAAGGACTTGTTCAAGGTCTCTACGCGGCGACTTGAGGTGGATTCGAAACTGCAACCCCCAGGCTGCAAGGCGACGAACGTACCCAATACACCGCCGCTTATGTATCACATTTACATATGTATGGAGCGTGGTGGTGTAGTGATGGCGTCGTTGCATTGGAGCCGGAAGGTTCGAGGTTCGAATCCACCTCGCCGCGTAAGGACCTTGGGGAAGTCCTTCACTCACAATTGCTCAGCGTTCGGCGTGAAACTCCGATGCAGTGTCCGCTCTGCATCGGGAGCGCCTCTGAGTAGAAAGAGCTTGAAGGTGCGCTATAACAAGTGCACATACAAACATACAAATATAGGCTATAAATATACGATATTATATATATATATATATATTATAATTATATGCATTCGGAGTCGATATATACACAGCAACAAAAAATAATCATCTACACTACAGCATATCACGTATTCCTCATACGTACAACAGCAGGTGTCATTTTGTGGTTAGCCGGTGAGCTCACTCCCAGATCCGACCCATTGTCCGACCGCATTGTCTGCGAGCGCCGTCGTCGCCGCTAGATGTCCAGTGCCAACGCACTCTGGCGTTCGCGGGCGTAAACTGAATAGATGTGTAAGTTGCGTGATTTGATTGGGAACGTAATTGTTAATATTACGATGATGATGCGTTATAAGGAGCGTTTTTCTACTTCAACGGCGCTAAAGGAAGTCGGAGTGGATGGCTCGTATGCGGTTATTCAAAGCTCTAAGAATTATAATGGAAGGAAACGACACGAGCCAAATATAGCAAGAAAAACAGCAGAATCTGATACATAGGCCTATATTTAAGACATGCATATATAATTTATATATAATTTATATATACAGTATATATATAATATTGGCATATATCGACAGCGAGAGATATAAGTATATACAATGTGATAAATATAAAATGTATTATATGTATATACAATATTTATATTTAAATATATATATATATACATATTAGATTTTATATTCACATTTATGTGTTTACTATAGTCATTCACTCGAATCTATGGAGTTGTACCGAGAGCCCGATCGGAAATAACTACTCAGTAGCGCTCCCAGTCCAGCAAGGGCAAAATAAAAAAGACTTAAAAGATTCGTGAGAGATGTATCATGGTGCACAGCAACAGCAACAACAACAAGAAAACAGCAGCAACAACAACAGCAACAACAACTAGACCACAGCGACAACTATCACGTCAACAAGGCAACAACAACGAGAAACAGCAACGCCAACAACAGAACCACAATAGCAACGATATTGATAAATGATGCCATGATGACAACAACGACGAAATTATGATGATGATGAAAATGATGATGATGATGATGATGATGATGATGATGATGATGATGATGATGATGATGATGATGATGATGATGATGATGATGATGATGATGATGATGATGATGATGATGATGATGATGATGATGATGATGATGATGATGATGATGATGATGATGATGATGATGATGATGATGATGATGATGATGATGATGATGATGATGATGATGATGATGATGATGACGAAGATGATGATGATGATGATGATTATGATAACCACAGCAGTGGCTGGTATCATGAGGACAAATAATAACAGATCTATGGCCTATAATATTATATTTCATGCTTCGGTACACAGTTCGTGTCTGTAAAACTAGGGTTAAAAACATTTTGCCTATCATAGAAACACCATCACCAGAAATAATAATAATAATTATTGCTGCAACAGCAAAAATTCTTAAGGGAAGCATGAAATATAATGTTGTAGGCCATAGATCTGTAATAGATAGTCCTCATATTACCAGCCATTGCTGTGGTTATCAACATCATCATCATCATCATCATCATCATCGTCATCATCATCATCATCGTCATCATCATCATCATCATCATCATCATCATCATCATCATCATCATCGTCGTCATCATCATCATCGTCATCATCATCATCATCATCATCATCATCATCATCATCATCATCATCATCATCATCGTCGTCATCATCATCATCATCATCATCATCATCATCATCATCATCATCATCGTCGTCGTCGTCGTCGTTGTCGTCGTCTTCGTCGTCGCCATCATCATCATCATCATCATCATCATCATCATCATCATCATCATCATCATCATCATCATCATCATCATCATCACCATCACCACCACCATCACCACCACCATCATCACCACCATCACTACCACTACTAATACCGCTGCTCCTACTTTTGCTATTACTTCTACTACTACTACCACTGCTTCCACGACTACTACTGTTACTACCATTACTATACAACAACAACTTCTACTACTACTACTGCGGATGCTACTTCTGCTGCTACTACTATATTGATGCTAATTAATTGCCAGTGTTGTTATTCTTAGAAGTTCTGTTATTGTTATTGTCGCTGTTTTCGTTTAGAGGGTATTGGCGAATGGTGATTCTGCCTAAGACGTATACATCTGTTAAGGGCAATGCCAATATTTTTATGAAGTAATTATTACCATATTATTCTCACAACAACTGAACATTATGCAGCAACATCGTAGTTTTTAGAATCTCATAGAGAAAAAAATAGGCAATACGTAAATATCCAACAGTGCAACTTGAGGCGCAGCCGTAGTAGTATTGCCGCAAATTCATTTCCTTCTTCACCGTACACGATCTCAATGTAGAAAGTAACGAAATTAGAAAACACGCATCCCACCTAATGCAATTGTCCTGTCGCCGCATCGATTCTTTCTCTCCGTGCGAAAGCGACAATGGCTTGGCTAATGATGTCTACTACGCTCTATGCTCACTGCTCACGGCAGCGTGGTGTGCAGCGTTGCCACTTTTTGGGTTTTTCACAAGATCTTGGGTTTTTTTTATCCGAACTTGGGAAATGGGGTTTTTTGCGAAGAACTTTGGTTTTTTCTTGGTTTTCTTTCGGCCACAAAAAATCTTGGGTTTTTCCTCCAAACTTGGGGAAATGGGGTTTTTCGGGAAAACTTGGATTTTTCGGGAAAACTTGGATTTTTCGGGGAAAAGCTTGGATTTGGGCAACTTGGATTTTCTTGGGTTTTTTTGACCGACCAACTTGGTTTATTTTTTTATTTTTCAGAGAGTGGCAACGCTGGTGGTGTGCGGCTTCTTTCATTTCTTTCATGTGTGGCGGTCATGAAAGGAACGAGGTAAATATGCGCCTACGTTACACGACATTACTAACTAAACCACTGACGACTGCTTCTTTGATCGAAGAGAAATTGCATGCGACTCTTCAATTCGCTAAAACTCACTCGCCACTTACAACTCGCAACTTGCAACTCGCCACTTACGACTCGCCACTTACGACTCGCCACTTACGACTCGCCACTTACGACTCGCTACTTTCAACTCGCCACTTACAACTCGCTGCTTATAGCTTGCCACTTACGACTCGCCACTTACAACTCGCAACTTGCAACTCGCCACTTACGACTCGCCACTTACGACTCGCTACTTTCAACTCGCCACTTACAACTCGCTGCTTATAGCTTGCCACTTACAACTCGCTACTTACAACTCGCTACTTACAACTCGCCACTTACGACTCGCCACTTACAACTCGCAACTTGCAACTCGCCACTTACGACTCGCCACTTACGACTCGCTACTTTCAACTCGCCACTTACAACTCGCTGCTTATAGCTTGCCACTTACAACTCGCTACTTACAACTCGCTACTTACAACTCGCCACTTACGACTCGCCACTTACAACTCGCAACTTGCAACTCGCCACTTACGACTCGCCACTTACGACTCGCTACTTTCAACTCGCCACTTACAACTCGCTGCTTATAGCTTGCCACTTACAACTCGCTACTTACAACTCGCTACTTACAACTCGCCACTTACGACTCGCCACTTACAACTCGCAACTTGCAACTCGCCACTTACGACTCGCCACTTACGACTCGCTACTTTCAACTCGCCACTTACAACTCGCTGCTTATAGCTTGCCACTTACGACTCGCCACTTACAACTCGCAACTTGCAACTCGCCACTTACGACTCGCCACTTACGACTCGCTACTTTCAACTCGCCACTTACAACTCGCTGCTTATAGCTTGCCACTTACAACTCGCTACTTACAACTCGCTACTTACAACTCGTAATCGCAACTCGAATGTTCCGACTCGTGGTTTAGGCTCCGTTTAGCGGTCGTGAACACACACATGAAAGGGTGGTCTGAACTCTTAAAGCAAAATGTGGGACGGTCAAAGGAGAGTAAAATAGTTTTTCAAGCAGTTGACGAATCCGTAGGAGAGCAGTAGATCTAATGGTTGTGCTAGGAGGAATAAAAACAAACCAGGATGTAGTAGCAGTAGTAGTTTCAGTTTAACGTCGATGTGTTGCAGCAAGGATCATTAGCGACACCCTCCTCCGTCATCCAGGCTTGGGACTGGCACTGTCAGAGAGAAAAGAGACAAATGGCCTAGCCAATAATGTCTATTATAATTATTACTGTAGCTAGGAGAGCGAGCAGCTGTAAATTTACATAACGGAATGCTTCTGCTAGAAGGTTGATAGAAAATCGCAAGTGGTGCTCTTGCAAAATTTAATCAAAAAGCAAAAATAAAGAATGGCTATTTTGGAGGGATAAAAAAAAACACAGTAAAACTTTGCATCTGTAGATAAATGTTGGATTGATATAAAATTTCACGGAGCGCTACTGAATGGTCATAGCTGTGAGCATCATCATCGTCATCATCGTCATCGTCATCATCATCATCATCATCATCATCATCATCATCATCATCATCATCATCATCATCATCATCATCATCATCATCATCATCACCACCACCACCACCACCACCATCATCATCATCATCATCATCATCATCATCATCATCATCATCATCATCATCATCATCATCATCATCATCATCATCATCATCATCAGTTCTTTTCGTTCAATTCTGCTGTGAACGGCGTTATACAAATTACTAATTGCATTACATTATTCTATGTGTGTACCTATACAGTTTTATACACACAATCTTCCATAGTCTACATGTACACGTAGATCCAGCCTTTGTTGAACCGACTAGGAATCATCATCATCATCATCATCATCATCATCATCATCATCATCATCATCATCATCATTAGCAGCACAGCAACCGTGGGCTCAGCGTCCGATGCCTTCTTCACCAGGTCCTTCCATTTTCTCCTATCCAGCGCCGCTCTACCCAGCTCCTGGAGCGAGGCTCTGCCCCATTCAAAGACGTCGTCGAGCCATTCCCTGTGCGGCCTTTCTCTCTTGTTTGTCCCGTCCATTCGTCCGAATGTACACCAGGCAAGGAATAGGATTGGCAATTTACACGGCTACTGTATAATAAACCACTCTCTACATTTTTCCTCATTCTTGCTTCGGGCAAATTGTCTTAATTATTCCAGCGGATTCTCCCGCACAGAGCACAAAGGTCGTTAAAATGTAGAGGAGCACAGTAAATCTTTCGCTCCGTCATGCATAATTTATGCGAAAGGTCGCGCATGAAGAAGGTGAAGACCACGTAATGATGATCTTTTAAGGAAGTGCAAAGGCCAATGGCCGAAGTAATTTGTCTTTAAGTACTTCTTGACAATACAAAAGGACTTTTTGGTAAGCATGGCGGACAAATACCGTATGGACAAATGGACAAGTTATGCGACTAAGCAAGAAAGTAAGAAAGCAAGCAAATAGGAGGGGGAAAGAAGTAGAGGAAGACCTAGAACGACATGGATAGACAACATCTTGAAATGGACTGGACTTTCGGGAAGGAGACTTATGAACATGGCAGGAGATAGACAACTGTGGAAGATGCTCATCCATTCGTGCAGCCAACCGTCGCAGAGCGACGATGGCGGAATGACATGACATGACAAACAAATAGGTACATGCTTTATTTAGAAGCACAGGTAACTAGAAAACGCACATCACGGTGTAGTGTGGATAGCAAAATTAATACATTCAGACAAATTAATGTAGGCCGATATCATTATCACACAAACCAAGTATATAAATAACACCATGGTTAAAACGCTATAGCCTTTGCTCTCATTGGCCCAATGGCCCTGCACTGTGGAACCAGCTACATGTACCTTCTTCTACGTGTTCCTCCTTGTTAACTGGTGGGTGACCAAGTACCTCTTTTGGTTGCCAACTGCCTCTTTTCACTGTCTCAATACCATTTTTCTGTCTTGGTCTAATGTACTGGGAGCGCCTCTGATTGGTGGGCACTGTGAGAGGCGCTATATAAATTTGTAGACACAATACAGTGCAATATCAAGGGGAACAAAAAGGAGGACTAGGCCT
>OX243822.1:9559465-9564465 GCA_945859605.1 Lumbricus rubellus | reverse complement strand
GCAGCCCTATTCAGCAGTCTTTATGTCATACAAGTAGCTGCACTTTTGAATTCCGGCACCTTTTATGAGTTACGGCATCGTTTTACTAGAAAAGTACTGTCTATAGTTGTAGTGACAGTATTTTAAGTATAATTACTACTGGTGTGCAATAATGCTAATCTATAGCTTAGGCTTTTGGGAGAAAAAGCACTGCTTATAATATATAGCTCAGACATGTAACTGTATTTGTAATTTATGGTTACTACTGATTTGCAATAATGCTGAACTATAGCATAGTTATTTGTCGATATTGCAACATTTTATTTTTATTGCCGATAAAGGCAGAAGGCTAACTATAAATTTGTTGGTTAGTGTCATTTTCGTTATAGTTACAGTCAATAATGTTTTAGTCACAGTTATTAAGTTAAGATTATCGTTAACGACATCATTAGAGAACACTTTCGTTACCGCTATTGGCCACAAGTAGGCTACTGCAGTAACTTCCTATAGCCTATAAAATTACACAGTGTCTCTACTTTCTAACCAAAGGCTTAATATAACCTGAAAGCCAAAAATTGACTCCTACTTTAACCCAGCGCTAAAATTAACCATGCTCCTAATAGCAACCCCGTTGTCCCTCCAACACTAACTCACAGCATGTTCTCAACTCACCATGACCCCAAACTGCACCCAACGGCGAGCTATCTTATCGCAACTAATGCAATTTGTGTGTTCTCCATTAGTGGCCACAGCAGCGCCTCCTAGCGGCTGGTTTTCGGTCGTAAAACGGTCGCAGACGTCGCTAGTAGCATCGGCCACAGATGGCGCTAACAACAGCATCGAAACAGAACGAGAACAAGACGACAGAGAACTAGAAGAAGAACGTCGACTTCCGGAAAGTGACTTTGCGTGTGGTCGTAACAATCACCGGAAGTGAGACAGTCGCTTCCGGTTTCTTCCGGTTACAAATAAAGAAGAATTAGAAGAAGAAGAGTAAGAAGAAGAAGAAGAAGAAGAAGAAGAAGAAGAAGAAGAAGAAGAAGACAGAGTACTGTTCAGGAAACGAGAGAAAGGTGAGATATATTTCGCTTTTTTCATTGCATGGTCCTGGATTCGACTCCTGCCTTTTCCTATTTTCCTCTTTTGCCTTAGTAGTTCCAGTCATCTTGATTACTTCATGCTGTTTATGATTCTTCAATACACTGAATATATATATTTAATACAATTCATATTTATATATTCCATATAATGGCATAGATATATATATATAAATTATATATATATACATGTATAAATATATATATATATAATAAATGTTGAGCTTTGCAATCACGATTTTAATATTCGCCTTCATAAATGTAGTTAATTGTAGGTTTTTAGTATCTGAACAAGACGTTAAATTTTTCGGAATTATCGTCTGAAAAGTAGTGGCTCAATTTTTGTGTAATGAATTTCAAAGTTCTATGGTTAAAATAATGGTCCTCGGGCCCGTTTAAACACCCTTAAAACGTTATCTTCGGACGCTATTTTATCCTCGTCGGTGGCGTAAATTGCTGAATTTTTCAGAAAACCGATGGCTTGGATAAAGGCGAAGCGAGAGTCTAATCATATATACAGGGTGGGCCAATAGGAATGCAACAACTTTGAAGCCTTATAACTTGAACAATTTTTACCCGAACATCGTGATCAATATACTAAATTGAAGGTAATTATCCATTCTACTACTGTGTCAAATCTTGCGCTGATATACGTCACCGTTTAAATAAAAATTTTGGCGCGGCGCACACCTCTCAATTTTGAATGTAAATAATGAACATCATGGCGCCGCTCACGGAAGAGGATAGAATTTTAATCAGAATCTTAAGAGTAGAAAAAGAATACAATGCACATCAGATGTTGATAGAATTCTTTTCTAGAAAATGGAATAAATATGCTCTACTTAGATTGATTAAACAAACTGATGCCACGGGAACGTCTAACACCGCAGCTGTGGTCGCAAACGTTCTCCCGCCGGCGCATCGTTCACGTCATACGGTCGCCTATATGAACGCTAACGTACCAGAGTTTATTGAACTGGAGAACTGGCCACCGAACAATCCGGATTTAAACCCGGTTGACTATTCGATCTGGGGTTGTCTTCAGCAACGGGTCTATCGTGAACCGATACGTGACGTTGAACATTTGAAAAATTGATTGTTTACTGCTGGGCTGAAATAACCCGAGCACTGGTGACCTCAGCCATTGATCATTGGTCGTCTCGTGTCCATGCTGTCATTAAAGCACGTGGTGGACATATTGAATATTTGTTTGACTTATGATAAAGTCACTCAAGATATGAATTGTTATTAATTGTTAGAACTAGTGATTGTTTAGAATTGAGTCATTGACATATTCAGTTTGACTTTTGTTTTTTCTTGCAATTTCATGGCAAAAAAGGGACATCGAACATTAATAGCATTATCTCAAAAAGGCGTAATAGCATCTCTTAGATATTTTGCAGAATGATATAATGGACAATTGTGTTCAATCTGATATATAGGTCAAGATGCTCAGATAAAAATTGTTCAAGTTATAAGGCGCCAAAGTTGTTGCATTCCTATTGGCCCACCCTGTACATGTAAACTTACATGGTCGTTAAGATGAAACAACCTAAGAATGGTGCATTGAAACTCCAAAGGCAATTTTTGCTAACCGTTACTATTTGTGGGGCGCGATGGTGTAGTGGGTATGTTCGTCGCCTTGCAGCCGAAGGATTGCAGGTTCGAATCCACCTCAAGTCGCCGCGTAGGGACCTTGGGCAAGTCCTTCACTCGCAACTGCTCAGCGCTTCGGCGTGAAACTTTGATTCAGTGTCCGCGCTGAAGTCGGGAGCGCCTCTGAGTAGTAACCTTGAAGGGGCTCTACAACAAGTGCTCATACAAACAAACATTACAAAGAAATTTCTTATCTCTGTTGCTATATAGCCTATATCCCGAACACCACAAGTTATCGCAAGGCATTGAATATTTGTGGCAAGGTTATAAACTCTGGCCGGATATCAGATCTATCCTTAATAATAATATTGCAATGCTATATATATATATATATATATATATATATATGTATATATATATGTATATATATATACATATATATACATATATATAATATATATGTATATATATATATTATTGCACCGCCATGAACCCGGCATGCTTGTCCACTTGGCAATGTCGACTACAACGGCATTGCAATAATAGTTGATTTGCGCTCGATATCATAAGTATGTCATAATTAATTATACAAGGTTCTTAACCGGTGTGTGTCGCGACACACAGACTACAATACACTATAATAGACTTAGTGCATCGCCGCTCGACCGGCAGCGTATCGCAGTATAGCCTGGTATAAGTCTAGTACCGAAATGTTCATATTCTCATGGGGTCAAAATTTGTCCATTTCGAATTGACAATTTTTGACCCCCACGAGGATATGAACATTTCGTGAATCTACCAATACAACAGTTATTACTGATGACGAAGATTCAGATTCGAAAGAAATGAGACAGATTCAATAGCCGCGACATAGCGCCAAGTGACGCCAACAATTAATTTTGATAGACTGCTTGAAGGATGCTGCTGCAAATGCTTGGTTCGGTACTGGACTTACCAAGCAGGGGCGGATTCACGGGGGGCAATCCGGCCATGCCCCCATTTAAAAATGCCATAGGACGTGGGCCCCATTCGGTTTGAAATTAGCAATATGAATAGGGGTGTTATGGCATGTTGCCCCCCCCCCCCCATAAAAAATTGCCTGGACATGCCCCCCTCATTCGGTTTTCGGCCGGAGGACTAAAAACAGTCATAAACTTTTTTGGCGGATGAAAAGGTAGGCCTAGTTTTCCTCAGCCAAAGACCAACGACTAAAAAAAGGTCATCAACTTTTTTGGGCGACCAATGACGAAATTTGTCCCTGTCCCAAAGATTTTGCCTCCCCCCTCGAACAGTTCTGGATCCGCCACTGTTACCAGGCTAAAGCCATGGTCTATTATAAAAGTCTACGGCTATTCCTTTAAATATTGTTCAGATTCGTCGACGCAAATGAAACTCAAATGAAACAAAGTTGCAGTTGTAAATCAGGATTGATATAGTCTACGCGCGTGAACCCTTTCCAGCCGGAATTGTTTTGATACCTATCCTGTTAATGGGGTCACGGGTGACCCCATCCGGCGGGAAAGAGTTAACGTCCCAATCGAATCACATCCAATAAGTTATTATTACAGCCTAGGTGTTAATAAATCTCCTCATCAGTTTATGGTGCGCTTTAATAAAACCAAGTCACGTACAATCTGAAGGCCGAAAAAACTGGAGCGCACCATACAGAACGATAACATCAATCCAGGCAACTGGAGAGAGAGGTTTATAAACCCACTAAACCATATTAATCCCATTAATCCCATTAATCCCATTAATCCCAGTCGGATATCGTGGGTCATTGCCTGTTTGGGTCGATTCAGGCCGAAGTTTAGTCACGCCACGTGAGAGCGAGGATTAAGTGTAAAATAGCATCTGCCATGAAGGTTATGAGGAATTATACGTGCATTATTAAACGCACCGGGTGGGATAAGAATCAAAGTGTTATGTCCCGGCGTACGATGCTTTATGATACCAGCTGCAGCATTTGATTTGATGCACGGCGGAATCGCTGGCCTTGTGCACTGGGCGAAGGATATTCCGAATGCAGCGCTGAGAAGTAGTCCATATTAAGCAGGCCTGAAGTTATTTTGAAGTGAATTTTACTTTATGATATGTCTGCATGTCATGGCTTGCCGCACCAGTGTATGTGCCGTATGCATGACCGGCGTATGTAGATTCAATCAATCAGAATTTATATTTAAAACGCCCCTTCAAGGCTCCTACTCAGAGGTGCTCCCTGCCCAAGTCAAATAAAAAAGTAGTCTCCAACACTTTGGGAGATGCCGCATAGTCAAGGGATGACAAAAGTGATGACAAAAGTGTTGACAAAAGTGATGACAAAAGTGA
>OX243822.1:9431965-9554465 GCA_945859605.1 Lumbricus rubellus | reverse complement strand
TTCGGAATCTAGGCACGTGGTTTTTATGAAGTTTCACCAATAAATCGTTACCATAAACTCAAGTACTTCCAAAGCACTTCTTTATAATTATAGCTATGCGCGGTGGAGCACCAGCTTATTCAAGAGCGATGCTTCAAGACTATAGAAGGGTCGTTCGGACGAGGACAAGAATCTGGTTGCTAGGCGACTGAGTGTCTCTTGTATTCTAAGATGGATTCAGTTGAGTTGGAGATGAAATAATGTGGAGCCTGAATATCGATCATGTTAGGACCACTTAAAACGTGAGACTTCAGCATGAATATTATTTGTGTGTGCACTTATCATAGCGCCCCTTCAAGACATATAATATCTACACAAGAGCGCTCCCGACTACAGTGCAGACACTGAATCGGAGTTTCACGACGAAGTGCTGAGCATGAATATTGTTTGTATGTGCACTTTCCGTAGCGCCCCTACAAGATACAATGTATATATTTACTCAGAAGCAGCCACTGAATCTGAGTTTCACGCCGAAGCGCTAAGCATTGTAAGCAATTACGAGTGAGCGACTTGCACAAGGTCCCTAAGAGGCGGCTTAAGGAGTAGGCTATTCGAACCTGCAACCTTTCAGCTGCTCAAATAGCCCAACGAGCAACGAATAGAGGTCAACTTTGTACAGTCAACTGTGTACAATCAACTTTAAACAGTCAACTTTGTACGGTCAACTTTTTAATAGTCAATTTGTACCTTCAACGTTGTACAATCAACTTTTAACAGTCAACTTAGCACAGTCAAACTTTGCACAGTCAACTTTTTAATATAGTCAATTTGTACAGTCAACTGTGTACAATCAACTTTTAACAGTCAACTTAGCACAGTCAACTTTTCAATAGTCAACTTTGTACCTTCAACTTTGTACAGTCAATTGCGTACAGCTGCCAGCTTGTTCTCAGAATGAGGGAATGCATTCTGAGAATGTTTCAGGAGGAGAGGCTTATCACTAACCATCACAGACTGCCTGCATGGATATCGTCAAAAGCAGCATATCTATCTACAATATAATAATAGGCCAACCGGTTGGAGAGCAAGACTCAACGCGAAACCATAAAACGAAACAAATGGCTATTTAATGTGCATTGCCTGCAGCATACAAGTGGTAATAAAAGAGAGCTATTGGTTAAGTCGAGGACCCCGGTATAAGCGCGTAGCGCGTGGACGTTTACCAGAGGCTCTGTAGATGTGAGTCACATACAACAGTTGATCTACTTGGGTGCATGCAGGCAGGCAGTGGAGGCTGTACACAGATTAAGTTCAAAGTTTAATGCAGCCGGCAGTAGTACGTTGGATGTACATGTAGTAATATTGTCAGTTTCTTAAGAATTAACTTTTGTTAGACACATAAACTCTTTAGTTTGGTAAGTAATTAAAAATATGATGACATGCTGAGACTAATATTTTAATCAGCATTCATATTGTTACAGCTGCCAATGGTGTTTATAAACTTCTGATCTGCAGGGTATTTCTAACCATATTTGCTTAACTGTACTGTTATCATCCAACCATTGGAATGGGTGACCCAGTTTTTGGTAATAGTGTGGATGAGCTGAAAATCTGCTGCTTGTCTATTAGGGCTGTTGAATGTCAAATATCAGAGTGTACATGTATATATATACAGTACTTTAAACCAGTATTCATTTCCCCAAACTTGTCAGCATTCTATAAGTTCATCACTAGTTTTAACTAGAAGTGTTCTTGTTGAACTAACTTCTTTGGCTGCTTGTCCTACATTTGAATTTGTCTTACTCCATGTTTCTGTTTGACTTTGTCTGTGCTTTCATTCTGTTCTCTTTCAGTTGGCTTATGCGCAGTATAATAATTATAGGCAGCCTATCTTCTCCAGTTGATTTACCTTCTGGATATTGAAGAGACTGGGGCTTATAGATATAGTACTCTGTTATTTTATGTTGGGTGCATTAGACTAGTTTGCTTTCATAATTATTATGACAAATATAATGGAGACAGCAGACACGAAAAGCTTCGCCTTCACAACAGTAATTTCGATATTGTATTTAGATCATTCAGCATGGTTCTTGTGTTGTGTTCAATTTGTCTGTAGAATACATTTCATGTAAGCATGGTGAACTGTGCAGCGTATGGTTGTCGGAGTGGGTATAAATCCCAAAAATCCACACTTGATGATACTGGCACAAGAGGAGATTCAAAGCTGTCGTACCATGCCTTTCCCATTCAGGACAAGGACTTATGCGACAGATGGGTTCGTGCGATACGGCGAGAAGACTTTGTGCCGACCAAACATTCAAAGCTCTGTTCGCTACATTTCCGAGAAGTCGATTTCGTTGAGGCAAGTAGGGACACCAACAAGCAACGGAGAAAAGGAGACGACAAACAACTTTTCCGGCGATATCTGAAGGATGGCGCTGTCCCTTCGATCCTTCCAAATGCTCCTCGGTACCTGACAAACACAGGTGTGGCACCAAGGACAACTGTGAGAGCCACAACGAGCAGCAGACTGGAGCATGAAGCGAGTGTCCTCGAGCAAATGGAAGAGTCTTTCCTAGCTGCGGATGATATTTCACAATTAACAACAGCTGAAATCGCCGACCGCTTGCAGAAGGAAACTACTCTTCCTCAGGGCTTCACAATGACCCACATCGATCAGAGCCTCTTCATCTACATTCTTGAAGTGACAGATGATGTGCCTAAGATTAAGGCATCAGTTACTGTTAAGGCCAATCTGTCTGTAGCTGTCAGTATTGAGGAGAAATTGGTCAATATGACACAGTTCAAAGACCTGGTCAGTGGCTCACTCACAAAGCTGTCACAAATCGTGAACCTCCACGATATTCCTGGATAGCATTAATCGTGGTGGTCTCTCAAAGCCAACTGATTTCGCGTTCATGGTGGCCGTTCTCTGCTGGAGAGTCTGGGAAGAAGTGAGGTCAACACCAGAAATGATGCAACTATTCCTCTCCAGTTCCTCTCAAAGATCACTGTTCTGCAAAATGATGGATCGCGCCTCTTACACCGGCAACTTCGTAGATCAGTTTCAAGGCGAGGACGTGTGTACTGGTGGCCACGATTTGCTGCCTTTGATTGCCCGGCGGTTTTTTAACTGCGTGGCTAAGAACTTAGCCAAAGAGTTCACGAACAAAGCAAATGAACTGTCGGGTCAATCTGGCCATTCGTCGGCCAAAAAACGCAAACTGGCCAAGCTCACCAGCACCTCATCACAGAAGTGAGGAAACTGCTGCTTGGTCCGCTCATCCTTCCATTCGGCAGATGACATTGGCAAATTGATTTCAGGACATTATGGATACCTTGCATGGCTGCCTACAGGTAAAGTCGACCATGGTCCATGGATGTAATAACTTGTGATCATTCATTCATACTACAAATTGTAATCACAATGTGTTGTATCAGTTTGAAAATGAACGAATATTATTATTATTAATAACAATTTTCATTTTTATGCCTATTTTATGCATTTTTATTATCATTATTATAACCGGAATGTTAGTTGCTGTGTGTATAATAACACTGTACTATTCACTCTTGGTGTGTGCACTGCGGTTGCTTCTTGTTTTTTTTACTTTGACTGTGTCGCTGTGTTGTGCTTGTGCATGTGCTAATACAAGAACATGTAATATGGCCTAAAAACATTGCAGAGTCACTTTAAATGCTTAATAATCAAACTCTGTTGGCTTTTTAAGTGCTGTGAGAGTATCAACTTGATAGATATTTGCTGCATGCAGTAGACCAACTGTTGTATATGGCAATAGACAGGTAATCGTCCAGGCTACGCCTTTAATACCGGGGTCCTCGGTTAAGTAATGAACGGAGCTGAGAGGCCTGTAATGTACACTTAAACGAGGTCTAGGGGTCTACCGCAATTCAAAACATTGCGTGTTCAGAAGTGCGCTGATTCATAGGAACTGGTCGGAAACGTTTGGAGTCGTGTATGTAATTAAGATATGGGTCGAGTGCGTGGGTTAGATATGGGTCGAGTGTGCTATAGATACATGTAAGACACGACCCAACTTAATTATAGATGAAAGGAGCCGTGCAGGGCTCGAGTCGCTGAAGATGTATCTTTATGATCCAATGAGGGGCACGGTGGTGTATTGGGTATGTTCGTTGCCTTGAAGCCGGAGGGTCGCAGGTTCGAATCCACCTCAAGCCGCCGTGTAGGGACCTTGGGCAAGTCCTTCGCTCGCTATTGCTCAGCGCTTCTGCGTGAAACTCCAATTCAGTGTCCGCGCTGCAGTCCGTAGCGCTTCTGAGTAGATTCGTGAAGGGGCACTATAACCAGTAAGTAAGTATGTATGTACTTAATCGAACCGCCTGCAAACGCGCTGCTGGAACAATGGACAAGAATAGAAAAAATACACATACAAATAAAAGTAGAAAACAGAGAATACTCAAACCTACAGAAGTTTATTGCTAATTATTGTGAAGGGTTAAGTATATACGGCGCAGGTTTAGTGCCATTGGATGGTTTTTACGGAAGTCGGATTGGCAAGCAATGTAGAACAGACTGTGGAGAAAGTGTTGACAACTCAGGCGATTAGCAGCTACTTTATGTAGGATATTGGAGACGCAATTGATGGCTGGGACGGCGATGATAAGTTATCGATTTTATTGGGATGGTTGGTTGATAAGAGGATTACCAAAACAACCATGGCATGAGCGAAGCCCACGGAAAATAGCCTTATGTCAGAGAGGGAGAGAGAGATATATACAGAGTTACAGGCAGAGTAGAGAGACAGAGACAGACAGAGACAGACAGACAGTGACAAAGGCAGACAGACAGACAACAGACAGAAGGAGAAAGACAGTGGGAGATATAAATAGAGACAGAGGGATACAGAAAGAGACAGACAGATGAGAGAGACAGAGACAGAGGCAGACAGACAGACAGACAACAGACAGAAGGAGAAAGACAGTGGGAGATATAAAGAGAGACAAAAGGATAGCATACAGAGAGAGACAGACAGATGAAAGAGACAGAGACAGAGACGGAGACAGACAGACAGATACGGACAGAGACAGACAGAGACAGAGACAGACAGACAGACAGACGGAAAGAAGATTAAGTTAACGATGGAGATAAACAATGACAGGACCCAATACCGTTGCATTCTTTTAGAACCGCATTAGTTTGACGTTTAAAGCCCATTGACGATGTCTAGGGCACACCGTTGACGTCTATAGGGCGCATTGAATCACCTTTATGATTCTGAGGAATTTCTGCAATGTTAAGTTTCCCAAACAAGTAAGTAAGTTATATAATTATTCATGTATGCATGTATACGTCTTGATATACTATATGTTCATGTGCATAATATGTAGGACTATGCATTTTATCTACACAATGATACTACTTTTTATGGCTGGCAGTTTATGTGAAAGCATGTCAGTTAAATGAGTCATTATTAGCAAACCAGTTTATTCATTCATTCATTCATTCATTCATTCATTCATTCATTCATTCATTCATTCATTCATTCATTCATTCATTCATTCATTCATTCATTCATTCATTCATTCATTCATTCATTCATTCATACATTCGTTCGTCCATTCATTCATTCATTCATTCATTCATTCATTCATTCATACATTCATTCGTTCGTTCATTCATTCATACATACATTCATTCATTCATTCATACATACATGTACATTCATTCATACATTCATTCATTCATTCATACATACATTCATTCAGTAACTTATATAGCGCCTTTGGTTCCCGACTCCAGCGCGCCAGAAAAGAACACTTGCAATTATAATCCCTTCCATTCTAATTACCTCTCCCTTGCGTTCTGGTAGAATCTCAGTGTGTAGACGTAACTCTAAAGAAAGGCCATTCTAGAGTCTAGACCACTTTGCCCACTACAAAGAAGGTTCGATTCTTCGTAGTTGCAATATACGAGTGAAAAGGAACAAGAGTAATAAGATGAACAAGAAGGAAAAAACAAGAACAAAAGATACAAAAAGGAACAAAAGGAACAGAAAGGTACAAAGAGGAACAAATCACAAAATGCATTAATCACAAAAGCTGCAGTCATGCAAGGAGCATGCTCTATGTACCGGCACTTTAGCTGCCACTTAGAGAATAACGGAAGAGCTAAACCCAAGGCTCTTTAATGGGATTCGAACCGCGAACCGTATAAGCACTTCAAACCATATAGTGTTATCCATTGTACTACTAATCCCTCCACACGGCACTATGCGAATGGCCTTCCAAGAGGTCTTAGAAATTGCGATTTGATAAAGTTTCCTGAACGGCTGGTTTACAAAATGATATGGTGTCCAAGAATGTTGGTTGCTGCAGTATGACAAAAAATTCTAAACTTAAAAGGACTTTATGTGCGTGGAAACGGTGGAATGAACAAAACCAACCTTGTGGCTTCATGAACAGACTTATAAGAAGAACCGGCAGTCTTACATGCAGATGCTTTCACGGCTGAAACTTTAGCGTAAGAGTAGGCTATGATACGTCGCTGTTTTAAAGCTGTTCACGAATACAAAATGATTCATATCCTCCGTAACCTTCTCCCACAGCAGCGAGATCCATTATATAACTTTCGGCAAAGAGCTCACAATTTGACCCTCCCCAATAAAGACTCTATGAACTTTATTCCAAGAATGTTATTTAAAAACATATAGGCCTGCCATCAAATTCAACCATTAGTATTATACTAACTATTATCCTTAGTATTCCTTACTGTCAAGTGCGCTACTGTACAATGTACACCTATAGCGTTTTACCTGTTTTCTTTTTTAATTCAGCTTAAACAAATATACATAATTATACATATTACATATTCATACATACGTGTCCGCACCATGCCGCTATGGTCAAAATAATAACCGTTTCAGCGTACGTGAAAACGTCTTTCACGTGACGCTTCCGGGCCGAATAATCCTGCCGTGACAATATTTCACCGATTTGAATTTGGGGCTAGGACAGGCAATGATACCCAGGGGCCATAAACCACCTCACACCCATCACCACATCAGATTGCAGCTGCAATGGTGCATCTCACCGATGAAAAAATGAACAGTGTCGTTGCCGTATACAATCACCGCCGAAAAGCGCCTATAGCTATAGGTCTAATAGGCTATCATGTTCTGAATTATTATTACTTTTTTAAACGAGCATCCATGCTCGGTAAACTGTTTAGCGTTTCCCCTTCACGTTCACAGACGATGTTTTTTCGCCGTCTCCTAAGAAAATATATTCGAGATTTTCTTGTTGAACTAATTTCGCAGAAAGCGCCGCTAGTTTCGTTACCATGGAGACGGGTATAATGAAGGTGAAGAGGTCACGCATGCGCAATGAGTAGTCTGCGTTTCCATCACATACAGCTGTGATATTATTAGTTAGTCTGTTGATAGCGTAAGACATCAGTGAAGCCGAGATACGTTGGCGTGATAAGTAGGCAATAATTGTGGGTATATATACATATAATGTCATATACACCGTGAGTCAAAAAAAAGTAAGCCAAATTGTTTTTCATATATTTCTAATGCCTGATAACATATCACGCTAAACTTTTCCAAATATTTAGAGAATTGGACGAAGAATATGATTCCAAAATTTCATGGGATAAAATTGAACGGATAAAAAGATATGAATCTGTAAACTTCATATGCCGAAATTGCCGTTTACAAGCAATTTTTTGTCAGATTCAATAAAAAGTAAGCTAAACTGTTTTTATTATATCTCAAATGCCAGCTAATTAATCATACTAAAACTTTCCAGATATTTAGATAATTGAACCTAGAATAGGATTCCAAAATATCATGTAATAAATTTGAACGGATAGAAAGATATGAATATTTGAACTTCATCTCCGAAATTTCAGTTTTCAGCAAATCTGTTATGGTGTTCGCTGCAGTTTTGATGCCTGATAATTCCCAATTTTTGTCTTCAGTGATCCTGGAGTAAAATTTTTACGGAATATAAAGTGTGGAGCGTGCATAATGAAAGACCGAGTCTACCAGACAACAATTTATGATATAAACGATCTGAAGCAACGCTTGTTGGAAGTGTGGGATGGCCTGGACCAGAGGATAATCGACGATGCTGTTGCCTAATGGCGCCTGCGCCTCAAGGCTTGCGTGCAAGCTGAAGGATGACATTTTGAACATCTTTATTTATTAAATAATCAAATCATACTGTTGGGGTCATATTGCTAGTTCAATTATCTACATATCTGGAAAATTTTAGAATGATTGATCATCAGGCATTAGAGATATGAGAAAAAGTTTGACTTACATTTTACTGAATCTGACAGAAAATTGCTTGTAAACGGCAATTTCGGCATATGAAGTTTAAAGATTCATATCTTTTTATCCGTTCAACTTTATCTCATGAAATTTTGGAATCATAATTATTCTTGGTCCAATTCTCTAAATATTTGGAAAATGTTAGCGTGATATATTATCAGGCATTAGAGATATATGAAAAACAAATTGGCTTACTTTTTTTGACTCACGGTTGTATATATACATGTATTATACATATAATATGCATACATATATAAATATCTGACAGAATTTGCTTTTCTGAATCACGCTCGTATATCTGGTCAGCTTCAGAAGCAAGCGATTTAGATCTGGTATATTTATGTATATAGGCCTACCTATATATTTATATATGTATATATATATATATATATATTTACATGTATATATAGTATTTGGAACCGAATCATATACAGTCTCTTTGGACAGTATCTATAACGACGACACTAACCCTAATCCTAATCCTAACCCTAACCGAACTCCACGACGTCTAACCTGATCATAACCGACTCTCACGTCGCATAAGCTGACCATAACCGACTCTCACGACGCCTAAGCTGACCCTAACCGACTCTCACGACGCCTCTCGGTTCCCGACGCAATAGTTATGCCGGTAAGCAAGTTCTAAGCTGCATGCTTACGCCGCTGGTCTAATGCTTTATGAGATTCTCGCTGTCAAATTTAGTAAGTGACTTCAATTAGTTTTTGTCACTCAGATAAACTTGGCAGCTTAACTATGTCGCTTTTATTGGTATACTGTGTCGCCGTCGAAATGTTATGACTCGTATCACTCTAAACGTCAATCATGCGTACCAATGTCTGGCTTATTCTCGTATCCAGGGTTCAAAACTAAGACCAAGACCTATGGCCAAGGCTTTGCAAAAGAAATGTTTAGGGCTGCGCAACCAGTAGGCCTAATTTTAATATATTGGGGATTTCATGGCGAAAATTTAAGACGCCGGCGATAAAATCTGATCGTTTGTCAGAAATTGTCCCCAGAAATGAAATGTCCCAAGTTTTCCCCTTTAGAAAGTAACTGAAAAAAAAGTCCTCATCATCATCATCGTCGTCGTCGTCGCTGTCGTCATCATCGTCGTCGTCGTCGTCGTCGTCATCATCATCATCATCGTCGTCGTCGTCGTCGTCCTCCTCCTCCTCCTCTTCATCATCATCATCATCATCATCATCATCATCATCATCATCATCATCATCATCATCACCATCACCATCATCATCATCATCGTCATCATCATCATCATCATCATCATCATCATCATCATCAACAGCGTCATCTTCTTTGTTGTCGTCGTCGTCGTAATCATAGTCATAATCATAGTCATAATCATTATTAGGCTATTATTTTCACGGTCATCGACATCATTATTATCACGCAATAAATGACCACGCGCCACTGCATTCTTTACTGGATATTTCGGGATGCCATCTGTTATATTTTATGAGCCTCATTCGGGGAGCTGCTGTAAAATCTCTATACCGGAAGGCGAATAAATAAATCTCCGAAGAGAGAGATAAAACTGTTCGGCTTATAATGTCGATGACGTATTCTGTTTATGACGTCTTTCTCGTTATGACGACATTTCCGCTTTATTTCCCTTTTACGGCGTCGCTTGGCAACCATCCACTTATATCTGTAATCTGTGTATTTTTCTCCAGATAACCTTACAACACTGCAGAATATAAGAGCGCTGAAATACACTGACACTCCGGTGGTAGATACGTTGTATTATATACCGTGAGGATCAGAGAGCCGATAAACATGAGCTATTCATTCTCTTCTGAGATACACGACCAACGAAGTTAGCGACGCCGACCAAAAGAAGCAAAGACTAATAACACAGAAGCTGAGGTAGGTTGTACGATGTACGTATCCTGCGTAATCGTGTGCATGCATGCATACCCCAAATTTTTAAAGCTCCACTCTAAGGCTAAACACAGGAATCCAGCTTATTCACGAGTGTATTAGACCTATACTGCTATTATGTCATATATAAATTAAATTAAAAACAAATAAACATATACCCACAGTTGTAATTATATCATATTTTGCATATATGACCTATAGTCTACAGAGAGAGAGACAGACAGACAGAGAGACAGACAGACAGACAGACAGACAGACAGACAGACAGGCAGACAGACAGACAGACAGACAGACAGACAGACAGAGATAGAGAGAGAGACAGACAGACAGACAGACAGACAGACAGACAGACAGAGAGAGAGAGAGATAATTTATAGAAACTGGGAGATGCACCATTAAATCGCTAAAGCGCATAATTATCACACTGCATGTTCGCATGGTCAATGTTCATGCATTTATACCATTATGATTTGGAAAAATGGATCATATCGCGGCTCTTCGAATAGTGGAATTCATGTATCGATTTGGCCTCCTGTCTTCTATCTATAAAAACTGCTTTGAACTCTTTTGCCCCCCCCCAAAAAAAATTTGACACCCTTTTTAGACTACTTTTTGATTTCAGCAAATTATGTTCGCACTAAAGTACCAATGACGCTGAAAATGAAGGCATATAAAAACTCTACGAAAAATGCCAAAGTTCTTCATTTCCTGTTTTGCATTTTTCTTTGTACAAAATTTGACAGTGGCCATTGTGTTTTCCCCCTTCTGTAAAATATCTGCGTTGGTGACCGGCCATGTTTTGATGGTTTGTAAATAGTATTGATTAATATTGTAATGCACACTCACAGCAACAAACTCGCACACGTGCACAAACACACAAACATACTCACAATCACGCACACGCACGCACACAGTGCCACACACATGTACACACACACACACACACACACACAAACTTAGAATATACACTGTGTCCGGAAAAAAAGGGACCCATTTTGTAAATATGAAAATAAATAGTAAATATTAATCGATTTTCACAATTCAAAGACCGTTTTTATCCTAACATAATTATCTAACAATTGCGAAAATATAAAATTTCCAGTCCAAATAATGACGTCATGATGACGTCATTTGCACAAAAAGTCAAATTTAAGAGATAAATGCGCAAAATCATCAAAAATTTTAATATTTTCATGATGTAATTTATCAATAATAAAGTAAGTTTAATTTTAGTTTTATATCTGAATTAATTTGTGGTCAAAGTGTACACCTTTGGCCTCAGCGTAAGCTTCAGAACGGTCGCGCTAATAGCCAACAGCAGCATCGATAACCAGCGTATCAAAATCCTCCCCAGCAGGCATTAACAATTCGCTCACGGAGTTCTTCAATGTCTCTTATCCTTGTCTTGTAACCATCTCCTGCAATAGTCTCCACGTTTTATGATCAACTTGATTTAAGCTCGGTCCGTTGGGCGGCCAAAGATTATAAGAGGAATGAAATCCGGAGTCTCCTTAGTCAACAGTTCAGCAGTTTAACGAATTCAGTGAGCTGGGACGCCATCTTGTTGAATTGTTTATTAATCCGAGTATTCGCGGATATCAGACATCAATTTTATATGGAGGAGACAATTCCTGTAATGAGTTGCATTTATTTTTTACTCCTGGTTCTGTTAAATGGATTTCCGTTTCACCAAGAGCCAATATACCAGCCGAAATCATGCATGACTAGCCGCTAAATGAACTTTAGTGCAAATGACGTCATTCTGACGTCATCATTGTGACTGGGACTTTTATATTTTCACCAGTATTAGATAAATATGTGAGGATTAAAATGCTTTTTGAATTGTAAAAATCGATGAATATTTACTAATTATTTTTATATTTAGAAAATGGGTCCCTTTTTTTCCGGACACAGTGTATATAATATACTGTGAATATAATAAGCTTACTGTGCTAATCTTCTTCTGCTTTATTTTCTCTGTTTCTTTGCAGGTTTCAACTTCCTATGACGCCATTCTTCTCTTCAACTGGTTTTTCTGATCCTTATGACCCCACGTATCATGCAATTTATTAGAAAAGCACAGCAAGAACTGTGTATAATATACTATATTATATATTTATATATTATACACAGTATATACATTGTAATAAGTGCATAATATGATGCATATGCATTTTGTATACACAGCAAAGGTCCTGTTGTCTATGCATACAAAAGGCGGTCATAAAATGCTTCGGTAATGAATGCTGTTGTTTGAAGAGTGAGACAATGTGCCTTGTGGACAAACAGTCTGTGTGTGCGTAAGCATGTGGTCAATTGGTCCATGATTCTATTCGTCAGTTCTGGCGCCGTGTATAACCACAATTCCATTTATATTGTCTGAAGTATTATAATTATTATTGTCTCCAGATGGCTAAACGCATCCGATATTAGATCGTCTATTATACCCCGTTTGATATCCTGTATCGAATAGTCATATGGACGGAATGACGAACTATCTCCCTGATTTTATACGTGAGCCTAACTCTGTCTGTGTCTGTGTCTCTGTCTCTGTCTCTGTCTGTCTCTGTCTTTGTCTGTGTATCTGTATCTGCCTCCGTGTCTGTCTGTCCGTCGCTGTCTGCCTCTGTCTCTGTCTTTGTCTCTGTCTCTCTCTGTGTCTCCCTGTCTCTCTTTCTCTGTCTCTCTATTTTTTCTCAGTCTATCTGGCTGTCTATGTGTGTTTTTCGTCACTCTGTCTCTGTGTCTCTTTCTGTCTCACTCTGTCTGTCTGTCTATCTGTCTGTGTCTCTCTCTGCTAATGCTCTCTTCCGACCGCCTGAATCTTTTTGTCCCTCATAGGTCTGTCTTGGCTCAACGGCATTTTTCGTGACACGTGGTTCTTCCACTTGAAATAACCTCCCACCTCTTCCGAGGGTTAAGCTCACAGCTGGTATTTCCTTCTGCATCCTATCGCTTAAGGGCCTTCCTTTTCCCAGTGGTTTCCGCTCTGAAAGCTCTTCGGAATAGACGCTTTGAAGAGGCGGCGCTATATAAATTCTCCGAATGAATGAAAAAATGAATAAATATTGAATAGTTTATACTGCACCCGATAAGCAGTTAACGGACGAATCCGGTGGTGTACGTGGTATGTGCTCAGACTTGTTCGGAGTCTTGGAAACAGAAGGTTGCGGGTTCGAATCCACCTCAAGCCTCTGGGTATATAGAGACGATGAGCAAGTCCTTCGCACACAATTGCTCGTGCACCACGGCTTGAAACCGATTCAGTGTCCGCGCTGTAGTCGGGAGTGGCTCTGAGTAGGAGTCTTCAAGGGGCGCCATAACAAAAGGTTCCTATGCATACTTACACACATACATGCAATTATATACACATACGTGCACAACTGTACATGCACACATGCATACACGCATGAATGTACACATACCCACGAAGCTGGAGGAGGGGTAAATGGCGCCGTAACAAAACGGCGCCGAAAAAACGACGCCGACAGAACGGCGCAATTTAAAGTACCACGACAAAACGGCGCCGACAATACCGCGCACTGCGAAGACTACGATACCCGTTTACTGATTGTTTGCGTATTAACCCTCAAACGACCAACTGGGGTCCTCGGGGACCCCAGCACTGTTTCGGCTCGTGCTACTTTTTTGCTAATCAATATTTTTTAACGACGTTTTATGAATTTGTCACTTGGACATCGCTCATTATTTATATCTAATAAAATCCGGTTTAACTTTTGCGATTATTTTTTAAATATAAAATATCTGGTGGGGTCCCGCGGGACCCCAGCCTTAGGACGTTTTTTCCTATGGAACCGAACGCTATTTTATGAAAAGATATTATGACAGCGAGAATTTTTTCCAGTACGATTTAGTGCAAAAGAAGCAATACAGACAATTCTGGAATATAGAGTGGCGTTGGAAAACGCTATAGCACAAATAATGACCATGTCCAGGACACAATTTCGTGCATTCTGAATTATCGGTACATGGGATTTTGCAACAAGGCAATTGAGCATAAAACACTTCATATGTCGCTGAAAGGCTGAACAACAAAGTTGCTGCTTTCCGTTACCTAAGAAAAATGTTTTCTGCTCAGTATCATTGTCAAGGAATTTCTTCATGGTAAGCTTACAAGTCTGCGAGTGGATGAGCTTACAGTGGCAGGTGTACCTTCAGGCAGCACATAAAGTTCAAACCTGCAAACTATGGTATCAAAATATGGTGTGTTGCGATGCTGTCACTTCATAGCCATTGACATATACCCGGGCAGTGACAGAGGGAACAGCGTGAGACAAGTCAAGAGTTGTGAAACAACTGGTATCACCAGTCACCATGGCGGCACAGTGGCAGAAACGTACCAGACAAAAAATTTTATATAAGGAATGAAGGCCAGGCATGGGCGCCAGGAAATGAGCTCTTTGTTTGCATTTCATGGCCAACCTACTCCTGTAGGTTATCATTTATTCCTAAACCAGGCACAGCTGTGCTGTTTTTTCACTCTGCAGCACGATGCCACCACTTATGCCTAGATGAACAACAAGCCAGAAGTAACCCTCCATTATAATGGAACCAAAAGTGGTGTTGACAATTATTATTTATCACCTGGATAATTATAATGCGCACCACAAGAAGAAAAGTAAACCGTTGGTCCATGACGATTTTCTTCAACATCCTCGATATCACTGGGATTGCTTCTTACAATAATTTTTATGTGTCTCAGCAATAATCCAGATTGGAAGATCTCGCAGAGGTCATGGCGTCGACGTACCTTCTTGACAGTAATTAGATATGCCATGGTAGCACCTCACATGGCATAGCAAGCAGTGATTCATACAAACTAAGCCCCAATCATAGCTGCTGCGATAAAGAACTGGGGTGTAGAAATTCAATCCCCGCAGCCAGGATCAACTTCGACGTGAAACTCCGATTCAGTGATCGCGCAGTAGTCGGGAGCGCTTCTGAGTAGTTTCAATTGACACTGAGTAGAGCATTAATAATCTGGTCGATTATTATGAAAAGGTAATAAATACCAAAAGAAACATCGCTCAGTGGAGGGAGCTTTTGCGCAGCGCTTCGACGTGAAACTCCAATTCAGTGTCCGCGCAGTAGTCGGGAGCGCTTCTGAGTAGTTTCAATTGACGCTGAGTAGAACATTAATCTAGACGATTATTCTATTAGATGGTAATAATTACCAAAAGAAACATCGCTCAGTGTAGGGAGCTTTTGCTCAGCGCTTCGACGTGTGACTCTAATTCAGTGTCCGCGCAGTAGTCGGGAGCGCTTCTGAGTAGTTATTATGATCTGCGCTATAACAAGTACACATCAAACAAACAATAAACTGCCTTAACTTGAACAATAGCAACATAAAATGAAGTTTGAACAAGCGAATAAAGCACTGAGCGTGTTATCGACTATTGGGGTCCCACGGGACCCCAGTTGGTCATATTAAGGAGTAAAATATGTTGGTCGCACGAGGGTTAAAGAGCAAGCAAGCTCACTACGAATTGAAGATTATGAGATATCGTTCCGGATTCCGGAAAAAGAGAAATCCAAGTCAGAATACTTTCGCTTGAATCGAAGCCGGATTGATGCAAAAATGATCTTTCCTTAAATGAAAGTTGATTTGAGGAAAATAGTCTTGCTTAAATTGGAGCTGGATTGTGAAAAATAATAATTGTTATTTAAATGGAAGATGGGTTGATATACATGTATATAGTAGCCTATAGGGCCTGCATTTTGCCACTATTAAACTTCTATAAACCATTGTTGTTTTAGTTCATTTTTGCGCTTTTTTGTCTGCGCCATTTTGTCCTGCCCCGTTTTGTCAGCGCACCGGGGTAACTACAAGCTTGCGTGTTCAATGTACACACCTAGCCTACTTAGAATCTTTTATGTTTCATCATGGAGACGTATTATACGGCTATACGTCTATGAATAGAAACAGAGTTACTTTACGGAAACCGACGTAGCACCGACCGAACTTTGAATTGCAAAAAAAAATCAGGTGCGGGGGATGTGGGGGGAGGAGTGGGGGGAGTGTCCGCTTAAAGTAACACGTCGTCATGACAACCGTTGCCACGGAGAAATCGTGTGTGCACAGTCGGCGACAGATTGCTTCAACCTCTGCCATCCGGGTTCGAAAGCCATCGGGGAGAAGGGTAGGTAGGGGAGGAGAGGGCGTAGAGATCCGTTTGAAATTAAACCAAATTTTCCTTGCGGCTTCACGCAACCGAATTACATGCATAAGAAATAGTTCCCAATTGTCGGACTGTTGGCCAACTACTGTGAGGCTGTTCACTGTGGTCAGTTGGCATGACGTGTATATGGGTCGCAGTGGTGTAGTGGTGGCGTCGTTGCCCTGGAGCCGTAAGGTTCGAGGTTCGAATCCACCTCGCCGCGTAAGGGCCTTGGGCAAGTCCTTCACTCACAATTGCTCAGCGCTTCGGCGTGAAACTCCGATGCAGTGTCCGCTCTGATTGCGGGAGCACCTCTGAGTAGAGAGAGAGCTTGAAGGGGCGCTATAACAAGTGCACGTACACAACAAAGAAACAAAGACGCAGTCTGATTGTAGTTGGGCTGTTGTTGCTATCAAGCGCTTTAATAATGACGTCAAAATGTTGACAATCCGCTATCAGACTGTACATTGTAGTTGTCAAAATATTGCCATCATATTTTCAGACTATTTTCAGTATAATGATTTTCAGAGTCCTACATGCATGCATACATACATACATACATGCATACATACATACATACATACATACATACATACATACATACACACATACATACATACATACATACATACATACATACATACATACATACATACATACATACATACATACATACATACATACATACATACATACATACATACATACATACATACATACATACATACATACATACATACATACATACATACATACATACATACATACATACATACATACATACATACATACATACATACATACATACATACATACATACATACATACATACATACATACATACATACATACATACATACATACATACATACATACATACATACATACATACATACATACATACATACATACATACATACATACACAGACATAGCGCATGCAATAAAAAAGATCTAGGCCATATATCAGCTGAAACAGATCTAACAGTGTAAGCTTATACGTTTTGCGTGCCTCCTACGTAACGTATCCACAAAATAATTAGGTGGATATATTATCATGGAATGGGGATAGTTTTTCTCTTCGAAGACTCGTCTGTTGTCATCTCGAAGATGATTAACATCATCCATCATCTTTTTATCAAGGTTTATACAGACCGGGTGTCATGCGAAATATCTCCCGACTACAAAAAACTTCCGAACGCGCCCATTTCCGCTGCAGGATACAATTTCGCATTAATTTTGCGTGCGTACCTGTACGTGTATGCGAAATCGATTTCGGCGACAAATTTCTAATCAATGGACACAGGCAGCATTTCGTAACTAATAGTTCCGTGTATTGTATGCCTACGGTGCATATTACTCGCTGTGCAAATAACTGTATTGAAGTCGACTTAACGCCGGGGGGCGGTAGAGTAATGGTTAACACGCTGGCGTAGAGAGCGAGAGGTATTTGAGCCCACGCTGGGTTGACATGCTTTGTAGGCTGCTATTAGCGTCGTGTTATTGCAGGCTGTCTATTCAGTGGTATAGTTAAGTTTGATGGCATATAAGTTTACCGCATAACTTGTACATGTAAAGCGCAGTGCGTTTGCAGGCGCTAAATTTAATAAATTACTATTATTATTTTTGCCCCAAGGTAGTTAGGATCCCTCAGGGACTTCATTACTAACTATATAGGGACTTTCTCTTCAAACCCTGAAGACGAGGCTTGACAATTCCGGACTAGTTTTTAAACAATAGTGCAGAGTTAGTATGATTATTTAATTAATGTCTCAAGTGAGGAGTGGGAGTTGAAAATATTAGTATCGTCTGCAAATAATACTTTAAAAATTAAATCAGGGACTGCATTATTTAGTTCGTTTATGTTATGAATAAACAGAAGAGCCTTGTGGAGTCGCGAAACTGATTACGGGTACTTTGAGAGGAGAGTTAATAATGGTGCAACTAACCAGTAACTGTTGTATTCTGTTTTCTAAATTGCTTTCGAACCATTTTAGCTGGGTGTAAACAAGATGGGAAATTTTCCGCAACTCCAATAATTATCGTCCAAAAACTAGGAACATAACATTACATAATTATTGAGTTTCCAGTCCTGTGTAGAAACGGTCATTGATTCCGCTAAAACTATGACGTCATAATTATATCAGGAGAACCAATGGCAAGAGGTTTCGGCACGTTTTGTTGCCGGATCGAATTTTGCGTTACACCTAACCGGCCACCACACGAACACGTGGCATTGGAGCATTTTCATTATATATACACGAAAATGTATAAGCAAAACATCTTCTATACATTATTGAATTTGCTTAAGTGAAAAACGTCGTCGTCTGTTTCAGCTTTTGATGTCGATATGATTGGCGAAGATTTCTTTGCATTAAAGTAACTGCATGAGCCTCGAGAATTGCATAACACACGAAAGCTTTCTGTCTGTCTATACATGGCGAGACGAGACCTTCATTGCTTTAGAAGGCACCATGACACACGCATTATATACACCATACATAATGCCTTGTTTACTATATATATATATGTATATATATATGTGTGTATATATGTATATAAATATATATATATATGCCATGTCCTATCCGCCCTGCTCTGGTTATCAGAAAAACAGCTTAGCACATTGAATCTACATTGTAAGTGCACGTCTATACATGTACATGTTGGAATTCTGATGTTTGGGTTGCTTCTCAGACCGTGCCAGTCCCAAGCTAGATGAAGGAGGAGGGCGGCGCTAATGCTATAATTATGTTATCGCACAATGTCGTCACACTGATGGACTGGAACTGGGTATAAGCATTTGAAAAGGTCTATAGTTTTCTTTTCTTTATTAATAATTATTGCTGTTAATAAAATAGGGCTACATATTCAGTACCAATATTCTGCTGTGTACGGTCGATGCCTGTGTCTCCGCATATGCGTCTGTCTGTTTGCCGGTCGGTCTGTCTGCCTCCCCTTATCTCTGTCTCTCTGTCTCTCTCTGTTTCTATCTCTCTCTCTCTCTGCACATGTCTCTGTCTCTGTCTGTCTGTCTGTCTGTCTGTCTGTCTGTCTGTCTCTCTCTCTCTCTCTCTCTCTCTGTCTCTCTCTCTCTCTCTCTCTGTCTGTCTGTCTGTCTGTCTCTCTCTCTCTCTCTCTCTCTCTCTCTCTCTCTCTCTCTCTCTCTCTCTCTCTCTCTCTCTCTCTCTCTCTCTCTCTCTCTCTCTCTCTCTCTCTCTCTCTCTATCTCTCTTACATACACTTACTGATTTCACAAAAGGTTTAAGTAGCACTGAGACTCGCATAAGACATTTAGCCGATAGCAACAAAACTCTCGGTTCAGAGGCATTCGGTGCACCGTGCACGCACCGAATGGACCTATGTTAAAAACGGCCCTGGCTTTAATAGGGGTGAATAATGATTAACTGGTATCGAAATGAACGTGTGGGCTTTTGAGTGTCTGTGTGTATATGATTTTGCTTTTTCGGGGTGCTTTTGCGTGGGTTGGTGCGTGTGTGCGTGTGTTTGTTTGTGCCTCTGAATGCGTGTGCGTGTGTAGGCCTATATGTGTGCGTGTGTCATGTGTGTGTGTTGCGTGTGTGTGTTGCGTGTGTGTGTGTGTTGGCGTGGGTGATTTTGCGTGGGTGCTTTTGCGTGGGTGCTTTTGCGGGATGCTTTGCGTGGGTTGGTGCGTGTGTGCGTGTGTTTCTGCCTCTGAATGTGTGCGTGTGTGTGTGTTGCGTTTTCGTGGGTGCTTTTGCGTGGGTGCGTGCGTGCATGCGTGTGCGTGTGTACACTGTACAGTGTACACCAAACTACACCACGCCAAAGTTAATATAGGAATAAAAATGAATAAAAATGAATAAAAACGAGCAGTGAATCGATGTGCTCCGGTAATAATAGAAGAGGTCACGTGCATCGTATATGGTGCATGGAAGGACGGAGTGACTCTGAGTGGATCTGCATATGTGGGGGACGAAATTCCAGAGTGCAACATGTACAATGTTCGTGCAGACTTTTTCCGGAGTGACACGATATAACTGTTGTTAAAATAATAGTAATAATAATGATTAAATTGATGGTGATGATTGTAGTGATGGTGGTGATGATGATGATGATGATGATGATGATGATGATGATGATGACGATGACGATGACGATGATGACGGTAGTACTGTTGTGGTGGTTTGTTTGCATGGGCACTTGTTATAGCTCCCCTTCAAGCTCTATGTACTCAAAGGCGCTTCCGAATGCAGAGCGGACACTGCATTGGAGTTTCACGACGAAGCGCTGAGCAGTTGCGAGTGAAGGACTTGCCCAAGGTCCCTACGCGGCGAAGTGGATTCGAACCTCGAACCCTCCGGCTTCAAGGCAACGACGCCACCACTACACCACCGCCCCACCACGTGTACATATATACCCCCTATGTGTGTGTTTCATTCTTCACGTAATATATGAGTTAATCTATCAAAATAATGTGTTCGTCTATAGATTATATTATCGACTTGAATATTATACGTATAGTAGAGAAGGGAGGATAGTTTATGACGCTATCATTATTCCTTGGCTTCATCGTCATCGTCGTCGTATACAGTTTGTGATGAATGGCGACTATGAGGAATAGTGACGTCCGCATCTTATCGATTGAAGAGATTCGACTGAAAGACTGCCAAGCCCCACCCTGCCATGATCTATAATATATCTATATATTTTATATGTACAGGGTGGGCCCAAAAAACGACCCTCTAAGGTTTTTGCCAATATCAGGTGGCCTCACTAAAAGTGATATAACTCTTGTTCTGTTTTAAATATTTTGACGGAATCTGGCTATATCGTGTGTAAATATGAAATGTCTTTTAGTCTGTAAAATTTCATTTCGAAATTCTTACTTCTGGCCAAGATATTGGCAAAAAACATAGGTTTTTTTCGGTCCACCCTGTACATACATGCACAATATATATATATATATATAAATATATATATATATATATATATTCTTGGTCCTCGCCTTCCTACATGTATGTAATATATATATATATATACATAATATATATTCAGATGCTATTTTTGAGTACCTTTATCTAACCCTCTGTATGCTGCAGTCATCTATCGTCAAATGCAAATTCTCATCTCAAGTCAACGTTGCATCTTCTTTTTTCTCTTGTTCTTCATCCTCCTAGCTCCTCTTCATCATACTCATCTTCCTCCTCCTACTCTTCTTCTTTTTCTTCTTTTTCTTCTTCTTCTTGTTCTTCTTCTTGTTCTTCTTCTTTTTCGTCTTCTTTTCTTTTTCTTGATCTTCCTTCTGCTCTTGCTCATCATCCTCATCCTGCTGCTCCACCTCCTCCTCCTCCTCTTCTCTTCTTCCTCTTCCGCCTCCTCTTCCTCCTTCTTTTCCTCTGACTCATCTGTCACTGACTCATAATTTTTCCTCTCCGTCCTCCGAAATGGAGGAAAGTTTCTCCTCCGTCTCTTCCTCCTCAACCTCCTCTTCCTCTTCCTCCTTATCTTTCTCCTCAACCTCCTCCTCTTCCTCCTCGATATCCTTATTCTCCTCCTCCTCTTCCTCTTTCTCCTCAACCTCCTCCTTATCCTCTTCATTATCCTCTTCATCATCCTCTTCCTCTTTCTTCTCCTCCTTCTCCTCCTCCTCCTCCTCCTCCTCTTTCTTCTCCTTATCCTCCTCCTCCTCAACTTCCTCCCTATCCTCTTTCCCTTCTGTTCACGCTTCTTTCTGCTCAAGCAGCCTCCTCCTCCTGTTTACATTCTCTAATGGATCGTTCCTATTCGGAACTTCATTTGATATCACTGTCATGACTGTATTCATGCGAATGCATTACTGTGCTTTCGATTTGTATAATTGCGCGCTTAAAAATACACTGCCTTTCAATTTCCTAACAAAGTACTGCTTCAGGGAACTTTAATTAATCGAAAGCGCTGGGTGCTCAGATAACACGGAAAGTCAACACATGCCTATAATATAAGCTTCACACACATGGGCGGAGTTTATCAGGGGCTAGGGGGCTAAGCCCCCTCCCAAGAAGGCCCAGATTCAACTTTTTTACCATGAAATGGTATCCTTTTTCGGGGCTAGCCACCTATGAAGGCCCAGACTCGGAGTTAGCCCCCCTCCCCCAAGAACGGAAACCAAACTCCGCCCATGTTCAAACATCAATCCAAGAACGCTCTTGCTTACTTTTGCTTTACGAATGTCTTTAGTTAAACTTATTCTTATCTAACTCAATGAGCGCACAAAACGAAAATTCAACAACTTGCCGAATGGGAAGGATTGAGGCAACTGCCTTGGAGGTCTGCGGTGCAAATGTCATTTCATTGGCACACACGATTTTATTTGTTTATTTATTTAGGGCCTATTTACTGAGAATTTGATATAGCGCTCCTTCAAGGTTACTACTCAGGAGCGCTCCCAGTCCAACCCCGGTCGAATAAGACAGTCTTGAGAAGAGAAAGAAATGAAGTAGAAGTAGAAAGGCTAATAGGTCTTTGACGAAGAATAACAGGGAGCTCATTTCAGGTCGCAGGGCCAGCCACGGAGAAAGCACGGCGCTGCCTGATTGCAGTCCGTGAGCGTGGAACAATAAGTTCCGATATGTCTGATACATAAAAATCGACACAGCACAACAACAGACAAATTTTTCTATGAAAAAAAATTGTAGAAGAAAGCAAACAAGGACGACAAAAAGCCTTGCATAAATCATGCTAAAGAATTCCTCTGTTTGCCTGAAATATCGAATGTGAAAAATACCGCAGAACAAATAGAGCAGTCTTTATAAAATATGGGGATGAGTTTAAACGAATTCGTAAAGCTTTTGATGAAATCATGAAATGATATGTGAAGCTAATCTATAGGAAAATTCTGCACTGTAATCAAATCAATTTTGCTTAGGCCTACTCGGAACCACTCCCTACAAATCGCGCAGTCTTTATAAAATATCGGGACGAGTTTAAACGAATTCGTAAAGCCTTTGATGAAATGATATGTGAAGCAAACCTATAGGAAAAATTATGCACTGTAATCAAATCAATTTTGCTTACTTGGAACCACTCCCTATTGTAAGCGTGGTTGCTAAATTTATAGTTGTGTAAGCTATAATAGTCTCCTTTCTCAGTGATGTCGGACGGGTGCAAGGTAAGCAGACAATTATTTCAAACGGATTCAATTAATACTTCCCTGTAATAAATTATGACCATGAAAATAATTGTAGATCTTCACTTTACTTCACCGTAGCACCACCACGCTGTCTCCTCGGCTTGACCCAACCGGATTTTGACCAGTGCAGGCATTGGAACGAAAAAGGCAGCTTTGGTTATTGCGGACTTGATTTTTTTATACAGCATCGGTGAATAAGCTGGTCTCCTGACGTGGCTTTTGTGGGTCCTGAGAAATTCTCGAAGATTTACATTACATTTACATTCATTTAAAGCAGGGCTTAAAGTGTGGCAAGACGGTCACGGACGGCGTCCTGGCACTTATTTTCAAATCTGTATGCCGTCCTGCCACTTATTTCGCCAGCACTCCTGAAAATGGAAAGGTAAGGGGCGTCTAGGCACTTCTTTTTACACTTTTAGCACTGATTTAAAGTCTTTTAAATTAGTCCAACTAACTCATTGGCCTGTGGGCGTTTTTCTCGAAAGTTTCAAGAGCGCGTCCCACGGCAACATTGTAGTAGCCTATACTGGACTGTTGTGAGAGTGAAACCAACCCACGCATGTGTTGCGAATCTCCGTGCCTTTAGCCACACTTATAAATGAATCGTACCATGCAGATGCACTAAGTGCTCGTGAATAAGCTGGTGCCCTGCGCTTGCTTTCGAGTGGCGCGTCAGAATTTTGGAAATTAGGCCTACTATTACGATTACGATTACGATTATGGTAGCGTGAGTTGCATATTGGAAGGGGGGTGGAGGTCTAGCGTGCAGTTGTACACAAAATGTGCAATTCTAAAATGGATTTGTGCAGTCGTAGTAAGCACTTCTGTACAATTAAAACTAGCACAAAATTCACTGTCCTCCGATTGGAAGTAGTTTACCATGGGGAAACGAAAGGAGGAGTTGTGCAGTTATAAAAATTTATTTAAGACAGCCCTGGCATATTGGCATGTAAATAAAGCATATTTTTGTTTAAGATATAAATCTTCATGTAGTAGCACTTATAAATGTGCAATATCATTTGATTATAGGAGAATTTACGATGCCGTCCGAATTCTCAATTTCACAGCAGGACGACGTGGCCCTTGTCAGAGTTAGATTAAATTGAAATCTACCGATTCCATCAATTTAATACATCCAGCCACTTATTTACTCACTCACTTACTCACAACTCTTTTCACCAGCCATGCATTCACTACCCCATTCTTCCACCCACTCATCCATTTATCCATCCACCCTTCCCCTCGTTGATATTTCCATATATTTATCCATTCACCCATTTATCCATCCATCCGTTGACCCATCCATCCATCTATCCACCCATCCATCTATCCACCCATCCATCTATTAACCCATCCACCCATCCATCCATCCGTCCATCCACCCATCCATCTATCCACCCATCCACCCACCCATCCATCTATCCACCCATCCACCCACCCACCCACCCATCCATCCGTCCATCCACCTATCCATCTATCCACCCATCCACCCATCCATCCATCCGTCCATCCACCCATCCATCTATCCACCCATCCACCCACCCATCCATCTATCCACCCATCCACCCACCCATCCATCCGTCCATCCACCCATCCATCTATCCACCCATCCATCTATCCACCCATCCACCCACCCACCCATCCATCCATCCGTCCATCCACCCATCCACCTATCCACCCATCCACCCACCCATCCATCTATCCACCCATCCACCCACCCATCCATCCGTCCACCCACCCATCCATCCATCCGTCCATCCACCCATCCGCCTATCCACCCATCCATCCACCCATCCATCTATCCACCCATCCACCCACCCATCCATCCGTCCATCCGTCCAGACATCTATCTCTCCATCCATCTATCCACCCACCCATCCATCCGTCCATCCACCCATCCATCTATCCACCCATCCATCTATCCACCCATCCACCCACCCACCCATCCATCCATCCGTCCATCCACCCATCCACCTATCCACCCATCCACCCACCCATCCATCTATCCACCCATCCACCCACCCATCCATCCGTCCACCCACCCATCCATCCATCCGTCCATCCACCCATCCGCCTATCCACCCATCCATCCACCCATCCATCTATCCACCCATCCACCCACCCATCCATCCATCCATCCGTCCAGCCATCTATCTTTTTATTCATCTATCCATCTATCCACTCACCCATGCTTCCGTTCGCTCACTCATCCATTCGTCCATCCATTGACCCAAAACATCAATACAAATCGATCCGTCTGTTTTGTCAATGTATGCACATCATTCAGTTTGAATAGAAGCCATTGACTTTGCGACCTTAATGGCGTTTTTCATCCGGAATTACTGTCAATCAACTGAAACAGGCACCACTTCTACGCACCAGCCAAAAGTCCGATGGCTGGAGGGAGTGAGGAAGGGAGGGAGGGACGGACGGACGGGCGGAAGGAAGGATGGACGGAAGGAGGGACGGACTGACGGACGGAGGAAGTATGGAGGGATGGAAGGAAGGAAGGAAGGATCGAACGAACGAAGTAACGAATGAACGAATGAACGAAGGAACGAGGGAAGGAAGGAAGGAAGAAAAGAAGGAAGGAAGAAAAGAAGGAACGAAGGATGGAACGAAGGAAGGAAGGAAGGAAGGAAGGAACGAAGGAACGAACGAAGGAACGCAGGAACGATGGAACGAAGGAACGAAGGAAGGAAAAAACGAAGAATGAAAGTAAGGAGGGAAGGAAGGAAGGATGGATGTATAGATGAATGGATGGGAGGGAAGGAGGGAGGGATGGAGGGAGGGAGGAACGAAGGAACGAACGAAGGAAGGAAGGAAGAAAGCAGAGAGGAGGCAGGCAGGCAGGCAGGCAGACAGCATCCGGAAGTCCTCTATTTGCGTCAACCTCCGGCAACGGATGACTGGTTCGTAATCCCTCTCGAGTGTGGGGCGAAGCATACTACATCTCCCACTGCAGACTCATAAGTCAGGCAAGCCGACGTACAGGAAGACAGATGCAGTCTGTTTTATGGACGCATATACAGTGCCATAGACAGACAGGAAGAGAGAACGGGGCATGGGCGTCCACAGGAATTTTTCTAGGGGGGGGGGGGGCGCAAACTTTTAAATAATTGTCACGTGGTCTAAATTTAATGGGTGACAGTTTGAATTTCCATATTACCACGAGAGACTCCTATAGCCTACCTATACGCTATGCGCCCAAATAAAGATATATAGGTTCAACTTGTAGAACGAATTGATAATTACATAAATCCCGTTGTAACAATCACAACCAAATAATCTAAATTTATGTGCAAGTTTGCGAAAAATCCAGAGGGGCGCACTTGCGCCCCCTTGCGCCCCGCTGCGGACGCCCATGGAACTGGGGAAACACATACTGTACACCGTGGTTCAAAAAAGTAAGCCAAATTGGTTTTCATATACCTCTAATGCCTAATAACATATCACGTTAACAATTTTCATATATTTAGAGAATTGGACCAAGAATATGATTCCAAAATTTCATGAGATAATGTTGAACGTATAAAAAGATATGAATCTTTCAATTTCATATGCCGAAATTTCAGTTTACAAGCAATTTTCTGTTAGATTCAATAAAAAAGTAAGCCAAACTGTTTTTCCTACAGCTGTCTGATGAGTAATCATAAACACTTTTTCCCAATATTTAGGGAATTGAACCTAGAATAGGATTCCAAAATATCATGTCATAAATTTGAATGGATAGACAGATATGTGGATATTTCAACTTCATCATCCGGAATTTCAGTTTTCAGCAAGTCTGTTTTGGTGTCCGTTGCGGTTTCGACGCTTGGCCATTTAGTCTTCATTGATCCTGGAGTAAAATACTAAAAATTAATGGAGCCTATTATGGCGATGTTCTGCTGTCACAACAGCTTCTTTTTGTAATCAAAAATCTAGTCCCAGAAGGCAGCTTTGTTTTTCAACAGGACAGTACTACAGCCCACAGAGCCAAGGAAACCATCGAAATGCTGACAAGAGAAACGCCAGACTTCATTAGTTATACAGACTAACGGTGAAAGAGACAGAGGTAGATGGACGGGCGGATATTCACTATTCACTGAACTCAGCCAGACGGACAGATATACGAATAATATGCGGATGTACAGACAGACAGATAGACAGACAGACAGACAAACAGACAGACAGACAACCAGACAGATATAGGCCTAGATTGAATCATTTATTATTAATAAATTATTGATTGACTGATTTATTTATTGTTTGACTGATTGACTGTTTATCTGATTGCTTGCTTGCTTGCTTGATTCATTCATTCATGCATTCATTCATGCATTCATTCATTCATTCATTCATTCATTCTATCATTACAGAACTACATTCAGATAGAACGATACGCATACAATAAATTATACATACGAACAGAGAATTACAACTGAATGAAAAGACGACAGACTGACAGAGAGAGACAGACAGAAACAGACAGACATCTTTACTGACAGATACACAGACAGACACGGAGATAGACAGGATGACAAAGAGAAAGACAGACAGACAGACAGATCGCAGACATACAGTACATGTACATGACCGGCGTATAGGCCTACATTCTTCTTTCTCCGATTAGTAAATATTGATGGAAATCCGAGGTCATAGCGCTTGACAAAAATATTATCTTTGGTGTTCGCCTCGGGGACCAATCAACGCGCGCAGCTATTTATGGCGATATCCGCTGGTTCTCCAGGGCACACGACGGAGACACGCTGGTTCCCTAATCTGCAGATGATGACCGATGTTACAGATTAATGCCAATGTGCTGAGCTCTGTCGGTGTCGGTATCTCCGCATATGTGTGTGTCTGTCTATCTGTCTGTCTGTCTCTCTTTCTGTCTCTGTCTTTGTCTCCGTCTGTCTGTCTGTCTCTGTTTTCTTGTCTTGTCCACCAGAGCAACAAATACCAATGCTTACAGAGACATACACACACACACACACACACACACACACACACACACACACACAAAGACAAAGATAGAGGCATACAGACAGACATTCAGAGAGACAGACGGAGACGGAGAAAGCCAGACATACAGAATGACACAAATATAGAAACAGACAGAGAGAAACAAACAGACAGACAGATACAGTGGCAAGCTCACGTGCGGTAACGGGGATGGATGCGATTGCGGGTGCCATAAAACCCATGACGCCTCAACGAATGAGGCCCAGCATGATTGTCCCGATTACAAAGAAGATGTTGATAAGATGTTTACAGGACATTAGTTGTAGGCCTACGCATAAAAAGTAGTTGAACGAGAAGTTGAAGAAAAGATCGAGAGAGGTAGAAGTCAACTCATAGTCGGTGCATGATTAATCGTTCACACGATTAAAAATATGATTAATCGTTCACACGATTACAAACATGATTAATAGTCCACACAATTATAAACATGATTAATCGTTCACACGATTATAGACATGATTAATCGTTTACACGATTATAGACATGATTAATCGTTCACACGATTATAGACATGATTAATCGTTTACACGATTACAAACATGATTAATCGTTCACTTTTAGAACTGTACAACTCCTTATTTCCTTTCCCATCGTCCATGATAAATTACTTCCAATCAGAGAACAATGACTTTTTGCTAGTTTTAGCTGTGCAAAAGTGCTTCTACAACTGCACATTTTGTGGAGGCTACAACTGCGCGTTAAAAAAAGCCCTGTTATAGACATGATTAATCGGTAACCGTCAAGAGGTTTGACGCCGTCGAATCGACGACACTGTTTTTCGATTATTATCGTTAAAGTGGACTTGTACGTGTGTACGTGTCGCGTCAACGACGGTGTATGTATTGGCGCATGAAATGATGGATGGATGGATGGATGGATGGATGGATGGAGACCGTGGAGCTACCGACTGTCTTCCTGATTATAATAGTTGTGACTGTGAGGGACTCGGTGTATGGACGTGCTATAGGAACAGTCGTGACGGTTTTTCGGAGAGAGAGAGAGACAGACAGACAGACAGACACGGAGACGGAGACGGATACGGAGACGGAGACAGAGACAGAGACAGACAGAGACAGACAGACAGACAGACAACAGACAGACAGACAACAGAGACAGTTAAAACAGAGAGAGACAAGAGACAGAGACAGACAGACAGACAGACAGACAGACAGAGAGACCGAGATACAGACAGACAGCTCTCGCTTATACTCAGAGGCTCTCCCGACTACAGAGCGAATACTGCATCGGAGTTTCACGCTGAAGCGTTGAGCAATTGCGAGTGAAGAACTTGACCAAGGTCCCTATACGCGGCGACTTGAGGTGGATTCGAACATGCAACCTTTCGGCTGCAAGGCGACGAACATACCCACCACACTACCGTACCGCGCCCCACGTGTAGTTACGGTTATAAAGTCTTATAAAATGATCATAATCTGCGACTTTTCTAAAGCGACACTCGAAAACCAGACGCGGGGCATCAGCTTATTTACGAGCACTGAATATAATAGACTACGAAACCACTGGATTCAAATCAAAACAAAAGGCATTCGACTACTGCCAAGATAATAGAGATCATACAGCAAAGCAGATACAGCACATCTGAAACAAGTTAAAATGCGTCACAACAATAAAAAAATTAGTTGCTAAGCAGCAGAGCACGTCACAATTAAACAATGAGTTCCTATAGGCGCAGTGACGGGTATAACAAGAACGAAAATTGGTGGCTAGGCAACAAGTGTAGGTCACAATGAGAGACGATCAGTTGTCAGAAATAAAGAAAAATTACAATTAAACAATAAGTTGCTATGCCACCACAGAACAGAAGAATTAAAACAATCAGTTGCTATGCAACAGGATGTCACAATGAGTCACAATCAACTGATAAGCAAGATGCCAATACGTTCAAAGAAGCAACTCGGTTAATAAGAACAGCTCACAGAGAGACACAATAAGCTGCCTAGCAACAGTCAAAATGACGACGATAGACAATCGGTTGCATAGCAACGGGTCACGTCACAATCAAAGGGAAATATAATCAGCATCTTATAGCAGCCAGCCAAGTCACAAAGGAGATGCAGTAAGCTACTTAGCAACCGGTCACGTCACAGCAAAAGCTTCTTAGGAACAGGCCAAAATAGAACTAAGGATAATAATATTATTAGATTCAGCGCTTTTGTTAGAAAATAACTGTTCCACAAAACCTTACAGAAAAATACACAGCTAACAATATTTGGGTGAATTATATTATATATATATATATATATATATATATATATACACACATGTATATATGATGTACTGTAGTTTTTATAGTGCAAATAATATATATATAATTATATTTATATTATTTGCACTGTATAAGAATTACAGTACATTGTGTATTTACATTGGTTGTACTTTATAGTTTATACCACGTATAATATATATAATACAGTTCATTCAATGTAATGTCATTATTTCGTTTCATGTATAATTGGAAAGACTATATATATACATAATATATATACATATTATATATACATAAATTATATATATATATATATATATGTTGATATATTATATAGAACGCAATCTGCTCTCAAGTCTCAATGTCTCTCATTAAGATTGAAGGACTCCAATGTATACACAGCTATACGCACCCTTTGTTATGTACTTAAAAGACTCTATGATTATAAGTGCCTTCTTACTTAGCGCTGAGGTCAGTTCTATGGAGCTCTCCTTCTAAGTCTCTTTAAGTCCGTAAGTCATTTCTATTTGATCCAGGGCTTCTCTTGTCAGGTTGGATAATTGCTAATGAGTTTTTCCTTGAAGCTGCGCACTAGAAATTCTCATTTATGTTATCTTTCATCATGTTTTCATAATATACACATACATAAATATAAAATTATAGTTATATACATATATACACACACATACATGCATACATACATACATACATGCATAAATACATACATACATACATACATACATACATACATACATACATACATACATACATACATACATACATACATACATACATACATACATACATACATACATACATACAATCACACATACATACATACATACATAAATACATACATACATACATACATACATACATACATACATACATACATACATACATACATGCATACATACATACATACATACATACATACATACATACATACATACATACATACATACATACATACATACATACATACATACATACATACATACATACATACATACATACATACATACATACATACATACATACATACATACATACATACATACATACATACATACAATCACACATACATACATACATACATACATAAATACATACATACATACATACATACATACATGCATACATGCATACATACATACATACATACATACATACATACATACATACATACATACATACATACATACATACATACATACATACATACATACATACATACATACATACATACATACATACATACATACATACATACATACATACATACATACATACATACATACATACATACATACATACATACATACATACATACATACATACATACATACATACATACATACATACATACATACATACATACATACATACATACCTACACACATACATACCTACACACATACATACATACATACACACATACATACTCTATCTCTCTCGAAGGATAAAATAAAGAAAAGGACGCGAACAAAAGCAAGACAAAGACAGATGATGCTGGATTGTACGGTGATAGATGAATACCGTATATGCTCGAAGGAGAGGCTCAACAGCGAGCGTAGTTTTCGACGCCGGACAATTTAAGCCGCCTATGATTACAACAGGGAGACAGAGAACCAGAGGTGGAAGAGAGATATATGGGAATTCAATATTGAGATGATGTTGAAGTATAGCATATTATTCCAGTCATCCGTGAATCCGAGATGTACATTATACAGCGTGGGCCAAGAAAGAGTAATCTCCTACGGACATTTGTCAATATCTTGGCCAAAAATAAGAATTCTTAAATCAAATTTTACGGGCTTAAATGCAATTCGTATCTGCATGCAATAACCATATTTCACCGAAAATCTCTAACAGAATAAAACTTATATCACTTTTAGAGAGTATAGGCCTGCACCAACTGCTTTTTGACGGCCTGAAGGGCTGAAGTTGATGAGCGGTAGGCCTACGTGGTGCGAATTTAGCGACGATGTCAGTACATGTGGGGCGCGGTGGTCTAGTGGTGGCGTCGTTGCCTTGGAGCTGGAAGGTCCGAGGTTCGAATCCACCTCCCCGCGTAAGGACCTTGGGCAGGTCCTTCACTTACAATTGCTCAGCGCTTCGGCGTGAAACTCCGATGCAGTGTCCGCTCTGCATCGGGAGCGCCTCTGAGTAGAGAGAGCTTGAAGGGGCGCTATAACAAGTGCACATACATACATGAGATTTGTAGAAAAATAACTTCGGAGTTTAACCTAAGATCCACGTGGAGTTGGGGTGCGAAAAGAAGCGCTTCTTCGCCAATATCTCGACGTTAGTTTTAGCTTATCAACACTGTGCGGTATCAAGGACCGCCAGAGGCGCCCTCCGCCGTTACCCAGGCTTGGTACTGGCACTATCAGAGTATGAACAGCGACGAAGTGTCCGCAAATCCTCTGCCTTGGCATTAGCTGTTTTTATCAGCAGTTATAAATTCATGTACCTGTCGCAGTGGCTCTCTGTCTCTGTCTCTCTGTATCTCTGTCTGTGTCTGTCTGTCTCACTGTCTCTCTGTCTCTCTGTATCTCTGTCTGTCTCTGCCTGTCTGTCTGTCTGTCTGTCTGTCTGTCTGTCTGTCTGTCTGTCTGTCTGTCTGTCTGTCTGTCTGTCTGTCTGTCTGTCTGTCTGTCTGTCTGTCTGTCTGTCTGTCTGACTCTCTCTCTCTCTCCCTCTCTCTCTTTCTCGCTGTACAGTTAAAACTAGGGAAAAGGTCATTGTTTTCCGATTGGAAGTAATTTACCATGGAGGATGGGAAATGAAAGAAGGGATTGTACAGTCCTAAAAATTCCTTAAAAACAGCCCTGCCTGGCCTAGTCAACTGACTCCTTTGTCTATTCCGTCCTTTGTCTGGGTCTCTGTCTGTGGCTTTGTCTTCGGCCGTTGTGTCGCTCTGCCAAATGGTGCTTGTTGCTGTTAACAACACAGTGCCTTATATTATCAGAGATGATTAGTGTCGCCCTCCTCCTTTATCCAGGCTTAGAACTGGCACTGTCGGAGTATACATAGGCTACATACAGTGGCTGAGTCGCTCAGTCAATAATATGTCCACCACGTTTATAATTATAATTATGCTAATAATTAATTATTGGTGTTCACTGGAAGTAGTCAGTTTACCTGTGTGCGCCAGACTGCAGCGCAGACCAATTATAGGCAGAGTAAAATTATACCTCCATGCCGACGTCAGTGAGTCCATAAAAACAACAAAGTGTATTCGTTATAATGATGCGATTCAAACTGCTTTACTCTATAAAGCTTAAATATTATTGTGTGTAAAATTGGATATAATATAATATACACTGTGTCCGGAAAAAAAGGGACCCATTTTGTAAATATGAAAATAAATAGTAAATATTCATCAATTTTTACAATTCAAACACCATTTTAATCCTGACATATTTATCTAATACTGGTGAAAATATAAAAGTTCCAGTCACAATGATGACGTCATAATGACGTCATTTGCATTAAAGTTCATTTAGCCGGCAAGTCATGCATGGTTTCGGTTGGTATATTGGCTCTTGGTAAAACAGAAATCCATTTAATGCAACCAGGAATGAAAATAAATGCAGCTTATTTCAGGGATTGTCTGCTCCATATAAAATCGATGCCTGACATTCGGGAATGTTCGGAACAATAGCCTATACATTTCAACAAAATGGTGCTTCAGCTCACTGAGTTCGTCAATATTTGGAACTGTTGACTAAGGAGACTCGGATTTCATTCCTCTTAATCTTTGGCCGCTAAACGGCCGCCCGTCTAATCCCGCTGATAATAAGACCTGGAGACTGATGGAGGAGAAGGTGTACAACACAAGGATAAGAGACTCTGAGACACTGAAGAACTCCGTGAACGAATTGTTAATGTTAATGCCTAGGAGGATTTTGATAAGCTGGTTATCGATGCTACTATTGGCTATTAGCGCGACCGTTTTGAAGCTTACGTTGAGGCCAAAGGCGTGCACTTTGACCACAAATTGCAGTCTGACATAATTCAGATACAAAAATAAGATTAAAGATGCATTTAATATTGATAAATTAAATCATAAAATATTGAAATTTTGGATGATTTTGCGCGTTTATCTCTTAAATTTGACTTTTTGTGCAAATGACGTGATTATGACGTCAACATTTGGACTGGAACTTTTATATTTTCACCAATGTTAGACAAATATGTCAGGATTAAAATGGTCCTTGAATTGTGAAAATCGATGAATATTTACTATTTATTTTTATATTTACAAAATGGGTCCCTTTTTTTCCGGACACAGTGTATATTTATATAATGTACATGCATGCATATAAAATTATAAGTATATATGCGCGTAAGTGTGTGTGTGTGCGTGTATGTGGGGATATAATCATGTGTAAAATTGGATATATATATATATATATTGTATGCATTATATGTATATAGTCTATGCGCGTAAGTGTGTGTGCGTGTATGTGGGTGCGTGTGTTAGTGTGCGTGTGTGTGTACATGTAGGTATGTCCGTGTGTGTTTGTGTATATGTGCGCGCGTATATGTACAGATGTGTGTTGGCATGTGTGTGTGTTTGTTTGCATGCAGGTTTGTGTGTGTACGTGTAGTTGTGTAGGTGTGTGTCTAGATATAGCATCCAGTGTTACTTTTACACCAATCACTTGTGACTCCCATTTCCAGCCGGTCGTCTAATCTACACATGAAAGCCCTCGCACACCTGTATTGCCCGGCCAAGGCCGTAGACAGGGGGGTGTTTTGGGTGTTTGAACACCCCCCGAAATGGAAAATGAAGAAAAAATCTATTGCATTTTCTAGTTCGTGATGCAAAAAACCATGAAAAAGCCTTGAAAACACTCCCGAAAATAAATAATAGATTAAATTTCGATCAGAAAAAGTAAAGTTGACCACTAAAAAAAGGTCATCAGAAATTTTTATGGCGAAAATGGAAAATATTTAAAAGATTTTTTGACCGGATGACTAAAAAAGAGGTCATCAGAAAATTTCGCCGGAAAAAATGGAAATTTTTGAGGAAATTCAGCCTCCCCAAAACTTAAATCCTGGCCGCCACCGAAAACACCCCCCGAAAAAAAATCCTGGCTACGGCCTTGTGCCCGGCTGTTATTTAATGGTACATACTAACGATGATTGCTAAGGTGTTGAGCGTCTTCTTTTCTTGCCGTTTTAAATCCATTGCGGTGCAATCGGAATGGTGTCCGTCTGTGAATACGCTTCTGCCTCTCTTCATGTCTGCATGTCTCTCCCTCTCCCTACCCCTCTCCCTTCTCCCTTTCCCTCTTCCCCCTCTCTCTCCATCTTCCTCTTCTCTCTCTCTCTCTCTCTCTCTCTCTCTCTCTCTCTCTCTCTCTCTGTATGTCTGTCTGTCTGTCTATCTCTCTCTCCGTCCATTCATCTGTCTTCTATTCAACCGTATAAAATGACTCTTGCATCTCATTCGCTTTGCCAGACAATAATTATTTATTATTGTTATTCTCTTAGTTAAACAATCATCCGTATTTCTTGTGCTGTGTATTTTCACAGACGCATCAAAGTCTATTACCCATGAAATGTTCGACCAGCTCTATAATATTCACATATATAATAACCCTATACTACACCGTGGTTAAAAAAAGTAAGCTAAATTGTTTTGCATATAATATGTAGTACGGTACCTGATGACATATCAAGCTAAAATTTTCCAAATATTTAGAGAATTGGACCAAGAATATGATTCCAAAACTTCAGGCATTGGAGATTATTTGAAAAAGAGTTTGGCTTACTTTTTTAACCACGGTGTACATAGCCTACCACCGGGAAATCTGCAGAAGGTTTCCGACCGGTTTAACGTTGTAGCAAGTGGACACTTGTCACGAAGCTAAAATGTTGACAGGTCAAAGTCCAGTGAGGCGGTGAAAGTTTCAACTTCAAAGACGCCACCGCATATCATGCATCAAAGGCTGCGGTGGCAATCAGGTGCGAGGAAGCAAGAGCATGCGTGACAATCAAAGGGAGGAGGGAGAGGGAGAGGAAGAAAAATGTGAAAAATAAACGAGGAAGAGAAAATATATATATAATATATAATATATAAAAAATTATGTAAAGAGAGATTTGTACATACAGGGAGAGAGGGAGAGAGACAGAGAGAGACAGGGAGAGAGACAGTGACAGAGAGGCAGAGAGAGAAACAGACAAACAGAGACAAAGACAGAGACAGAAAGACAGAGACAGAGACAAAGATAGAGACAGAGAGAGACAGAAACAGACAGATTGAGTGAGTGAGAGAGAGAGAGAGAGAGAGAGAGAGAGAGAGAGAGAGAGAGAGAGAGAGAGAGAGAGAGAGAGTATGAGAGAGAGAGTATGTGAGAGAGAAAGACATTCAGAGACAGAGACAGAGATAGACAGACAGACAGACAGACAGACAAATGAGAGACGAAGTGTGAGGTAGAAAGAGAGGAGGGAGAACGAGAGGGAAACCATTATTTATATTTATAGAACACAGACAGAGAATGAGAAAGAGAAACAGAGAATTAATAGCAGAAAAATTCTCGTTCAGAGTGTAAGGTTTAAACAAGAATGAAAAGGGAAGGGATTGAGGTTGAGAGTGAAGCCTGGGGAAGGGTACAAGCAACTAGAAGTGTGAATTAAGTAGGCTACAGGGAGAGAAAGAAGATGGCGGTGATGATGAGGCGGGAAATTGAGGCACAGCGTTCGAGTGAAGAGTTGATGTTGACGCCATCCGTCGTCGTCAGTGTTTCAAGTGGACCATAATCAACCGCGGTGCATCGTGACCACACTACCCTGCTGAGCACACTACCCTACTGCCGTCGAACGTGTACTTTTGAAACTGGATGAAAATGCATGTTTATACCTTATGTCACTCTCCGTCTGTCTCTGTCTGTCTGCCTCCTTTTCTCTCTCTCTCTCTGTGTATGTCTAGTTTTTGTTGTATCTCTCTCTCTCTCTCTCTCTCTCTCTCTCTCTCCTCTCTCTCTCTCTCTCTCTCTCTCTCTGGCTGTGGGTTTGCTTCTTGATTGGCCGTTAAACACCGTCTGAACTCTGTGTACCCTCTTGATTGCATCCGACTCTGTTATTTGCGAACATGTATCAGTCAATCTGTTGACCGTCTGTCTGTCTATCTGCCTCTCTGTATACTTGTCTTTGTATTGATGTCTCTCTTTCTACATGTATTTCTCTCTGTATCTATCTGTCTGTCTATCTGCCTGTACCGGTTTGTATGCATGTATATCCTTCCGTCCGTCCGCCCGTTCGCCCGCCTGTCTGTCCGTCCGTCCGTCCATCCATCCAAGCATCTATCCCTCTGTCTGTCTGCCTGTCTGTCTGTCTGTCTGCCTTGCACATTATTTATCTGTCTTCTCACCAGCGTATTATTTCCCCCTGTCTGTCTAGATCTTTCTTTCTTTGTATCTGTCCATCCACTCATCCTGCTCATCCTTCTCTTTATCCTTTTCTGTCTGCATGTCTGTCTGTCTGTTTGTGTGTGTGTCTTCTTGTCAAGCCTTCATGTTTAATTCTCTCTTTCTGTCCGTGTACAAGTCCATTTATAAGCGCACAGTTTGTGCACAACTACAAGTTAAAAAGTCCTGTTATATAAGAATTCGTCCTACAGTAAAATGCAACATAACGGGTCTCTACTGTACGTGAAGCACATCTTGTATCTTATACCTACATGTATATTTCTTGCAACTGCCATGCATGTGAGGCCGTTACCGTCAATCCCACGTTATCTATACCAATACGACAAAAAGCAACATTCGACACTACTGCTTTGTTGAGTACTGTAGGCCTAGTCGGTAGTAAATAAAGTACAGTCTACTAGTATGCGAACCAGAAGCGCGTCCTATCATTCTCACTTACCCGCACGCTCTTCCTTGTCAGGAAACCATATCTCCTCGTTACCCTGCAGCTCACTCGGCTTTCACGCCCTAAATGTGGAATTTATTGACCGAAAGCGTTCCAAAAACCTGCATACGAAGTCCAATGGAGATCTAGTTTTTTGCCCCCAGTGTATTGAAGCTAATGGTAACTTACTGAGCAATAGTTATAGACCAAAAGCATGCATTCCGAAACATTGCGACCTTCATTTGCATTTTGCAGTATAGTTTTTTTGGCCCCCGATGTATTGAAGCTAATGGTAACTTACTGAGCAATAGTAACAGTTACAGACCGAGAGCATTTCCAATACCTAGGACGGTCATTGGAAGTCTCTAGTTTTTGTCCCCATGTTTTGGATCTATTGGTAATTGACTGAGTATTGAGCAGTAATTGCGAGTCCTTCGCAGACCGGTTGTGAAATCTTGTGGGCAATAGAACTATCACATGGTTTTAGTATCTCTCCTAATACTAAGGGCCAGAGATCCCTATCTTATTGTATATAGCCTACAGTGAGAACTTATTCACAACTATCGTAGAACTATAATAATAGAAAACAACACGACCTGGCGTGTTTACTGTCGAACAGTTGGTCGAACATTCTTAAACGTCTTATGATTTTCTATTTATTGCACTTTTCGACTTCGAAGTATTAATTTTGCCTAGAGGTCTTGAAAAATGTCCTCATGAGAATCTCTTCTTATCGATGTTGTTGTCCGTAGGCTACGTTCATCTTTAAAATCTTCAATTCTGAGGAAAATCCACTTGATTAACTATAGGCCTAACGTTTCGCCGCCGAATTTCTTTTTGGAAAACTAATTCCTCTAATTTTATGCCAGATACACAAAAGCCAACTACAGTGATGGACGTATTCTTTGCAATCGTGTTGTGAGTTGTGACGCCCAATAATGCATACGGTAATAACAATGGCAAACTAACAATGGGGTATCTTTGGCAACAATGACTTCGTTAAGTAGGATGGTGGTGTCGTCCTCACAATCCCACTTTACATCAGGGACCACCCCCCCCCTACCCCCCACCCCTACCCCCCCCACCCCACTCCACCCAGATCATGGATGTCAAGATGCAATGCGGAAGCTCGGCTTTACACGCAATATGCCGGCGCTACACAAATTGAAGACTACTTTGGCGCAACGCGCAGTGATACGAACGCGTAGTAAATTGGCGGCATATGGCGGCGATTGAATGACGCGACGGCGGGCGTTTATGATGCGCCAGATTATTCGCTGCGGAAATTGCGCCAACGAAAAATGATTATGTGGGATTGTCAGTGTATCGTGGCTGAGTGGACGATCGCACCGGGTATGATGCGATTTAGTTTCGGTCATACGTTCGGCACTTCTGTCAGCGATTTCTTAGCGTGCAGTTGTACACAAAATCTGCAGTTCTAAATGGATTTGTGCAGTTGTAGAAGCACTTCTGTACAGTTAAAAGTAGCAAAAATGATCATTGTCCTTCGATTGAAAATAATTTACCATGGAGGATGGGAGGGAAAAAGAAGAAATTGTGCCGTTCTAAAAATTCCTTAAAACAACCCTGGCTTCTGTAAGCGTGCACCGGTAATATAGGGCCTATGATAATATAATATTATGCACTGAAATTGCGCGTGACGGTGACCTCTGTTGTCATTCTGAGGTATCGCATACGATGGCACTTTACTATGGGACTCAAGGAAAGACTATGGGTTGCACCCCTCAGCCCACCCGACAATTCTCACACTGGTGGGAACCCGCAGTGTGAGAATTGTGGAAAAATAACTGGGGGGTTGGCCTATGATAAACTTGAAATTGGGTGTGAAAAACAGATTTTACTATTGGGCTCTAAGAAAGACTGGGGGTTGAACGAAAGACCCCAAACCCCCGGCAATTCTCACTCTGGGGGTGCAGATAACTCGAAGCAGACTTCTGCCTGACGGGAATTCGAATACTATACAGTAAGCTCAGCACAATAGACATGCAGTAGACCCTCACATACAAAGATGGACAGAGACAGTCCTCCACATCCGTGTGGCATAACCGTAAAAACAGTTCAACAGGTCACACGCCAGAGATTACTCTACCCGATGCAGTTTGTCGACTTCAGCTTATGTGCCGATAAGTTGATGAAAGTAATCGCCAGCATAATATCGTCTTCAATTCTTACACTTCTTCCGTCACTTCTTCCGTCACTTCTTCCGTCACTTCTTCCGTCACTTCTTCCGTCACTTCTTCCGTCACGTCTTCCGTCACTTCCGCTTCTCGTCTTTGTCTTCTCCTCTTCCGGCTCCACATGCGCCACTTGTTCGGCTTCCTCCGACACCAACACTGCCTCTCCCAGTCTCCTCTCTTTCTGTTCTCTCCCGGCTTATCCGGCCTCTCCAATATTGTCACCCTCCATCTCTCTTTTTCCATCTCTTTATATCAACTTCCAGATCACCTCCATCTCCCCTATCCATCTTGTTTAGACCATCCTCCAAACCACCTCCACCTCCCTTCTTCCATCTCTTTATACCATCACACAGGTCACCTACATCTCCCTCTCCCATGCTTTTATATTCCTCTTCTCTCTCTTCCGCTCATCTTAATCTTCTTCTCTCGATTGTTTTCCTCCACAGTCTCCTCATCCTCCACTTCCAATCCCTATCCTTCCCTCTAATGCTCATTACCTAATTAGTTTTCTTCATCCTAATATTTACCCAGCCGCGACGAGCTTTCTCCAGAGGATGTGCAGCATAATAACTGGATTAGTCTAATGATACATTAGTGAATCAACCTAATTTGTCTCTCATCCCTTTTTTGTATTCCGCGTCCTCCGCTTGATGATGATGCTCCGATTCCTCTGGGGTTTTTCAGTTCCAATTCCTCGTCCAGGAGTCGTCCTACCCCTTCAGCCTACTTCTCCTACTTCCCGCTTCATATAATCGCATTTCCTTTCCTGTTTCTCTTCTGTACATTCTATTTTCATGTTCCGCTCTTCATCCCCTTCTTATATTCTTTTTCCTTCTGTTCATTCGTTTGAAATTCTTCTCCCGATCCTTTCTGCTGTTCTTCCTATGACCATTTTCTTCTTCCTCTCATCCACCCTCCTCCTCGTCTTCATCCTCCTCCTCCTCTTGTTTCCATCCTTTCCTTCTTCTCTCTCTTTCCTTCTTTTCCTGTCCTCTCATGCAGTTTTCCCTCCCCCTTCCTCCCTCCCTTCCTCCCTCCTTCCCTCCCTCCCTCCCTCCCTATCTCTCTCCTCCCTTCTTTTTCCTGTCCTCTCATGCTGCTCCTCCTTCTCTTTCGTCCTCTTCTTCCCATACGTCCCTCGTATACTCCTCTTCCTCTCTCCTTCCTCCTTACTCGTTCTCTCACCCTATTTTTCATCCTCCGTTGAACTAAACTCAAGCAACCAGACTCATCACTCAATTACTGATGCCATGTGAGCTTCCAATTGCCTCGCCATCTGCCCATGACCCAGATGGATATCAACCGCCACTACTCACCCCATCCACCGGTATCCCCAACCCCACCGGTATCCCCCACCCACCCCACCGGTATCCCCCACCCCACAGGTATCCCCCACTTCACCCCGCCGGTATCCCCACCCCACCGGTATCCCCAACTTCACCCCACCGGTATCCCTCCACCCCCCCCCCCACCCAACCGGTATCCTCATCCCCGAAGATGCTGACACATAACCAGCACAGCCTGGGCAACGATTACGGTTGCTAAGCAGCAGTCTATATGTCCAGTCGTTGAAATTCGATAATAATCCTTCACCGAAAAAATGCATCAAGCAATCAATCAATCAATCAAACGACCGATTGATCGATCGATCAAGCAATTAATTAATTAATCAGACAATCAATCAACCAGAATCTATATGGCGCCTCTTCAAGACACCTACTCAGAGTCGCTCCCGACCGAGATCAAGTGACAAAATGGGTCTTCAACATTTTTGTTGAAACTGAAAACAGTTTGGAAGTGTCGCAGAGTCAAGTGAGCCAACCACAAAGAAGGAACGACTTTGTATACGAGATACTAATTAATGTGGATGAATGGTGGGCTTCGTTCTAAAGTTTTCCAGGTTTTTTAAACACTAGAAATCCACGACCTTCGTAGAAGTGAACCCGAGAACGTCTTTCCGCCGCCTCAAAACCAATCTGTTTTCTCTGGGTCTTTACTTCGCACTGGGAGCACCTCTGATTGGTGTGCACTGCCAGAGGCCTTACAAATAGTAGACACAATACAGCGCAATACAATACGATACAATACAATACAATACAATACAAAACGAGCGCTCTAATCGATCGTGTCTCCACATGCTTTACCTTAGCAGTAGTAATAGGCCTAGTTTCAGTTTAACGATATTGCGTGACAGCAAAGATCATTAGCGTCGCCCTCCTCCTTTATCTAGGCTTGGGACTGGCACTGTGAGCACACACACACACACACACACACACACACACACACAGTGACGGAAGTGAGTTCACATTCGGGCACATTTCACGCTCCTTTCCGAAAGGAGCGTGAAATGTGCCCGAATGTGAAAGGACCTTTCGTCATCTTGGTGACACGTGCTCCCGTATTAATTATAGGACTCATATAATACACCATGCAGGGATCAAAATACATGAATGTTTACCAGCGGTGGCCTAATACAATTATACACCTACGTATGCATGTACAAATGTATGCTGTAATAAGCGAAAGCAGCGACCAAAAATAATAACAGAAACTATTCTCTTTCACATTTGCTTTTTAACCCGCATATGCACCAGGGATCAAAATACATGAAGGTAGGCTATACCAGTGGTAGCCTATATAATTATACGCCTGCTGTGATAACCGAAAGCAGCGACCAAAAATAATAACAGAAACTATTCTCTTTCACATTTGCTTTTTAACCCGCATATGCACCAGGGATCAAAATACATGAAGGTAGGCTATACCAGTGGTAGCCTATATATAATTATACGCCTGCTGTGATAACCGAAAGCAGCGACCAAAAATAATAACAGAAACTATTCTCTTTCACATTTGCTTTTTAACCCGCATATGCACCAGGGATCAAAATACATGAAGGTAGGCTATACCAGTGGTAGCCTATATATAATTATACGCCTGCTGTGATAACCGAAAGCAGCGACCAAAAATAATAACAGAAACTATTCTCTTTCACATTTGCTTTTTAACCCGCATATGCACCAGGGATCAAAATACATGAAGGTAGGCTATACCAGTGGTAGCCTATATATAATTATACGCCTGCTGTGATAACCGAAAGCAGCGACCAAAAATAATAACAGAAACTATTCTCTTTCACATTTGCTTTTTAACCCGCATATGCACCAGGGATCAAAATACATGAAGGTAGGCTATACCAGTGGTAGCCTATATATAATTATACGCCTGCTGTGATAACCGAAAGCAGCGACCAAAAATAATAACAGAAACTACTCTCTTCCACATTAATTTGCTTTTTAACCCGCGTATAGCCTACATGTAATATGTCCAGGTGTAGACCTAGATACAACTGGGCTTAATACATAATGCAGGATTCGTGTGGCAGGTGTCAACACCGCGGCCACAACACTAAGCAAAAAAGACCACGTATTTTATACACAACAACGCTAATTGGACGTAGGAGAGAGAAAGACGGAAGTGGACCACCACCGGTGTAGCTTCCTGTCATTCTTTCTCGGGTGGAAATGCGTCCAACGGGAGGCCGTCAGTACTGTTGTCAAGCTAACGTTGTCTGCCAACCCTAAGTAGGCTAATGTACAGTTGACAAGGTGTAATTATGTCAACACATGGCAATATATGTTTGCATGTGCACTTGTTATAGCTCCCCTTCAAGCTCCTGCTACTCAGAGGCGCTCCCGAATGCAGAGCGGACACCGCATCGGAGTTTCACGCCGAAGCGCTGAGCAATTGTGAGTGAAGGACTTGCCCAATGTCCTTATACGCGGCGAGGTAGATTCGAACCTCGACCCTTCCGGCTCCAAGGCAACGACGCCACCACTACACCACCGCGCCCCACAAAATATTGTATATATACAATATATTATATTTATATAATAATCACATATATTATCGCATAATATTATGTATGAACAGTATGCATGATTGTACTACGTAGTATGCATATAATGCAAATACGTAGGCTATACGTACGTCGCATAGGCCTACGTATTTAAGCGTAAATGTACGAATGCATTATTTTATTATGAATAATTTATTATGTAGGCCTATGTAAGTACACATCTACGTAGCCTTGTATAAGCTTACGTATTTAGTCCCTATCTATAATTATTAGCCTACATGTACATGTATGTGCGTGTATGAATGTGTGTGCGTGTATCATGTACGCCTAAAATTAATGTGTGTACCTTTCGCGTATGTCAATATTATATGTATGTATATACACATGTATATACATGCATATGCATATATACACGGTGAACGGAAAAAAACCGAACCTCTACAATAAATAAAGAAATTAACACCAAACATGTACAAATATTATTGAGAATAGAACTATTTTATTCCCAACTATAAACTTAACTAGTTTTTATAATTGTACGCCATTCCAGCCAAAACTTGAAGTCATTTAACATGTTTCAAGGAGCGCATAGCGACTGGACTAACGGAGGTCAACAAGCAGGCATGGGCCGCATGGCTTGAGCGATCAAGGCAGTTGCTGATGCGCTATCCTGCAAACTTGATTCATTTCAAATAGCCTAAACCCATGGACTATAAAATCTAGTCTGTGATGCAAGAAAAAGTTTACAAGAAAAGGTACGTGATGTCGGAGAACTGCGTCAGCGTATGATATCGGAACGGGGCGAATCTGATCAAGCTGTAATTGGTTCTGCAACTAGTCAGTGCCGAGCGCGTCTATGTGCGTGTTTTGAGGCTGAAGGAGGATATTTTGAACACACATTATAACTAACAAATGATAGTTATCTGATTCTTGTCCTTTTAGCTGAATTTTCTCCAAATTTTATTAAAATATGCGAATTATTACACAAATTATCGTAGCAATAGAAGAGGTTCGGTTTTTTCCGTTCACCGTGTATATATAAAATTATATATAGGCCTATGCTTGCTAGGCTATTACATAGCGCCTATAATTATAGTTCCTCAAAGAGCTCTGCCTACGCAACCACAAGCAACGTTGGGGCAATTTAGAGCAAACGGATAGCTTACCGTATTTGTATATTTATATAGCCTACATTGTAAAAAAAATTATTTGCAGATCTACTTGGTGACGTTTTATATATTAATTATTATTCAAAATCGTGTATTAAAACACCGTGCACTCGACCGCGATTGATACGTAGTCTAAATGTGTATCGAGGCCTAATAACTATGTAGATCTAACTACAGATAAGCTTATTTATGAATCATGAATGTATTATACACATTTAAACGGCTTCAGCACTTTTTTTACCTGTGTGTGCGCGTGTGCATGTATGTGTATGCTGGCGCGTTAGTGAGCTGTGCGTGCGTGAATTTGTGTGTATAGGCGTGTTTGTGTTTGTGTGTGTCCGTAAGTGTGTGTGTGTGTGTGTGTGTGTGCGTGTGTCACGTGTGTGTGGCTTTCGATGCTGCATAGCAGGTCTCTATAACATTGCGCTCCAAGCTATCTGGCTGATAACCGCGTGTATACACCAGCTGCATATGGGTTGAGTCGTCTACTATTATAGGAGTGCAATTTTTAGGTTCCTACTCTGAAGAACAGATGACTCTCCACATGTATGCGTGTGATGATCGTGCAGACGACCATTGCACGATATACTGCAGACGGTCATCCAGCTGATGCTTTCAGGTGTTATGCTGCGCAGTGCTTGTGATTATCGGAAATTTTTCAGCGCTGCGTATATAGCCTACAATTGAAGCCAGGTGATGCCCTATTCTCCCCCCCCCCCCACACACACACAACCTTCAAGACCATATTATAATTATGCACTCCCCTGGCAGGTCTTAAAGTGTGGCAGGACGATCATGGACGGCGTCCTGGCACTTATTTTTGTACACTTTTAGCACTGCTCCCTGGTCATCGGTATACCAAAGAAGGCCGAGGAAGGGCAGAAAATTTGCTTGAGACTATGTAGGCCTATACAGGAGTACCTGATGAGCTGCATGTGCTCCAGAGCAGTTAGATCGAGTGGTAATTCAATTGCTTTTAGTGGCAGGACGCGAGAACGTCGGCAGCTGCTGTTGATAGAAATCCACGAACACGAGTTCGCAGCGCCGTGCTCTCTCGGTCGCTATTCTTGTCACCTGGAATGGGCTTCCTGTGGTAGGCTACTTCTCCTGGTGCCCAGGGATCACTCCATGCATGTTCTTCTCTAGCCTTAAAATTGCCCTATTTGGTCGATATTAGATTCCGAAAATAATGGGCCATCGTCTTGAACTTACTAAAATTTTGGGTTTCTGTGATAATCTCGTAAGCGGGTTATGCTCGCTTATTGGCTTTTCCACCTGTTTGTGAACACATGGGCGGAGTTCATCAAGAAAGCCCAGATTCAGGTTTGTCACCATGAAAATGGTATATTTTTCTTGGGTTAGTCCCCCCTCCCCAAAAATTTTCACGAATGAAACTTGAATCAAATAACTAAAAAAGTCATAAACGTTTTGTCCGGAAAAATAGTATGGTTTTACGACGAGATTTCAAGTCGACGACTGAAAAAGGTCATAAACTTTTTTGTCCGGAAAAAGTATGATTTTTCAACTCGATGACTAAAAAAGATCATCGACTTTTTGGCCGAGAAAAAAATTCTCTTTCGCCGCTCGATCTGGACTGTCTCCACCATACAACCAAACTCCAAGCTTTTTAGCCCCGATCCCCAAAAATGGAAACTAAACGCCGCCCATGTGTGGACAAGAGTAGATTTATATAATATTACAATTGACATGATTAGTGTCGCCCTCCTCCTTTAGCTAGACTTTGAACTGGCACTGTTATAGAGTGCAAACAGTGGCGGAGTTATTTTTACGCATTCGCCTACCCTTCCCGAGAAGTATTAACATCCCCGTCTGCTGAACGACCGCGTGAACAGGCCTCTCACCACCGCCGCCCACGGCAGTATCTCCCCAGCCCTTCGGACAAATTCAGTGCCCTTCAAACGGCGCTTGTTGCTACTCGCTCTCTCTTCCGTCCGTCGACGACGCGGCCTCGTTCGCCGTCGCTTACACGGACAAGATACGCGCTCGTTGAGGCCTATTCATCGACGCGCCGACGATAAAGACCTTTATTGCTGTTTTACGGTTTCTACACAATCGTCGGTTCGGACCTGCGGAGATTTTACAAAACGAGAGAGACGTTGTAGCAGAGCGGAGATTATTTTACAAAAGGAGGGGACTTTGTAGCGGAGCCGAGATTTTACAAAACGAGGGGACGTTGTAGCGGAGCGGAGATTTTACAAAAGGTAGGGGACTTTGTAGCGGAGCGGAGATTTTACAAAAGGAGGGGACGTTGTAGCGGAGCGGAGATTTTACAAAAGGAGGGAGACTTTGTAGCGGAGCGGAGCTTTTACAAAAGGAGGGTATGATGTAGCGGAGCGGTCACACTCGGAACTTTCCAAAGCCTGCCTGGCTGACTGGTTGATGCGCCTGGGATTTACGACCGTCGGGCGTTGAAGCCTGCGTGTATAGTGTCTGTCTACGGATGAGTATAGGGAGATTTGCCGACTGCCTTTCTTTTGTTAGACGTCGACTCGACGGGTCGGTTGTAGTGGCGCGATGCGACAGAGTCGTGGGCGGACGTGAGGAGTTGCGTGGAAGGCGCAGTGAGAGGCGGGTGGCGAGGGATGCTGGCTGGTGCCTCTGATGCAACAATAACCGGATTATCCCCGGATGTCAGCGGCTGAATCGTCTCGTCGCAGGTTGGAGATTCTCGTGTGTTTTATTGCAGCAAGGAGTAAAGCTGTTGACGCGACATCTGTTAAGTAAGCATTGAAAGCGAGTATCGCTGCGTAAATACTAGCATCTCATTTTACCGGGTGGGTGAAAAAAAACTCCGTAAATAGACTAAGTGGCCTGATCCTATTACTAATGGGGATCTCTGAAGCCACTCCAAGTGTTTTCAGAGACTTGACATGTGCCCGGGTATATCTCAGAACTGCTTCCCATGATTTCTCAGTGGTTTATCATATCAAACACTGGGTGTACTTTTTTTCAGAGTCCCGAATAACTAACCATAACCAAATTGGTTCCGGTAATCAACCGTGAATATAAGGATGTCGTCGGGTATGTTCTACAAGTGTGCGTGAGCTCACATACGTGGCCTTTTCCTTTATTTGACAACGTATGTTTTAACCGGAAAGTTTCATAACCTATAGGTTCATTGCGGTTTTTCGGTATCTTTCTTATTATTTTCATCATCATCATCATCATCATCATCGTCATCATCATCACCATCACCATCATCCATCATCATCATAATCATCAACCATCATCGTCGTCGTCATCATCATCATCACCACCACCATCATCATCTGTCATGGCCATCGTCATCGTCAACGTCATCGTCATCATCATCGTCAACGTCATCGTAATCATCATCATCATCGTCGTCGTCGTCGTCGTCGTCGCTGTCTTCTGACTACCTCCTCTCCTACTCTGACGGATGCCACACTCCTGGTCTTCCAACTTTCCGTCTTTCCTTTTTGTCTTTTGTCTTTTTCTTTTAGTTCATGCACTTGGCCAACTCCGCTTACACCTTCTCCTCTTCTTCCTCCTCCTCTTCGTTTTTTTTTATTCCTCTACATCTTCTTCTGCCTTTTCTTTTGTCTCCGGTGTTTCTTTCTCCTCCGCTTCTTTGTCATCTTCCTCTCCTTCTCGTCTCTGACCCCTCCACCTCTATCTTCTTCCTCTTACTTTCCATTCCCTCTCCCTCTCCCACTCCCATCCCCGCTCTCATTCTTCTTATTCTTCTCCCTCTCCTCCTTTTCTTCTTCTCCTTCTCGTCTCTATCCTTCTCCCCTTTACCTTCCTCTCCCACTCCCAATCTTTTTATTCTTCTCCCTCTCCTCCTTCCCTTCTTTTCTCCTTCTTCTTAGAAATTGTCGATGCGGTGTAGGTGTTGTCAGCTATTACGCGTCGTCTCCCAATGGTGTACTTCAACGTACAACTGAAGAATCGCATCGCGGACGCACGCGCACAACGAAGCCAATCTGAACATCCAGACCGAAGTATTCGTTGTAACGCATTGTCGTGGTTATATTAAATGATTATCAAATTAAACACTTGCTATGCATGTATAATTATTAATTATAGGTAGAAGTTAAGCTAGGCAATTTAATTGGCGAGTTTAGGTAATATGTGTGGCAACATATAAGATATTAATACATAAAACCAATGACTGCAGCTAAGCGTAATAACGAGTGGTCAAGATTACCATGACAACAAAGGACGCTAATCCTATTCGTGATTGGTGCAAACTGGAAGCGAATGACGTGACGAGTTAAAAATGACGTCAGCGAAGTGGACGTTAAGTTTTTGACTCTCTACAGGTATATCTGGAAATGGTGGTTGTTTCGCTGCGGTGATCAATCCAAAGTTGTGATTTTCAGAGTAGAGACGAAGGTAATTGAACCGTTCGGACGATCAACCGATAGTTCAAAGTATTGTGCATTAAGTGCAACGCAATTTAAATGAGAAATTTGCGTTAGTGCATAATAATCATCGTGTGAAGTGTGAGACACTTGCGAAGAAGACGAACTCTTAGGCAACAGTCTGAAGAGTCGTGTAATTTGAATCGGCTAGCGAACAGCTGATCGGCGTGTGAAGTACGAAGGACGTTTGGTCAACTGGAGAAGAGCTGTGAGGTGAATGCGATGATTCATCTCGTGTGCAACTGATTCACGGCAAGATACGAGTAAGACGTTTGGTGTGGTCACTTCCATGACTGCATATTCAACCGTCTGATCAACATTCTTGACTGCGAAGAATCGGACGACGGAGAGAGCCGAAGACATTCGAGTTTCATACAACTCGACAGATAAGAGCAAATATAATATTTCCTAAGTAACTCGCCACACTAGGTAAATAGGATTGTTATTTGTTTGTGCATTTGATTGATATTGAATAACTTTATATTATATATATTTCATAAGAACTGGGAGTTTGTTGAATTTGGAAGAATTTCTTGAGTAAGTTAAACCCAACCGATTAACCACTAGGATAAAAAAGTGCCCTTTTACACGGGATACGACAACTATGGGGTCCTACGTTCCGGAATATTAAAACTGGATTTTTAACTAACACTCGAAATATCAACGAACAGTAATCTCAAGTATTGAAAATGTATAGTTTTAAAGTTATCGCTTTTGCGATTGCGAAAGAACGACTTTATTGATAAGCGTTTACTCGATGCGATTTGTTTAACCTCGCGTAACCATAGAGTACGCATTTCAAGAGGGAACATTTTATTAATCTTGTTTAAGATTATATTTTGAAGAATTTAATTCTTGTATAGCGAAAGCTATTGGGAAATACTTGTTAACTGAGTAAACAAGTAAGTAGACCATGTCGTCATTTGGAGAACATGAACAGTGGGTTAAACTCGCTAAAGAGATGGGAATGGAAGGTGATGAGTTGAAGACGTATGTGCGTGATAGACAGCAGGAAGCAAGAGACGACAGACTGCGTGAACGAGAAGATCGAAAGCTTAAAGATGAGGCCGCGGCTGCAGAAGTTAAAGCAGCCAGAGCACGAGAAGAGGCACAAGCAGCCAGGGTACAAGAATTAGAGTTAGCAAAAATAGCGGATGCTAGGCTTGAACGGGAAAGTCGTGAGAATGACGCCAGACTGGAACGAGAATCGAATGATGCGAGATTAGTTCGTGAAGCGGCCGAATGTCAAGCTAGGAGAGAAATGGATCTTGAGGTCAAGAAGCTTGAATGTGAATTAAGAATGAGAGAAATTGATTCTAGACATAATCAGAATAATGGTGAAGCCACATTCACAATGGTTGGCGATGGTTCATACCAAGGAAACAATAACCGTAACAGAGGAATGAAAGATATCAAGTTCCCTGTATTCAATGAGAATAAAGATTGCTTGGATGCATATTTATTAAGATTTGAAAGGACATGCACGGCATACGAGATAGCAACAGAAAATTGGTCTCTGATGCTAGCCAAGCATCTTGAAGGAAAAGCGTTAGAGGTGTATCAAAGAATGTCATCTGAGGAGACACAAGATTACGAGTGTTTGAAAAGACATCTGTTAAAAAGGTTTCAATTAACAGAGGGTGGATATCGTAACAAATTCAAGATGAGTAAAATGGAGTCAGGTGAAACACCTACAGATTTTGTGCATAGATTGAGGATATATATGCAGCAGTGGCTACTTCAAGCTGGATTCGAGAAAACCTACGAAGGAATGGAGAACTTATTATTAAGAGATCAGTTCTACCTTACGTGTAGCAATGAACTTAAGATGTTCCTCAAAGAAAGAGGCAAGATGAGTCTAGAGGACACCTTGAACTGTGCCGAGTCTTATATCGAGGCGCACGGATATAAATACACAGAAAGTAATCTAAGGCCTCCAGTGAAGTTCAGTAACGAAAGGCCGAATGGGAAACCGTTCGACGATAAATCAAGAGAGAGATTTAATGGAAACATAAATAGAGGACGAGGAGACATGAAACAGAACAGGGAGACGAATCATAATGGAAGTATGAATAGAGGATTTAGTAGAGAAAGAGAACAGGCGGCTGAGCATAAGACAAATTGCTTCGCGTGTAGCCGAAACGGACGCAGAGCGTATGATTGCGTTCACAAACAAAAGGGAGTTGTTAGACATACAGCAGCAGCGGTGCAGATGTGTGAAAAGCGTAAACACAGGGTAATGCAAGACCTAGAGACCGTGAGACCGAGTGAGTTTGATGAAATAGAGGAACGTAAGGAGAAGAAGAAGGACGTGGAATTACCTGTGCATATGGAGGTGAGTGCCATGGTAACGGTAATAAAAGGAGATGGTGATCCTGATTTGGAAAGTAGAAATGAGTTTCAAGCAAAAGTGAATGGTGTGAGTACTAGTTGTTTATACGACTCAGGGTCAAGCAAGTGCATTGTTAAGAGGTCACTAGTCGACGATAGCGATTTCACGGGAAAAGAAACGCCATGCATATTAGTCGATGGGACAGTGAGAAATTTTCCGATAGCAAGGATCAATGTTGAAAGCGAGTATTTTACCGGGAACGTTGAAGCAATGGTGATGGAGGAACCGGCGAAACCAGTAGTTATCGGTCGGATCAAAGGATTAAAATATCTAGTAGTAAATGAAACTACACATAACACGATTAAATGCGATCGGAATAATAAAGATGATACCGAGAATAAGGATGAGAGATTAGAAAAGATTGGGAATAAAGGGATAATTAAGAAATCTTTGAGTGTCGAGTCACAAGGACAAAGTGACAAAAAGAAAGTTCATTTTGCAAGTGAAGTCACAAGTGAATTAAATGATGATGTAACGGATGACATCATAGAGAATGATGATGTGTGTCAAACGACAGCAGCCGTTGAAACCAGAGCGGAATCAAAGAAAGTAACAAAATACAAACAGTTGAAAGTTACTGAGATGCCGGATTTAAATGTATCAACAAAAGAAATTAAAGAGTTACAAAGCAAAGATGAGACTTTGAAGAAGTTTTGGGATAAAGCAATTGATTGGAGTGGTGATGACAGTGTAACAGAAAAAGTTCTTTATGTGAAAAAGAACGGATTATTGTATAGAAGGTTCAAAGAAATATCGAAAGATGATGCGAAATGGCAGTTAATGGTCCCGAAGGAACTTAGAAATAAAGTGTTAGCCGTGGCCCATAACTCGCTATTGTCAGCACATTTGGGTATGAAGAAGACCCATGATAAAATTGTGAATGAATTTTATTGGCCATCGATAGGACAAGAAATTAAAAGGTATGTCCTGAGTTGTGATGTATGCCAAAAGTCGGTGGATAAAAAGGTGAGCCACAGAGCACCGATGGGACATCTTCCGGTACTGGATGTACCATTCAAACATGTCTGTGTAGACATTATCGGAGTGATAGAACCTATGTCATCAAGAGGTTATCGCTATATATTAACGATAGTGGATTTGAGTACCAGATACCCAGAAGCGATTCCACTGAAAGGAATAACTACAGAGGAGGTGGCGGAAGCCTTGTTCAATTTTTATTGTCGCATGGGTGTTCCTCAGAAAATCCATACTGACAGAGGGAGCCAATTCACTTCAGAACTGATGGCTGATGTTAACAAGATGTTGTTGATCAAGCACACTTTCACTAGTCCTTACCATGCTATGGGAAATGGATGTGTGGAGAGACTTAACGGAACAATAAAAGCAACGTTGAGGAAGCTAATAGGAGAACAGGTCAAGGAATGGGACAGGTTCTTAGCACCATTATTGTTCGCGTTACGAGACACTGTACACGAAAGTCATGGGTTCACACCCTTTGAATTAATTTTTGGAAGGTCATGCAGAGGACCAATACAGATATTGAAGGAACTCTGGACAAATGAGAAAGTGGAAGATGAAGTAAAAGATGTTTATACATACATGACCGATTTGAGAGAAAGAATAGAAGAAACATGTGATATGGCACAGAAGGCCATACATAAAGCAAATGAAAAGAACAAGAAGTATTATGATAAGAAAGCACGTTACAGAGAGTTGAAGATAGGAGATAAAGTTTTATTACTGTTACCCAGTTGTAACAATAAGATGCTTGTAAAATGGCAAGGACCATTTGTGGTCAGAGGCAAAATAGGAGATTATGATTACAAGGTGGAAATTGATGGTGAAAAACTCAAAACATATCACATCAATATACTAAAGAAGTACTACGAGAGAAATGGAGAAGGTAATGATGTAGAAACGTCAGCATACATATCGGCGATAGTACATGATGGTAAAGATGGTGAAGATGAAGAAGAAGAGATATTGAGCTTATATGTAAGTAAACAAACGGAGACTTACAAAGATGTGGATATCAATCCTAAATTGACGGAAAAACAGAAAAGAGAATTAAGGGAACTACTGAGAGAACATGAGGACATATTCAGTGATAAGCCAGGAAGGACAGATATGGTAAAGCATGAGATTCATCTGACGAGTGATGAGCCAATTCGGTTACGAGCTTATCCAACGCCATATCATCTTCAAGCGGAGATAAACAAAGAATTAGAGACGATGCTAGATAATGGAATTATAGAAAGATCGGAAGCAGCGTATGCAGCGCCGCTTGTAGTTGTTAAAAAGTCAGATGGAAGTAACAGACTTTGCTGTAATTATAAACAACTCAACAAAGTGACAGTATTCGATCCAGAACCGATGATGTCGAATGAGGATATTTTCAATAAACTCAGTGGAAGTAAAATCTATAGCAAGTTCGATTTCTGTAAAGGGTATTGGCAGATACCAATGAGCGAAGAATCAAAAGACTTAACCACATTCATCTGTGCAAGCGGATTATATAAGTTCAATGTGTTACCATTTGGACTAGTCAATAGCGCATCCAGTTATAATCGCTTGATACGGAAAATATTACATGGAACTGAAAATCTAGAAAGTTATGTCGACGATATTCTTGCTCATACGAAAGGATGGAACGAACACATGAAGACGTTAAGAGAGTTTTTCACAAGAGTGAGAAAAGCTCATTTGACATTGAAACCGAAGAAATGTTCACTAGGATATGGCAAGATAGATTTCCTAGGCCATACATTGAACAACGACGATATAAGCCCTAAGGGAGAATCTATTGACAAGATTGTGGAAATGCCACAGCCTAAGACGAAGAAGCAAGTGAGAAGCTTTTTAGGAGCGATAAATTACTATCGAAAGTTTATTCCACATTGTGCAGAATTGATGGCACCGTTGAGTGACTTGACTAAAAAGTTAGCTCCTAACAATATTGAATGGAACCAAGAGTTAGGTGAAAGTTTTAAGCAGTTGAAAGAAGCACTAGCTAAGACACCAATCCTTAGGTTACCAGACTTGGAGAAAGAATTTATAATACAGACAGATGCATCAGGAAAAGGGATAGGTTGTGTTCTTATTCAGCAGTATGAAGGAATAAACCACCCGATTGCATATGCGAGTAGAAAATTGTTGGAAAGAGAGATGCGATATTCAGTTGAGGAAAGAGAATGTTTAGCCATAATGTGGGGAATCAGTAGATTTGATCGATATTTGTGTGGAAGAGAGTTTGTGATCGAGACTGACCATTGTGGACTACAGTATATGAAAGAAGGGAGGATGAAGAATGCAAGAGTCATGAGGTGGAGCCTCGCCCTTAAAAATTATTGTTTTACAATACGTTACATTAAGGGATGTAATAATGTAATGTCCGATTATTTAAGTAGAGGATTGACCTAAGATTTAAGTAAATCAATGGTGATACTATAGGTAGATAAGAAGTAGTTGTGTTAGGTTGTGATGTTGTGTAAAGTAGTATAAGCATAGGCATAAGCAGTTATTGTAATTTGATAATTAGATAAGTTGATAAAGCCTGTGTACAGACTTTTGAAGAAAGGGTATTTGTCGTGGTTATATTAAATGATTATCAAATTAAACACTTGCTATGCATGTATAATTATTAATTATAGGTAGAAGTTAAGCTAGGCAATTTAATTGGCGAGTTTAGGTAATATGTGTGGCAACATATAAGATATTAATACATAAAACCAATGACTGCAGCTAAGCGTAATAACGAGTGGTCAAGATTACCATGACAACAAAGGACGCTAATCCTATTCGTGATTGGTGCAAACTGGAAGCGAATGACGTGACGAGTTAAAAATGACGTCAGCGAAGTGGACGTTAAGTTTTTGACTCTCTACAGGTATATCTGGAAATGGTGGTTGTTTCGCTGCGGTGATCAATCCAAAGTTGTGATTTTCAGAGTAGAGACGAAGGTAATTGAACCGTTCGGACGATCAACCGATAGTTCAAAGTATTGTGCATTAAGTGCAACGCAATTTAAATGAGAAATTTGCGTTAGTGCATAATAATCATCGTGTGAAGTGTGAGACACTTGCGAAGAAGACGAACTCTTAGGCAACAGTCTGAAGAGTCGTGTAATTTGAATCGGCTAGCGAACAGCTGATCGGCGTGTGAAGTACGAAGGACGTTTGGTCAACTGGAGAAGAGCTGTGAGGTGAATGCGATGATTCATCTCGTGTGCAACTGATTCACGGCAAGATACGAGTAAGACGTTTGGTGTGGTCACTTCCATGACTGCATATTCAACCGTCTGATCAACATTCTTGACTGCGAAGAATCGGACGACGGAGAGAGCCGAAGACATTCGAGTTTCATACAACTCGACAGATAAGAGCAAATATAATATTTCCTAAGTAACTCGCCACACTAGGTAAATAGGATTGTTATTTGTTTGTGCATTTGATTGATATTGAATAACTTTATATTATATATATTTCATAAGAACTGGGAGTTTGTTGAATTTGGAAGAATTTCTTGAGTAAGTTAAACCCAACCGATTAACCACTAGGATAAAAAAGTGCCCTTTTACACGGGATACGACACGCATTTTCCGTCGACGACTCGGCTGGGAATTGAAGAAGCATGTTTTGCAACTGGTTCGCACGCAGACTATAATAGCCTACGCACGCCATCCGGTTCGTATGTAATTTATGAGAGTGGCGGGCAGAGCTGACATTCGTGTTGATATTAGCTGACACGGAGTTTAACAATCCCTTCACGTCCACGATGAGAGAAATTTTGGTTTTTCGTGAGGTGGGGAGAGTGTAACGAATCTACGAACTATCGATGTTAGATTTGTTTACTAGGCTACATGTCTGATGTCGCATGCAGGTTGCAAGGGATGTCGTAATTGACATCCGTGACGAAAAATTAGAGGTTTAAGATTACAATCATGAGAAGAACGTGGGCATTGACAGCGGAATATGTCATGGAATTGAAGGGGAACAGTGATTGGATAGTATTGTAAATTGCATAGCTCCGCTCGAGTGTAGAATAAACCATAATTATCGACTATAGTCGATATGAATTTAAATATACAATTTGTTTGTTTGTGCATTTGTTATAGCGCCCCTTCAAGCTCACTACTCAGAGGGGCTCCCGACTACACGGCGGACACTACTTCGAAGTTTCACGACGAAGCTCTGAGCAACTGCGAGTTAAGGACTTGCCCAAGGTACCGACGTGGCGACTTGAGGTGGATTCGAACCTGCAACCTTTCTGCTAAAGGGCGACGAACATACCCACTGCACCACAATTAGTGAGCTAATACAGTGTAGGGCTACGTCAGTTAGGAAAGCACAAAACATTAATTTATTCATTCAATTCAAAAATTTATATAGCGCCCCATCAAGAAATCCACTCAGAAGCGCCCCGAGTGAGCTGTAACAGTCGATCGGAAAGTCTGCAGGTTCGCCCTGGAATTTGAATCACATGTTTTATTTCAGCGATGTATCGCAGCAAGCAGTCGTTCCTGCTCCCCATGACTTATCCCATTTTCCCCACGGGTTACCTTTCCCAGTCCAGGCGTCCGGCGGCTCTGACATAAATACACACTAAACAGTCGTACTGACTTATCATTTCGTGCACGTTCCTGCACTTTGCAAACTTTTCAACACAGCAAATCGCTTAATGGTGGATGGGGGAAATTAAGAGCACACGAAGGAGAGTTTCAACAGCGCGTAACCCATCCTCGATCCACGTTTACTACTCAGGCTTCGACAAGTAGCCATAAATTCTTCAATTGGGGGCAGTATAAATTTATTGAATGAAGGACTGAATGGCTAAGTTTAATACGAATGAATGGCGTATGCTTTGTCTCATAGGATTAATATGCTTAACCTTCCCTCTCATAGAGTAGACAGACAAGCATACATACACAAAATTCCAGACATACCAACACACACAGTACAGCACCAAACACACGCATAGGCTACACACACACACTCATGCACACACAAACACACACACACACAGTGCTAGACACATACACACCCATACACAGCGCCAGACAGACACACAGCGCCCCCCCCCCACACACACACTCATGCACACATGCGCGCGCGCGTACAAACAAACACCTACACATAAAATATATTTCGTAAGATGATAAGCAAAATAATCTGGGAAGATAGGAAATCTGGGTATATATACGATATTCATTTTGGGATGCAAGGCACGTCTGATGGGCCAATAAAATGCACTGTAAAGTGTACATAAATTTCTAATGTCATTGTCGAACGATGCATCTGTTTCTTCTATATAGTATATATATATATATATATATATATATATGTGTGTGTATATACACTGTGTCCCAATAAATCGGGACCCCTTTTTATAATGTAAATAAAACAGGCAAATCTTAATCGATTTTCAAAATTTCAAAACTGTTTTTATCCTGAGATAATTATCTTCCACTGGTTCAAATATGAAGTTTCTGGCATGAATATTGACGTCACAATTACGTCATTTGCATCAGAGAATTTAAATGTTAAGTACCGAACACAACGATTTTTGATGACATTTTGGTTTCGATATGTAAATTAACGACGTCATTATGACGTAATTTTTTAGTGATGGCCGTTCATAAATTACCAATTTGTAGATAATTATCTCAGGATAACAACAGTTTTGAAATTTTGAAAATCGATGAATATTTGCCAGTTTTATTAACATTATAAAAGGGGGTCCCGATTTATTGGGACACAGTGTATATATATGCGTATTATTATCCCAACAACAGGAGGTGAAGGCTTGGTCATCATCGCCATCATCGTCCATGTCTACCTCCTCCTAGGACCCGCCATGTTAAACGCATCCATCATCAACGCCTCCGTCACCGCCGCCTCCACCAACCTCCATGGCGACCCTGACAACCCCGCAGCCACGCTTGCCCAGGTGGCGCTACAGGTCCAGCTGGGGTTGCTGAGCATCACGGGATCGGCGGGGAACGCCGTCGTCCTCTTCGTCTTCAGCCGGACGAAGGACGACCTCGTGTCGACCGTCTTCATCATCGCGTTGGCCTGCGTCGACCTTGCCACCTGCCTCGTTGTCATCCCATTCACGATGTACATGGAGCACGTCGACTTCCGGACCTCGAACGACGTCCTCTGCAAGTCCTACGAGTTCCTCATCACGTCGCACATCCCCTTCTCCGCCCTCGTCATGGTCTGCATCGCCGTCGACCGCTACGTCTGCATCTGCCACCCCCTCGCGAAGCTCTTCACCATCGCCCGAGCACGGGCCGTCATCGCACTTACGGCGCTCGCCGCGGCCGTGCTCGGTATTCTCGCCTCGCTGACGTACGGTGTTTACACCGTCAGGACGGACGTGCCGAGGTACCCGGACAGCGGAGGTGGTGGGGAGACGCCCGGGTACAACACTAGTGTCCTTTTTCCTCAGAACGATAACGGTGGTGTGGATTATAACGGCGCGAGCATCTTTGGTCCGTCCAACGGCACGCTGCGCCCCGTCGACGTCGCGCTTCTCTCGCCTGGGGGTTTGACCGACCGCGAGGCGGCCATCGAGGCCTACTGCCGACACCTGATCGACCTCGTCCTGAAGCAGTTCGGCGAGACCCTCGAATGCCCGACGCTGACCGTCACCTACACGGGCCACTGTCAGCCGACGGAGGTCCTGTTGAGCGACCGATTCCTGGCGCGTTACGGGATGTGCTACCACGCCGTCTTCGCCACGTGTCTCGCCATCGCCTTCGTGCTATACGCCCTCATCTACCGCTCCGTGCTGCGGCACCGCGCCGGGCAGCACAAGCGACGGAGCAAATGCCTAGAGATGGTCGTCTTCGTCAACCAGCGGGGCATGCCGTCGCAGTCGGACCAGCGCCGGGAGAGCGTCGCCGCCGACGTGAGGCGCCCGTCGAACGGCGGGTGGTGCCGGGAGCGCATCGACAGCTTCTTCTCTGACGCGGCGCGGCGGAGCTACGCCCGGTACCGCGCCAACGCGAAGACGGCTGCGATGCTGTTCGTCGTGACGGTGTTGTTCGGTGTGTCCTACTTTCCGGCGCTGCTCATCCTTCTCGGACTCGTCTCGCACCAGAACAACCTCTTCTATCTGTACTTCGCCAACAACGCCTCCAACCCGGTCATCTATTCGTTCATGAATCGAAACTTTCGCGACAATCTGAAGACGGCGCTGAAGAAACTCAGACGCAACCAGAGGCGATTCTGAAGCGAGATATATGGGGGCGTCTAATTAATTAATGGCCAAATGCATTCCGCAGAGTGAACTGTGAATCCCACTGAATCGTGAACCTCAAACCCAAAAATGATTAGGGTTCAAACGAAATGGGTTTAAGTTCAACAGAAAATGATTGGAGCGCAACTGAAAATGACCCCACAGGGTTTGAGTTCAGTCGCAAATGATTGGAGTTCAGCCGCAAATGTTTGGAGCATGACTGAAAATGATTATTCACCCCCAAAAGGTTTGAATTCAGCCGCAAATGATTGTAGTTCAACCGAAAATGATTGTAGTTCAACCGAAAACGATTATTCACCCCAAAAGCTTTGAGTTCAGCTACAAATGATTGGAGCGCAACTGAAAATGACCCCACAGGGTTTGAGTTCAGCCGCAAATGATTCTAGTTCAACCGGAAGGTTTGAGTTCAACGGCAGACGTGGAATATAAACAGGATCCGAAATGGCTTTTAACTCCGCGGTTGAACTTCAGAAAAGAATGCCCACCCTATCAACGGAAACTAACCGACGCTGATGTTTATGAAGAAAGACAATTTTTGCATGGCCCAACAGCCGACCTAAAAACTCTTAGGCTACCGGTAGGCTACAATCCTTCCATCGTTTTGAATTAGGCCTAAGCATACAACACGGAAAACGAAATCTGTTGGCGTTTTCCGGGTGAAATTAGGCCTAGCCTACCTAAAAATATTGACAGATTTTAAAAAGGAGGAACCGCATTTGCAAACAAAACAGGCGTTTAATTGTGCACAGGGTTTTCTTAACGCATAATAGGCCTAATATAATTGTCCAGTTGCATTGTTCCCTCATCATACGGCTTCAATCAGAATTAAGAACCAAGTCAATGAACCAAATTAATAATCATGTGTGAGCTAATTTGTTGCATCTCTGAACATCAGAGTCGAAACTGTAATAGGCATAAGTAGGCCTATACTTGGACATATCAGTGGTAGCGTGAACCCTCCCAAGCGAGGCTCTGTATTGCCAGAGACCGCCTGTTTCATTGTAAAAAAAAGACCGTCTCGATTTGGCAAATCGCTGTATCAACGCAGCGGTGGCGTAGCCTAAGTGCTCGCTGCTTATCTGCGCATGTTATGTGATGAATGCTGACAAACAAAAATGGAACGGTTCCTGTATACAGTGTATGTTATTTCCGGAACAGGAACCCTTCGCTAAGGTGGCTAGCCTAAGATAAGCAGGCGACGAAAATAACTATTAACGTGCGTTTTTTCATTCAGAGCATGCAATTGCGTTACGTATAAATAGGCCTAAGCTTACACGACGAAAAGAGCATTAATTATAGCCCAAGGGCGGATCCAGGGGGGGGGGGCAATCCGGCCATGGCCCCCCATTTAGAAATGCCCATGTATCGTGGCCCCCCCCCCCATTTGGTTTCAGTGGTTGCTGAAATGGTATGATTTTCCCGAAAATTTGGCCGCATGACTAAAAAAAGGTCAACTTTTTGGTGGATGCGATTTTTTTCAGCCAAGGTGTCAAGAAATTTTTGGCCCCCCCCCCCCCGTCCAAAGTTTCTGTATCCGCCCTTGTTATAGCCTTGGCTATACTTGACTTGCACTGATGCACATGCAGTACAAAATGAACGTTCCACTATCCTTCGATAGCCGACTCCATAAATCGGTCGATAATAGGTCTATCCTTCACCACTACAGACCCTGTGATCTAGAGCTACGCCTCTAAGCGTACAAATCAATAACCGCACAGTAAGACCCCAGTAAATAATTGCTTTGCAGTAGGACAGGTACCATACATAGGCCTATAAGTTACAGATTGCTGAATGGATGTTTAGTTGCCAGAAGGGTATCTGGTAGCCTAATGGCTCACGGATGGCCCGGATGGGTATTTGCCAAGTAGCTTAATTGGATGGATAGGTCTATTTAGTTGCCGGAAAGGTGCCTGGTATCTGGTAATGGTTGCCCGATGGGTATTTTGTTACCGGGTAGATCTATGGTTGCTGGAAGGTTATCTATTAATGGTCACCGGATAGGTAGGCCCAGTTGGTTGGGGCTCTATCCTTTTACAGGGCGGGCGCAACTTAAGCCCAGTGAAAAACAGGAGTAGGCTAATCAGAAATGAGCAAAAACTCACGTCGGGTGGGAGAAGGAGGCCCGGGAAGGGGAAGGCCTGGAGGGAATAATGAGGGATTGAGTGCGTGCGGCAGTTTAGCGAGGCGATAGAAGCCACTCATTGGCGGATTCAGAGGGGCCAATCCGGCCATCATGGCCACATTTAAAAATTGCATGGGACGTGCCCCCCCCCATTTGGTACATTTCTCTGACATTTCGGCCGGCTGACTAAAAAAAGGTCATCAGATTTTTCGGCAAATGTCACCGAAAATTTTGACCCTCCTTTGAAAATTTCTGTATCCGCCTCTGAAGCCACTACATTTGGTTACTGAATGGATTGCTAGGGTGGCGCATAAATTAGCATAAATTATTTTTAATGGGCACCAGATGAGTATAATAGTTGCCAGAATAAATTTCTGCTAATGGTTGCTGGATAGGCAGACCTATTTAAATGTCGGAAGTCTCTGGTAATGGCCTGATGGGTAGGTGCTTGGCGGCATATTTAGAATACACCTGGAATTGAGTATGTATCCGAAACGGGCCACTTCTCACAACCCCATTGGACCTACAGCCTTCATATTGGTCTTCATTTTGCGTCCTCTCTGCTGGCCCTTGCTGGGCCTCCATGTGTAAACTGCAATGTAATATTAATAGCAGGTCCATGCAAAAACTTATGTAAACCAGATACTAGATACCATATATGTAGCCTTGCAAGTGTTCATTTATTTATTTTTTCCCAGACGTTTAACGACATCTTAAGGCATTGACGAATTTAAAAAGAAGTAATTAAAATATAGCATTATAAAACAGTTTATGAGATCAGTACATCAGTTCATTTTTCTTTACAATTGCGTTTTCCTATTTCAATCCAATCCAACAGATTATTTAGAAGGCAAACATGATACACAATTACACATAAAACATGACCATGATCAGACCATATAATGGAAATAATAATTCACTAAGACTCTTTTCAGTGGCCATCAAAAAGACTTTTTTTCTTTCAGAAGGCTCTTTTAGTGGCCATTATGGCTCTTCTCGGAACAGGAAAAATTTACAAGAATTTATAACACAGATATCACATTTTTAAATATATAACACCTTAAACTTTAATTTAAACATCTGTCCTTCACGCGTGCAAGACTGCACATCGGGCAACACAATGGAGACCATTCTCCTCTGTTATCCATTGCCACCTTGAAAGTATGCTTCCACTCATCTCCAGACATTGTAGATCTTCTCATATAATTCTTTCCTGGTCTTCCCCCACGGTTCCTCCCCGGGAATCCAAAACACTGCCTGGGTGGCTATCCTACCCTCGTCCATTCGTATCACGTGTCCCATCCAATTCGTGATCACTCCCTTTCTGGGCTACCCTTTCTTAGGAATGTTTTACCTGTTAGATGATAAAATTAGCTCTTCATGTCTCTCCCCATTCTCATTTTATATATATTTTGTTTTCTTGCTGTTTTTGATTTGTTCATCTCTCTGAATAAACAAGTTTTGATTTGATTTTATCCAATTCAAAACAATTATCTAATTATATCAATTATCCATGTGAGATATCATTCAAGCAGTGTTACAATTTGTCTAAGAATTTATCCAGCGGTGGAATTTCCTCCGTCAGTCCCTTGCGTTTTCTCGTTTCCGTGACAACCCGGCCTGACTGGCTGGTAGGGTCGAGTGGATCTCCAGACAGGAGCTGCCAGTGATCGAAGACGCAATGTGGGAACGCCTGACCACCGGAGCTCGATCTCAGATCAGCCAAAAATCCTTTAAAATTAATTTCAAATACATTCCGTAAACGTTGGTCATACAGAATTTCTAAGCAATGGAAAACTAGTCGTGTATGGCATTTATATCGATAAATTCATAAAGTGCACACCGATCAGAGGCGCTCCCAGTGCGAAAGATCCAGATAAAGAAAGTAGTTTTGTGACAGTGGAAAGGGTTCCTTCGGACACGTTCTATCGAAATCTTAAAACTGTATTCTTAAGTCGAGGTTAATAATATTATTATTAATAATAACAATAATAACAATTTATATTGCGCCGTAACACAGCCATGCCATTACAAGGGCGCCTCACATAAAACCAACAGTAGGATAGGCCTTGCAAAGTAAATAAGAAGATGACGCTGTCTGGTCAAATAATTGACGAATGGATGGATGTATGGATTGATGAAAGGATGGACGAATGGATTGATGAATGAATGGATGAATAGATTGATGAATGGATGGATGAATGAATGGATGGACTGTAGTAGTATGTGGACGAGCGCATACATATGGATGGATTGGGATGGGCGAATGTATGAACGAACAAATAAATTTTTGCATCAATGGGTGAATTGACAGATGGATTGATGGATGAATTAATTGAAGTTGGGTAGGGAGCGCTCCTGAGTAGTAACCTTCAAAAATGAATTAATGAAAAGACTCACCGAATGACTCGCTGACAGGAAGGTAGGCCTTGACAACGAGAGTCGGTGCTCCAACAATGCGCTTCTCTCCAATCACGTGTCCTCGTCTACTGCTAAGGACGTCGTGGATACCTCCAAGTGCGGTCTCGGGCGACTACGTTAAATAAAATTATATGAAAGAATGAATGTCTTTATTTACTTGTTATTTTTTTTGCGCTGAGGTACTTCATTCGCCAGGGACTTAGAAATTATAAAAGCAACGTGTCTGGGACGGCTATCAATCAATTAATCAATCAATCAACCAACCAATCAATCGATCACATAAATTTATATAGCACCCCTTCAAAATCTCTTTAAATGCTACTGCGTTAAATTGCTATTGCTATATATTGTGACTGAGAGCATCTGAAATAAGTAGCTGGTCTCTCTCAGTTCACCTGTAGCTAGCGAGCGTAAGTTGGCGACCCAGATCTATTCGAAAGTCGAAACTTGTAAAAAATAGTTTTCAACTCGTTCCACCAGCTTAATGTTTCTGGAGAACGCAGGTGACGGTATGTGAAACCATTTCGCAGTGGTTGCGTAGTTCCAGCCCCCTTACTCATGGTTCAGTGTTCATTATAAAATCAAGTGAAACTGAACAAAGTAAAGAGTGAGTGTCACCTCTGTAGTAGCCGTTTATTGACAAAGCATCAACCACATAAAAAATAACAGCAATTGGTACAAACTCAATGACTTTCGAGTGATTGGTGCATAAGTCAAAGGATCAATCCAAAAAGGTCGTATGGACCCGCTGAGGCTGGATTGACCCCTCCTTTCTCGATAACATTTGGCTAGCCACAAATGTTCCATTACCATTACGTCACTCATATCATGTTTTTTTAGCTGTGGCTGGGAGTCGTTCTTTTGAAGTGGCGCTATATAAATTCTCAGATTGAGTGAATGTTACCTGGATCTCAACCAGGTAGACTGGTTCCATAAGTCTTGGTGCAGCAGTGAGGACGCACGCGTACATGCATCTTCTGGCAGTAGGAATGATCTGACCAAGGCCACGATGCATACAATCAGCAGTAAGCATCACGTCGTGCATGTCGAATCTCACCCCTCTCATGTTCTCCTCGCAAAGCACACCCTGTAGCCGATCACCAGTTGGCAAACAATATTAATAATATCAATTTATTTTAAAAAATATTTATTTTTTAACGAAATGCCTGCAAATGCACTGCGATTCACATGTTTGTTTTGTTTGTATGCGCACTTGTTATAGCGCCCCTTCAAGTCATTATACTCAGAGGCGCTCCAGAATGCAGAGCGGACACTGCATCGGAGTTTCACGCCGAAGCGCTGAGCAACTGAGAGTGAAGGACTTGCTCAAGGTCCCAACGTGGTGGCTTAAGGCGGATTCGAATCTGCAACCCTCCGGCTGCAAGGCAACGAACATACCCAATACACCACCACGCCCCACAATGACCCCCCCCCGACACACACAAACCACACGCATGCAGCAAAATCAGCAGGAAAATTGGAGACAAAACTATAGTCAGCACAAAATAATTGATTCAGAACAAGATTTACTCATTCATGTAAAATTCAGCAGGCAACCAACTGTCACACAAAAATCTAAAAATCAAAAATCCGTGACAAGAAAGACTCGCTTTGCTTTAACATTACCTCCTTTGAAGCCCACTGGAAGCCAGTGACAATGCCGTTCCTCGATTCACTCAGGTACCTGACTCCCTTCGTACAGTCGACCAACATGTTGGGTCCGTTCCCACCTGGACCAAAGCACCAGATCTTACGCGCCTCTGTCACATCGTAGCCATATTTCTCAGCCAGGTACGTCGCACGTTCACTGGCTTCCTGGGGAGCCGTAACTTCACCCTTTGAAAGGAAAAACACAACGTTTCAGAAACCGTGACTAGAATGACGGTGAATGTTAATTCTGTTCTATTTTCATTCTCTGCTGCCCTCACTCAGGTTCGTATGTCCAACGAAGTCACTCTGACTCACTCATCTCTATTCTGTGCCTCTCTGTCTCTCTGTCTCTCTGTCTGTCTGTCTGTCTCTCTCTCTGTCTCTGTCTCTGTCTCTGTCTCTGTCTCTGTCTCTGTCTCTCTCTCTCTCTCTCTCTTGGTCTTCCTCGACCCTCTTGGTTCCTCGCTCTAGAACTGCTATGGCTCAGTTTCAATCATTTGCCTCAATTGGACCTTCTCTTTGGAAAGGCTCTTTCTCCTTCTTTTCACTCTACACTTCTGTCTGGCAGCCTCACCTCTGCTTTGTCTCTTCTTAAAACCTGCTTCTTCTTGCGGGCGCATCTGAACGGTTCGCCCTGCTAGAGGCGCTTTATAAATGCTCAAATACAATGCAATAAAATACAATACAATAAATACAATACAAAAACAATACAACAAAAAAATATTTAACGCACAATAAAACACAATACAATACAATAAAATGCAATACAATACAATAAAATACAATACAATAAAATGCAATACAATACAATAAAATGCAATACAATAAAAAAAATGCAATACAATACAATGAAATGCAATACAATACAGTAAAATACAATACAATAAAATACAATACCTTGTCGATATCTTCAACAAGTCCATCAGGCATCGGCCTCGCCTTCATGTAAAGTCGATTATGTCTGTTTGGCGACTTGGACAGACACATTTTAGCCGACTCCTCGGTAATCGTTTCTCTGTACGAGACAATAGGTTCAGAGACTTTGATTGGAACGCAGGCGTGGTCTTCCTCAAGATCTTTCACGCACATCTCAAGATGCAACTCGCCAGCGACAGCAATGAAGTGTTCACCAGATTCTTCAACTGTGCACTGCAAGAAAAAAGATACAAACGTCCAAGATAGTTCATTCCATGATTCGTTTTGAGAATTTATATAGCACTCACCTTATCAAGAGAACTACTCAGCAGTGCTCCAAGTCTAGCCGCAGCTAAACAGCGGGATTTGTAAAAAGCAGGGGAGCTTAGCCAAATGTGCTAACAATTTCTTCTAATACCATATTTTATTTATTTATTTATTGGTGATGATGATGATGGTGCTCTGCCCGAAGGCAGGTTCATTAGCTTTACGCCCCTGTGGATGAGGTGAGTGAGGTGGTTTCCCGTTGCCTTCCCCACAGACAATGATAGGTAAGCAACTTGCCCAAGGTCACTCCGCAGCAGCTTGCCCCCCTGCGTCCCACACGTGCTAGCCTGAGATATCTAAATCTCTGAATGTCAACTCCCAGCCCGGGGCTTGAACCGCAGTCCGTTGCAACCAACAGACGAATGCCGCTCTCGCTTACCGGTGTAGCTAATGAGGCCAGTATTATTTATTTATTTATTAAAAACACTTATAATCCCACCCTTTCAAGACTTTTTACTCAGAAGCACTCCCAACCCAACCTCAGCTAAATAGGACAGTCTTGAGGCTAGAGAATAACATGGTGGCGAGATCCCTTGGCACTGGGCGACGTGCCACAGGAATCCCATTCCAGGTGACAGGGACAATGATCGAAAAATAATACTTGAGATACATATGTACAGAAACAAATACTTGAAAGTTCATACATAACTAACAGGGCTGTTTTTAAGAAATTTTTAGAACTGCACAACCCCTCCTTTTTCTTCCCATCTTCCATGGTAAATAATTACTTCCAATCGAAGGACAATGACCCATTTTTTTGCTAGTTTTAACTGTACATCTACAACTGCACAAATCCATTTAGAACTGCACATTTTGTGCACAACTGCACGTCTAAAAAAGCCCTGATAACCAACACAAAACAGTTATGGGCTCGCATGCATTCCATGCCTCAGCACCCAGGGAATGGAATCAGCTTCTGCTCTCTCTTCGCTCACTTCCCTCCTTTAAAAAGCGGCTCAAAACTCACTATTTCTCTTTGGCTTTTAACCACATAGATCTCTGACTGCATCTTCCTCTACCAGCTGACTATCCGCGCCTCAGATTCACATCTCGGTGTGACCTTGCGTGCATTACAAGTTTATTTAATAAAAATAAAAATAAAAATAATAATAATAATAATAATAATAATAATAATAATAACACACCTGAACCAGAGGATCAGCCTTGGCCAAGCGCTTAAGGCCCTCGACAAGCTTCGGGAGGTCGGCGGGGTTCCTGCATTCAACGGCGACACGAACGATAGGACTGACGCTGAACTTCATAACCCGCAAGTTGTGGGCGTTCTCAAATGTTGTGATGGTTCCGGTCTTGACGAGGAATTGATCGACTCCCACGAGACCACAGACGTTACCACATGGAACATCTTTGATTGGCTCAACGTAGCGGCCCATCATCAGGATTGTCCTATTGACACAATGTTAAAACTTAGTTCATACTCAATTACTCATCTCAAAGACGATTATGGTTAAAACTCGAGCTTTCGCCTGAAGTCATTGTTTCTGCACTAACTACCATGCTAAATATAGAGAAAGGAAACATCACAGTCAGGGCTGTACTTGTAAATTTTTGAGGTGAGTGCATGCTGGCTCGAGAGAAAAACCCGACTTTTTTGGCCCGAAAATTCTGATGACCTTTATTTTAGTCATTCGGCCGAAATCTTCAGAAAATTTCCGAAATTTCCCATCCCAAAAAATTATGACTTTTTTTAGTCATTTGCTCCAAATTTCATGAAAATACACTTAAATAACACAGTGTACCCTGCTTTACCCGTGTATACCCTGGTTTTCGGGAGGTTAGTATACAATGCGGTTTTTTCCCGGAGGTGAGTATACGCCGTATACCCGCGTATACTCTTGATTACAGCCCTGATCACAGGTCAATCAAAGCATCATAAAAATATATACAGCATGCTGACCCCTCGATGTTCTTGATGAACAGATCTTCCTTCTTTCTAGGAACAAAGTTTGGTCCCATGATGCGAGCCTTCATGCCGGTAGTTACAACACCGGAGAATACGCGTCCGAAAGCGTAGAAGCGTCCTTTGTCCGTGGTCGGCACCATTCTAGCTACGTACATCATCAGCGGACCCTTTGGGTCGCAGTTCTTGATGGCTGGAAATGCAAAAAAAATTATTTTTCACACATTATTCTACATTATTATCATACAAGAATTCTTATGTCTTATGCTAGATTATAGCATAAATCCGCTGGTTGGTTCCATGTGTTGCAGTAATTTTAAAACAAATACTGGCCACAACTCTAAAGCATAGATGTAAAAAACCATGAAAGCGGAATAAAAAACTGGGAAAAAACCTCTTTTTATTCAAAAAAATAAAATAAAAAGGAAAAAACCACAAAACCCAAAACGAAGAAATAATTTCACTTTGTTATATATATCTTAAACTGCATTTTAACTTTAAAAACATGTTTATAGTTTTTTCCCTAATTATTTCTTATAGGGACCTACTACATGTAGGCCTTATCTCATAAATGTTGACGTTAAGCAATTAAATAATGACACGAGTTAGCTGAATCCTTGAGAGTAGGCTGAAAACGTAAGGAATATCAGAAGAAATAAAATTAAGGAAAATAATAACATACAGTGAATAAATAAAAAAAGCTACATGAAAAATAAAAAACCCAATAAGAGGATGCGAATAAAAAACCTGTTAAACAACTATGCTCTAAAGTAACGACTTAAAACCTTAGAATGCAAAGAACTGCAACTCACCAAGGGCAGCCTCGTCGTCGTGCGGTCCTTCGTAGAGCAGCTCCATACGGTACTTTTGGGCGGTGACGGGTGAAGGAAGGTGGATGGTTATCATCTGGAGCAGGGTATCCCCAGCTGGCAACCACTTCCTCATGATCACCTTCATCAGCTGCTTACCTTCTCTCTCCTTCTCTTCCTCGGTTAATTCAACTCCTAACTTCTCCGACAGGGCGACGGCATCCGCCTGGGGCTTCTTCATGCAAAACTCGAACACCTGAAATAGAGAAATTAGCGTAAAAACTAAGACTTTCCGACCATAAAATCAAGTTGTGAAAAGCTGCTAACAGTAGTTGCAGTTTAACGTCACTGTGTGGTAAGTGGTAACAAAGACCATTAGCGCCGCCGTCCTCCTTTATTCAGGCTTGGGACTGGCACTGGCAGAGTGCAACCAGTGGCGGAGTTTTAAAGTTAAGCAAAATGCTGCATATGCTTATTATAACTGCAGTGGAAGATTTAGACAGTGCTACTTCATAAGAGACATAATTTCGTCTATGGGGTAGTTGCATTAAAAATGCAAAGGAACGACACTATTTATATTCTTAGCTAAAACAATTTAAAGGTGCTTAAGCAGGGCGCATGAATTTTACTATCATTTCCAGGCTATCTTTAAAATACAATGCACATGTATAATAGGAAGTACGTCACAATTTGGTTGTAATTGTGTTTGAAGATATTTATACAGCACTACCTCACTACAATAGACACATTAGGGTGACCTTGAATGAGCTCCCTACTACTCTGTGTCAAATGCCTGTCGGTCTCTCTGTCTCATATCTCACTGTTCTCAAGGATGCACTATTTGATCGTGGTTGGACTGGGAGCGCTCCTGAGTAGCCACCCTTGAAAGGGCGCTATATCAAATTGCTGTAATAATAATGATAAAAATAATATATAATAATGATAATAATAATACTTATACTAATAATATGTAATAAAAATAATGATAATAATATTAATGACTAGGTGCCGTTCCAGATGCTTTTATTCTGCTCTTAAGTAATATTTGACAGTGGGATCAAATGTACCTCAGAGAAAAACAATAAATAATAACAATATTAATAATAGTAATTATAATCTTGATTATGGATATTTGCAAAGACAGCAAAATAAACTTGTCACTTGCCTTGTAGATTGGGTCCAAGACATACTGGATGAATCCACGCACATATCCTTCCTTGCACTCCTCGCTCCACATCTTCTTCTCGGAGTTGTAGAACTGGTCACCCCAGAGCCTCTTCATCAACCTGTGCGCCTCGATGTTGAATTTCTTCGCATACATCTCAGCAAACTGCTTAAGGGTGAACGCCCAACCATGAAGACCCGACCCAAAACCGACCGTACCCTTGGCTGGATCAACCAGCACCCCACTCATTGGTCCAAAAACCTCGGTAAACGCAACGATTACAGCGTTCACGTCTTCCACCGCCTGCCAGAACGTCTGGTAGAGTCCCTCGGGGTCCAGCTGGAGAGTAAGGAGTGGCAGGTCCATCTTGTTCAGGAACAGGACCGGCTTGATTCTCTCGGCGAGTGCCTGTCGGAGGACGGACTCAGTCTGGGCACAGACACCTGGTAGTAAAAATTATGCGGCTGCCACATTATGCTAAACGATATTCGAACACTGTTGCGAATAAGTTATAATAATTATCTCCTTTATTGAAAAATCCGGTTGACAGACTGCAAAAAGTTACAGTGTACAGTTACGCAGTTGAAACAATTCACAAAAACACAAATCTCAACTTCAAACAGAACAGACGGCCTGCAATTTACAAGGGTGCCAATAGCTGCCTACAAAGCACGTCTATCCTAAATCTGATATTTATAAGTCACATTCTTTATTATTTCAAACTGGCGCGGCAAGTCATTTGACGCGCTGCCTATCTTATTCCTGACCTGGTTTGTAAGCGGTCAAAAAATCTTTGGAATCTTAATATCTTCCATACATTTTTATTTCTTTGACCTGCTGAATTACCACCATGACTCTGCTGAAACTGTACAGCTGGTGCCACCACCGAACACAGCATCTAATATCTGAGCAAAATCTGAGTATTTAAATACACATCTAGTGTGCTTGACGGCGTAGACGCATAATGACTTTCGAACATAGTGCTCAGTCATTTGGCTCCATGGGTGGAGATCTAGGGGGACAGAGGGGACGATCCCCCCTAAACAGAGGGGACGGCCCCCCCCCAATAAAAGTGTTGAGGGGGGACAGCCCATGCATTGGTCCCCCCCAATCGTTGAGTGTCAAGACTTAAAAAAAGGGGGGGAAATTTGGGGGGGGGTGAAAATAGATTTTTCTATACTTTTGGCGAAAATCTAAGTTTTTCTTGACTTTTTAAGCCAGACGACTAAAAAAGAAAGAAAGAAAAGGTCATCAACTTTTTTAACAGTGAAAGCAGAAAATTTTTGCTTGGAAAAAGGTCGTCAAAAATTTTCAAAAAATCTCGCGTCTTTCCTTTGGCCACTCGTTCGTCCCCCCCCAATTCTCCGCCCAGGTCTCCGCCCATGTTTGGCTCTGTTCTAGATCAATTTCCTTCTCACCAGATACACAGTCAACCACGACCAGCGCTCCATCAGTGACGCGTAGTGCAGACGTCACCTCAGGCGAGAAGTCGACGTGTCCAGGCGTGTCGATCAGGTGGACGAGGAAAGAAGCGCATCCTTCTTCACCAGGTTCGGTGATGTGCACAAGGTATTTCTCAGGCAGAGAGTAGTACATAGAGATCGTGCTGTGCATCACAAAAACAAAAGTATAATCAGCTAAATCAGCGGTTCCCAACCCGTGGCCCGCGGGCCAAAAGTGGCCCGCCAGGCCTAAAAAAATGGCCCTCGTCTGTCAAAGAATTAACAAAAATAGGCTATAGATATGATAAAAATACAATTTTAACAGCATAGAACACATAATTATTTTCTATTAGGCCTACGAATTATTTTATTGTGAAATCTTTAAATAACATCAAACATTCTATTTTGAATCAACAATAACAATTTTATGTACTTTTGTTAATTAAATTTTAGCCTTGTGGCCCCCTAATGTCTTTCAACTAAAAAAGTTGTCCTCGTGTCCTCTAACTTATAAAAAGTGGCCCTAACGTCAAAAAGGGTTGAGAACCTCTGAGCTAAATCAATATAATTGGCATTTACAAATAAATATCTACAGGCAGACAGACAGGCATTCATACCACTGTCCAACCAACAGCTGATGAGAAAACTCCTTTTTCCATATGCAAAAAGACAAACAGAAAGTACTAAAGAAGCTGATTTTACACATTTCTATTGTAAACTCTCACACAGATAGTCTAGAAACAGGAATCGTCTATTTTTCTTCATTTAATGAAATCCACAAAATGTTGGCAAAAGAAAACACAGAATGGCATAAAAAATTTACAGGATATTGGGATCACCTAGTAAACAATAAAGAAAAGAAAAGCCCACCAAAACCAAAAGGTCGCGTAATTGTCAAGGCTAAAACTGAAGAGGAAACAACTCCGAGAGACATTCATTAATTACCCAAGCGGATAGACTAATCAGCAATTTAAGCGCAACATCCTAGTCGCTGGTCAAAGCAAAAAAGCAAGAGTAAGCACCTGTTTTGTCTTTCCTACAGGCAGTTATGCAGTTATGTCTTTATTCAATCAATCGATCCATCCAACCATCAATTACTCGATCAATCAATCAATCAACCAACCAACCAATCAATCAATATATTTTATTGATCCCCACATACACACACCAGAGTCAAACAAATACTTCAGATGGTCACATGTCATGGTGTTATGCCACTATTTGAACCATGCACTTGACTATATTATTACATGTGTACATAGTATATACGGTGATAAAAAAAGTATATTCGTTAACTTTAACGCCTTAGTTATATCAATGAATCAAAAGACTTACGTTGACTTTATGGTAATGCATCGTTCACACACATCTGCTACTACACCCGTAAACCTCGTTTCCTCCCCAGGCTTAGTGATAGATGCGATTCCAGTCTTGCTGATCAGACAATCTGTAACAGTCGACTTTCCGTGACCGACCTCAGCAATCACGGATATGTTTCGGATGTTCTTCCTTCTGTCCATCATTTCACGCATCTCTTCTATTGTGACGTTCACCTAGACATGCACAAAAGTCTGGATATAGTCAGGGTTTATTCTAGCGTGTAGCTGATGGCTACCCCCATCCGTTCGCTCTGCCATCCTCTCTGGTAGTGGCGCATCTTTCTCTCGTCTAAAAACTTGCCTTTTTTCTCTGAGTTGAACGCACTGGGAGCGCTTCTGAAAGGCTCTTGCTGCGAGAAGCGCTTTATAAATGGTCAGATAAGATAAGATAAGTTAGACAAAAAGTGTGCAGTTGGGAAAGAAATTTGTGCCGTTGAAAATGAGATTTATTTTCGGCAGTTATACTTTTCTGTAGACTTAATAATTGTATGAATCAACACCAACATCATTGTTTGAACCAAAGAGATTAGCCAATAAGTAAGAGGCAAAAATATAAGACACAATTAAACATCAAAGCAACTCAGACTTGTTTGTGGTACTGATAAACCTTGATTTCTCTCCTAAAGATGGAAGGGGCTAGATTAAGCACTGCCTACTGGGGCACAGGCCTAGAAGGAAGTGTTTGATCTAGTCCCATAATCATAGGCGTAAGAGGCGAGGGTCCAGAGGGCGAAAAGCCCCCCCCCCCACCAACGCTCGGGCAAGTCTGGTTTTTCGGGCAAACACAGTCCCGAACAACTAAAAAAAAGGTCGCCAACTTTTTTGCCAGATATATTTTTCGGGCAGAAGTTAAATCTTTGCCCCTCCCCACTGCTGAAATCTCCCGTACGCCTATGCCCATAATACTTCCTTCGTGTGCAGTTGAGAAAATCCCTTAGAATAAATCTACGCTACAATACCACATTTTCCCCATTTTTCATTTTTAATGGCCATCGTCAGTGTCGTGCCAACATGTGTTCAGCGAAACGGGTAAAAGCTACCCAAAAAGCACTTGGACTACACTCTGAAATCAACCCGGAATATGAACAGTAGTCTTAAAGCGAATGAACCGTAAAATTAAAATCAACAGATGGTGGTACGAACCATTTTTGATTAAATTGTATCTTGGTTGCTACGACAAAATCTTTCAGTTTCGGTTTCTAACAACACGATGCGATAACAACAGAGATCTTTAGAGTCACCTCCTTCTTCCTTCACCGATGCTAGGGACTGGCACTGTCAAAGAACAATCTTAAACGAACGATGACCATCATAAGCAGATGATCGAACCTTTTACCAGGTATATAACCGAAACATTTCGCAATAGTGATGACTCATTTCATTTCCCCTCTTTCACCAGCGATACACAAAAGAGAAAGGTCTTCAATTAAGTAGCAAAGAGAAAGGTCTTCAAGCGGAAAAGAGAATAATCTTCAAGTAGCAAAGAGAAAGGTCTTCAAGCGGAAAAGAGAAAGGTCTTCAAGTAGCAATTAGCGGCCTAGGTATCAGCGTTACCACTCTAAAAAATAAAAAATAAACAAGTTGGAACGTCAAAAAAACCAATAAAACCCAAGTTACCCAAATCGTCCGAAAATGTTATTTTCTTGGTCATCACTCATCAGTACACAATTTTTCCAGATCTTCCTTCCAAAAAATAATTATGATGACCTTTTTTAGTCATCCGGCCCAAAATCTTTCCGAAATGTCCGCAATTTTCAGAAGTTTTAGCAAAAAAGCCCAAGTTCTTCCTGAAAAATTCCCATCTTGTGAAAAACCCAAGAAGTGGCAACGCTGCTCGGTAAATAGCAGGTATAATAATTATATATAACGTGCGCATGGGGTCGGGTCACGTGTCATGTCAAAGGTCAAGGATTCTATCTTAGTGTAGGCCATGGTGTAAGAAGGGATGGTGTGCGCACTTAGCTATAATTTGTGGCTAAGGTCGCTAGATGGCGATGGCGTTCCTATTTGCGCGACCCCGCCCATAAGCCTAATGGGATTTCATGATATTGCATGACATATACACTTATACTTCTTCACTGCACGTCCGTTCCTTAGTGCCAGTCCCACATCTGGGCGAAGGAGGAGGGCGACATAAATTATCTTTGATATATTCTATTCCCTTTGCTCTTTGTTTCCTTTTTCCTGTGTTCCGTGTTCTGTGTTCCATATGATGTTAGGCCCTATGTGTTTCCTGTGTTCTCTTGTTTTCTCTGTCCTCTGACCCTGATGTTCCCATCGATGTTCCGTGTTTCCTTGTTCTCTGTGATGTGGCCTCTGTTCCTTGTTATTTGATGTTCCGTGTCCCCTGTGTTCCTTGTTCCTTGATGCTCCCGGTGATATTCCAGGTTCCTTATGTTCCATGGTCCTTAATTGTTTACATTCCTTATGTTCCACGGTCCTTGTTGCTTGTATCGCGTCCCTTGTATTCTGATGTCGCTGGTGTTCAATGTGATGTTCCATGTTCCTTGTGTTCCCTGGTGTTCCCTGTTTCTTATGTTCCACAGTCCTTGTTACATATTCCGTGTTCCATGTTCCTTAATATTTCTGATGTTCCCTCTGGTGTTCCGTGTTCCTTATGCTCCATGGTCTTTGTTGCGCGTTCCGCGTTCCGTATTTTGTAATGCATCTGAAGTTCCCGCGATGTTCCTTGTTTCTTATGTTCCCTTATGTTTCCTGTGTTCCTCATTCCTTGTTGCACATTCCGGGTTCCATGTACCTCAATGTTTCTTGTGTTCCTCTCATGTTCCTTGTTTCTTGCGTTCCACGGATCTTGTTGCGTGTTCCACATTGTTATGTTTTTCCAGTGATGATCCATGTTCCTTAAGTGTCCTGATGTTCCCTGTTCTTTGTGTTCCACATTTCTTGTTCCGCATTCAGTGATCCATATTTCTTAATGGTTCTGATCATCCCTCTTATGTTCCATGTTTCTTACGTTCCACGAACCCTGTTGTGTGTTCCACATTTCGTGTTCTTTAATACTTCTGATTTTCCCACGATGTTCCAGGTTCCCTATGTTCCATGGTCCTTAATTGTTTACATTCCTTATGTTCCTCGATCCTTAATTGTTGGTTGTATCGCGTCCCTTGTTTTCTGATGTCGCTGGTATTCAATGTGATGTTCCATGTTCCGGGTGTTCCTTGGTGTTCCCTGTTTCTTATGTTCCACAGTCGTTGTTACATATTCCGCGTTCCATGTTGCTTACTGGTAATATTTCTTATGTTTATCCTGATGATTCATGTTCCTTTTGTTCCACGGCCCTTGTTGTGTGTTTTGCGTTCCTTGTTCCTTAATGTCTCTGATGTTCCCACTGGTGTTCCATGTTCATTAAGCTCCACAGTTTTTGTTGCGTGTTCCGCGTTCCGTATTTTTTATTGCCTCTGAAGTTCCTACAATGTTCCTTGTTTCTTATGTTACCTTGTGTTTCTTGTGTTCCTTATATTCCTTGTTGCATATTCCTGGTTCCATGTTCCTTAATGTTTCTTGTGTTCCCTCTTATGTTTCTTGTTCCTTGCGTTCCACGGACCTTGTTGCGTGTTCCACATTCCGTGTTCTGTTTTCCAGCGAACGTTCCCTGATGTTCACCCGTTCCTTGTGTTCCACATTCCTTGTTCCACATTCCGTGTTACATGTTTCTTAATGGTTCTGATCTTCCCTTTTATGTTCCATGTTCATTACGTTCCACGTACCATGTTGCGTGTTCCACATTCCGTGTTCTCTAATGTTTCTCATTTTTCCGTGATGTTCCAGGTTGTTTATGTTCCATGGTCCTTGTTGTATATTGCTTATGTTCCACGGTCTTTGTTGCTTGTTCCGCGTCTTTTTCTATGATGTCTCTGGTGTCCCATGTGATGTTTCATGTTCCTTATGCTCTCTGATGCTCCCTGTTCTTTGCGTCCCCCATTCCTTGTTCTTCGCTGATTCTAATTTCCCCTGATGTTCCATGTTCCGTATTTCACCTGATGGTCCATGTTCCTTGTGATCCAATTCCGGTTGCACTTTCCGTGTTCCATGTTCCTTAATGTTTCCTCTTATGTTCCATGTTCCTGAATTTTTTTGATGTTTCCTCTGATGTTCCATGTTCCTCACGTTCTACATTCCTTGTAGCGTGTTCCGGAATGCATGCATGTTCCGTGTTCCTCGTCCTATATTCCCATATTTTCTGAACATTGTTATCTGTGATGCTTCATGTTCTTTACGTTCCACGTTCTTTGTTGTATATTAGGCCTATGTTCCTAGGTGTTCCGTGTGATGTTCCATGTTCCCTGCAATGCTACATGATCCTCATCGCCACTAGTATGTTCCAAGTGATGTTTTCTGCTATGTTCCTGCCATCTCCTTGTCCCTATGTTCCATGTTTCGAATGTTCCTTACTTCTTAGGCCTATGTTCCCTGGTGTTCCGTGTGATGTTCCATGTTCCCTGCAATGTTACCTGATCCTCATCGCCACTACTATGTTCCAAGTGATGTTCCCTGCTATGTTCCCTGCTATGTTCCTGCACTCTCCTCGTCCTTATGTTCCATGTTTCGAATGTTCCTTACTTCTTAGGCCTATGTTCCCTAGTGTTCCGTGTGATGTTCCATGTTCCCTGCAATGTTACTTGATCCTCATCGCCACTTATATGTTCCAAGTGATGCTCCCTGCTACGTTCCTGCCATCTCCTTGTCCTTATGTTCCATGTTTCGAATGTTCCTCACGTCTTGCTCTATATTCTCTGTGCTGCATGTGCCATTATTAAGAGTTTGTTTGCAACAATTGCTGAACTAAAATAAGTCTAGCCAAAAACGTTGTATGGCCAGTATAGGAAGTGCGCACACCATCCCTTCTTACACCATGGTGTAGGCCTAATATAATTTATAAAGAGTCCTTGGTCAAAGGTCAACCGACATTAAAAAATTATTGTAAATACGTAAGTACGTCAGTCGTAAGATGAAAAACGATTTTCGTTTTTTGATCAGCAACAAACTCTGGAGGGCATACGAAGAGTCAGCAGACAGTTTCTCGTCCGATGCTTAACCAGTGGAAAAAACAATAGAATTATTCAACATTATGCCAGCACATAGGCTAACATGGCAGGTAGGTCTAATTAAGCACTAAGACAGTGTCAGGCGGGGAGTTTGACTGGGGCGGTACATCTGTCAAAAGGTAACGCAGGTGTCCTAAGGTGAGCTCAGCGAGGACAGAAACCTCGCGTAGAGCAAAAGCTCAGTGCCTGCATGCTCAGGGTCGCTCAGAGTCCTACGGGCCCATGGTCTCGAGGTAGACCGCGCAACAACCATCATTCTCTCGTCTTCTCTACACCTCCCCTGCCGTGGTGTACCCCCGGCTTGCCACTGCAAACGGTCATCTCAAACTTACATGTAGCCTATGCGCATCCTTCAAGAGGTTAAGGGACTGGATCAGCTAGCCTACCTTCTATCTCACTATACCCAGGTGTAGACTGGTGGATGAAGCAGACGTCAAGATCTTGCAAGGGGTCATTTGTAACCTAAATAGCCTACTACGGGACCGGTTCCATAATATTATATTGTTTGTAGGGTTTAGGCCTACTATAAGCGTTGCTCTGTGCTATACAGACCACACGCTTTAGAACTGCTCGTGAAAGATGATTTTAATTTAATTTCTCTAGTGCTTCTCTTTTGGAATCAAGAAAATAACAAAATGCTCGACATCAAACGTGCAATTAATGTTAGACATTGGTTGAAATTTGTGGGAGGCGTTTGTGTAGCAGTAATTAAGTTAGGCGCCATCATTGTCATTGCTGTAGACAATAGTATCACTACTAAACTATTTGGTTGTGCTACTCTAGGCTATGTATTCTTTTAAATCCTTTTGTGTAGAACTGTAGATGGTTGCATTTAAATGTTTGTTATTGTAACGCCCACCCCCGCGTACACTCCCGGAGTCGCCACTTCCGGTCCAACGTGTGAGAGGGCCGCGTGCGGTTGCAGGTCGTAGTTCAGAGATATAGATGGAGGAAGGGGGGCGGTAGCTTCGGGGTTCGAATCCCTTCGGGTTCGGGATGGCCAGGTATCTCGACCTCTTAGCTCTCCGTATGAAACTGGGGCCTTACTGGCCAGTCTTTCACTCCGGCGTAGGATTCCGGGGTTGACCGGAAGTGAAAGGTCCTTAGGCCTAGCCCCCGAAGCTCTTCCCAGGCCGATGGCTGAGTGGTAAGGTCTATCCGCGGTGGTACCAAAGGGAGATATTGCTCCTGGGTTCGAACCTGCAACCGGCTTCGGAGATGCCCTGGGCGTCGGTTCTAAACGTTCAATGCGAGCCACGACTTCCGTTAGAGCTTCTCTGACATTAATATGTACTGCAGAGATTTCCTCTCTGACATTATCCCGTACCGAGGCAATCGCCTCTTCAACATTGCTCTGTACCGAAGAAATCGCTTCCTGTGTGTTCCTGACCTCACCTCGCACAGAGGAGATCGCTTCCTGTGTATCTCTAGCATTATTCTGTATGGTTGCCTGCACATTAGTCTGCATAGAAACCATGGCTTCTTGGGAGGACTTCGAATTCGTTTGTATGGCCTCTAGTAAAATGCCTATCTCCAACGCAGATGGTGGTCTAGAGGGCTGCGAGGGCGTTGATGCTCCGCTTCTATCCATGGCGCTATACAAGTTCTGGTTATGTCAAATCCTAACGCTAGCAAGAAGTAAATCCGAAAGTTTAATCAATGGATCTTATTATTATCAGAAACATTCAATAATTATTCGCAATGTTAATCAACAGCTTACAGTTTAAAGCAACTGATAATAATATGCAACACAATTCAAACAGACTTCAATCGGAGCAGACAAAATGAATCCCCAATTTATGTTCAAGTGCCGATCTTAATTTCTCTGCCCAAAAGATCAATTTAGTTTTGTATTGAAAACCCCAGCAAAACTGTACCTTCTACTAGAGACACAGGACAAGGCCGACGTTATGCGAGGAAAGGCGCAGATGGAGCGTCGAATCCAGGACGTGCGTCGACGATAAGTGACTCAGAGGAATCCGCAACAATCGACGCTGACAGGGCGGTAAGGCCGAGTTGACACGTCGAGAACAGGGAATCCACGAAAAGATATTTAAATAATAGATTGACGCCCATAGGCAAATTGCGCAGAAGATATCGACGACAGAAGAAATTCCGTAAAACCCGAGCGGTTTCGATCCAAACGACAGAAAGATCGAAAACCCGAACGAAAGACTTAACTCCTTTACGAAGATGCGAAACAGAACCACAGCGCTGACGATTCGCTCGTAACACAAAACCGCAATGCAATCGGCTCCTTGCCGTTTTAGAATTTCCGTACAGAATCCGTGAAGTAAATACGCGACAACGCAATAACTCAGACGACGAATCCAAGCTGACTTAAATAAACTATTATCTTTCTAAAATAATCAAACTCCGATTTCGTAACTTGCTCTCCAGAGCTACCGTCTATCCTCGTCGAAGTCCGTCGTGAATCTGCCCTCGATTGCCCGTTCTTGAGTTAATAATCACGCCTCAAGGGAACGCGACGCATGCGCAGAAGACACTGCACGAGCCGTGATCACGCATGTACCGCGTGATCAGATAAAGCGCGCTGAATTCCTATGCAGCTGCGACCACCTATCTCCCTCTAAGCGTCTGTCTGCAGCTCACTGTCTTTCTCTCTCTTCCTCTTGCTCTGACACGTACGCACGAGTTGCACTGAGTCAACCGTGCTAAAAATAGACCAGGTCACCTCGTACAGCGTGAAGGAAAGATACCACACATGCATTCAATGACAGCGGCCAGCAGGGCGTATTGCTCCGTCCGTCTGCCTATCTGTGTATCTGTACTGCTCTGGCGCTGCGCCTGTCATATCGGCCGACTCCTCTTCCTCCTTTTCGGCCGACCCTCCATTCGCTGAGCGTATGCAAGAAGCGATCAATAACCTGGTAGCTATGGCGACCGCTTACGTCATCCCTGTCGGCAACTCGCATCACACACGAGCTCGACATTAAAATCTAGGTCACCAATATTATGTAGGTCACCGAATGCAGCTCCAAAAATAATAATATTATATATATCTCAGACTACGAAAATACCAGGGGATCCAAAAATATAATATAATATTGCAACTAAAATTCCGTAGCGTCTAGTTATACGCAAACGCTACACTCTCACCGCCCAAGGAATTTATTTCAGACGATGTTTAAGTGGTAAAACAGCCTCTGAAATTGTAAAGTAAGGCTACAATTTATGTCTGTTCCGACTGTTACAGCAAAAGTTCAAACATTAAATGCATAAATCAACGAATATGCGACGCACAATTATAACAGTGGAATCGAACAGCGTTAAGCAATAAGCAATCTGCACTGATTCGCAGCTCAGAGTAAATTGTCTTTTCAATATCAATAAGAGTCACTGCGTTTATGTAGCGCCGATGCTACGAGTTCCGTAGAAAATGTAAACATTTATAAGCTTATATATAGGTCCATTTTTATTGCAAGCCTCCATCGGTTCAATACTATGCAGAATATTCTATGGCAAACCCGACTTAAATCACAGACAGCAGTGTAATCTTGACCCCAGAGGTCATGAATATTATTACCAGCCTATCCATAGGCCTATAACGGCGTTTCAACACACTAGGTTTCCGTAGGCTTATCCTGTGGTAAAATTCTGCGTTTACAGAATATAAGCTTACCCAACAGTTCGCCAAAACCTCCGGTTAACGCCTAATTACAATTCTATTCCCTAATAACGGCCTTTAACACCATAGCCTATAATAGCCCACAGCTAACTCCAATGATTATAACTGCCTGTCCGTGTATTACTATTAAAATTTGCCATAGAGAAATCAGCATAATATCCATCTAACAGTAGGCCTAGACCTGATATTAATATAACATTCCTCATTAATCCTATTTAGTAACCGAGAATAAAATAACCGACTTATTAGGCCGAAGCCATAGGCCCTACAGGCAATGTGTACAAACAGCCCTGCACAATATAGTAGGCTGTAACCTAAGTTTATATTCTATGCGTGCCATGTCTATGTCCCAGCGATATTAATTTAAATTAATAGGCTCCATTAGCCAATGCACAGAACACTTACAGTAACATCAGGTTAATTAGGTCGACTTAATATAGTTCAGTTTACACTAAAGTACAAGGTTACACTGTAATCTCGTTCACGAGATAGCGTAATCAAAGTTAATTATCATAGGCCTATGTCTGTAATTATCAGAGGCTCATCATGATTAAAAGGCTAAAATTAAGCATACAGTCTATGCACGAATCTATATACCATTATTATTAATCCACAGTCATTGCTGTCTTCTTATTTTACGTCTATATTTTAATCAAAATATTATGTGTTAACTTAGCATGAATAATGTATCTAGGTCATCCTTCTTTCCTTCAGTCACTCTATCAGTAATCCAATGCACAGTCTACAGGACCACCCACACGAAGTCGCTCGCGTGGGAAAATAATCATGATCACGTCACCGGCTCCTTTGAAGCTTCTGAGCGTCTCTCGCCGACGCTGCCTCCCTCCACCGTATCGATACACGGCGACGTGAGAACAGCAAGCGTTTAGCCAAGGCTGACAGAATTATAAGTCACACGTGCAACTGACTAGAGGTCGCCTTTCTCATTGACACGTACGCTGGTCCAAATATAGATACGTACACAGCGTACACAATATAATTATATACACACTAGTCCATATAAGCAAACTGAAAAGTTAGGTCACTCCTGCACCGTATTAAAACTCTTACAGAACGATTAATAATAATATTAATATTGAATTCAAATGCATCCTGCGGAATTATAGGCTACCAGTTCTACAGTTAATATAAATAATAATATTATTAACAATAGGCTAAGGCTTCGGCCGCATTATCATTATTCTAAGCCGTGCATCTCATTAGGCCGAACTACTAAATTAATGTAAACATTGCACGGCGGAGTAATTGAACAGTGAGGTAATTTACCTACAGCCAGCCTATATTTAAATATTATTATCATCTATGTCTTAGATATTATTATAACCGGTAGGCCTACAAAAAGAGAATATATATTTATAATCAACCTGAGCTAATACAATTTTTATGTAGGGCTCCGGCCGATATACTAATTTAAATAGACCTATATAAGCCAAACACAATAATATAATACTAGCCATTTTAGTTAATCTAGGCTAACGCTTATTATTATTTCTGAGCTAAGAACATATATATAGGCCTATACACATTTATACCATTCATGACAGCTATGTATTATTAATAAAATCTGTATCTACAAATTATATAGGCCCCTCAGCAGTTGATCAACAGTATAATATTATTATCACTTATAGGCCTACCTTAAGCCTATAATTTAATTATATGACGCCTCGCAATTTGTGCAATAATGCAGTTACAACAGCGGCGCAAGGCCAAACATATAGGTCAATATAAACCGTCCCGCTAATGCTTATGTCACGAGATTATATTCTTAAGCCGTTAATATAATCAGACCTTCAATTTCAATCATTAGGCTGACCAACCCAATTAATGTAAACATTGTACGGCTGAATAATTATAATATAAAATGCAGCGATTTATCAACACTGAACAGCCTACCTATAATTAATTATTATAGCCTAATCGCTTATGCCTTAGGTGTCTAAGCCTACTCGCTGTATATCTAATGTAAACTTAATAGGCATATCATTTGCAAAGGCAGTAGTTAATACATATTATTTTCCTTAAGCCTATAACTTAATATTATAATCGTGTGTACTCTGGGCTTACAATATATTTATATGGCGCCGTGCACTATGTACAGTTTACAATCGCAACAGCTGAACAGAGCAGAATATATAGGTCACTCCAACAAAACAGGACCTATTATAGGCCCATGTCTCAACATTATCAATGCAAACTATATGTATAATTATATCGCTGCGAGTGCTACAATATTACACGAAGGGCCTCTAGAATTTTTATATAGCGCCAATTTTAATCATCATTAATGCCTCTATCATTTATTATTATATATCTGCTATGCTCACGACTAATTAAAAATCTTATGTAGGCCTACTGCTGCATCACATTTAACTGAGTGAATCTGTTATTATTATTCTTAAACCAATTAATTCACTAATCATGCCATATATATGCAGCAAAACCTAGGCTTAATGTAATTCTTGCCTCACAATATCTCAACATCAGCCTATCAGGAAAACAGGCCTATCATTATTATTACCATCACAGCTAATTAAAATTGAGCGACCGTAGTCATTCTAATATATACCTTGGGTCGGAAAATCATTTATATGGCGCTGACTAATTTATATGGCGCCACACAATATTAACAGTCTGTATAACTGTCTACAGCACAATACTACAACTGTCCATCGGTGAAATATGCAATGCAATATAATTATTAATCTACACAATACAACACACAGTTCAGTCACCCTGCAATGCAACATTACAGTTTTTACACCGTAACCACCACATGTAAAACCATTACATGTAAAAATAAATCATTTCCATCAGAATCAAACTGAAAATTGTTACAGATGTTCCTGCATTCAGATAATCCTCCGCCATTATGCGGTCGTTAACAAAGGTCACCAGATGACCTTCAGTTCTATCCATCGGGTAGTGGGCAAGACTTCAACCGGGGAGCTTTGTCACTCATAGTGAACCAGCGGCGTCCCTCCGGTTGTGCGTACTGTTCCCACCGATCCACCTGGTCTCTGATATGATCCGGGGTGGGCGCGCGTGCGGCGCACACACGACCAGTGCTAGGGTTGTCCTGATTATCGCCCACCGGTCGATCGGGATTGTCGTTAGGCGGATTCTGTTGCTGCTGCCGAAGTGGACATCTGCTTAGCAAGTGCGAGCTAGAGTCGCAGTAGAAACAGCACCGTCCCTCTCTTGGCGAATTCCGACCAACGTTAGGATTGTCGGGATTATCGCCCCCAGCCTGACCGGGGTTATCACCAGGCGGGTTCTGCTGCCGTTGTCGGAATGGACAATCCCGCGCGACATGATTTGTAATCCGGTGACATTCGTAACATCTTCGCTCCGATCGTCCAACTTCCGGTTCCGCCGCCTGTCGGTACCAGCAGGCGGAACTCCCATGGCCTGTTCTATTGCAGATCGAACAGCGTTGGTTATTCCGCCAGTTATTTCCGTTTGAACCGTTCTGATCCCTCCACGACCCGCGATTATTATAGTCTCTGGATTGTGGTGCCGACACCGGTTGTCGCTCCATTTGTCTCTTCATTTGCTCCACCTCACGTTTCAAGTTCATTACTAGGTCCATCGGATCCTCTTCTTTAACTGCATAGACACGCCCAGGTCGTCGTTCGTGCTGCTCATGGCTACTAACTTCCGCTTTCTGGTAGCCGTCCAACCTCATAGCTACCTTGTACGCTTCGTCAAGGGACTTCGGTTCTCGTTCCCTAATCTTCAGAGCGAGATTTCGGTCGCCCAAGGCATCCACGAATGCCCGAATAGCGATGGCTTCGCTGTGCGCTGTCGATGAGCCAGGATACGCTCGCGACGACAAAAGCCGAATATCATCGACCAATACTCCCAGGTCCTCGTCGGCTTTCTGCTTCCGGGTGCTAAGTTGCGTCTGGAACAGGGTCTGCTGCTCGGCGCTACCGTACCGTTCTCGAAGTCGCCGAACCAAAGCCGTCCATGTATCCAAGTTCGGCTCGCTCAGCAAATGGGTCGCCGGTTCGACTAAGGAGACGACCAGTTGATTAAATTTCTCTTCGTCCGACCAGTCATTGTTCCTAGCGCATACAGTGAATTTGCGCAAAAAGACTTCCACATCCGTCCTTCCGCTGTACGATCCAAGTTTCGTGTATTGCCTTTGTTTAGGAGGCGCAGCCGACGACTGTTTGACCTCACTCGCTTTAACTGTCGTAGATGGGGTCGGTTCCGGTTCCTTGAGTGTTCTACCAGCGCTATTCGTCGGAAGTTCCCAGTCACTAGGCATTGTCTGTGTCGCAACTGATGTCATAGGGACTGTTTTGGCGGGGCCGACGGAAGCGTTGACAGGCGCCAGTACCTTCGTCTCATTTACCGCCGACATCGCCGCTTTATTGTCGTCGGTTGTTTCACCTTTATTCAGATACATCGGTTTCAGAAGCGCTTGACGAGGCAGTTCGACGTCACGACTAAATCCAAAGTTCTGAGCGCCGAGGCATGAGTTCATCCTCGCCGACTCCACGACGGTTGGCCACCGAGGAAAGGCGACGTCGCTGGTACGAGGCGGATTGAGACAGCGAAGCGGATCGAGCCACACCCGGTTGTCGATGCTGTTGTAGAGCGCGTTCGGAGCGTAGTTCGGAGCGTAGTTCGGAGCAGCCATCCATGACACGTATGGATGCTCAGGGTGTGCGCTCGGTTGCATCCAGTCACCCGCTGTAGTTGCCACTGGACCAGGTCGAAGATCGGGTCGAAGGTCGGGTCGAGCGTAGTCTCGACCAACCATGGTCGAAGTAACCAGCCCATCGTAGTTGGGCACGGAGTGATAGGTCGGCATTCCCGACGTTGATTGGAAAGCGTCGACCCGATTTGCCATCATTTCCGTTCTTGGCTGATCCGCATGCACGAACGATTCATGCTTCCTCCATTGCGGATCAGGTCGAGGATAATCCACGTGAGAGGGCGAAGAAGAGGCCAAAGGAACTGGGTTGACCTTATCACCCCCCTCCCACAATTTATGATCAATCGATTTATTTATTTCAAAATTTCTAAACTCCGATTGCTGTGCTGCTTGCATTCTTTTATCAATTATTTTCACAGTTTTAGGTCTATATTCCATTATTTTGCTAACTTCAATGTCTATGCTACCATCATCAGACATAATTTCAACATTATCAACAAATTCCCTTTCTTTTAGTTTCCTCTCAGTTTCTTCCCTTTTCCTTCTTCTTTGTACAGATTCCGGAACACATCCTCCTTTATCAAAAGCCCAGTTTGCCACTGTTACACCATCTGGGAAACAATCGCTAGGACTAATCCAACCCCAGTTATCGCTAGGGGCAATGGCTTTTTCACTTATCTGTTCTGGCCTCTTCCATACCTGCTTTAACCTCTCTCCACCCAAATCTCCAGAACTATTTCGACCCCACTTCTGGTACCAATTGTAACGCCCACCCCCGCGTACACTCCCGGAGTCGCCACTTCCGGTCCAACGTGTGAGAGGGCCGCGTGCGGTTGCAGGTCGTAGTTCAGAGATATAGATGGAGGAAGGGGGGCGGTAGCTTCGGGGTTCGAATCCCTTCGGGTTCGGGATGGCCAGGTATCTCGACCTCTTAGCTCTCCGTATGAAACTGGGGCCTTACTGGCCAGTCTTTCACTCCGGCGTAGGATTCCGGGGTTGACCGGAAGTGAAAGGTCCTTAGGCCTAGCCCCCGAAGCTCTTCCCAGGCCGATGGCTGAGTGGTAAGGTCTATCCGCGGTGGTACCAAAGGGAGATATTGCTCCTGGGTTCGAACCTGCAACCGGCTTCGGAGATGCCCTGGGCGTCGGTTCTAAACGTTCAATGCGAGCCACGACTTCCGTTAGAGCTTCTCTGACATTAATATGTACTGCAGAGATTTCCTCTCTGACATTATCCCGTACCGAGGCAATCGCCTCTTCAACATTGCTCTGTACCGAAGAAATCGCTTCCTGTGTGTTCCTGACCTCACCTCGCACAGAGGAGATCGCTTCCTGTGTATCTCTAGCATTATTCTGTATGGTTGCCTGCACATTAGTCTGCATAGAAACCATGGCTTCTTGGGAGGACTTCGAATTCGTTTGTATGGCCTCTAGTAAAATGCCTATCTCCAACGCAGATGGTGGTCTAGAGGGCTGCGAGGGCGTTGATGCTCCGCTTCTATCCATGGCGCTATACAAGTTCTGGTTATGTCAAATCCTAACGCTAGCAAGAAGTAAATCCGAAAGTTTAATCAATGGATCTTATTATTATCAGAAACATTCAATAATTATTCGCAATGTTAATCAACAGCTTACAGTTTAAAGCAACTGATAATAATATGCAACACAATTCAAACAGACTTCAATCGGAGCAGACAAAATGAATCCCCAATTTATGTTCAAGTGCCGATCTTAATTTCTCTGCCCAAAAGATCAATTTAGTTTTGTATTGAAAACCCCAGCAAAACTGTACCTTCTACTAGAGACACAGGACAAGGCCGACGTTATGCGAGGAAAGGCGCAGATGGAGCGTCGAATCCAGGACGTGCGTCGACGATAAGTGACTCAGAGGAATCCGCAACAATCGACGCTGACAGGGCGGTAAGGCCGAGTTGACACGTCGAGAACAGGGAATCCACGAAAAGATATTTAAATAATAGATTGACGCCCATAGGCAAATTGCGCAGAAGATATCGACGACAGAAGAAATTCCGTAAAACCCGAGCGGTTTCGATCCAAACGACAGAAAGATCGAAAACCCGAACGAAAGACTTAACTCCTTTACGAAGATGCGAAACAGAACCACAGCGCTGACGATTCGCTCGTAACACAAAACCGCAATGCAATCGGCTCCTTGCCGTTTTAGAATTTCCGTACAGAATCCGTGAAGTAAATACGCGACAACGCAATAACTCAGACGACGAATCCAAGCTGACTTAAATAAACTATTATCTTTCTAAAATAATCAAACTCCGATTTCGTAACTTGCTCTCCAGAGCTACCGTCTATCCTCGTCGAAGTCCGTCGTGAATCTGCCCTCGATTGCCCGTTCTTGAGTTAATAATCACGCCTCAAGGGAACGCGACGCATGCGCAGAAGACACTGCACGAGCCGTGATCACGCATGTACCGCGTGATCAGATAAAGCGCGCTGAATTCCTATGCAGCTGCGACCACCTATCTCCCTCTAAGCGTCTGTCTGCAGCTCACTGTCTTTCTCTCTCTTCCTCTTGCTCTGACACGTACGCACGAGTTGCACTGAGTCAACCGTGCTAAAAATAGACCAGGTCACCTCGTACAGCGTGAAGGAAAGATACCACACATGCATTCAATGACAGCGGCCAGCAGGGCGTATTGCTCCGTCCGTCTGCCTATCTGTGTATCTGTACTGCTCTGGCGCTGCGCCTGTCATATCGGCCGACTCCTCTTCCTCCTTTTCGGCCGACCCTCCATTCGCTGAGCGTATGCAAGAAGCGATCAATAACCTGGTAGCTATGGCGACCGCTTACGTCATCCCTGTCGGCAACTCGCATCACACACGAGCTCGACATTAAAATCTAGGTCACCAATATTATGTAGGTCACCGAATGCAGCTCCAAAAATAATAATATTATATATATCTCAGACTACGAAAATACCAGGGGATCCAAAAATATAATATAATATTGCAACTAAAATTCCGTAGCGTCTAGTTATACGCAAACGCTACACTATTTGTATCATTACTTCATGCAACGTGTTCCTGGCATAATTTTCAACTTTGAGTAAGTTTACTGTTGTGCAAGGGCGGATCCAGAGGAGATTTTGAACTGCCCATGTATCGTGGGCCCCCTCCCATATTTGGTTTCATTTGGACTGGATGACTACAAAAAAGGTCACCAACTTTTTGACAAGATGGTATACTTTTCCCGAAATTTCGACCAGATGGCTAAAAAAGGTAACTTTTTGGCGGATAGAAAAAAAAATGTTTTAGTCATCTGAAAGATTTCAATTATCCAGCATGACAAAAATACAGGATGTCGACTTTTGATACCATTGTGTTCACACTGAATACAATCTGGTTATATTCGCACATAGTTAAAAGTTACACTGGTAAACCTTGCTTGTTGTTCCACACCAACAGTAGCCAAGGGTACATTACCACCGATTTCACCGCTTTCCCCATTACCATGTCAGTCACTACTCACGAGTCTTTGGGTTAATAATAGCCAGAGATACATGTATGTATTTCAAAGTAAACTACGGACCTATTTTGAAACCTTAACGCCATCCAGCCACTTATTAGGCCAGCACAGCCTAGAAAGATAAGGTGCATACTTCTTTTTATAGACTTTAGGTATTGGATATCTAATTAAAATTAGATTGGTATCTGTTTTCTTTGTCTAGAACATCTCATGACTTATTCATTACTTCTGCTGCGTATGAATGATTGTGACCACACGAAACGACAAATTTCGTCCGTCACCATAAAATAGTTAACGATTGTTTCTAAGCGTCAAGATGGCCGAAAGCTTTTCGCAGTTTCTGCTTCTTCTTGCTGTTGCCATGGCGTTTCTGCGGGCGACCGGCGCCATCAGCCGTCATTGGCGGTGGGGCGCCTCCTCTCTGGAAGGCACCTCGCGTCCCAGACGATGCCACTTGCTGCAAAAATAAAAACATCAATGATTACATATGGCTCACTAACCAAATTTAATCTAATCTAATAAGAACATTTGTAAAGTGCTTCTCACAGCAGAGCTATTCAGCGTGACACACCCATGAAAAGAGAACATAGGCGTAGGAGAAGGGGGTCCAGAGGGAGGCAAATGCCCCCCCCCCCCAATTTCGGACAAGTCTGGTTTTCGGGCAAGCAGACCAGAAAAAATTAATAAAAATTATCTAAAATTTTTGGGCAATTTCGACCGGACTAAAAAAAAGGTCATCAGAATTTTCGGACAAAAGAAGTAACGGGAATTTTCAGAAAGACAAGGCAATTTCGACCGGACGACAAAAAAGGACTTCAAGCGGAAGAGAGGAAGTCTTCAAGTAGCAAAGAGACGCAGGTACATGCTCCACCAGAATCCTGCTGGCTACGAATTGCATGAAATGCATCTGTTGATGAAACTACTTAAAAAGAAATTTGCAGAACCAAATTTCCTTCTAAATAACGTGAGACAAGTTTTGAATGGAATGCCAGAAAAGTGATGGATGACGGTGACAATTCATCGCAAAAATATATATGGCTGGAACATGTCCTTGTTTGTTAATTATAACAGTCTCACTACGACATAGCAATTAAAATTTATCACTCTGAAAACGGCAACCCAGAAGCCCAGAATATAGAGAGTTGGAGTTTTTAAAAATAAAACACTGACCTCAGTTAGACAAGGGTCGTAGCTGTTCACAATACGGTGGGCAGCCTAAAAGCAACCACAAAGAGAAAGTGTTATATTCAGCTCAACAAAAAACAAAATCCTTCCACTATACTTCCACCAAAAACTAACACTACTCCCTCCGTCCTCATGCCCATTACACCATTCGACATCCTTATGCACGCCGTCTGCACACCAAAATATGTCTTTCAATTTTTGCTCAAATGAATATACAAACTCACTTAGGTAATGTCAACAACGAAGAAATATATTTATGTGCATATTCTATTCTAGTATATTTTTCGATTTATAAAGTGCCTCTCACAGTACAACCTAATCAGAGGCGCTCCTAGTGTGAAGAACTCCTGGTTATGTAAGTGTGCTTGTTTACGTGTGTGTGTGTGTTTATCCGATTGGGCACTTCTTTCAGCAGCAATGCATTTAATACGCGTATGATGAGCAGTTTCCTTGAAGAGGTGCTATATAAATAATTGAATGAATATTCAAGGGGTATGCATTATTTATGCGTCAAGGCATGCATACATTGCATATTAATGCATAAAATTAACAATTCATTACACTCCATGTCACGCGATAGACCTGGATTTTTCCAACATATGAACTCAAAGGTTAAATACAAAGGACAAACGTGTATGTAATATTCTACCATTGCACCACCTGGTGATGAAGAGTAGCATGAAAACGCAACTCACCGCATTCTCCGCCTTATGTGACATCTTGTCCATTCTCGGGCGAGGCTTTGAGCCGAACTCCTCTTCATCGATGCCTGGAGGACTGCAGCAGTAGCAGAGTTTACCCTAAGGAAAGATGGAAATGCTCCAAGTGATAAACACAAAACATTAACAGCTTCCAGTGTACTTACTATACATAATAATAATCTGTGTTTCATTTTAAACTGACATAACACAGAATTATTGCACAATTCATAGTATAAATGGATGGTCACAAGTTTTTATGGGAGTCAAATTTAACTGTCGGCAGCCATACAAGGCACCACCATGTCTTACTATTAATTTTACCAACGCCACCTGCCACCTGGAAATTAAATTTTATTAAATTAATTTATGTTAACATAGTCTTGATGAATAGTTTTGCATTATATGATATGACCTTCATGATTAAATTGACATATATTAGCATAATTATCTGTATGAAATACTGAATATATTTACATACATAAAGCAGATAAGACCTTCAAGATTAAATTAACGCATATTAACATAATCTTAACGCATAACAGATTCGCAAAATGCTAACAAGACCTACGTGATAAATACACATAATTTATGGTAACACAATTTTACGAGTAGATTTGCATAATATTGACTTTCACGATTAAATTTACATACATTAACATAATCTTTGAGGATAAGTCTCGACGCTCTCTGGACATCTGGAACGCCTTTGTGCGACATGAAACCACGTATCCCTAAAATATTAAAAACAATTAAAATGCTGAAACAGTTAAAAAACTTGTACTGTAATAAATACAAGAAATTATATTTAACATTAACGAAGAGGACGTGAAAGAAAAGAAGACAACGTAGACAGCAACAGAAGTCTCAAAATAATCGAACTTACGAGCATAAGCATTCAGAAGTTCGTACGCCGTAGGATTTCGATCCGGATAGACCTCGTCCGTCGGAATTGGAAGCATGATTCCATACGTTGATTCGAGAACGTTGCGAGGGACATGATTACAAACGTAGGAATAATGGTTAAGGAAGGAGAACATCAAAAATAATTGAAATCAGTACTTATGTATGAAAAATTGTAAATGGGCATTCATATAACTAATGCCTTACAATAATATTGTAAGGCATTAGTTATATAAATGTCCATTTACAATTTTATCTTCATATTATCTTCACAAAGGTGCTCAACGTAGCTTGCCGACAGTTCTACACAAGAGTGGCTTAAGAGACTTTGAGAATGGTTCATGAGAGCAGCATCATGATTTGGTCTATCAAGACGTTTCTTTTTCCACGGGGCTTCTGTGTTGAAATTCCCTTTCTGTCACATTAATACAATCAAACAAGTCAAAAACAGCAAAACAGTGCGCGGAGTAGTGGTGGCGTCGCTGCCTTGGAGCCAGAAGGTTCGAGGTTCGAATCCACCTCGCCGCGTAAGGACCTTGGGCAAGTCCATCACACTCAATTGCTCATCGCTTCGGCGTGAAGCTCCGATGCAGTGTCCGCTCTGCATTCGGGAGCGCCTCTGCGTAGAGGGAGAGCTTGAAGGGGAGCTATAACAAGTGCACATACAAACAAAGTAAATTAGCACAACAATTCAATCAATCAATCAATCAATCAATCAAAGGATATACAATTCAATCAATCAATCACTCAAAGGATATGATAGTCGTAGGAGCGATGCAGTCGGTCAGTTGGTCAATAGGTAGAACTCCGCTAGTGACCATCTCGGCTTTCGTTGAGACGAACGTCGGCATAACGAGACCAGGACAATCGCAAAGCATCAGCGATCGCTCCAAGAAGAACGTCTGGAAACAAAGCAATTAGTTAAAAATCAAATCAAAACATCTTGCCATCATGAACATTGCAGGACATGGTCGCTGGTTGTTAAATTGCACAGAGAGCTGCTCAAGGCTACCCGAAGATGCTAGTATTTAAAATGTGATGCAAGTAACGCCTTGATTATCTCCCATCTGTGGAGTAGGATTATCACACAGTCAACTAATCAATCAATCAATCAATCAACTAATCAATCAGTCAATCAACCAATCAATAAAATCAATCATAACCATCATACACAGAAATGGAATCATGCTGGTCTAATCTACTTCATTAGGGTAAAAAATACAAATGCCTGCAGCAACTCCGAGATGAAAGAAATACTCTACATAAGTTGATAAAAAACAGGAAGTAGTCGACCTGAAAAAGACAAAGAAAAATGACTTGAGAGAATTGTAGAACCCAGTCGGATGGACCACTAGTAGAGAGTGAAGCATAACCGAAATGCCTGCAGGAACTCCGAGATTAAGAAACCCTCGAGTGCCTAAGGGGGGGGGGGGTCCGACCGGAACCCAGGCCTGTTTTTCCCGGATAACTTTTTAAAGGCTATGGATCTGCAGAAATGCTTTTAGGTATTCCAAGACCAACCATTTGGGCATAGAATGGTATATTTTGCGTGAGTATTGTCCTACCCTGTACCCCACAACCACAGCATATACTAAGGGTACCGCAAGATATGCGGCTGATATTCATACACGCGTATAGGCTTCCTTCGGTAAATAATGCAAGCAAGCATAAAATGTGTCACATGAGTTTTACACCATGATTTTACACCAGGTGGTGCGATTGTAATATAAGATACATCAATCGATTGCAAATTCATTTGTGATTACATAGAACCAACTTCTGTTACGATATTCCAATCCCTTCTCTATAAATTAGCATAAAAACGCTGGGGTCCGCGCGGACCCCCTCCTTGGGCCTTCGTGTACCAAAAAATACCTTGGGCACTCAAGTGTTAAGGAAATGCTCCTATATAAGTTCGGACATGTTAAACGTTAGTCCTAGTGTTTGACCTGGAAGTGTTTGGTCTTTCCAGGCGTGGCTGACACTGGCGCCAAGACGTGTTTCATCTTCTCGTTATTCAGAGCCGCTAACTGTTCTTTTCTTGTCAGCAGAGCGTTCAGGGTTGAACTCTTGCCAACATTTGGATAACCAACCTAAAAAACATATCAATTGAATTTCAATAACCCACCGAACTCATTTAGCATAACAATAAGATTTCTAATAAGCGGATGCGAGAGTTCATAAAATATGTGAAAACCCATCAATTTGTCGGTATCCGACTTTTTTTATTCAGTCATATGCTAAAATGGTTCCGCTTTGAAATACTTTTTACAGAATGAAAATATCTATTTTCTAACTGAAGTTATAAATACTCGTTTGATTATTTCATCAGTTTAGAGTGAGAAAATTGAATTAATAAGATTCTGAATATTCATATGATTAAATACCTCAGAAACCACTAATGGATTATTCTGCAAAAGTTTGCTAGATCTAATTTTCCAATGAAAATTCCTTTGAGCTTAATCATGGCATTGTTTCCCTCCATATAAAGAATAAAGACATCAATCAGCAAAAGTAAATATAATTTAAACTCACAAGACCAAACGTGCGAATGCCAGTCTTGTTATTGGTCTTGAGAGGAAAGGAACGGAAGACCTCCATCAGTTCGTCCGTGTCTAAAACCTTCGGATTGTTCTTCCCATTGTTCTTTTCATTGTCTTCATCCTCATCCTCATCATCCTCGCTCTCCTCTTTCATCGCTTCAGAATCATCTGCAGCCTGAAACCAGAAATAAAAAGTCAACGTCTAGTACTTACTAATCTAGCTGTCAATTGATGCTGTTGATATTATGATGCTTGCAGGTGTAGAAATATTAAGACAATCGAGCAGGGTTAGCCCTTGAATGGGTGAACTCCACAAGATAAATGCTTTCACTGGAAGGTTTCAGAAGGTTGTGGGTTTGAATCCACCTCAAGCCGCCGTGTAGGGACCCTGAGCAAGTCCTACACTCGCAAAATCTGCTCATGCGTTTCAGCGTGAAACTTCGATTCAGTGTCTGCGCCGTAGTTGGGAGCACACCTGAGTAGATATCTTGAAAAAGAGCTATAACAAGTCCTTTTAAATACACACATGTTACGTACATACACATAAGTATAAACCGAAATAAATAGACTACCGCAGCTTTCAGTCTCTCCAGTTCAGCCGTCGCAGACCAGAAAATGGCCGTAAGACCCTGATCGTCAAAGTACTCAGCCCACATTCTCCTAGACACAAAACAAAAAGTAATTCATGAGATAATAATTAATTATAATTACAAAAATACTGAATAATAATCAATTATCTCATCTTGTCGGTAGACCAACAATACAAAACATACAGTCTTAAAAACACAATAGACTTGAACAGCATTCTGGCACACCATAGTAAAAGCAACCAGTCGCCCGAGTCCTGACAATCTCCGGCTTGTAGAGAATCATTGTTTTTCCATTTTATAAAGCTATTATTATTATTATTATTTCAAAAGTTTTATATAGTGCCTCTTCAAGGTAGTATGGATGCATGTATTAATTAATTAATTAATTTTGTAAGTAAAAATTTCCGTCAAGACTCTAGGCACTATGTGAACATCTAAAAACATTGGACATCGAATCAAAGATTTTCCATTTGAAGAAATTTAATACATTTACTTTTTGGTAGGAAACCTTCCGACCTTTGTTCTGGAGTGAGGAAGTCGGCTTTGTTGAGCAGAAGGATGTTCTGTTTGTCCTTGTCAACCTCCTGAATGTACAACTCCAGATCCTTACAGCGGAAGAAAAGCGGATTTCGAGCATCGACAATCTGGACAACCGCATCACTGAAAGAACAACAGCAACAACTTTCGTACAACCCGTTGACTCAATTCGTAATCGTGAATTTTTTTATTATTGTATTTTTAAATTCCACCACAGAATATCTTGACAATTTACCTACGAATAAACCATTATAAACATTATCATCTATCTATCTATCTATCTATCTGTCTGTCTCTCTATATCTATCTATCCATCTATCTATCTATCGTGGGATAGCCTGAGCCTGTCCATGTCAGGATAATGAAGGGTTCCGATGTGAGCTTGCAACCCATCACCTGGGTAAAAAATAACCTATGCAACGGAAACAGCGCAATGAAGTGCATTGCAGAATGTGCAGACTAAGTACCGGTACTAAACCACACTTAAGTTGACTGAAAGCACAGGTCTGTTTCCTAATTATACAAACTGGTGCAAACAAAACAGTCACATGCTAATTGTTTGTATGTGCACTTGTTATAGCGCCCCTTCAAGCTCTCCTATTCAGAGGCGCTCCCGAATGCAAAGCGGACACTGCATCAGAGTTTCACAATTGAAGAGTCAAAAATGAGTCTCAAATTACCTTGTCTAAGTTCAACTTACCTTAGCTTATCTCAGGTCTATTACAATGATGCAATGAATGTAGTTCAGACCTTTTTTCAATGACTCGCCAAAGCTGGCGCCAGACTTCCAGGTTTCTCTCGTAAGGCGTCAGCATGACACCCTCGTTTTCAGCGAGCCTGATGGGAAAAATTGCAAACACAGAAAACTATTTACGAGCATTATTCAAATCTGGTATGATTAACACACCAGGAAAAGATAATTTACCTACGAATAAACCATTATAAACATTATACTATCTATCTGTCTGTCTGTCCATCTATCTATCTATCTATCTATCTATCTTATCCATTTCAATCTATCATAAACAGCACAATTTATCCATAATAATCACAATAATATTTATCTATTTTTATTTATTTTATTTCTATTATGTCCACCTAGCATAATTTACCGTAAGCAAATGGTCACCGTATTAAAAAATCCATGATCATTTACCTCGATCATAAACTTCTCTTTGATCCACGATATCTAGCTATCCATCAAGTATAATTTATGTAAATGATCACTATATCCATATATCTATCCATCCATCTATCCATCCATCCATGATCATTTATCTCAATTATCACTATCTCAATGATCATGCCAACAACAGCCATCACAAGCACCAATTCTTTCAAAGCAGTAGTAGTAGTCCTAGTAGAAACAAACGGTCCTTACAAAGCGAGCGAGCGACGCCAGTCGACAAACATCTGTCTCTCTTGCAGGTCGAGCTCTTCGGGCGTCGTAGTTGAATCCCAGTGTGGCCTACACAACAAAGAAAACCAAATTAACACCGCAATGGCTTTGTCTGCAGACAACAACAGAGTTTAAGGTTCAGCGATTACTAATGAGCCTTGAGCACTGAGATAGCAAATAATAATAATAATAAAAACAATGACAATTTCTATGGCGCTGTAGCACAGCCATGCATGCCGCTACAAGGGCGCCTTATATACTATTTTTAATCATTAGATTCCGAGCCCCGATTTATCATGGGGCTTTGTGTGCCAGCGCTATTCGTTCCAGGTCGTAGCAAGGTGACCTGGTTGTCCCTATGACTCGAACTTCCACAATTCCACAATACAGCATAAAAGCTTCGCTATGGTTGTCCATCTTTCTGGAATAGTTACTTAGCAGTCTCAGTAGTGAAATTCTTGGTTTTCTTTGCCCCTTTTCCGCAAGCGTTTGAAAGCGATTCTTTTATCATGATATGTTGCTGTCAGCTCGGGAGCGCCTCTGAAGGGTTTCTCTTGAAGTGGCACTATATAAATTCATGATTACGAAATAGGCAGCAGCTGCTAAACTGTGAAATGAGCCATACCTTCGTGGAACGGTCAGTTGCTGTCTGAACTTCTCGTGTGTTGCCTTTATCTTCAGCTCTTCCTCTTTTGACGGCAGAATGGTGTCGTTTGTAACCAATTTCACGTTCATTCTCTCTGGAAGGTACATCAATAAAATTTCATTACAACACAGTCCATCGTATGTCTTTAAAATGACAAACCTCATCACTAAGCTAAGACTACACCAGACCCTTAACAGCCGAGTAGCATAGTCTTGTCACCTAGGCCCTGATGCCTAGCCATTTTTACCAAGAAACAGCCTATAAACAAAAAAATTTGAACTTGAGATATCTCATTTATTTTTTGGCCTAGAGACATAATGTAACCACCATTCTTTAGCATTTTATCTCCTCTTCCCATCTATCCATCCAGTTGTAGCACAAATGTTTCTAGGTGGTACTCTAAGTTGCCCAAAAGTAGACCCCTACAGTTTCGATAGGAAGCCCTAGGTAAAATCTACTACCATTCACTACACTGACAGCATTTAATGGTTAACCCCTTGACCATCCATTAAAATTTTTAAATCTGTCACCATGGCGGCCAATTATTTTGGGGAAAAAATATGTAAAATATATTATATGTAAAAATATATAAATAAATCATATATATTATTATTATTAGATATATTATATATTATATTATTATACTATATATTATATTATTATATTATCATATTATATTATTATATTATAATATAATATTTTATTATTATTATATATTATTATATTATATTATTATTATATTTTTTTAAAATTATTATTATATTATATATTATATTATTTTATTATATATTATATCATTATATTATTATATACATGTATGCATAAATATTATACATAAAATAAAAAATATATATGCTATCTAAGAGAATTTGCCGATCTTGACTTGCGCTGTATACTCTCTTCGACGCCATTTTAGATAAAGGTGCAACATAAATTTTCAAAAAATAAGTTCCACCTGGCGAACAAATGAATACTAAACCCAGAGAGACTCGGGCTTGCCGATTAGCTGTCCGCTTGCAAAGTACAGCCCGAGGCCCACTCGGGCTAGCCGTATAATGAAAGATAACGCAGCCCGAGTGCCGCTCGGGGTAGCCGGTAAAGGGGTTAAAGGAGTGCAGCTTCAAGTCAAGTATAGTGTTATGTAACACAAAAGAAGCAGTACAGCCTAAGAGACAACCATGGGTAGTGATAGTGGCTCAATTTTTCCTAGCCGTGGCATATATCGTTGAGATATGCCATCTAATACGATCACAGAGGTAGCAAGGAGTTTGACACAACAAATATCTTTTTGTAGGAAAGTTGTTGGATAGAGAACACGTTAAATAAAGATGAAGGAAAGGTGGAGGTTACCTGCTGTAAACTGTCTGTCGGACAGTTCCGCGTAGTGCAGGAACTCTTCGAGCGTGCTCTCCTCCGTTATCGACCTTAGGTTAATTTTACCCACATCGTCGTCAACATCGGTTGTGTAGAGCTGAAAGTAGCCCAATATGTATGTAAATATGAAGTAAAACAAGTGTAACTACTGTAAAATATTCGTGCCTTTCATGTTGCAAGCAAAACAATTTAACCTCGGCAGCTATACTTGTTGATTTCTAATGAAAATCACTGGTCCGCGATCGTGCGGCTCACTGAGTCTGGGTTAAAATCAATTTTAAAAAACAATGTATTTTGAGAGGGTACGGAATGAATCCCAGAAACGGAAATAGACCGACCGGATCCCGAAATCGATTTCCCAAAAGCAGTTTGTAGAAAGCCACCGCCATCCGAACTCTCCAGAACTATTCAGTCAAATTGCATAGATGGCATAATGATCCTGTCAGTGCTGTTCATAACACCGTTCAGTGTCCAAAGATATCTAGGTTGTGTAACAATCGATTTCGGGGATCAGGCCGATATTCGTTTCGGGGGATTCGGTTTTCGGGCCGCACCCCAATAGAGCTATTAGCTTAGAATGAAATAGATTAGCACGGTGGTACAGTACCCATGAATTTTCTTGACGTCGACCCCCTTTGAATCGATCCTTTATGATGGCCCTGCCGAGGGAAGACATTGCTGCTTTTTTACTCATTTTACCGTTAAATATGAACTTTATTGAAAAATAATAAGTGTGTTACGTAATCCCAAACTATTTTATCAGATAAAACAACGTGCTCATTGATATGTATGTATTAGCTGGATTGATAAGGCTTCGTATAGTGGTCCATGGCCGACGGCGAATGACACGTGACTTCCTGTACAGGCAAAGAGCGCTTGTTCCTATGTAAACACATGTTAAATTCGTCAACTTTAAAAGCAATTTCCAAGAAGTCTGGTCAGCGGCCGCTAAATACAGTTAAGTTGATTGGTTCGTATGTCATTCAACTCAAAAACCCCAAGGTGGTTTTAAACAATTTTGCATCATTGCTGAGAAATTTGCGTTTTAAAGCGGAGTGTTGTGCCGCCTATCCTTTACTATGGTTTGCCTCTAGGAATTCTGGGAGTTGCCGCAGAGAGTCCTGGGAGTTGCTCTTAGCTTTGTCCCAAAGAATTCTGGGATATCCTTTAGTGAGCGATAATCCAAACTTTCATAGGCAATGATCAATCCAGTAGTTATATAATACATATCAATGAACGTGCTAAGCAAAACACGAAGAACATACAACAAGCGTTAACTTTGACAGAAGTAAGTAAGTTAATAAGCGCAGAAGTAATACACAATTTCTTTAGCGCTATTCATTTGCCATTTTAAAGGCGGCATTAAGACAAGTTTCTGACAAGAATGCAGTTTGTTGGATTAAAAGGTGAAACTCCACCTTATTTTTCCTGCTTTGCTTCTAAAATCACAACTAATGATTACTTTGCATTTTCCTATGTTTTCAACGTTTTGATACATCCTTTTAAGAGTCTTAAGAAATTTGATTTCAGTGGATATAAAAATTGGAGCGCCTTTGGAAGTCATAATACGAACAATTGACGTCTACAATATTAGGCTACACGAGCTCAACTTCGTCCAAAATTCCCAAACCATAGGCCTATTTGTGTCCTCTTAAACCTGTACTGTCAGCCAACTGAAAAAATCTTGAATAAGGTGTCACTTCTTGGTTTGTCATCAGGTTGAGTGTCTCAATAAACTCTCCTCTGCATCTTCGTTTATCCAGTGTTGTCAATCCACATTTTACCAATCTCTCTTCGTACGTTAAAGTTCCATAACCTCTTATCATCTTGGTTGCTCTTCGTTGCACCTTTTCCAGCACTTGCTTAATTAGGCCTATCCTTCTGTGTATATGGACTCTATGCTTGAACACAGTAGCCTACTCTAAAGTGAGGTCTGACTAGAGTTTTATATAACTTCAGGATGATATTTTTTTCTCTGCTGACCACAGTGGTCCACTGTTCTTTTTATTATGTCGAAGAACCTTATTTGCCTTGTTCGCTGCTTCTCTGCATTGCCTTGATGGTTTTTCACTTTTGTGTATAGGCCTAATGACTCCCAGATCGTTTTCCTCCTCTGATGTTCTTAATTTCCCGTCTCCCATATATTCAAACCCAATGTGTTCTTTCTTTCCATGTGCATCACTGCACATTAAGGTGGAGTGAAAATAATGGTTGAAATTTTTTTCTTTTTCTTAAACTGGCGGGGTATGCAATAGTTGCTATGCCATAATATAAGCATTCTGGCAAAGTCTTAGATTTCTGACATTTTTTCTTCATCGACCCCCACGGCATCAAAAAATTCACATAATTCAGCATGTACGGCAATGTCATAATGATGCGAATGAAGAATTGTTTTCAAGGGCAAGATGCAGAATTGCAGATTTATGAGTACATTATGTCACAATATAACTGAAATACTCAATGATTACTCAATTACTCATGCTTTAAAGAGATGTTTTGAGATAAGAATATGCACTGGCACAAACCGTCTCCCCCAGATCAACAACAAGAAGCCTGATTTACCATACTACCACAATTACAAGATTAAGGTTAGGGTTGGGATTTGTTTGGTCATTATATTGTTTGATTAATAGAAACTAATTGGTAGAAATTAAGGTTAGGGTCAGGGTTAGGGTTTGTTTAGTCCCTATAGTTTAATTGATAGAAATTAATAAATAGAAATTAAGGTTTATTTTTGTTAGATCAAATAATTAATGGAAAGTAAGGTTAGGGTCAGTGTTAGGGATTTGTTTAGTTCTAAATTAGTTTAATTAAAGGAAAACAGGGTTAGGGTCAGTGTTAGGGGTTTATTTAGTTCTAAACTAGTTTAATTAAATGGAAAAAAGGGTTAGGGTCAGTGTTAGGGGTTTATTTAGTCCTAAATTAGTCCAATTACTGGAAATTAAGGTTTAATTTCGGATAGAGGCACGGGCACAAACAGGAAGCCTGATTTACCATATTATTCCAAATAAGGATAGAATTTAGGGCCTATTTATTTAAAACCATTCATGGAAATTGAGGTTAGGGTTAGGGCTAGTAGGGTTAGTTCAGTCCTGGGTTAGGGTTAGTGTAGTCCTGGGTTAGGGTTAGTGTTAGTTTGGTCCTATAGTAGTGAGGGTCTATTTATTTGAAACCATTCATGTAGATTAAGGTTAGGGTTAGTGTTGGGGTTAGTGGAGTCCTGGGTTAGGGTTAGTGTTAGGGTTAGTGTTAGGGTTAGTTGAGTCCTGGGTTGAGGTTAATGTAAGTTTGGTCCTATAGTAGTTGAAACAATTCATGGAATATAGGTTAGGGTTAGTGTTAGGGTTTGTTCCGTCCTATATCAGTTAAAAATAATTTCCGTATGAAGCATTGCGAGGGATTTGTTTTACAATTACCCCTAAATCTTGCGGTGGCAGTAGGGGTAGTGGAGTGTTGGGGTAGCGCCTTGCCCAAATGTGATTCAAATGTTCCGATGTAATACCAGCCATTCGGCAAACGTAGTACCGTCCGTGTAGCTTTTTTGGCTGGTGTAGTTGGTTTAGCTGGTGTAGTTGGTGTAGCTAGCAGGGGCGTCTATCCTATGGGGGGGATGGCGCGGAATGCGCCATTGCAAAAATTGGGGGGGATAAATTTATTGCAGTTGGGGGGGACATAAGATTTTTGTCCATATAAAAAGAAATTAGCACTGCACTTGTTGTAGTATATTTATTTGATAATGAACAAAATAGTATCCTATTCCCCCCCCCCCAACTGGAGCAAAACCTGTGCAAAGCGTCTATAAGCTTACCGGCCATAAGACGCCAAATAGCCTACTCCGCTCACTCCCCTGCGCTTGCGTGCTTACGCACAACAGATCATATTACTTACTTACTGACCAAAATGAAACAAGCAGTGCCTGTGCCAGATTACGTCATTACCAGTCAACTCTACTTTAATTACTATCTATCATCTATGGTTAAAATTTATTGTTTTCGTCCGATTATTGGATTATAATATTGAATTTAAAATGCCTCGCGAAAAACAACAGTATAAATATCAATGCAAAGAACCCAGCTGTAATTTAATGGTTCGTAGCGACAAATGGAACGACCATTGCAAGAATAAACATGGATACAAATTTCTAAGGTAAATAAATTACTAACATTAATTATTAGTATAGTCTGTAACATCACACGCGGACTAATAATATCCATAACTCGTAATCTCGTATTCATGAACGCTGCATTTGTAGACACAGAGTACAGACTAGCCACTATAATCCTTCAGCTCTCTCTATTGACTGTGACTGTGAGGGTTATCAGAAAAAATTATTGAAATGGAGATGAGTAGTTTTGTAGGCCTATCATCTGCCGAGTCATGTAACCCGTGTTGCCTCTGGGTGGCCGAATGGATCACGTCGCACGTCTTTCGTGCCGGTCGGCGCGAAAGGGCCTGGGTTCAACTCCATAATTCCATCATCCATGAAACCGTCTTGTGGAGTGGAGCAACTTTTAACCATAAAAGTACAGCTGTTAAACGATTTGACATTGACATATAAATGGTAGTTAGCCTAATCATAATGATCTTGGCGTCTATCTTACTTACTATGATTACGAGTTGAAAAAGAAACTGGCACTGGTCCTATGTGATCCCCTGCATCTACACGGTTGTATATATTCGCCAGCTCAACCCGCGTTTTCCACTCCTATTCTATTGATCCGCCACCGTTTCTTCATTCCTTGAATCCTTGTTACGTCTTATCTTATTTTCAGAGATTTGGAAATCAAGTACATCGTTGTACAAATACGCAGAAATGGAGCCTGGGAGAAATTTACAACTGGAAACCCAAGGTCGCCAGCACCAGATAACAGTCATGAAGACGTTCCTGGTTCTAGTAGTTTAACAAGGGATGTTGAAGATAATGCTAGGCAGTGGCAACTGTCCAACTCGCTACAACCAACTACCGCGGACTTGACTGTTGCATCAACTGAAAACCTAGACGATGTGGACATGCCGATTTCATCTGTTGCGCGTGGTATTCTAGCAGATCACATGTCACTCGAATCACCAATGCATCCAGCTGCTGCTGGTCTTGCCAGTGAAGACAGTGATCAACCTACCACCGACCAACCATCTGATGATGAAACAGATGCACAGCTTGAAAACAACAGTACAGTCAGTACTGCAAGTCCAGTTTAAGGGAGGGCGTCCAACGAAGCTTCGACTTATTCTGAGTACGATCCAGTTAAAGTGGCCAGACAGCACATTGATGGATCAGTCATAACTATGTTCGTAAATAATTCTTGTCAACCGGATTCATCTTTCGTCTTTCCCAAATCCGACACCCGGTCATTTCTTCATTCCTGGTTTTTTCGCGAAATGCCAGACGGATCTAAAGAACGGCGATCTTGGCTATCGTACAGTACATCGACCGACAGGGCATATTGTTTGGACTGTTTGCTTTTTGGTGGTCCATCTGCTGCAGAAGTATGGACTAAAAGTGGATTCCAGGGCTGGGTACAACGTCATGGAATTCGCGACATTTGTTTACATGAATCCTCAACATGCCACCGAGACGCCGAAATGGCCCATCTGCGCTGGGTTGGAAAAAAAAGAATTGACCAGCATCTTGCCAACCAGCGGAATACTCAGATTGAGCAAAACAGACAAGTTGTTTATGTTGAAATCAAAGCCATCAAATATCTTGCCAAGGAAATGATGGCACTCCGTGGCCATTTTTCATTTGATGGAAAGTTTTTGAACTTGTTTAAATTGCTTGCCGAATTTGACCAGAGTTCTGCCCTGTATCTTGCAAAGTTGGATGCAATGCGAGAAAACGACACTAAGAGGAAACCAGAGGTAAATTTCCTGAGCCCCGGAAATGTTCGTCGTCTTCTTGGCATCATTAAGTCAATGATTGTGGAAAACATTGTCAGTGACATCCGTCGACAAGGCAGGTGCTCGCTTATTAGCGATGGGACACAAGATAAGTCGAAACTTGAAGCACAATGTGTTATTATGCGGTACATCGAAGGATGTGCACGTGACGACTTGCACCCCGTGGAGCGTCTCGTTGATGTCTTCACATCTGGAGAGACTATAGTGGAAAAGTACTTGCTGATACGATTATGAAAAGTTTAGACGTCGCTGGTATTGATCTCAATTGGCTAGTTGGTCAAAGTTTTGATGGGGCTTCGAATATGCGGGGTAACATTTCCGGATTGAAAACACAAATTCAACAGCATGCCAAGAAAGCTATCTACATCTGGTGTCATGCGCATAGACTAAATCTTGTCGTTGAATCTGTGCTCGCATGCAGTGTTGAAAACAGTAAGACGATTGGTCTGATGCAGGAGTTGCACACATTCTTCAACGGCCACAAACGTCATGCTGTTCTGGTTAAAATGCAGACTAATCAACGGTACTGCATGACACTTAAGCGTGTCTCCGAGACAACTCGCTCATGGCGAAGCGTCGAGGATGGCATTAACACTCTTATTGAGTGTTATGAAGTGGTTACTGATGCACTCGAGGCACTGAAGACATCTAGAACATCAGACGCAGTCACTGTTAGTGGGGCATCCGGCCTACTCAAGCGGCTTGATGAATTCGACGTCATTGTTTGTATGTTCGTTTTGCGTTCAATCCTGCGCGTGACAGGACCGGTCTCCAGGATGCTACAGGGCGTAGGCACAGATCTCGCAATAGCGTCCACACTGATCGAAGCCTGCATCAACCAGTTTCGTAAATGCAGAGGTTCTGTTGATGACGCATGGGAGAAGGTACTGTCAGATGCTAGAGCATTTGCTGCAAAGCATGGTATAGAGCCAAAGTTGCATCAGAAGAGGCAACGCAAGACAAAGAAGATGCCAGGTGAACAGTGTTCGGATGAGCGCGTCGTTGACGATGATCAGGCACTGAAGGTTAATGTTTACATTCGATCCCTTGATACCGTCCTTGTCGCCTTAGAAGATCGGTTTTCAGACGAAAATCTCCTTTTTCTAAAGCAGATACAACTATTCACGCCGAAGAGCTTATCAAAAGGAACTCGAGTCGCAGAGGATGACATTGCTGAATTGTGCGAGTTCTATGGACTTTCGGCTGTCCAACTTGCCAGAGAGCGAAACGATTTCCTCGATGTGTATTCCGATTTGGAGCAGGTTGTCACAATTGACCACCAAACTCAAACTGCAAAGCATGACCAGTCTGAGACGATTGCTGTCGCTGATGATGACGACGAATGTGAATGTGACTCAGAAGAACCAGGATCTGATGCCAAATGGATGGAACAAAGTTTCATCAAACCACTACGTATTGTGCAACAAATTTCGTCGTATCCTCATCTGTCGTCTTTGTACAAAGTGTTATCTACGTTGGCAGTATCGAGTTGCAGTGCGGAACGGGTGATGAGCCGTATCCGTATCGTCAAGAACAGACTTCGATCAACAATGGTTGACGACTACTTTTCGGCATTGTTGGTTCTCTCAACTGAGAAAGACATTCTCGACAAAATCGTCATCAACGACATCATCAATCGATTTGCAGCACTGTCTAGACCACTCAGCAAACACCTCATTTATTCATGAACTTTTAGACTTTTGGTCGACCGTCCACTCTATCGAACTGATGTCCGGACGGTATATTGAATTAAAATTAGATAGGTCTGGATTGTTGCATTTGTAAAAACATCTTTTTTCACTCCAAGTGTTACCTACGCGCACTTCGCGCAGCAAAAAATTTAAAAATCTAGGTGGGAGGGGGTGTCCCCCTTCCGCACCCACCCCCTTGGGGGGGGAAGGCGCCATGAACTCACTTTTAAGTTGGGGGGGATAGACGCCCCTGGTAGCTAGTGTTATACCTGGTGTAGATGGTGTGTGAGGGTCCGTTGATGGCCGTGGAGCTGGTGTTCCAGGTGTAACTGTTGTACCTGGTGTGTCTGGTGTAGATGGTGTGGCCGGTGTGTGAGGGTCTGTTGATGGTTTAGGACTATGAGTGGTTGGCGTGTAAGGGTCTGTTGGTGGCGGTGGAGTGCGAGGGTCTGTTGATGGCAGTGGAGTGAGAGTGTGTGTTGATGGCGGTGGAGTGCACGGGTCTGTTGATGGCGGTGGCGGATGAATCGGTGTAGTTGTAGGCGGATGAATCGGTGTAGAATTGGTCATACGAGTGGGCAGGGGCGTCTATCCTATGGGGGGGATGGCGCGGAATGCGCCATTGCAAAAATTGGGGGGGATAAATTTATTGCAGTTGGGGGGGACATAAGATTTTTGTCCATATAAAAAGAAATTAGCACTGCACTTGTTGTAGTATATTTATTTGATAATGAACAAAATAGTATCCTTTTCCCCCCCCCCCCCCCCAACTGGAGCAAAACCTGTGCAAAGCGTCTATAAGCTTACCGGCCATAAGACGCCAAATAGCCTACTCCGCTCACTCCCCTGCGCTTGCGTGCTTACGCACAACAGATCATATTACTTACTTACTGACCAAAATGAAACAAGCAGTGCCTGTGCCAGATTACGTCATTACCAGTCAACTCTACTTTAATTACTATCTATCATCTATGGTTAAAATTTATTGTTTTCGTCCGATTATTGGATTATAATATTGAATTTAAAATGCCTCGCGAAAAACAACAGTATAAATATCAATGCAAAGAACCCAGCTGTAATTTAATGGTTCGTAGCGACAAATGGAACGACCATTGCAAGAATAAACATGGATACAAATTTCTAAGGTAAATAAATTACTAACATTAATTATTAGTATAGTCTGTAACATCACACGCGGACTAATAATATCCATAACTCGTAATCTCGTATTCATGAACGCTGCATTTGTAGACACAGAGTACAGACTAGCCACTATAATCCTTCAGCTCTCTCTATTGACTGTGACTGTGAGGGTTATCAGAAAAAATTATTGAAATGGAGATGAGTAGTTTTGTAGGCCTATCATCTGCCGAGTCATGTAACCCGTGTTGCCTCTGGGTGGCCGAATGGATCACGTCGCACGTCTTTCGTGCCGGTCGGCGCGAAAGGGCCTGGGTTCAACTCCATAATTCCATCATCCATGAAACCGTCTTGTGGAGTGGAGCAACTTTTAACCATAAAAGTACAGCTGTTAAACGATTTGACATTGACATATAAATGGTAGTTAGCCTAATCATAATGATCTTGGCGTCTATCTTACTTACTATGATTACGAGTTGAAAAAGAAACTGGCACTGGTCCTATGTGATCCCCTGCATCTACACGGTTGTATATATTCGCCAGCTCAACCCGCGTTTTCCACTCCTATTCTATTGATCCGCCACCGTTTCTTCATTCCTTGAATCCTTGTTACGTCTTATCTTATTTTCAGAGATTTGGAAATCAAGTACATCGTTGTACAAATACGCAGAAATGGAGCCTGGGAGAAATTTACAACTGGAAACCCAAGGTCGCCAGCACCAGATAACAGTCATGAAGACGTTCCTGGTTCTAGTAGTTTAACAAGGGATGTTGAAGATAATGCTAGGCAGTGGCAACTGTCCAACTCGCTACAACCAACTACCGCGGACTTGACTGTTGCATCAACTGAAAACCTAGACGATGTGGACATGCCGATTTCATCTGTTGCGCGTGGTATTCTAGCAGATCACATGTCACTCGAATCACCAATGCATCCAGCTGCTGCTGGTCTTGCCAGTGAAGACAGTGATCAACCTACCACCGACCAACCATCTGATGATGAAACAGATGCACAGCTTGAAAACAACAGTACAGTCAGTACTGCAAGTCCAGTTTAAGGGAGGGCGTCCAACGAAGCTTCGACTTATTCTGAGTACGATCCAGTTAAAGTGGCCAGACAGCACATTGATGGATCAGTCATAACTATGTTCGTAAATAATTCTTGTCAACCGGATTCATCTTTCGTCTTTCCCAAATCCGACACCCGGTCATTTCTTCATTCCTGGTTTTTTCGCGAAATGCCAGACGGATCTAAAGAACGGCGATCTTGGCTATCGTACAGTACATCGACCGACAGGGCATATTGTTTGGACTGTTTGCTTTTTGGTGGTCCATCTGCTGCAGAAGTATGGACTAAAAGTGGATTCCAGGGCTGGGTACAACGTCATGGAATTCGCGACATTTGTTTACATGAATCCTCAACATGCCACCGAGACGCCGAAATGGCCCATCTGCGCTGGGTTGGAAAAAAAAGAATTGACCAGCATCTTGCCAACCAGCGGAATACTCAGATTGAGCAAAACAGACAAGTTGTTTATGTTGAAATCAAAGCCATCAAATATCTTGCCAAGGAAATGATGGCACTCCGTGGCCATTTTTCATTTGATGGAAAGTTTTTGAACTTGTTTAAATTGCTTGCCGAATTTGACCAGAGTTCTGCCCTGTATCTTGCAAAGTTGGATGCAATGCGAGAAAACGACACTAAGAGGAAACCAGAGGTAAATTTCCTGAGCCCCGGAAATGTTCGTCGTCTTCTTGGCATCATTAAGTCAATGATTGTGGAAAACATTGTCAGTGACATCCGTCGACAAGGCAGGTGCTCGCTTATTAGCGATGGGACACAAGATAAGTCGAAACTTGAAGCACAATGTGTTATTATGCGGTACATCGAAGGATGTGCACGTGACGACTTGCACCCCGTGGAGCGTCTCGTTGATGTCTTCACATCTGGAGAGACTATAGTGGAAAAGTACTTGCTGATACGATTATGAAAAGTTTAGACGTCGCTGGTATTGATCTCAATTGGCTAGTTGGTCAAAGTTTTGATGGGGCTTCGAATATGCGGGGTAACATTTCCGGATTGAAAACACAAATTCAACAGCATGCCAAGAAAGCTATCTACATCTGGTGTCATGCGCATAGACTAAATCTTGTCGTTGAATCTGTGCTCGCATGCAGTGTTGAAAACAGTAAGACGATTGGTCTGATGCAGGAGTTGCACACATTCTTCAACGGCCACAAACGTCATGCTGTTCTGGTTAAAATGCAGACTAATCAACGGTACTGCATGACACTTAAGCGTGTCTCCGAGACAACTCGCTCATGGCGAAGCGTCGAGGATGGCATTAACACTCTTATTGAGTGTTATGAAGTGGTTACTGATGCACTCGAGGCACTGAAGACATCTAGAACATCAGACGCAGTCACTGTTAGTGGGGCATCCGGCCTACTCAAGCGGCTTGATGAATTCGACGTCATTGTTTGTATGTTCGTTTTGCGTTCAATCCTGCGCGTGACAGGACCGGTCTCCAGGATGCTACAGGGCGTAGGCACAGATCTCGCAATAGCGTCCACACTGATCGAAGCCTGCATCAACCAGTTTCGTAAATGCAGAGGTTCTGTTGATGACGCATGGGAGAAGGTACTGTCAGATGCTAGAGCATTTGCTGCAAAGCATGGTATAGAGCCAAAGTTGCATCAGAAGAGGCAACGCAAGACAAAGAAGATGCCAGGTGAACAGTGTTCGGATGAGCGCGTCGTTGACGATGATCAGGCACTGAAGGTTAATGTTTACATTCGATCCCTTGATACCGTCCTTGTCGCCTTAGAAGATCGGTTTTCAGACGAAAATCTCCTTTTTCTAAAGCAGATACAACTATTCACGCCGAAGAGCTTATCAAAAGGAACTCGAGTCGCAGAGGATGACATTGCTGAATTGTGCGAGTTCTATGGACTTTCGGCTGTCCAATTAACTTGCCAGAGAGCGAAACGATTTCCTCGATGTGTATTCCGATTTGGAGCAGGTTGTCACAATTGACCACCAAACTCAAACTGCAAAGCATGACCAGTCTGAGACGATTGCTGTCGCTGATGATGACGACGAATGTGAATGTGACTCAGAAGAACCAGGATCTGATGCCAAATGGATGGAACAAAGTTTCATCAAACCACTACGTATTGTGCAACAAATTTCGTCGTATCCTCATCTGTCGTCTTTGTACAAAGTGTTATCTACGTTGGCAGTATCGAGTTGCAGTGCGGAACGGGTGATGAGCCGTATCCGTATCGTCAAGAACAGACTTCGATCAACAATGGTTGACGACTACTTTTCGGCATTGTTGGTTCTCTCAACTGAGAAAGACATTCTCGACAAAATCGTCATCAACGACATCATCAATCGATTTGCAGCACTGTCTAGACCACTCAGCAAACACCTCATTTATTCATGAACTTTTAGACTTTTGGTCGACCGTCCACTCTATCGAACTGATGTCCGGACGGTATATTGAATTAAAATTAGATAGGTCTGGATTGTTGCATTTGTAAAAACATCTTTTTTCACTCCAAGTGTTACCTACGCGCACTTCGCGCAGCAAAAAATTTAAAAATCTAGGTGGGAGGGGGTGTCCCCCTTCCGCACCCACCCCCTTGGGGGGGGGAAGGCGCCATGAACTCACTTTTAAGTTGGGGGGGATAGACGCCCCTGCGAGTGGGTGTCGAATTGGTTGAACGCGGAGGAGTAGATGTGAGGTTTTCCCGTCGCTTGTCCTTAGATATACCAATGTATGGCATTTCCTCGGCTGTGATGTGTTTTAACTCATGCTGGGACAATTTGCTCTCGGTGTACGCTCGCCTGAGCTTACCAGATACTGTGTCGATGATCATTTCAATATCCCAAGGACAGAGGTTGGCCAATTGTTCGCGGTTGCTGTCCTTCAGGTGAGCAACCACCACCCGAGTCACATACTGTCCTGTTTCAAGGAATATTTGATCCATACTCTCACTGAATTCCTCAGTTGGGTCTGGTGGTTTGATGGTATAGGTCTCGGAAGTTCTATCCAGTTTTCCAGCTTTTTCTTGATTTGAACGTTTTTGTGAATTAATTTAGTAATTTTGGTGAAATCCCTGTTGCTGTTACTTTTCATCAATTTTTGCCACTTTTTCTAGAAAATGTGCAATGTTTGCATGGCTGGGGGCCAATGAAGAATACATTTTAAAATTACAAAATTTTGCACCTACACTACTTTACATATGGAACAACTATTCCCACCCCCGCCAGTCAAAAATTTTAACTTTAGTTTTTTCACTCCACCTTACTGCACATTTACCTATATTGAATAGCATATTCCAGTCTTCGGACCACTTGTACAATTCCAAGTTTACAGTCTTTCCAAGTATATCCATGAATGATAGACATTAATATAAAAAATTACATAGGGCCTACAGGTTATTTAATCCAACATTGATAACAAAAGCGACTAGTTTTGTTTTTACCAAAGCCGTAGGCTACATATATACGGCTTTGGTTTTTACTAGCGAAGCGTTAGTATAGGCTAATGAATATTAATGAGCTCGGTCCCGGCTTATAGACGTTATCCTGGCTTCTCACGCAAGATGGTGGACGCATTGGTAAATACTAAAATTCGTTTAAATTACATATTTCGATTGATGCAATCAAAAAACTTTCGATTATACGTGGATAAGTTGCCATAGCGGAAATTTTAGAGCACTTTTCTGCGGTATCTATGCTTATTAAGTCGAAAATGCGGTGGTCGACGTGCCCGTGAATTCCCCGATTCGCTTCCAAAATTACTTTCCGCGACAAAAGAAACTGATTGTTTAAATAGCCGACAAATGTGTTAACTATTTGTGCTAATATAATTCAAATGAAAACGCCAGTGGCTGAAGACTGCGCTTGAAACTTAAGCATTTGTTCGCGAATCCGTGGTTAAGCAGTGCATGTTCTTTCATTTCCTGTAATCTCCCTGTTCATTTCGGCTTTTGTGTGTCCTGTGAAAGGGTAACGTAACGCCTTAGGTTTTTGTAGTTTAACATACCGACCGAAGTAGTTTTTGAATATCGTGCCCACTTGCTTTACAAATGTCGGATTGCAGATAGGTATTATTCCACTGATTATTAATATAATGGTGTTCTAGAAATTATACAAAATTGTAATCACAATACATGTCCTGTGCTATAAAATGAACCTGTATAAACCCTGCAGTAACAATATAGACTTGTTGAAAGTAGTGGACTAGCATTAAAGATGAATTCGTTTTGCTGCATCACTACAAACAGATCAATTAATATAAATTCAAACAAAATATATATTTATATATATATATATTTATGTTGCCTATAAAAACTGAACTTATACATAAAACCTTTGTAAAATTAGTTATTATGTAACATGCTATGTTCTACCAGCCTGAAGTGCTGATTAAACGAAAATTGATTGATTGATTGATTGATTGATTGACATGCTATTTTATTCTTAATTTTTCCCCGATTACATCACTGACTAACATGTCTGCGTTTTTTCTGTCGCACAGTAGGCCAGCTGAGGAGATGTTTCAGCAGACCTTGGTCGACAATGTGCCACACCCGTTGATCCGCGCCTCAGCCGAGTCGGCCATGGAGCTATCACGCAACTTAGACTGTGTACAGAACGTGGTACAGCGCATGATGGAGGGCGATGTCCGCGGCGGTGGGGCCGGGGCCGGGACGGCGGCCGGGCCAGGCGGGTCCAGCGGCGGCGGCGGCAAACAGTACGAGGGCTCCATGCTGAATCTTCTGGCACACGAGCAGGACAATGCGGCGCCGTTCATTGTACTTCCGCGCGCAGAGTACAATCAGCTGCGCCAGGAGTTCTCCACTGTCAAGCAGTCGCTGAACGAGTTCCAGACAATGGTCAATTTTGAGATCCAGCAGATACGACAGGACAATGCGACGCTGAAGACGCAGCTCGGCCGATGCAAGTGCGCGTCGAAGCGTCACCATCACGTTGCACCGAAAAAAATGACGACGTCGTCGTGGCATGCAGACAACGGCAAGTAGCGACACGGCCTGTAGTGTAGTGTAATGTAGTGTGGTGTAATGTAGTGTAGTGTAGTGTAATGTAGTGTAATGTAGTGTAATGTAGTGTAATGTAGTGTAATGTAGTGTAATGTAGTGTAGTGTAATGTAGTGTAATGTAGTGTAGTGTAATGTAATGTAGTGTAGTGGTGTAATGTAGTGTAATGTAGTGTAGTGTAGCGGAACAGTTTATATTTTTGCTCCTTATTTATTTTTACTTATCAGATATTGTTCCTCAGAATCTATTATTATTATTTTAAATTTTTTTATTTTTACTTATCCGATAGGCCTATTAAAAAGTTTTTACTCATTGGATATTTTATTTATTTTTACTTACCAGATATTGTCCCTCAGAATCTATTATTATTAAAATTTTATTTATTTTTACTTATTGCATATTATCCCTCAAGATCTGTTATTAAATTATTATTTCCAAATTTTGAAATGTTTGCCAGATCTGGTGCCTCAATTCAATTGACACTAACTATATACACCAAGATTACTTTATAGAACGCTAACTTGTGACTTTCTTTCAGTTTTGTATGTATTTTACTTAGAAGAACTCTATTTAACTGATTGCGGTTTGTCACTCGGGTTTTAATAAACAAAGAAATCTGATTCTGAAGTGTTGCATTGTTTCCGCAACTGAGGTCTTTTGTTTGCTTTGTTTGTTCTTGTAGGCTGGGAGCAGAGGCCGTATTCGAGCATGGTATCCCTCGTTGATGGATCCAACATGTGCAGTCCCGCTCCATCGTCACCAGAACGAGCCATGTCTTCTGCTAATCCACAGCTTTGTGGCGGCGTAAGCAGCAAGACGAGACACTGTTTTTAGATGAACTTTGACTGATGACCAGTAGTTCTAAAATAAAATAAAAATCACCAAATGGCAAGATTTAATATCAGTAAACAAACGAAGGGAAGGAACCAGCAGGAGCCGCTATTTAGAGTTGTTCTTTGGAATTTACGTTAACAGAGAAAATGAAATAGTAGCAGAAATTTAAATGATTATTTGTTACGATTAATTATTTGTTACATTCTATTGAATGACATTTGGTTAGTGCGCCAACCACAGAGAAGGCCAACGAAGAAAATACTTGAAAGCCGTTTTTTTCCCAAACGTGCTTTCATTGCGTGAGGTCAAGAGTGCCTCTGATGAGTCTTTCGCTTGTGGCGCTATATAAATATCCAGTTATCATTACTATTGCCTCTGAGAGTCCTTAAAATGTGCTATATAGGTTTCTTTCTACTCTGGCATTCTGAATCACGTTTCTCCACACACGGAGTTCTTACACACCTCGTTCTTTTTCCGTCGCATTTCAATTCACATTTCTCTGCAGTTTTGAATGACAATTCTCTGCAATTCTGAATTGCATTTCTCGGCAATTCTGAATCGCATTTCCGCATACAGAGAACTTTCTTCATTGCACATTCATTCATTCATTTGGAGATTTATATAGCACCCTTTCACGAAGATAACTACTCAGAGGCGCTCCCGACTCCAGCGCGCCCAAAAAGAACAGTTTTAGGTTTAGTAAGGAAGGATTATGGTAGAGTCCCAGGGTGTAGGCGTTGCTCAAAAGAAAGGCCATTCTAGACCGCTGTTCCATACGTAATGCGTGCCTGCGTGTTCTTTTTCCGTGCGCAGATTAATCCGCCCCGTTGCGACGGTAAACTCGTCCAGCTGCTTCCGAACTACGACATCTTTGTGAACCGGCTGAACCTGCAGATCATCGTCAACGAGGCGGTGTCGCACAAGGAAGGCAGCGCCCTCTACGTCCTCCGACGTCTCATCCCCCTCGTCTTCTCCTGGGAGGAACTGGCGTGTTCGTGCGGCCAGGGACTCAACTGCAAAACAACCGAGAACAACTTCAATAAAATACCGCTGGACCCCATCAAGGTCCAGGCGTGCAAAGGTTGGTGGATGTGGTTGGCGTGGGGAGTGAGTGGTGATTATGGGAAGTGGTAGTAATGGGAAGTGGTGGTAATGGGAAGTGGTTATAATGACTGGTGGTGATAATGGGAAGTGGTAGTAATGGGAGGTGGTAGTAATGGGAAGTGGCGATGGGAAGGGGTAATGGGAAGCTGAGAATGGAGAGTGGTATTGGGAAGTGGTAGTAATTGGGAAGTGGTAGTAATGGCGAAGTGGTTATATTGGGAAGTGGTTCTAATGAGAAGTGGTTCTAATGGGAAGTGGTAGTAATGGGAAGTGGTAATAATGGGAAGTGGTAATAATGGGAAGTGGTAATTGGAAACTGCAAGCTTGGAAGGTAGTTCTCCAGTAAAGTGAGGGTTATTTCTTTAGAGGGGGCTGTCCATATATATTACGTACGCACAGAAGGAGAAGGTCATGGAATTTCTAATTATGACGTCTGCATTAGCCTATTCTGTGTTATCCTATAGTCGTTCGATGGCATCTGACTACATAATTATAATTAAGTTTTGTTCAGATCCAGACAGTAAACCATAAGAGTTCACAAATTTTAGCGACCAAATTTTATCTGATTTTACAAAAAATAAACAGTGGCCTACGGTAAAATACATGTCTGATGACTTTAGCTAATATTTAGCCTTTGTAAGTGTGGAGTAGAGCGACTTATGACTTATTTTTACGCACGCATTGGGGTCAACAGCATGTAGGGGGCCGTGTAAAATAGGATTTGATTTGGATGGCCCTTAACAGGGCTGTTTTAAAGAAATATTTAGAACTGCACAACTCCTTCTTCTCTTTCTCATCCTCCATGGTAAATTACTTCCAATCGGACGACAAAGACCTTTTTTGCTAGTTTTAACTGTACAGAAGTGCTTCTACAACTGCACTGATACATTTAGAACTGCATATTTCGTGTGCAACTGCACGCTAAAAAAGCCCTGGCCCTAAATGGATTCCAGAATGATTGTAACCTTAGGCGTTGTTACTCTTTCTTCCAGGCTACATGAGAAAGTTTTGCCTGGAAAGCGGATGCACGGAACCGTCGGAGCGAGCCATCAACCAGACGTTCTCGCACCAGGTCAACTACGCACGGCGACGGACGAGGGCGGTCAAGGAGCCCGGCCGCATCTCGACGACGTCGAAAAAGCGGCGCCGCGACCAGATGAAGGCGCCGGACAAATACCTTCAGATCTAGCGCCGGCGGCCGCCGTTTTCTGGCGCCGGCGCCGCCGTCGGCGCCGCCGCGGACTGCTTGCAGCGCATCGAGTTGTCGTCGTAGCATTGTTTGTCGTAGTTATTGTAAATTGTATTTTCTAGTTAGAGCGACTGCTACAGTTGTTAGCGTATGTTCGAACTGTACGAACCTTTCGGATCGGTTTTGCGGTCGAGCGAAAAACGAACCATTTCTGATGACTTTTGGATGTTTATGACGAAGGGGATTCTGGGAAGGCTTTGGGTTTCTGCGCATCATGTTGCAATGACGATGATTAAAACGTTATAATAGTGGATTTTTTCTGTCGTAATTTTCACGGGAATTTAGGTTTTTGACAGTTGCTCTGCATGGCTGCGTTCTCGGTGGGCTTTCGTTTGGGTCTGATGAACGGCTTTAGCGTCCGATCAAGTGTAGCAAAGAACGCGTCCTTTACATCAGTAATCGGCCTCGGCTGTTCTACTGCTCTTTAAAAAAGCGTCTTATTATTATAAATATTAAGTAATTTTGAATATTTTATTTACATTAATAATCTGTGTTCCAATTTGTGAATTTTTGCTTGTTCTTCTAATTATTATGTTGCTTGACTACAAGAACAGAGTTTCGAATAGAATTTAGGAATTTGAAGGAGACATGGTGCCAAATATCAAGAATTCAAGGTTGACTGAGACTTACGAAATATATCCTTGGGAACGTTACATGACAACCACATCTGTTGTTTTTACATTATTATTTATTGCCCAAAAAGACGCATGAGCATGCTTAGAACAGCGGCAGAAGGTGTGTTTGATGCAGGGATGTATTTGTTTATCATTGCATTGAGCAAAAGAGCAATGTAAAATATAACTTAAAGTTTAAGTTTTATTCTAGGATCTAGTTGATTTTCTACCATTGTTGAGGTATCACTATATATGAGGTGATGTGAATGAGTGATTGCTGCCTTGTAAGCAGGTTGCTGGTTCGAATCTTTCATTAGGTGTCATCGTGTAGGATCCTTGAGCGAGTCTGTGGTGCACATGTGTGTCGCACATATTGATGCTTTTATCGAACACAGAGATGCTACACAAACTCAGAAATAAACTGCTTTAATACTACAATAATTCTTGTAGCACTACTATAAAAACTTGATGAAAAGGCAGTCTGACTAATTCATTTTGATGTCCAATGATTATACATTAAGAAGCGTAATTGTTAGGCTTTTGATTTTAAAAACAACCGTGCAATCTGCATTCAGTGTTGCTGTTTGCGCTTTAGTTGGTCAGGGAGTTATAATAATAATAATTATTATGAATAGTTTTCTTTGTTTTCAATTCAAACAACAAACTGCAGTGTTATGACCTGCAGCATACGAGTTAATTCGTACTTCAAAATTAATATTCAGTGGCTATAAGCATCATGAATATTCAGCGGCTATAGGCATCATGAATATTCAGCGGCTATAAGCATCATGAATATTCAGCGGCTATAAGCATCATGAATATTCAGCGCCTATAGGCATCATGAATATTCAGCGGCTATAAGCATCGTGATAGCAACATTAATTTTTTGACATTGAGAGATAATTCGATTTGATTTGTTTATTGATCCCATAAACAAAAATAGATGGGCTCTGGCATTCACAATAAGTACATGCAGTGATTAATTCTAGTTGGCTATTAGATGATACACTTCCTTACAGAGACGTCTAGATTAAGCACTGTTCAATATAGACCCCTTATACCTAGACCTAACTTTAGCCCACATCCGTCCTTGTGGAATCGGTGTCGTATGCCTACGGTATGTGCACTTGCTATAGCGCCCCTTCAAGCTCTCTCTCTCCCTACTCAGAGGCGCTCCCGATGCAGAGCGGACACTGCATCGGAGTTTCACGCCGAAGCGCTGAGCAATTGTGAGTGAAGGACTTGCCCAAGGTCCTTACGCGGCGAGGTGGATTCGAACCTCGAACCTTCCGGTTTCAAGGCAACGACGCCACCACTACACCACCGTGCCCCACAACGTATGATACACTTTGCGTATTAGCCAATTAGAATCGGCCTACTTCACGACCCTCACACTTTGGCCAATTAGAATCGGCCTGTAATACTTCACGACCCTTAGCAACCACTAGTTCAATGCTCGATATAATATTTAATTAATGGTAGACGGGTTATTTCTGCACCCAACCAGACAGTTAGGCCTTTTTACATCCGGCTACGGATCTACGATGACAGAGATTTTCTGTGTCTGTTCTCAGTTTCACCAGTTACTGTTGAGGAATTCTTTTCTCGCTTTGACCTGGACCGGGAGCGCCTCTGAGTAGCGATCTCTAATGGGCGCTATATAAATTCTGATCGGTTGATTGATGTCTATTATCTATGCACAATGATGTCATCAGCTTGGACATAATTATTAGGACCCATGAGATAATTATTATAGGCTTAAGCACGTGAAAGAGGACAATAATTATGACAGTTAATAATAATTAAGGTGACATGTGCCCAAGCAGCCCTAGGCGCCTCCGTCTAATGGTACCACATACCGGTACCGTTCTTTGTCCAGTTCTAGCGTGGACCTCCGCGTTGGAGATGAAGTCGGACCACTTGATGCCGCATAATGCCCTCAAGCACTTAGTGCCAAATGCGTCTAGGCGTAGCTGATCCCGCCTTCCGAATGACCATGTTTCAGAGCCGTAGAGGAGAACTGGTATGACATATGAGTTGAACAGTCGTATCTTGGTACTGAGGCTGATACGAGTGGACCAGGTGGT
>OX243822.1:9426788-9431765 GCA_945859605.1 Lumbricus rubellus | reverse complement strand
GCCCTGCATTTGGGGAGGACCGTCCCTCTGTCCCCCTACTTTTCCGCCCATGTTTTTCTCCTCTTATAATCAGGTCATTAGGTCATCTATTATAATCTACCGAGATGTTAAATCGAAGACAGTGAATTCTGTGAAAACTGTGATCTAATAATTATGGTTTGTGGTAACGCAAGTATTTCTAACGTCTATCTATCCACATAATTTGCTCTTCGGTTGCAGGGCTGTTTTAAGGAATTTTTAGAACTGTACAAACCTTTCTTTCCTTTCCCATCCTCCATGGTAAATTACTCCCAATAGGAGGAAATGGCTTTTTTCAACTAGTTTTAGCTGCACAGAAATGCTTCTATAACTGCACAAATTCATTTAGAACTGCACATTTTGTGTACAACTGCACGTTAAAAAAAAGCCCTGTTCGGTTGGTTTTTTTTTATATAGGCAACGCAATTTCGATGGGAAACGCATTTGAAGGTTCAAGTTCTAACGTCGGTGATCTCACTCTCGCCATACACTCCACCGTCTACACTTACTACGGATGGTAGGTTAGCAATAGCAATAGCAATAGTTATAGGCAGCTCCATAGGCGTAGGAGACGGGGGTCCAGGGGGGGCAAATGCCCCCCCAAATTTCGGGCAAGTCTGATTTTTCGGGCAAGCAGACCCGGGAAAATAAAAAAAGTTTTTTTTTAAAATTTACTTTTTTTTATTTTTCCGGGTCTTTTTGCCCGAAAAATCAGACTTGCCCGAACAAAAAGGTCGTCAGACCTTTCGGGCAAAAGGTAACGGGAAATTTCAGAAGATTTCAATCGGATGACTAAAAAAGGTCGTCAAAATTTTCGGGCAAACGTAACGGGAATTTTTCTTAAGATTTCGGCCGGATGACAAAAAGTTTTCGGGCAAAAGTCTCATTTTTGCCCCCCCCAACGCCGAAATGTCCCCTACGCCTATGGGCAGCTCCAATATTTTATTATTAAAGGACAATGCTTAGACTAGACACGCGAACGATGGGAAAGTGGCTACGTCATTCTGTCTGTTTACAGTCTAAAACGAATTGGGCCTAAACAATCAAATCCAGAAAACTGGAAGAACACAATTACGCACTACCTTAGAATACTATACGACCTTTTATAGAATTATAAATTGTGGACTATCGTATTTGGCATATTTCTTATCACAAAACACCCTTAATTTCAGTTTCATTGAGTACCGGTAGGTCTCTTATATCTTCAGCTAACTGCTGGTTCGCCGCCTTAGAACCGGAGGGTTCCAGGTTCGAATCCACCTCAAGCCGCCGCGTTGGGACCTTGAGCAGGTTCTTCGCTCGCAATTGCTCGTGCGCTTCGGCGTGAAACTTCGAATCAGTGTCCGCGCTGTAGTCTGGATCTGGAGCGCCTCCGAATAGTGAGCTTGAAGTGGCGGGCGCTATAGTAAATGCGAGAAATGAATAAAATAATTAATTCAAGTGATTTTTGTGAATGCAGGACAGCGTTAAATTTTCTCGTGGAAGAACTCAAGAAGCCAGAGAGGTTAGACTACATTTCTTGTCTTTTCATCGAGTAAACTGTTAAGAAACGAAGCTGATCACTTTCCAAATAAGAGATTTAATAGGATTGATCATTGAATAATGTAGAAACACAAACTAGCCATTTTGGCTCTCCGTCCGAAAAGCAAGACTTAAACCTTAGAAAGAAGAACGCCGACTATACAACTTTAGAGTAAACATAGTCGTTATACTGTAGCGCTACTTCTAAAGTTCAACATAAACACCCCGCAACAAAATCATATTTAAAATTGTATTTAAATCAATTTTAGTTCTTCTTACTTGTCTCCTGCATGAGTCCTACTTATCGTTTCCATGGCAATTCTACTCGTTTCCATGGCAATAGCGTTGACCAAAACTCCTCACTATATGCTATAGTATAATAGAGCCTACCTTCATTGACGGTTTTAAAATGATAAATGCCGATCATGTTATAGACCTAGAGTGGGCCGTTTAATAAGCGTTTATGACAAAGACAGGACTTCTATTCATCGTGATGATAGATATATTCATCTCAGAGAGACAAAGTTTACGGAAATATACAGAAAAAACCCCCATACAACAGGAAGGCCACCCACCGTTTTTTTGACGATTTAAAAACGAAAGTGACATAACTGTTGTTCTGTTTGAAATGTTTTGATGAAATCTGGCCATGATGTGTAAATATGAATTGTCTTTAAGACTGTAAAATTTCATTTCGGAATTCCAACTTCTGGCCAAGATATCGGCAAAAAACTTAAGGGGGCTTTTTGCGCACCGTGTATGTTGGTCGACGTTGTCATACTTAAAGCACTGATTAACTGCGGTATTAAAGTTCTTCTCAATTTACATCATATACACTGTGTCCCAATTAATCGGGACCCCTTTTTATAATGTGAATAAAACTGGCAAATATTCATCGATTTTCAAAATTTCAAAACCGTTTTCATCCTGAGATAATTATCTACAAATTGGTAATTTATGAGCGGCCATCACTAAAAAATTACGTTATAGTGACGTCGTTAATTTACATATCGAAACCAAATGTCAACAAAAATCGTTGTGTTCGGTACTTAACATTTGAATTCTCTGATGCAAATGACGTAATTGTGACGTCAATAATCATGCCAGAAACTTCATATATGAATCAGTGAAAGATAATTATCTCAGGATAATTTTTTTTTGAAATTTTGAAAATCTATTAAGATTTGCCTGTTTTATTCACATTATAAAAAGGGGTCCCGATTTATTGGGACACAGTGTATACATGTACAGGGTGGCTCAAAAAAAATACCCCACCGGATAAAATGCAATATCTTCGCAACCCATTGACATTTTTCTACGAAAATTTTCCAATTTGTAGGGGAATGAATTTCCAACAATCCCTGAAAGTTTCACTTTAAAAATTTCATGCATGCAAAAGTTACAGCTGTTCAAACTTTAAATTCCGTTTTTCGAATTTCCGCGGAAAAATTAACGTCATTTGTTGATTTCCATGTAAAATAATATCACCTTTCACTGTCACCTCAGGAATCCGTTTTACAGTTTATCGTAAAGTATGATGGGAGTGTCTATTCCCTGCTTTAACTCGAGATCAAATTATTTTTGTGAAGCTCAGTATGGCCTTGCTGATCGAGTCATACGGCAACTGATCCCACATTAGCAGCAAGACTTCCTTCAGTTAGCCAATGTTCTCCAACTTAGGTTCCCAGTCGTAATAAACAAAAGGGTTAAGGTCTGGCGAGTTTGATGGTCATTCACCTGTGCCAATAAACTTACCGCAGTTGATGGCAATAAGATGGCATTATCATAGTCAACCCTGCCGTGCTAGCAAGCAGGCGCACCGTCCTGCTGGAAAATAAAACCAAATGTTAGAACATAACTGCAGTCTTCAATGAGTCTGGGTAACAGAGTTCAACGGTAAGTTTGACGTTTAGCCTACTGAATGGGATGAAGTGCAGTCTTTCCTTGCAGCCGTAACACACGCCAGCAGATTTTGACCATGATGTGCTTTGCAAACTTTACCTTTGCAACTACCAAGCGAATTTCGTGAACATCGCGCTTTTTTCCGTCAGACCAAACGACCACTGTTTTCCTGTCTCTTTTCGACATCTGACTTTTGCTACATAATCACGTCTATAGATAGCCTTCAATGTGCTCAGGCTCCACTTTTCACTGGGTATTTTGCTATGATCTTGCAATACCCCAGTCTCTGATCGCGCAACGCCTGAGTTCCCCCTTTATCATCTGCAGAAACTTTGCCCATGACGTTCAGTACGGATTCACAAATTGAGATCTTAATATATAAAATATCACCAAATACTACATAAACAGGTTATTTACAGCTCTTAGAGAGGTCATATGACATCATCATCACTTTATGTGTTGAAATTTGCAAAAAATCTTAAAGAAATCGCATGTAGTTTAACGTGATTCTGCGGAAATTCGAAAAAATGAAAAACAATTTTTGCACAGCTGTAACTTCTAAAGTGATACAGATTCATTATTGAGATTTTCAGGGATTGTTTCAAATTCTTTCTTCTATAAATCCTGCTATTTTCATAGAATAATCTTGATTGGTTGCGGAGATATTGCATTTTTGCTGGTGGGGTATTTTTTTTTGAGCCACCCTGTATATCATCATCAACCGTTTGCCTGCGCAAACTTACTTTCAGATCACTAACCAATTTTTGCTCAGGAGCTTCGACACCCTGATCCGCCACTTGTTAGAAGATGTTCACGCTGGCCGCCACTGGTTAGTAGATGTTCACACTGGTCCGCCACTAAAAAAGGTTTGACACACCTGATTTAAAGTAGGGCCTATCGGCGTATCCTATGATTGTGATATTTTCTGTTGTTTACACAGGAATCTGCCTCTGTCAATCGCGATTAGTATCTTTCTGACGACGGTGCTCTACGTCTTTGTCAACCTGTCTTACCTCGCTGTAATTGGAATCGATGGAGTTTTGACGTCAGAGGCAGTTGCTATAGTAAGTCTCCTCATTCGGTATTCGGTCTTCCATGGGCGGAGTTTGGTTTCCGTTCTTGGGAGGGCTAACCCGAGTCTGGGCCTTATTAGGGGGGGGGGGCTAACCCCGAAAAAGGATACCATTTTCATGGTAAAAAATATGAATCTGGGCCTTCTGGGGGGGCTTAGCTCCCCATAGCCCCTGATAAACTCCGCCCATGCGGTCTCCACTGCATAATCAATTAGTATGATTATTAGATTAGATTAGATTAGTATGATAGCGTTCATTCTTATAGACCCTGATTTTATATAATATACACTGCAGTATAGCAACACGAAATTTTTACAGAGCGTTTCCCGGCCAATTTCTGGGTTAATGCATCTATTTGCAGCCCTGCATGTAAGTCTGTTAAATATTTAGAAAATTAAACCTGGGAATAACATGGTGAAGGCGGTTATAGGCCTACGAACGCAAGAAGATAATAATATTATTT
>OX243822.1:9411788-9421788 GCA_945859605.1 Lumbricus rubellus | reverse complement strand
TATAAAAGTTATTCGATGGAATTGAATTTAATTTGCGATTAAAAATGAGTTCATAGGACCATAAAAGAAACTCAACACTTACGAATTGCGATTGGTTGCTGCTTTTCAGATGAGTTTAAGATCTTCGTGCAAAAGATTCTCTACAGTGCACCTGAAGACTATGACGGCGACAACGATACCTCGCCGCATTCAACCGAACCAACGCTGACTCTCAAGGCAAATACCTAACATAGCTTCACAAGCAGCAAAGGCGAAACAGCGTTTTTCGCCCTCAGCAGCAGCAGCAGCAGCAGCATTCCCTATAGATCCGGTCATCAGTGATGAAAAATCTTAGGCGAAATTGACATTTTATCACTTTGGTCCTATGACATTCAGACGTTAGTGAAAATTATAGCATTAGGAAATATTATTTTTTTAATCAAGTAAGGTAGCCCTACAGGACCTGGTGTAGTCCAGTTGAATAGGCTAATTCTAACCACGGCATTCACTGACTGTATCATTAAAGGACCTAATATTTTGACAATAATGTTGCCTGTAGCACTCTTATAAAAGATAGTTGACATTTTGTATTCGCGATCGACTAGAATAAGTTTTAAAGTGAAATTGTCCACCTTCTTTTAAAGTGAAATTGTCCACCTTCTTTTTAAGTGAAATTGTCCACCTTCTTTTTAAGTGAAATTGTCCACCTTCTTTTTAAGTGAAATTGTCCACCTTCTTTTTAAGTGAAATTGTCCACCTACTTTTAAAGTTAAATTGTCCATGGCACCCTCTATTTAAGTGAAATTGTCCACCTTCTTTTTAATTGAAATTGTCCACCTACTTTTAAAGTTAAATTGTCCACCTTCTTTTAAAGTGAAATTGTCCACCTTCTTTTTAAGTGAAATTGCCCACCTTTGTGTCTGTCGGTGGCATGCATGGAGTCACGATTCTCAGCGTCAGTTTTTCGGTATTTTCGCTGATATTGGAAATATTTGATTTCACATTAGGGGAGACCGGGGCAAGAGTGGCACTGTGGGCAAGAGTGGCACCCCATACTAACGAGAAAACGGCCACCGCCGTAGAAACTTTACCTTGCGTTTTAATAAGCGGATGTGACGCGATATTCAGCGGAAAACATCATTTTGCAGCAGATCTGCCGCAACTATTTCTGTTCCAATTTTTAAGATTTTCGTAGAATTTGAGTTTTTTAAGGGGGAATTTTTGATCAGACCGTGCTTTGAAGTAAAAGGTAAGGGACGTTCAAGTATTGTGCTATTTAGAAGATTTGGCATTCTTCTTTTTAATGAAAAATCATCGTACATCGCATTTTAATCCATTCGGAACGAAAATGATCGCAAAAGTGAAGCATGGTTATGGGGCATAAGTGGCACACCACCTGCCAGTTTTGCCCCACGGCATGCCACTCTTGCCCCAGAACATGGGGCAAGAGTGGCACCTAGAGATTTGTCCTTATAATTTTCTTAAATTTATTTTGAAACTCATTAAACTCAAACACTTTAGAATATTTGAAATGTTATTCAGATATTGGCGTCGCAATGGTCAGGAATTACGTACGCAAAACAGATCGAGCAAGCTATGGAGAAGAAACCATGCGGGCTGTCATGGACAGAGTAATTAGTGGTGAGTTGTCAAAGCGTCAGGCGTTCTTGCAATACGGAGTACCACGAAGCTCAATTGCAAAGAGAATAAAGAACAACGAACATACAACAACAAGCCTGGGTAGATTTAAACGAGTGTTTAATGACGTTCAGGAAGATGAGATATGTCATCATGCTATTGAAATGCAGCGGCGCTTTTATGGATTGTCACTTCTTGATCTACGATCGCTAGCTTTTCAGTTTGCTGAGCGCAATAAACTTGAACATCCTTTCAGTACAAAGGACAAACTGGCTGGGAGAGATTGGGTATCTGATTATATAAAACGGCGCAAGGAACTAAGCCTAAGGACTCCTGAGGCAACAAGCATAGCGCGTGCAGTCGGCTTCAACCGAGTACAGGTTGGGAAGTTTTTCTCACTTTTAAGTGAGGAAATGAGGGGACTTGAACCGCACCAAATATTTAACATTGACGAAACCGGGATAACAACAGTAGGGCCTACAGAAACCAGGGAAAATCATTGCCGAAACTGGCTGCAAACAAGTTGGCAAAGTTGTGAGTCATGAAAAGGGAATGACAAACACGTTTGTATGTGCAATGAGTCCATCAGGTATCTATGTGCCACCAATGATACTCTTTAGAAGAAAAAATATGAATGACAGGTTGATGCGAGGAGCACCTCAGGGCTCAGTCGGGGTTCCATCTGCTAGTGGATGGATGGACAACACAATTTTCGTGAAATACCTCAAGCACTTTATCCACCATGTGAAGCCGAATGAGACTAACAGATGTCTTATCATTTTGGATGGGCATGTGAGTCATAAGTCACTAGAAGCTGTTACTTTGGCTAAACAGAACAACATAACAATGGTTACTATACCACCTCACACTAGCCACAGACTTCAGCCACTTGACGTTGCATTTTATGGTCCTCTGAAAAAGAGATACAATCGTGAATTGGACAAGTGGATGGTTGCAAATCCAGGCAAGCGTGTCACTGTGTACGAAATTACTGAGTTGTTTGCACATGCATATGAAAGTACGGCCTCGCTTGAGAAAGCAAAGAGTGGATTCAGAAAGACAGGAATATTTCCTTACAATCCAGACGTTTACACGGACGAAGATTTTCTTCCTTCTGCAGTGACTGAGCGTAGCATGTCTCTGGAAGTCCATGCAAGCAGCAACAACAGTTACTGTATACCTATAGCTGGGAGCGTACAGATTGAAGTCGCAGATCACACAGAACCATCCGCATCACTAGACTCCACAGCGCCACATTCAGACGGTCTTACAAGCTCAATGCAAAAGTCAGCCATATCCACTTCAACAGCAAAAAATTGCCACAACAAGAAAAGTAGGCCAACAGCAAAGGCTAATCTTCAAGCGAGAACTTCAAATGATCACACAGAACCATCCGCATCACTAGACTCCACAGCGCCACATTCAGACGGTCTTACAAGCTCAATGCAAAAGTCAGCCATATCCACTTCAACACCAAAAAATTGCCACAACAAGAAAAGTAGGCCAACAGCAAAGGCTAATCTTCAAGCGAGAACTTCAAATGTGACCCTAGCAACATTAAGATCAGGCCTAGGGAATAAGCGCATAGTTGAGGCTGCACAGTCTGAAATAAGCAAGAAGTCACCAGGTTATCGACCGCCAACTTCCGTACATCTTCGACCTGCCTTACCACGTGCTCCAACATGGCATAGCCGAAATCAGCGAAAAGCACCAACAGGCTTTCCATTGGAAAAAACTGATACACATGAGCTAAGTCAGCCAGAAATGGATACGGGACGTGCCTCCTCGTCCGAGCCAGTCAGTATCGGTATTCAAGAACAGTACCAACCACTTACGGACTTAGAACTCGGTTGTTCATCCGAAACTAGCAACACTCATGAAGCCGAGATAAGCCAACCAGAATTGGACATGGAGCTTGCCTCCTCGTCCGAGCCAGTCAGTATCGGTATTCAAGAACAGTACCAACCACTTACGGACTTAGAACTCGGTTGTTCATCCGAAACTAGCAACACTCATGAAGCCGAGATAAGCCAACCAGAATTGGACATGGAGCTTGCCTCCTCGTCCGAGCCAGTCAGTATCGGTATTCAAGAACAGTACCAACCACTTACGGACTTAGAACTCGGTTGTTCATCCGAAACTAGCAACACTCATGAAGCCGAGATAAGCCAACCAGAATTGGACATGGAGCTTGCCTCCTCGTCCGAGCCAGTCAGTATCGGTATTCAAGAACAGTACCAACCACTTACGGACTTAGAACTCGGTTGTTCATCCGAAACTAGCAACACTCATGAAGCCGAGATAAGCCAACCAGAATTGGACATGGAGCTTGCCTCCTCGTCCGAGCCAGTCAGTATCGGTATTCAAGAACAGTACCAACCACTTACGGACTTAGAACTCGGTTGTTCATCCGAAACTAGCAACACTCATGAAGCCGAGATAAGCCAACCAGAATTGGACATGGAGCTTGCCTCCTCGTCCGAGCCAGTCAGTATCGGTATTCAAGAACAGTACCAACCGCTTAAGGACTTAGAACTCGGCTGTCCATCTGAAACTATCAACAAACATGAAGCCGTGTCAGTGCTGGACATCAGTCCGTATCCTCACATAGACCGCGAAGCAGGGATTAAACGCAAAGCGGAGAGCTCTTGTGTCCTCACGAGTACACCTTATAAAGTAATGCTCGAGGAAAGGAAGAAACATGCTAAAAGGCCGCTCCTTAAAAAATTTAATCTTAAACAGACTAATGAAAGCGAGGTTCTAAAAGTTGTTAAAAAGAAATGCGCAAAGACTGCTGGCCGTCCTTCTTATCTGCTCGAGACTACGGTAAAGAAAACGTGTCAGAAGCTAAAGCTGAGGAGTCAGGGAGGAAAAAAAGAGACTCAGCAGCAGAAACCGAAGCGGAACCAACAGCAACAGGAACAGAAGCAGAATCAGCAGAAGAAGAAACAGAAGCATCAGCACAAGAAGAGTGCTACTGCGAAAAGTGGCACTAGCTTCTATTGCATTTATTGTAGAGAGCTTTACAGAGACCCACCCGAAGAAACTTGGATTCAATGCTCAGCATGCAAGAACTGGTCCCACGAAAGTTGTGCACCTATTGAGCCTGACGACAAGCAGTTTAAGTGTGATTATTGTCCTTAATTATCAATTTGTATTACATAACCTGTTAGCTAAGAGTTCAAATATGACTGACAGCCTTATTTAAGTTTACATTACTTTTGTTGAATACAGCATAAATAGTTAAGATAGCCTAACCACCATTGGCCGTAACATTGTCACATTTACCACACCAATTTGGCATGAGCAGGCAATATGTCACTTTTGCCCCAATGGTCGGGGCAAGAGTGTCATAAATTTCACTTTGTATCAGTACGCCACTTTTGCCCCAATGGTCGGGGCAAAAGTGTCAAAATGTTCCCTTTGTAGCAGTATGCCACTTTTGCCCCAAGTGTTGGGGCAAGAGTGTCAAAATTTTAACTTTGTGTCTTTAACGTTTTTAGATATATTTTACTTATTACAGTCAACTTTGAAGGTTTTTCTGCTAGCCTTAAGTGTTGTCAACGTGCCTTGAAAAAATTGTGACATTGAATGAAATAGTTTTGAAGATATACCGTTTGTTCTAAAAAGGTGCCCCTCTTGCCCCACTCTACCCTATTCTAGTAGGCTAAATAAATGTCCTTTTCTTAATACATTTGACAATATAGGCTATTATGGTAAAAATGTAAATGTGTGTCCTCAAATATGCTTGTGTGACCACTTCAGTACACTCGTCAACTTCAAGGAGAAATTAGGGCAGATAGGATTTTAAAACATTGTATAAGTGGTGGTTCTCACACAGATCATGAGTGTACTGAACCACCGTAAACCCTGTTATGTTATGTTTTACGATAAAGATGTAATTACACAGAGTCATACAAAGCTTATACGATTTCTTTGTCACATACAAAAACATTGACGTAGGGCCGGAGTCCTATAGGCCCTACCGTGACCCTACGCAGTGGCGACTTCCTGGGAACCTAAATAGAACAATAGTTGTAGTTGTAAACTCAAAACTTCTGCACATCGCCGGGAACTACATATATAATACAGGCGCTCAGTTAAAAATCGTTAGGCAGCGGGTCCTGGAGCGGAGGAAGTGTATTTTATCCTCTTCCCTCCACGCTGCGTATGACTTTTTCTTGATATCTATTTGTATCTCTTCTATTTTTCTTCTTCCTCTTCTTCCTCATTTTTCTCTTCCTCCTCCGTCTTCTTCTTCTCCTTCTTCTCCTCCTCCTCCTGCTCATTCTTCTGTTCCTGTTCCTCCTCTTTCTCTTCCTCTTCCTCGTCGTCCTCCTCCTTTTATTTTTCCTCTTCCTCCTCTTCCTCTTCCTCTTCCTCTTCCTCTTCCTCTTCCTCTTCCTCTTCCTCTTCCTCTTCCTCTTCCTCTTCCTCTTCCTCTTCCTCTTCCTCTTCCTCTTCCTCTTCCTCTTCCTCTTCCTCTTCCTCTTCCTCTTCCTCTTCCTCTTCCTCTTCCTCTTCCTCTTCCTCTTCCTCTTCCTCTTCCTCTTCCTCTTCCTCTTCCTCTTCCTCTTCCTCTTCCTCTTCCTCTTCCTCTTCCTCTTCCTCTTCCTCTTCCTCTTCCTCTTCCTCTTCCTCTTCCTCTTCCTCTTCCTCTTCCTCTTCCTCTTCCTCTTCCTCTTCCTCTTCCTCTTCCTCTTCTTCTTCTTCTTCTTCTTCTTCTTCTTCTTCTTCTTCTTCTTCTTCTTCCTCTTCCTCCTCCTTCTCCTTCTCCTTCTCCTCCTCCTTCTCCTCCTCCTCTTCTTTTTCTTCTCTGATACTGCTACCTGTTGGATACGAAGTTGGAAGTCTAGCTTCGGGTTTCTATAATTGAACCCTGGGCCTGGTAGGTCATTGTCCTAGGCTATGATATTGTTGCCTTTTAGAATTTAGGCTACATAGATCAGATAAGTGGGCGGAAAAGGTTTCACAAGTTGTCCCCAAACATGCATGTACTTCGGGCTTAACGACCCAGTTTCACATCGAAGATGATTAGTGTCGGAGGCAGAGTACAACCTCTCACTCCACGTTTATATTGCGACAGAGACACCCGCAGTAAAGATCCGAAAAATTAATCTCTGATAATGATAAACCGTCCAAATGGGAATCGAACCCGGACCGTCGGCGTGGCGAGCGGGCTACCAACCTACTCTGCCACACAGGATCTCTACCCCAAACATGCATCTACCAGCCAAAGATTTATAGGCGATCTTAGATTTAAAAATCTGTTGTTGGGTTTCTAACTTTCTATACTGTAGATGATTAAGATATTGGCGCGATGCGATCGAGTTAGGCCTAATTACTAACTGCATTTAGCCTATTTTGTGCAACGCACGGCGCGAAAATACATGTAATGGGCCTATATAATAAAATTATTTTTTAAATACTGCGATTGTCTTTGTTCAATGATTTTATAATTTATTAAAATGCTATAATAAATTAATAATCAGATAGTAAGAGACACCATTTAGGCTATTTGCGAATTTATTGAAGTCACTCATAGGCGTACGGGAGATTTCAGCAGTGGGGGAGGCCAAGATTTTGCTTCTGCCCGAAAAATAAATCTCGTGGTGTGAAATACTATTTTTCCCGAGACAAAAAGTTGAGGATTTGTTTTTAGTGATCGGGGGTTGAAATCTCGTGAAAAATACTATTTTTAGTTTTTAAAAACTACTTTCCCGGGTATGCTTGCCAGAAAAACAGACTTGCACGAAATTTGGGGGGGGGACCCTGGACCTCGCCTCGTACGCCTATGAAGTCACTACACGCAGACATCTCGCTCACTTAAGCATTTACCTACATCAACGTACATTCAATTAGGCCTACACAGTCTACACTTTTACAAACATATAGTATGCAAATTTATGTAGGCTACATACGCATCGAGTATAAAAAAGTGTACGACTTTACGTCCTAGGAAAACTCTAACAAAATCGGAAATTCAAAATGTGCACGACGCTCACTTAGAGTCTTAGAGATCATGTAGATATTAATAAGCTCGTCGAACCTTTAGGCCTATTATACTCTGATTAAGTTCAGCCACAAAGACTTCAATTCATGGGCGGATTTTGGTTTCCGTTCTGGGGGGCTAACTCCGAGTCTGTGCCTTAATGGGGAGCTAACTCAGAAAAAGGATGCATTTTCATGGTAAAAAGTTGAATCTGGGCCTTCTTGGGGGGGAGGGGCTTGAACTTCTGATAAACTCCGCCCATGCTTCAAGTGTGTGTATATACAGTGTGAGAATTGTGGGGGGGGGGAACTGGGGTTAGACTATGATCTACTTGGAATTGCATGGGGTGTGAATAGCAGATTTTACTATAGGTTCTAGGAAGGACTGGGGAGTTGAGCCACCCCCTGTGTATATTCATTGAATATCGATGTCGAAGGAGGTGTAGGCCTATAATTATTTTCAACTTTATCCCCATGTGTTGTAGAAGAAAATACAATGTAATCTAAAACGTGACCCTTAGTCACACAGACTATAGCATCGGGTCGTGACTTCGATTGTAAAGCAAACGACATGGCCATGCCAATTAATGTTCATCTTTGAGGTGCATCCCTTTTAGATCCTTATTAATTCAGTGTGAGAATTGTGGAAAAATAACTGCGGTGGGAGGGAAGGAAGTGGTGGACTATGATCCACTTGGAATTGGGGTGTGAAAAACAGACTTTAAGCATATATGGACCTCTATGAAAGACTGGGGGTTGAAACCACCCAGCCCCTGGCAATTCTCACCCGACCATAATTTGCTGGATATAGCCTATATTTATATATTATGTACAATTATAGGGTCTATACAGTATACATGTATCTATACATACATAATCACATATACATATATGCAATGCATGCAACTCTGCTGTTACTGGACTAGTTAATTTCATAAGACTGCTAAACAGAAACAATGAGGCATACATTTACATTTACATGTGGTTCCATTGTATACTCTCAAAGGACGTCGAATGTATACAGAACTGAGAGAATTATTCAAAATGCAAGATGATCCTATGACGTATTCTTTGTGGAGGTTCCATTCACGCGAAGGATTCATGGTTTGTGGTTATTCGTCTGCACCTTGACCTTGTCCGCCAGCTCCTCGATGACCTTCCAGGCGAATTGGATGTCGGAGGACTCGGTTCTCGAGGCACAGACACAGAAGCGCAGGTAGAACTGTCCCTTGGACTCCGAGGGAACGAGGTGGATGCGACCATCCGAATTGATCAATTCCAACAGGGCCTTCGACAGATCATTGCTGCCCTATCGAAATAGATAGGGACCGACATATATACATAGAGATAGAGATAGAAAGAGGGGAGACAGAGACAGTCAGAGAGATAGAGAGAGACAAAGAGAGACAGACAGAGACAGAGACAGAGACAGAGAAGACAGAGAGAGAGAGGGCGAGAGAGACAGACAGACAGATATACAGAGACAGAAACAGACAGACCGAGACATACAAAGAGACTGAGAGAGATACAGACAGACACAGACAGTCAGACAGACAGACAGGCAGACAAGCAGACATACACACAGAGACAGACACACACAGGCAGACAGGTAGACAGGGACTGACGGATACAGGGCTTTTTTTAACGTGCAGTTGTAAAAAATGTGCAGTTCTAAATGGATTTGTGCAGTTGTAGAAGCACTTTTGTAAGTTAAAATTAGCAAAAATGTCATTGTCCTCCGATTGGAAGTAATTTACCATGGAGGATGGGAAGGAAAAGAAGGAGTTGTGCAGTTCTAAAAATTCCTTAAAAACAGTCTTGAGTCTTACTTTGAGTCGAAAGCAGACGAGGCCCATCAGAACATCTTGTGTTACTTGGAATTTGTCATCACTTCGAACCAACGTCTCAAACTCTTTCGCCAGCGACACGTGCTTTTGTCATGAAACAGAGAAAAACTAAATAAAATGAACCTCTCCAACACCAAACACAACGTTATTTTCTTCTCAATAACTTCAATGCTACCAATAGATAATAGACCTATTAGCATACTAGTCAACTCTATGTCAGTTTAGGCTATGTATGGTGTTATGGGCCCATTTCACATAGAAAATGAAGTCTATCTGCCCAGGATCATCCAGGAATTAACGGCGCAGAAAAAAAATTAAGTCTGTTGCGCTTCAGATTGAATTAAATATACTGACAACATGACATTACAGAGGGCATTTGTTCTTTTGTCCATCAGTAAGCGTACATTAAAAATATTTGTTCTAGGCCTACTTTAAAATGTGGACCTTTGTTATTTTGTCCCTCAGTAGGCCTACATTCAAAAAATATCTTTTAACTGCACTGTCTTATTTGTGAAGGCTCTCTTTCAAAATGGCGCTGACAAAAA
>OX243822.1:9371788-9409288 GCA_945859605.1 Lumbricus rubellus | reverse complement strand
GTAATAGATAGAGGACTTATTAAGAGATCTTTAACAGTCGCTAAAAGAACGAAATTAATGGAAGAATTAAAGAAACTAGCAACCTGTATCGATGAACTAAAGAAAAGAAAACGTCATATTAAAACACCTCGTGGCATCGTTCATCCACCGATTCCATCTGCTGACAACCAACCACCGATTCCGTGTGCTGACAACCAACCGATTCCACCTGCTGACAACCAACCGATTCCGTGTGGTAGTAAGACTCTATCTGACGTTCAACCCGTTGAGTCTCCAACTCCACTCGAACGTCAGTCAGATAACAACAGCTTGAAAATTTTTGACGAAAAGATTCTACCACAGATACGGAAAGGAATCGCGGAATACAGAAGCCTTCATCAACACTTGGAATGGAATTTGGAGCTGAATTTTCTGGACAACCCTTCTAATTTAAAACCGACTGACCTAGCATCAATTAAACGAATTCATGAACAACTTGTAGATAGCGAAAAAACAGCGTTGAATCTGCGTCTCCTCATTGCCTACCACAGAGGAATGTGCTACCTCTCTGCACGTAAGTACCTGCCAACTGACATCCCTATAAAAGAATGGTTTCCTCAAGAATTCGGCTTGCCCTATGTAACAATTAACCGCTACTACCAATTTTCAACACTTATCAAAAGCTATCCCGGGTTGATCTATTGTGGTCTATCCTTTTCACAACTCACAAAACACCACAGCAGAATCGAAAACCTTCTCAACATCGACGACGGTCTTAGGATGAAACTAAAATCTCAAGTCGAAATCTGTGCTCATAACAGTACATCTACCATCGATCCTGTAGAAACGCAAGTCGAAAACGAATTGAATCTGAACGTTGATCCTGGTTACAAAGAACGTTTAAACAGTACTGTGAGTTCTCCAATGGAAGTCGAAGACGAAGATAGGCTGCTGCAGGATGATTCTTAACCTTACAGAGTCATAAAATGTTCTTATGTAGGAGTTTTTACTTCAGCGTGTTCATATGACCTACTTTTGGTACCAATATGAGACTTGCGATTGTGTAGGACTTGTAGCGCGTGACGCAGGTGATTATAATAATTTATTTTGTCGCGAAGGAAGCCTACGTCAGTAGAACTTGTTATTACTGCGTGCTTTGTGATCTGCGAATGTACAGTAGAACTTGTATTGTATTGTATTGTATTTAAACATTTATAAAGCGCCTCTAGTAGGGTGAACCGTTCAGAGGCGCTCCCAGTGCGCAAGGCCCCTCGAGAAGAAACAAGTTTTGAGAAGAGACAAAGCAGAGGAGAGACTACCAGAGAGAAGTGTAGAGCGAACAGAAGGAGAAAGGGCATTCCAAAGAGAAGGACCAATTGAGACAAATGATCGAGACTGAGCCATAGCAGTTCTAGACCGAGGAACCAAGAGGTCAAATCTGGTGGATGAGCGAAGTGGACGGTGGGAGGAAGCCGAGTGAGGACAAAGTAAAATATTAGTCAGATATTTTGGGGCAAGACCCCGTTGAGCCTTAATGATCAGAGTGAGGATCTTAAATTGTGTGCGAGCACAGAGAGGAAGCCAGTGAAGTTCATGAAACATAAAGGCAGAAATGTGAGAGTACTTGGGAAGGCGGGCAATCAATCTAGCAGCTGAGTTGAGAACCGACTGAATCGGTGAAAGACGAACTTTAGGAAGACCAACGAGGAGAGCATTGCAATAGTCAATTCGTGAACATATAAAAGCATGAATTAAGGTAGTGAATATGGAGGAGGAGACAGAGCGACGAATGACTCTGAGACGTCTTAAATGAAAATAAGACGAGCGTGTAACATTGGAAATATGTGATCTGCGAACGAATGTTATTACAGCGTGCTGCATGACCGACTTTTGGTATCGTCAGTGAGACCAAGCAGCAGTACATTAGAACTTGTTATTAAAGCGTGCTTCGTGATCTGCGAGCGAATATTATTACTGCGTGCTTCGTGATCTGCGAACGAATGTTATTACAGCGTGCTGCATGACCGACTTTTGGTATCGTCAGTGAGACCAAGCAGCAGTACATTAGAACTTGTTATTAAAGCGTGCTTCGTGATCTGCGAGCGAATATTATTACTGCGTGCTTCGTGATCTGCGAATGTACAGTAGAACTTGTGATCTGCGAACGAATGTTATTACAGCGTGCTACTTTCGGTATCATCATCAATGATACTAAGCTGCAGTAGGCTACAGTAGAACTTGTTATTAATTCGTGATCTGTGAATTTACAGTAGAACTTGTTTTTAAAGCATGCTAACTGATTTGCGAATCTTATTACAGCATAGGCGGAAACCTGGCTGAAAAGTTCGGGGGACGAAGGAGTGGTCGAAGGGAAGAAAAATTTTCACCGCCCAAAAAGCACCAGGGCTGCCACTCTGAAAAATTTAAAAAAACCCAGGTTTTTCTAACTTTTTTCTAACTTTTTTTCTAAGTTTTTTTTCCTAGGTTTTTTTTTTCTAACTTTTTTTTCTAGGTTTTTTTCTAGGTTTTTTTTCTAGGTTTTTTTCTAACTTTTTTTCTAGGTTTTTTCTTCTAGGTTTTTTTTAAACTTTTTTTTTTTTTTTTTTTTTTTTTAAATTTTTTTTTTTAACTTTTTTTTTTTTTAACTTTTTTTTTTTAGTCATCCGTTCTAAAAAGTCAAGAATTTTGTTTTCTCGAATGTCTTTTTCTTCTTAGAACAGGCTGCGAATGTACAGTTTAACTTGTTAATAAAGCGTGTTCATAGAGAAGTAATGATTGCACAAGGGCTGTAGTAGTAAATCAGTTTGCTAATAGTAGTAGTAAATTCACAATGACATCAAGTCCTTATTATCAATCCATGTATTGAAAGAATCATCATAGCCTAACCATTTAACCAAAGACCGATTTCCTCTTTTTCTTATAATCTTCTCTATTTTAAATGTATCTTGCGTTGTCAGTTGTAACTCAGCTTCATAAAATGTCCCTTGTATTTGTTCTCCATGATAGTCAGATATTTTATAGGTTATAGGATCCGTGTATTGTATTTGTGTTATAGTAAAAATTTCTTGTGTCCAACGATTTGTGTAGCCTTTCTCGAATGTCTTTTTCTTCTTAGAAATCCTTACTCTATCTCCTACTGAAAATTTAGGTTTAACAGTTTCAGGTACAGCGTCGCCGTATAGATTTAACCAAACAGCTTTTTCGTTTGCTTTGATACTCGCTTTAACAGGAGTCATTTTAATGGAAGAATGTCTTGTGTTGTTGTATAAACTAACCATATTATCTAAAACATCGATATATCTCTGAGTTGAATTCGCTGTAAAATATTTGAACATTTTCTCTTTCACTGTTCTATTAAATCTTTCTACGATACAAGATTTCTCTTCATTCTCAGTTGAGTACAACTGCATACCTAATGATTTTACCTGTTTATTATAGAATTCTGTTCCCTTATCGACCCAAAGTTTTTCACCCCTTCTTTTGCTCGTATTAAATATTTTAACGAAAGCATCTGCCACAGATTCTCCGCGCTTATCTTTTAACGGCTGAATAAATGCATACTTGGAGAATATATCAATGACGCTTAACAAATATTTCACACCAGAATTAAATTTAGCATAAGCCTGCATGTCAATCAAGTCAGACGCCCAAATTCTGTCCACTCCCTGAACATAAACAACTCGCTTCCTAAACTTCCTGACTATAGGTTTATGCAATTCGTCAGCAAGTTGGTCTGTCCATCTCAGAGTTTTTTTTTCAACCCCATTCCAAAATGGGTTTTCGTTGATAAAATTGGTTTAACTATAGATCGTTCAATTCGTTCGCGGAACGAAGGATTAGGTATATTATTTAATTCATCTATCATAGCTCTGTCAGCGACGTTTCTCCCTGCTGTATCAGTATGTTTAGCATAAGCCAGGTCATGGCGATAGGCTGCTGCATCAACTCTATCTACTGGTTTGCTCCAATCTTTTGGCGTCCCATCAGGATTCAATCGCAAATCCAATCGAGTTCCTGGACCCGTGAAAGAATGTCCTGGAAGATGCATTTCACCCGGGTACTTTGCCCATGGAAGTTTAATATTAGAAGTAGCAGAATTGAGAGCTGATACCAAATCACCACCTTGTACAGTAGTAGACATTTTAGTAAACTGAGTTTTTCTAGCGCCACATTCAACGCATTTACATCTAAGCATAGGTCTGCCATTCTTACTGACAACTCGTTGAATATCTCTACAGTCAGTTTTTCGTTTACATTTTACGCAATACGAGCTGTGCTCCATTTTAATATAATATAATTAAAATGGAAGTCCAAGACCTATCGTGGAATGAAGAATCAAGTAAACGCTTTAACAGTCCTCTCCTACCAAGAAGCATCAGAGGTTTGATCGTCGGTAAGTCTCAATGCGGCAAAACAATATTACTACTTAATTTATTACTGAGACCTGGTTGGTTAGACTACGATAACCTGCAGATCTTTGGCAAAAGTTTATTTCAATCAGAATATAAGATACTTAAGAAAGCATTCGAAGAGAAATTACCAAAGGAAGCAATTATAAGACTTTTCGATAATAGAGATGAGATAATGAAATTAAATGTATCACCGACCGCCGTAGTCGAGGAGATGTCTAAAAACATGGGGGAAACATCGGATATAGACTGCAAGTTCTTTGAAACCTCTGAAGATGTTCCAGATCCACGAGACTTAAGTCGAGATAAGAAGAATCTCATGATTTTTGATGATTTACAGTTAGAGCGACAAAATAAATGCGAATCGTATTATATAAGAGGTAGGCATAGTAATGTAGACTGCTTTTACCTAGCACAAAATTATTTCAAGCTGCCTAGACAAACTATAAGAGAGAATGCTAACTTTATATGTCTATTCCCTCAAGACCTCAAAAATATTAATCATATATACAGCGATCATATAGGCGTAGATGATATGACTATTGAAGAATTTCGAAAACTATGCAAAACTGCGTGGGAAGAAACGCATGGTTTTGTGGTTATAGACCTTACTAGTAAAACAAATAAGGGTAGGTATAGAAGTGGATTAGATACATTTTACATTAAATAAAAGCAATAATAAAATGATAACAAAATTTAAGATTTTATATTCTAGGTTTAAAAATAGCTATCTAAAATGGAAACCCTTCTTGACGAAATTTTATCTAATACTCAAACGATTGCACGCAACACAGAGGCTAAAGAATCCTTTTGCATTTTGTTGAGCGAAAGGAGCACACGAATTCGAACGAAATTTAATCCACTAATCGAACTGGATAAAAGTAAAACGTATGAAATGGCCCTTGTTAATCTTGAAACGTACTACAGTTTTCCTAATATAGACGAAACAAATAATAAATTCGTATATTCGTCAGATAACGGTGTAACGTGGAAAGATTTAGACATTCCAACCGGTTGCTATGAAATCGATGACTTAAACGAATACATACAGAGAATTCTAAAAGAAGAAGGTCATGGACAATGTATAAAGTTGCAACCAAATAACAATACTTTGAAGGCTGTTTTGGAAATTGATGAGAACTATAAAGTTGATTTTACAGTAGAAAATTCAATTAGCACCGTTCTAGGATTTCAGCGTCGTGTATACTCCGAAGGATATAACGAATCCGAGCACATAGTCGATATAAACAGCGTGAATAGTTTACGTGTTACCAGTGATATAATAGGATCATCGTATGCCAACGGAACTACGGAGAACATAATTTATTCTTTCTTTCCATCGGTCGGGCCTGGTTATAAGATAATCGAATCTCCTCATAATCTGGTTTATCTTCCAATAACGCTATACTCTATTTCATCGATGGAAACAAAACTAATAGACCAAAATGGAAAACTAATTAATTTAAGAGGTGAGGAATTGTCGATACGATTTCACATAAGAGAGGTTTAATTTAAAGTTTATATTTAATATAAGATGAGCGCTTACGCTAAGGTCAAAGTTAATATTTCTGAAGGGCAAAAAGAGAAGATTAAGCGAGCTGTTCAAGTCGGAACTGGGGTGAGTATAAGACTTTCTCATGAAGATATAACTGGTGAGCATGTATTAGCTCTAAACCAGAGGCAAATTAACAAGTTAACTAAAGCGTATCAGAATGGAACTGGTGTGACAATTAAAATGGGTAAAAAGCAATTAGAAGACAATGCGAGAGTCGAAGGCGGATTTATTGGCGCTATTCTACCGTTCTTAGCAACAGCCGGAAAGTTTCTTCTGTCTAGTGTTCTTCCGAGTTTAGCCACAGGAGCCTTAACAGGATTGGGTTCTGCAGCTGGTTCCAAAATTGTCGATAAAATAAGTGGATCTTCGATCTCACATCCGATAAGTGGATCTTCGATAAGTGGATCTGGCGTGCTGTACGTTAAGAAAGGAGGAATATGCTGTAAGATAGTGCCTGCTGGGGAAGGTCTTTTTCTATCTCCGTGGAAAAAGGGTATTTCGATATCAGGTTCCGGTCTGTTTATGAAAAGAGGAACAGGATATGTCAGCGGTGAAGGTCTTATACTTGGTCCCAATTCACCATTTAAAAATATTCCTATTCTTGGAATGTTACTTTAAACAATCTCTTTTATAAATGTCTGGATACGGTCACCAAATACACAAATTTATCACCAAACGGAAGCCTCGTGTGAGTACAATAATTTGGTTGCCTAAAGTGGTCACTCACGCTCCTGCAAGACAACGAGCAGGCGATAGATATGAGATTTTTGCTCAGCAAGCGATAACGATTGAACCAAAGACAAATATTACAGTAGAAGTAGGCCTTGGAGTCCGAATGACCAGTGGAATGTGTCTAGTCTCTCTTAGACAGAAGTTGAAACAACTCAGACTGAGTCTTCAAGATGGTACTGTCCTAGAGGACGCAGAGGATATAATAATTACAATTCAAAACAACTCAGATTCACCAGTTACTATAAATGAAAAAGACTCAATTTGTTATGTTAATTACTACGATGCATAAATTGTACGTTTTATGTTTACGTTTTATGTTTACGTTTTATGTCTACGTTTTACGTTACGTTTTAAACATTATACTTATAATAAAAAATGTCACTACTGAAAATTAGTGATCCTGCAAAAAGAGATTTTATTATCGAAGAGTTTTTAAAAACGAAAAAAAATATTAAACAAAACTTTCTCTCAGAGAGAATAGATGATCTTGGACTTCAACGAGAATTAACGAAAATCTACAAACCAATAGTCGACTCTCAATCAGCAATTTCGAAAGAACAAAACGCTTTGCTGTCGACAATAAAAGATAATTCTGCAGCAACATCACTCGCTCTAAAATCACTTCCAGATTCGTTGAAAACTATTCAATTTCCCCAGTATCCGTCTATAGAGGCGTACGATGACGATGACCCAGTAGAAGACATTAGAAGGTTAGAATTAGGAAATATTGCAGTTGAATACCTTAAAAAATATGCTTCTGATAAAAGACTTGTGGATACAACATTCGGATTAAGATCAAGAGATGGAAAATTCTACATCGGTGACAGCGAAGCCTCAATCCAAGGAAATGATATTACAGTTGGAACCACAACTTATCAAGGAACTCCAGGATTATGGGAATTGTTAACGTTAGCTAGTCCAAACAGTTCAATTTATGATAATCGTGATCTCGAAGAATACGCCGAGATTCTAATTAAAACGAATGCCATGAGTCAGCCAAATAAACCAAACAAACCTAAATCGTCTAGAAGTGTAAAATATGCAAAGATAATAAAACCCATATGGGACGATTACATGAAGTTAAGAGGTAAAACAGGAAGCGGAATAATTACCATTCCTTCGGATCCAAATGAATTAGTAAAACAATTAGAGTTACGATTGTATAGCTACAAAGCGGGAAATACGGGTGTAAGGAATGAAATTGTAGGTATGATGGATGAGTTACTAAGACAAAGAGTGATAACCAAAGATGAATATAAAAAATTGACGATCTAATTTAAAAATTGATGATCTAATTAAAAATTGATGATCTAATTTAAAAATTGATGATATAGAAATGCTGGTCGTTGCGAGAAGAAGTTATAAAAAAGTACACGTTGTCGGTGGAGCAGGAATATTCGATTCCATTGCAGGATTTCTCAAGAGGCTACTAACTTCGAATGCAGCCAAACAAATTGCGAGCACAGCTGTCAAAGAGATTGGAGGTGTTGCTAAGGATAAGGCGATCGACGTTGGAAAACGATTACTCAATAAGATACTCCCTAAAGCTCCCGTTCAGCAGCCGATAACTCAGGAAACTAAAGTCATTCTAGCTAGATTACTAGGATCGAATCCAGAAATGACGGGAGGAGCTATTAGAATTCAGGATCTCGTAAAACGCTTAAACGGAGGTGGTTTGAAAATGGCTTAAACATATTTTCTTATTTAAAAATATATGTATAATAAAATGCAATCCGATATTCTAAGATTCACAGAGCAACCATTGATCGATGAAGGTATAGAGCGATACGAATGGCATGAGTACGAACCTGTAGCGAGAACTAACCTTAACAGTTTTGGTGAAATAAGAATAAATATTGAATTACAAGACTTATACAGTCACCCAGCAGAATCATATCTGCAATTCGACGGAAGACTAATTAAAGCCGATGACACCGCATACGTTAATGCCGATTTAGTCGCTCTTACGAATAATGGGCTTATGTATCTATTCAGTCAAATATCCTATCAGTTATCTAATCAAGAAATCGAAACGCTATTTCATCCGGGTCAAGCTACAACGATGCTCGGTTTACTTACGTATCCAAACGATTTTCAGCTGACTCAAGGCTTAAATCAGCTGTGGTATAAAGACACTGGAGCGACTGCTGTTATTGCGGACAACCCCGGATTTGCCACTAGACAAAGCTTTCTCATTCGCAAACCAAACACTAAAGGAATGTTCAGCTTTATTGTTCCGTTGAAGCATATTTTCGGGTTTTGCGATGATTACGACAAGATTATTAACGGCTTTAAACAGACGTTGACTTTAGTTCGTAAAGCGGACGATGATGCCATATTCCGAGATAACGCTGCAGCTGCTGGAAAAGTTGCGATAAACAAAATTTCATGGTTTATTCCACACGTTATTCCTTCCGATATGGAACGAATGCAGTTGTATAAGACGATTGAATCGAAATTAACGTTGCCAGTTGCGTACAGAGCTCGTCAATGCGACACGATAACAGTTCCTCAGTCGACAAGTTTCAGTTGGAGATTAAGCGTTAAAACTTCACCGGAGAAACCTAGATATATCATCGTTGGATTTCAGACGGACCGTAGCGGTAATCAGGAAAGTAATCCGTCGCTATTTAATCACTGCGACCTTAAGAACATATATGTGATGATGAATCAAGAAAGATATCCAGCTGTCGACCATAACCTGTCGTTTCCTAATCAACAATTCTCCAGAGCGTACAGAGACGCGTCCTCCTTTAGTCAAAAATTCTATGGTATGGATAAGTTGATTACCCAAAGCAATATAACACCTGTAGATTATAAAGAATTATATCCGCTGTTCGTGTTCGATGTAAGCAAGCAATCCGAGCGTTTGAAATCTTCAGTCGTTGATATTCAGATTAAGGCTCTTTTCAATGCAGCAGTGCCAGCCGACACAGAAGCGTATGCTGTCGTAATTTCAGATAGGTTGCTGCAGTTCCAATCGGATGGACAGAAAATGAGTGTTGTGTATGGAAAATTGATTTAAAGAATACTTATATATTATGAAGCTACCAGAGCTTAGAATGTTAGCCAAGCATCACGATGTTACAGGCACTTCGCATCTCAACAAACCTCAAATGATAGCTGTATTGATTGAAAAGAATATTCTTCCGATGGACTACAAGTCTGTGTCATATCGACATGACACGTTGAGTAGTATCAGGAAACAACCGAGAAGAGTAGATATTATAGATCGAGAGACTGGCGTTGTTACCTCGTATCCATCGATGTATAAAGCTGCTAAGGCGTATGGTCAGAGTGCTGGCATAATAGCTTATCATAACGGAAATGTCTGGAGAGATAGATACGAAATTAAAGTGTATGAGAGATAAAATGATATGAAATTAGTGGATCTTCGATCTCACAGATAAGTGTTCGATAAGTGGATCTTCGATCTCACAGATAAGTGGATCTTCGATCTCACATGTATTAATATTTTTGCGTGGTAAGATAAAATGGATTTAAAGAAAAGTAGTTTAAGAAACATGAACCATGTTGAACACTTGCTCGACTCATCGGTTCCTGACATTAAGGTTCCTACGCTTACACCCACACCTGGTAAGTACAAACCAGTAGCGCCTAAGAGAAAATACAAAAATAGGGTTAGATCCAAATTAAATGATTTTGCGGATTGGCTACTTAGTTATGTGCCTGAACGAGACACTAAAGTCGTAAATGAAAAACTCGAATCGTTGAAGTCAACTGTTTCCAGGATATTCGATAAAACTAAAATTCGAGAAACGGCGTCGGCTATTAAAGGATTCACCAAGCAATATAGAATAGATGGAATTAATGGAATGGATGCCTCGTCGTTTCTTAATTTCGTCAGACCGCAGGTAGTAAATCTGTTGTCGAGTAATCGCCAAACAAAGGTTAATCTAGTTCTTACTTGTACTATGGAACGAGTAGATATGAAATCTGGAATAGTGACTTCTGAGGATATACCATTCCTTTCGAGGGCAGAAGTTATTTTAGAAGCAACCGACTTGAATGAAATATACAGCAGAAAGAAGGATAAAATCATGGAGTCTATTGCTAGTTTTCAGATGCAAGGAAGTAATTGGAGATTTAAAGCTGTTGTAAAATTAGATATAAATACGGTAAAATATACCCCCTTAAGAGGTAGTTCTTACATTCCACTTCCCAGCTTCTTAGCTAATAAAAAGGCTATTATAAATATGAAAAACGACGACGAAGAATGTTTCAAATGGTGTATCACTAGAGCTTTGAATCCGGTTGTGAAAAATCCGGAAAAAATAACGAAAGCTTTGAAAGAACAATCGAAAAAACTTAATTGGAGTGGTATTGAGTTTCCGGTAGCGACTGATGCTAATGTGATAGGTAAATTTGAGAGAAATAATAATATTAGTGTTAATATATTTGGTTACGAAAAACATGTCTATCCGCTTTATCTGTCTAACTGTGAAAGCGATATTTGTGTAGATCTATTGCTTATTTCCAACGGAGAACGGAAACATTATTGCTGGATAAAGAATTTTAACCGATTGATGACGTTCCGAACAGCAAATTCGCATTATTCAGCGCACTATTGTAAAAGGTGTATGAATGGTTTCACAACGACAGAAGCGCTTAACAACCATAATGAGTACTGCAAACACCATAACGCACAAAAAATAGAAATGCCAGAAAAAGGAACTATGTTAAGTTTTAAAAATTATAACAATTCTATGAGAGTTACGTTTATAGTCTACGCAGATTTTGAGTCTTTTGTAAAACCGATCGATACATGCCAACCAAATCCAGAGTTGTCGTACACTAATAAATATCAAAAGCATACTCCTAGCTCCTTTTGTTACCACATAAAATGTTTCGACGATAGTGTATATTCTCAAGATCCTGTGACGTTTACGGCTGAAAGCGAAGATGATGATGTTGGTCAAATATTTGTAGATAAACTAGAAGAGAATATAAAACAAATATATAATCAATTTAAATTCCCTAAGAAGATGATATTTACAGAAGAGGACAAGAAGTGTTTTGATGGAGCTACTATATGCCATATCTGTGAAAAACCGTTGGGCGAAGACCGAGTGAGAGATCACTGTCATCTTAGCGGTAAATTTAGAGGGGCTGCTCATAACATTTGTAATGTAAACTATAAAGTCCCCAAGTTTTTCCCTGTAGTGTTTCATAATCTTTCCGGGTACGATTGTCATCTGTTCATTAAGAAACTGAGAGGTAATAATGGAGAGAAAATTAATTGCATACCTAATAACGAGGAAAAGTATATATCTTTTAGCAGAGAGGTCGTTGTTGATAAGTTTGTAAATAAAGAGGGAAAAGAGATTACCGTCAAGCGCGAATTGCGCTTTATCGACAGTTTTAAATTTATGGCTTCTAGTCTTGATGCTTTATCGAGGAACCTAAGCAAAGACCAGTGTAAAAATATTGGGAAACGATATACTGGAAAGAAGCTCGATCTTTTGCTGAGAAAAGGCATATATCCTTATGACTACGTCGATTCATTTACTACCTTTAATGAAACCGAACTACCACCAAAATCCGCATTCTATTCTAAGCTAAATGATTCGAATATTAGCGATGAAGACTACGAGCATGCAAAAACGGTATGGAAGGAATTTGGATGCAAAACATTCAGAGAATATCACGATTTATACAACGTTTCGGATGTTCTGTTACTTGCCGATGTTTTCGAAAACTTTAGAGATGTGTGTATGAAGAACTATACGCTTGACCCTGCATGGTATTTTACATCTCCTGGTTTAGCCTGGGATGCCGCTTTAAAATTGACAGGCGTGAAATTGGAGTTATTGAATGATTACGATATGATTCTGATGCTTAGGCAAGGGATGAGAGGAGGAGTGAGCACAATATCAAATCGTTACGGGAAAGCGAATAATAAATATATGAGCGATTTCAATAGTAACGAAAATTCTACATTTATTACTTACCTGGATGCGAATAATCTATATGGATGGGCTATGATCAAAAATTTACCTACTCACGGGTTCAAATGGATGAACGAAGATGAATTAAATAATTGGAGAAGTATTCCATGCATATTGGAAGTTGATTTGGAATATCCTAAAGAGTTACACGACCTGCATAACGATTTTCCGTTAGCCCCCGAAAGCATTGAGATTAACAAAGTCAAAAAGTTAATTCCAAACTTAAACCATAAAAAGAAGTATGTGCTGCATTACGATAATCTGAAGCTGTATGAGAGCTTGGGTTTGAAAATAACAAAAGTGCATAGAGGTGTACTATTCGAAGAAAGTGATTGGTTGAAAAAGTATATCGATTTAAATACAGCTCTTAGAACGAAAGCTACTAATGACTTTGAGAAAGACTTTTTCAAGTTAATGAATAACAGTGTCTTTGGAAAAACTTGTGAGAACATTGAAAATCGTGTTGATGTAGAGTTAGTGTGTCAAGAGGAGAGGGCTATTGAACTAGCCGCTAAACCTAATTATGAGAGATGTACTATTTTCGATGAAAATCTAATAGCCGTTCACATGAAAAAAACTAAATTGTACTATAATAAACCTATATATCTTGGCATGTGTATATTAGACTTGAGCAAAACGTTGATGTATGAATTTCATTACAATTACATCAAGGATAAATACGGAAATAGAGCTAAATTATTATTTACCGATACAGATTCTTTGACATACGAAATTAAAACTGAAGACTTTTACTCAGATATCGCAGGCGATATTAAGACTCGATTCGACACGAGTGAATACCCGAGAGATCATCCATCTGGTATTGAGGTTGGAGTAAATAAAAAAGTTATTGGAATGTTCAAGGATGAAGCTAGTGGGAAACAGATAAAAGAATTTATTGGACTCAGAGCAAAGTTGTATTCTTATAAGATGGCTGCTGGAGATGAGCACAAGAAATGTAAAGGTATTAAGAAGAATGTTGTCCAGAAAACTATTACTCACGAAGATTATAAAGACTGCTTATTTACTAAAAAAGAACAACAACGAACGATGAATGTTATTAGATCTTATCATCACGATATTTATACAGAAGAAATTAATAAAGTTGCATTATCTGCAGATGACGATAAACGGGTAATAATGGAGGATGGAATTCATACTTTGGCATATGGTCACTACTCGTTGAAAATTTTTAATTAATGTTTATATTAAATAAATGAGCGTCAAACAAATCGATGTTTGTGGAGTAGTGCTACCGAATATTGCTTTATCGAATGTGGATCTAATCGAAGCGGCTAAGAAACTAAACATCAATAATTTTAGAGGAGTATTTCTCAGAGACGAGCTGCCGAAGAAACCTGGACGGAATGAGTGTGGGATATTGAATCTAGATGGTTCTAATGGGGTGGGAAGTCACTGGGTCGCTTTCTTAAAGAGCGGTAGTGAGAAAATATATTTCGATAGTTACGGCCTTCCTCCCCCTCTGGAACTGATAAAGTATTTACGCCGTCCAGTGTTATATAACAGCGAGCGAATACAACCCGATAACGAAGTATTTTGTGGTCATTTGTGTTTGTATGTATTGAAGATGGTGGGTGATGGAATGAATTTCCAAGAAGTTATAAATGGCTTGCATTAAAAATTATTATATATAAATATATATATAAAATGCCTGTCGATAAATTCGGCCACACCGATGTTGGTTCATCACAAAGAGTAATCGCTGGAGGTGTTACTCTTAGTCAAATAAATGCCAGTTTCCTCCGATTGGATGGGGTAAATCCGGCGACTGGAAATCTAAAAATGGGTGGTCACAAAATTAAAGGACTGCCCACAACGAAGCCTTTGACAGCAGGAATGGATGAGGCCTTAAGTTGGGGTCAAGCCATTGATTTGATAACGAATCACGACGATTCTCCGTCCAACGATAATCATTTGACGAATAAGAAATACGTTGATGAACAAGTTACATTGAAGGTGTCTAAAACTGGTGATACCATGACTGGTGATCTAATCTTAAACGTTGGCTCCGATCGTCTGCGTTCAATGGGTTGTAAGGACTTGAGAGGAGAAAATAAAGAATTCACTATTTTCTTAGGTAGTATACGAAATAAACTACAATGTTCGTTAAACAATCCTATTACATTACAATCGATGGATGGATTTCGTTTTAGAATAAACAATGAAATCATGTTAGAGATGGTTAAGTCACTCGATGGCACTCCTCCGTCTAAAATAAATGTGTATAAGTCCATCTTTATGCATGATGCTTACATTACAGGACTACACGAACCCAACAACGTCAGCGATGCAGCTACGAAGCAGTAAGCTTATGTAGATTCTATCTCAATCGGTCCCGCGCTTAGCATTCATTCTTTAACTTGGCAATTCTTAATCGCTAAAACTCACACAAGAGTTACTTTCGATAGTGTAAGATTCAAAACCGATGGTGTTATAAGTGCGGGAATGACCCGTTTCACTCCCGGTAAAGCCGGATACTATTTCGTTTCGACGTACATAGAATTTGGTAACAGTAGTACCGCTCCTGGTAACGTCTACCTGTATAGAAATGGGGCGAATTACATGCAAATTGCGGGCGGAGGGGGAACGGGAGCTGCGTTTAACAATTCAACCGGTAGTTGCATAATTTTCGTAACCAATACCGATTTTCTCGAGATATTCGCTTATTCGCACATCGCACTAAATATATTAGCTAGAGACTTTTCGGCAGTATTCTTACGACCTTAATTTTTAACTGGTTTTAACTGGTTTATTAGCTGATATTTTCTTCAATGGAAAACACCCCCCAGCTTATCCTTTAGCGCCATTTTAACTTAATTTATCTTCAATATCAGGCTTCTTAAAAAATAGCTAAGTAATTAATTATGCATCAGGAAAATAATAAAAGACCCCCAAAGGAGAAGAGGAGGAATCAGGGGTGGAATAATAAAAGACCTCTTGGTTGACAGTCCAGCGCACTAACCACTGTACTACCGAGCACCCCCCTCAGGAAATAATAAAAGACATCCAGAGGGCAAATATTACATCTACTTGTCAATGTCCAAGAAGATGCTGGCCGGAGCAAGGGCCGCATCGAAGGGGTGTTCAATGTATGCGTTTGAGGGGAACTGAACGAGCCACTTCTTGTTGGAATCGCCTCCCTCACAAGCTACGTCTTGAGCTCCTTGGTCTCTTTCTTCCTCTGTTTCGTAAACGCCTGAAGACTATAGCCTACTATTTGATAGCAGGAGCGTTAACTTGGGTCGGGAGCGCTACTGAATCTGCGAGCGGCGCTTTATAAGTGTTCAATTACAATTGCAATTACAATTACAATTAGAAAAGGTAGAATGAGGGCAATGGGTATCCTGTTTGCTGTACAGTATTTAGTGATGCTTGGCAATCTGGATAAGGTCCTTGATAGTTGGATACTATAAACATAGGTTTATAAGCATATGCATAAATATTAGGGCCTATAATTACAGAAAATATTATTATAACAGGCCTAGGGATTATAATTTTTAATTACTATAAAGAATGATTTCATGCCTTCTATTTACTTTGATTCTTATTTATTTACTAGCGTACCCGGCCACGCGTTGCTGTGGCTGAAAAGAGCATCCAACCATCCCTCCCTACCTCCATTCCACCTCCCCTCGCCTTCCTCCTCATCTCATCCCTACCCTCCCCTTCCCCTCCCCTCCCCCTTCCCCAACCGCGACCTCATGTGAAGTTTCGTCTGCTGATTATAATGGTGACGGTTAAAAGTATAGGGGAAATAGCGTACGAATGAAAATGATCAAATTGTTGTAATATTGTTGTAAAAGATTGCGCTTTAAAAAAGCATTTACAAACCCGATCGTATTCGAAAGGAACGTTTTGGTGAAATTTTGAAAGAAATCGGTCAAGTACTTCTGGAGATCTTTCATTAGACACAAACTTTTTACATTTTTATTTATATAGATTTCTACTCATCCATTAGCGTCGATGAATTTAAAAAATTCATTTTTTATCATAACATTATCATAACAGATTTTTGTCCGAAGCTTACTCTATAGTCTGAAACCAAGCTCTGGTTCTGATGTTTCAAGTAGACCGGATCGACATGAAATGTTTCCACCAGGTAGTGACTCTCCTTTATCCTGAAGCAGTTCATAAAGTATAGTTAAATTAAAAGTAAAAGTTAAAGTAATTAAATGGCCAATTCTTGTGAGCATGTTGTTCAATTCATACGAAATACTATGTTGTATCATTAGTTCACATTTCAATTAGGTCGATTTCTACGCTTAGGCCTATCTTTAAGTATCTTATATTTTGCAACTGCGCAGCTGTAGCGCATTGTAATTGAGGAGACACAATCAATAAGATCGAATTGTTTGGCCAGACCTCGGTGGTGTTCCAGCAGGAAATTGCTTGGACCATTGTACGGGTTCTTACAGTGAAATAAAAGAAGTGCCTGGACGCCCCTTACCTTTACAGGCTGTGCTGTCCTAAAAAGTGGCAGGACGGCGTTCAGATTTGGATACAGAAGTAGGCTATGTCTAGACGTCGTCCATACACACTTTATCATTATGCCCTGCCGGGGTATCATGTGGGTATAAAATAACTTCTAGGGTGAACAGGTTTCAAAAATATAATGACGACAAAGGATTTAGCGTACCAAAGAGTCGAGCAGTCAAAGTTAACTTGGAGCCACTTGTGAGGATTGAAGTTGAAAGAATCAGAGAACTACAGAACCATAATCAAATTCAAAATTACAGTTATTATCGCATAGTAAAAAATAGCTAAGGTATCGCAATAAAAATTGTTTTTGTGGTCATAATCAAATCAGAACTGAATCCATGATCGTGATAGCAGACCGACTCTTAATCAGAATCAAGAATATAGATCTAATAGCAGATATAATCATAATTTTATTATGTAGGCCTACATGATTATTCTTTATTCATACATTATAGGCTACATATAGATTGTTGTAGCGTTCATACTCGCAACCATGATCATAAATATTGCTAAGGAGTCTATAATTACCTGAAAACACAATCGTGATATTTATATTTATCATAGCCTCAATCACAATTGTGCACTTAGAACAATAATAATTACAATTTTTAGTCAAGTACGTTATTCTACAATTATACACCTTTTAGTTTGAAAACTATTCTCTTTGATTGTGGTTTGGTGTCAGGTAGGGAGCGCCTCTGAGGAGTTCTCTTGAAGTGGCGCTATATAAATGTTCAATTACAATTACAAATACCTAAAGCACGGCGTTTAGGATTTCAAAGAGACTGTATAATATTAACTGTATATTGTATAATATTATTATTTCTTTAATGCTGTATAGTGTATAGGCTACCGTAACGAACCTCCACTCCGTTCAATAGATGTCTGAACTCAGGGCAAATGAAAGCAGATCCTGCATAAGCTGCGTCTATGTGCATCCACAGCTTCTCCTTATTACCTGAAAATGTTTGCACAAAATTAATTAGAATGTCGTTGCAAGTGAAAATTATTGCACAAATTAGAATATCGTTGCAAGTGAAAATGTTTGCACAAAATTAATTAGAATATCGTTGCAAGTGAAAATGTTTGCACAAAATTAATTAGAATATCGTTGCAAGTGAAAATGTTTGCACAAAATTAATTAGAATATCGTTGCAAGTGAAAATGTTTGCACAAAATTAATTAGAATATCGTTGCAAGTGAAAATGTTTGCACAAAATTAATTAGAATATCGTTGCAAGTGAAAATGTTTGCACAAAATTAATTAGAATGTCGTTGTAAGTGAAACTATTTGTGTTTGAAACATAGATTTAAGAACCAAGAAACTAAATATGAGAAATATATTCATTGCAAAAATAGTCTTATTTGACCATTGAAATATAATTTTTTTATTAAAAAGATTAACCGGAAAATAATACAAATAAACCAACACGTGAGACGAGGAAGGTCTTGGACAATGGCGTCATAGAAGTCCATATGACTGGTTTTGTCCAAAGTATTGTGATTTAGAAGAGCTAGATATAGGGCCTATATGCTTAGAGCCACACAACGAATAGCACATATATACGGTACTACTAATAACTGACACTTTGAGCAATGACACAATGGCGATATAACCGTGTATAAGAACCCAACACCGCTCCTTTGCCACTATAGGCCCTTCTATAAATTATGGAATGACCTTCCTCCCACAATCCGTAGTAAGATCTTATTCGGGTGTCATTTTCAGTCCTTTACTGTTTGAGGTCTTTCTTATTTCCTCGGGGCTGTCACGCTGAGAGCGCCTCTGAATAGCTAGTACTATAAGATACTCATCATACGATACTCATCATACAATACAATCAGGGCTTTTATTAGGGAATTTTTTGAACCGCACAACCCCTTCTTTCCTTTACCATCCTCAATGATAAATTACTACCAGTTGGATAACAATGATCTTCTTTTACTATTTTTAAATGAACAGAAATTCTTATACAACTGCAAAAATACCGTTTAGAACAGCACATTTTGCGTGGAACTGCACGTCAAAAGTCCTGAATACAATGCACATATCATTTTAGACCAGCTTAGATTACATTAGAGTAGCCTATAATTGCTGGATGTCTATTATAGTTCTATACTCACATATCGGGCCAATTTCCAACAGATGATCAAATGCACAAGACGGAGTCGTTCCAAGAGTGGCAACGCACTACAATGCAACACACACAATGTTTCGCATTTACCATGCATTCAATTATTGAAACTTGTAAGGGAAGGAATACAATGATAGGCCTATCTATTGCGATCATCTGCAATTTAATACTTTCCTTCTCCCAAAGAGCAGAAGCGGTGTTTAAAAATGTAAAATAGAAGTGTCTGAATGCCCCTTACATTCAAGGCTGTCCTGAGCCGAATGCGCCAGCTTCTGTAGGTCTTTTCCACACCAATCCATGATGTCATCCGCCCACCATCGATGCGGCCTTCCTTTTTGTTGTTGCCCTCCATTAACTGCTAAACTGATGGCTGTTTTTTTCCATCGATCCTCATTCTTTAAAGGCATTTCCTTCCCACGTAGCTTCCGTGCTGAGAGTGCATCTGAATGGTCATCTTATACGAAATGCGCTATGTAAATCCCTAGAAGCTCTGTATAGCCTACATTAGCGTGGCGTCTTGGATGTGTATATACGCAGGGTGAGAATTGCCGGGGGGGTTGGGGGGTTCAACCCCTCCAGTCTTTTTTAGAGCCCCATGTTAAAGTATGTTTTTCATACCCCAATTTCAATTTTATCATAGGCCAACCCCCCAGTCAGAAGCGGATCCAGAATTTCTGGTTAGGGGGGGCGTAAATACTACCAATCCAATCCCGTAAATATATATACAGTGGCGGCGCCAGGATTTCAGGTTTGGGGGGGAGCATTTTTGATTTTTTTATGAAGCGCCGAAGGCGCGAAGCTGCGAGTGCCGAAGGCACGAAGCCCATACCGACTAGGGGGTCTGGGGGAGCGTCGTAAGCTTCCCCTGCGGGGTCTGAGCGGAGCCCCAGCCGCCAGCGCATTTTTAGCTCTGTTGACCTCAACTTGAGCCCTTTTAAGTCTCTTATTTGCCAGCTATTTATGAACGATAAAATCATGAAAACTTAAATAAGAAGTCGTTTTGCAGAGTCGCACACTAGCTACCAGTATGAGAATGTCAAAATTTTATTGTAAAAGAAATGGGCTTAGTCCTTAATATAATCACAAAAGTTAAAAGTTTAGGCCTATATATCCTAACAAGTTTTTAACCCTCGGGCTACCAGAGGTTTCCCAAAGGTTTTTTCCAAATCAATTGTTTCGCTTGGAATAAAATTTTCACGTTTTAGGTAGCTGTAGAGGATTCATTTGCACACATTTTGAGCTAAAATATGTGATGATATACCATACCATACCATTTAAAAGTTAGACCCGATATACCCGAGGCATCAGGGTAGGTGAATACCATCCCCTTAGATTATCGGTTGTATCTTATCCGTCCTTTGACTTGAAGAAACACAAATTACACCATTCTGTAGAGGGAATGTAGGGCTACATTTTCATGCTCACTGGGTTGTCTTTTGACAACCGGAAGTGCTCAAAATAAATTAAAATATAAATAAAGGTGTTTTATTTTTATACAATTTTCATGTTTTTCCTATTATAACTTATTTATAATTTATTTTTCAAGAGAAATAAATTATATCATTCTTTAGAGGGCATGTAGGGCTTTTCGTGATACCAATTAATTTGATATTTGATGACCCGAAGTGCTCAAAATAAATTTAAATGTGTGAAAATGTGGGATTTTTTACAACGCAAGCCGATAAGTCTGCGTAAACGTTTTTCAGCAGCTATTAGGCCTACATGTTTTTTTCTTTTTATTATAATTAAAACTAACTTATTACTAGTTTTTATAGCTGAACATTGTACTTTATTATATGTAAACTATTATTGTTTAAAAAAATTATGTTAAAAACACACAGAATCTACTATTTTGCTTATGCGAAAGTATGCATTTTGTGGAATCGACGAGTGCCTACGGGAAAAAAATTCATAATTCCGAGGTGCTTTCATATATTTTAAACCTAAATATACCATTTTGTGCAGAAATGAATGCTGAATCCATTGATGTATTACAAGTTATGATATCTCAAACCAAACCCAAAATCCAAAGGGGGTGGTAACCACCCCCCCTGGTAGTCAGTGTTACAAAAAAGCTTGGTAGCCTGAGGGTTAAGTATACTGTCATATGGGTAGGCCTACTATATAGAAAAACCCTATAGGGGCATGTCACATGTATGGGGTTTTACGGGTACATCACGGTCTGCGGTGCATTCTATTAGCATAAGCATCGACGTGCTATTGTAGCAAAATTCAAAATTGCTGTCCTTGTGAATCTCAGCCCCTTCCTCCGCCAATCCGGACTCAACACGCTTCTCCCGCCAGCCCGGACTCACACCGGGCCAAACCTCGGCCCCCTTCCACCGCCTTCTCGGATTCACACCGGTCCGGACCTCAGTCCCCTTACCCCCCGCGCAGAGTATCTTTCGGAGGCTATAATCAGCACGGCGAATTTCAAAATTATAATGATAATCATATGCCATCTTTTGAGATTTAGGACTAAGATAGGCTTATGTCTCATTCGCGAATGTTTAAACTCATTGTTTAAGCCGTTTTGACGGCGGACCACTCGACATATTTTTAAATTGACCAATTTCTATTTACGTAAATTTTGTCTGTACAATAGCCTACATGAACTTTGTGAATGACGTCACGGCAAAAGTCATTGGTCACGTGGGCAACGTCTGCTAGCAACTCAGGTAAGTAGGTAAGAGAGCCCCGGTAAGAGAGCTCCATTCTGCCGGTCCAGCTACTTCAAACATCCTATTCCCAAATTGCAATTATATTAGTTTTAGGTCAGTTTAGTTTGAGAACATTTGCTCAGGTTTAGGGGGGGCGTACGCCGGCTCCGCCCCCTCTGAATCCGCGCCTGCCAGTTATTTTTCCACAATTCTCATACTGTATATACGTACGAATAAAGGAATGAGACCGTTGGCTCTGTCCTCGTCAACGGCCTTCTGAAGTGCTGGTCCTCTCATGCAGTCTCTATCGTCGGATTCCACCTTGTGGCATCTCACTGCTGCCAACAGAGCCGCTCTCTCGACGGACGAATGCGCCTAAATAATAGAAAATAATATCAACTTCACAATTCATACCGAATAACATACTGATGGAAGGTGGATAGATGGGTGGATCAAATCAATCAATCAATCAATCAAATATTTTATTTTGTAACCAAAGTAGCCTATACATGAAAGGTTCACACATCTTGCACATTGGTTACCAAAAGAGAGGCCCTAAAAAGATACAATAATCTCGCTGTCTATTGGGACACCAACTAATATATTGAGTTGACGATGTGAGGCGGCCATGACGAAGTCTTTGAAAAAATCAACATAGTGATTGACAAAATAGACAAAGCAACTGAAATAATTTTAGATAGACGAAGGACGATGGGTAAAAGAATGGATGAATATTATATCATAGATTGGTGACTATTCCATTGAGTGAATGGATGTATGAAAAACGATGCCGTTGGATGTATGGATGGATCGATGGTTGAGATATAATTGCAGAAAGTAACATAACCTCCCCTTAAGTTTGTATTCATCCGCCATTCGTCCATTTATAATTACTTCAGTCCGCTCGTAGAGTGGTCATAATTTATAATGTCTGTATGTGTTTCTGTTTTGTATGTCTGTCCTTCTATCTATCTATCTATCTATCTATCTATCTATCTATCTATCTATCTATCTATCTATCTATCTATCTATCTATCTATCTATCTATCTATCTATCTATCTATCTATCTATCTATCTATCTATCTATCTATCTATCTATCTATCTATCTATCTATCTATCTATCTATCTATCTATCTATCTGTCTGTCTGTCTGTCTGTCTGTCTGTCTGTCTGTCTGTCCATCTATCTGTCTGTCTGTCTGTCTGTCTGTCTGTCTATATGTCTGTCCGTCTGTCCATCTATCTGTCTGTCTGTCAGTGAAATATCCCACCTGATCGGAGCAGTAGACGACCATTCTGGAGAGGATGGACAGGTCTTCTTCCTTCGTTTCCGGAAGACCATTTCCGGTCGCCAGGTCCTTGGACTTGATGTGGTCTGGACCATCCTCAGCATATGTACCACTCAGCTGATGTATCAAACGACTCCTAGCGGCCAACAGGGTAATCAGCGTTGCCTCACTGGCCGTTCCCTGTGAAAGTACACGACCAAGTATGCAGTAGGCCTATACTTGATGTGTAACATGATTAGCATGTCACATAAAGTCTGGGTTTACCCAGGGGCGTACTCTGACATTTTAATTGAGTAAACGCTAATGAAAAATTGACTTTTTCTAGCAAAATATTCTGATGACCTACGACCTTTCTGTTAGCCATCAGATTTTTCCACCGATTTTTCTATAAAAACTCCGGCGTAAAACGATCTAATTCCACGATTTTTACTTACGAAGATAGTGATCTTGTACTACATGTATTTTCTGCTCGTCATTTTCTTTACACGAATTGTTTTACTTTAGTCTTTTTTTCGGAGGTGAAGATGCCATTTTTTCCAGACGGTGAGTGTACGCTGTATGCCAGCGTATACTCTACCTAGTGTCTAGATTACAGCCCTGTGTATACCTCAGACTTCTGTCCTGCCTCTGCATGAAGTCCAAACTAGGACTACTGTTTCAACTGCTATACAGCATTTAAAAATCCAGTTTGCTTAAAATCAACCTCGTTTAGATTGCGGACATAAAAATGCAATGCTCTTGAAGTACGTAACTTGAAACGTGGCTTGTAACTGTTTACTTGCGATACCCATGCAGGGACACTGTTTGCGCTCTGATAGCGCCAGTCCAAAGTCTGGATAATGGAGGAGGGCGACGCTAATGATCTTTGCTATTACTCAGAGTCGTTAAACTGAAAATGCAGTTGACCTATTATATACTGCTAGTTTTCTTGTCCTCGAAACCAAATTCTAGACTGCACTTGAAATTGGTTTTAGAACCTAAAGTCTTGGTCTTGAGAAGTCTTGGTCTTGAGACCAAGAGTCGTGGTCCTGGTCTGGAGACCAGAGCTCGTGGTGTTGAAATTTACAGTTTTGACAACAAGACAGCGATAGAGGCTAAATCCTCGTAATGAATGAATGAATGAATGGATGGATGAATGAATGAATGAATGAATGTCTAGCGTCCACTGTTCAGGCTTTAAACTTGAGCCAGACAATCACAATATTATAATACTCGTTCCGTTGCGTTAGAAATTATTTAGTTTAGTGTGTGAAGAAAAGGTTTTTTAGGGGAGGGGGTCAGAGACTCAGAGTAGACGTCGACTTGAAGGTCGTTACGTTTTGGAGGTTATTGTGTCTCACCTGTATGACTCCTCCGCCTTTTCCTCCTGAAAGGAACTCCGCTGGAAGACCAATTGCTTTTCCCAACCAATCCAACATTACCATCTCCAGTTCAGTACACGCTGGGCTGGAGGCCTGTCAACAGAACAGGTGCTGATCAATTGAGGTAACGGCTGTCTAGTCTACATAATCTGTTTGTCTGTATATCTGTTTGTCTGTGTATATGCTTCTCTGTGTATATGTTTGTCTATGTATCTGTTTGTCTGTAGTGTATTTATTTGTCTGTGTATCTGGTTGTCTATGTATCTGTTTGTCTGTGTATCTGTTTGTCTGTGTATCTGTGTATCTGTTTGTCTATGTATCTCTCTGTGTACTTGAATCTTCGTCATTGTTAGATGTTGAATATGATAGCATCTTTTGCTTTGATGCCTGTCAGTCCATGGGTGTGCTTATAGGTGGCTGCCTCTTCCCCCACCCCCATAAAAACCTCCTGTATGATTCTGGAGCAAAGTGTGGCAAACAGTACTTTCGACAGTAGTCTATCTTATACCAGCCATCAACATAAGGATGCTATACACTGCAGTCTGTCAATGAGCCAGTTCAGGCTATCAGCCCTTTTGAACCAATTATACTACCTTTCTGTCTAACCGTGCGCATGCTTGGCTATCTGCCTTTGTGCGTGTTCTGTGTGTGTTGGTGTTTGTGTGAGTGTGTATGCGTGTGAGTATGGGTGTGTGTGTGTGTGTGTGCATGCATGTGTGTGTGTGCATGTGCGTGTGTGGGGGTGTAGGTATGGGTGTGTCCACCTGGTTGTCAATCTCTTTCTTCTTCCAAAATGCACAAATCCTGTCCTGTGATTGCAAAATTATCGACTATATAATAATAAGCCGCACTTCAATGAGCGATAAATCGATTCTGACGTTCTAATCTAACCCAATAAGCCTAATTCCATTCGACCGTCCGTCCATGCCTGACTGAATCACCATTGACCGTGACTGTTCCTGATAAAAAAAGTCATGTGCAGTAATGTCTCCATCTAGTAATTCCATTTATCTTGCCATTCATTAATGCATGGCAGGTCGATGAAAGACTTCCTATACTCTGAAATTCCCTGTTCCAATGCCTCACTGCTGAGCCCACACAATAGGCCTAATATTTATTCGTGAATTTACTGGCAGAGGTTGATGTATTCTATCATTTAAAAGATCGGATAAATCCCTATTTCCATACGCCCCCACTCACAAAAATAATATATATATATATATATATATATATATATTATACATAGGAGGTGTACCCACTATTCCAATACTTTTCTAATGTGTGTGCATTATGTCCATATCCCCTATTCAATCGCCTATAAATATAAAGAGATCTTTTTAGCTATATACATGTATAGGGTCTATATGATATATATGACATAATTGCATGTAGGCCTATAAGGCTTATAGCTTATTGCCTGTATATTTCGTATTTACAGCGTATGGTTGTTATTACATAATTTTGCAGATACCTTGAAGCCTTAGGAAGCAGTTGCATTAGCGATCTATCGGTACACGCTTGCAATGGCATGCATGGTTGGTTGCCGATGGCAAACTCCAATCACTGCTGTTCAAGCAAGACATCACAAAGGATGACTACGTTGCCAGTCATACAAGAACCATATTATACATATATATGTATATATGCACCTGGTTGAATATATATATATATATATATATATATATCGATATATTATACATGAGATTGTGTATTCGTACATATGCAATTATACATACTCACACCGACTTCTCTCTCTCTCTCTCTCTCTCTCTCTCTCTCTCTCTCTGTGTGTGTGTGTGTTTGCCTGTTTGTCGACATCAGTCGACGTACAGGCACATACAGACACACACATAAATATAAATACATATATATGTATGTTTCAAATGCGTAGGCCCTATATACATTAAACAAAAAACATATCATATATACATAATATATAGGCATATATAAATATATATATATATGCCTATATTGATGCAGGGTGAAATTCTGTAGGCTGTTTACAAGTATTTATACACAACGAGGATATACTATAAGAATGGCGTTTCATAGAATTATCTCAGTCCGTAATAGCCTAGTCGATGACTATAATGAACAACGCAAATCAATTCTATCGATCATGGATAAGAGTGGCCTAAGAATTATCACACACATTTAGTCTCTAGTTCTAACAAGTCCCGAGTACCAGTAAGCCTTATCTTTAAGGCCTAAGAATTATCACACACATTTAGTCTCTAGTTCTAACAAGTCCCGAGTACCAGTAAGCCTTATCTTTAAGGCCTAAGAATTATCACACACATTTAGTCTCTAGTTCTAACAAGTCCCGAGTACCAGTAAGCCTTATCTTTAAGGCCTAAGAATTATCACACACATTTAGTCTCTAGTTCTAACAAGTCCCGAGTACCAGTAAGCCTTATCTTTAAGGCCTAAGAATTATCACACACATTTAGTCTCTAGTTCTAACAAGTCCCGAGTACCAGTAAGCCTTATCTTTAAGGCCTAAGAATTATCACACACATTTAGTCTCTAGTTCTAACAAGTCCCGAGTACCAGTAAGCCTTATCTTTAAGGCCTAAGAATTATCACACACATTTAGTCTCTAGTTCTAACAAGTCCCGAGTACCAGTAAGCCTTATCTTTAAGGCCTAAGAATTGTCACACACATTTAGTCTCTAGTTCTAACAAGTCCCGAGTACCAGTAAGCCTTATCTTTAAGGCCTAAGAATTATCACACACATTTAGTCTCTAGTTCTAACAAGTCCCGAGTACCAGTAAGCCTTATCTTTAAGGCCTAAGAATTATCACACACATTTAGTCTCTAGTTCTAACAAGTCCCGAGTACCAGTAAGCCTTATCTTTAAGGCCTAAGAATTATCACATACATTTAGTCTCTAGTTCTAACAAGTCCCGAGTACCAGTAAGCCTTATCTTTAAGGCCTAAGAATGATCACACACATTTAGTCTCTAGTACTCCTAATAAGTCCCGAGTACGAGTAAGCCCTATCTTTAGCCGGGCCTATTAAATCCAAAACTGCTCACACCAATTTGACTTTTCAAAAATAATAGAATTTAACCCACACCTAATATATAATACCCAGTTTTTAAGCGTAGACTTATCCCTGTTGCACTCCGCCTGCATGGTGCCTATGGAGGTCACACCTCTATCCCCCCTTCGCATTCGAAAACTGCCTTATTTAACCGTGGTTAGACTGGGAGCGCCTCCGAGTAGTTTACCTTCAAAGAGCGCTATATAAAAATGCATTACTAATATTAAATTCAAATCCTGTTTTAGTTAAAGTCTTATATTTTTGCCTATTTAGGAGTCGTTAGAAGCGGTCTGGGCAGCATTTAGACCAAAACCTCTAATGAGCTTTAGACGCTCAGCAAAGCCTCAGGCTATTTTAGCTTTGAATATTTGATGTGACGGCGTGCCATCATTTAGACATGCGCACTAAATGGATCGGCGAATTAACCGGATATCCGGTCGGCGCAAATCTGTATTGACGTGCGTCGCTGATGAAGAGCTCGATAGTGAAGAGAGAGAGAGAGAGACAGACAGACAGACAGACAGGGAACGGTAGAGAGGCAGGCAGAGAGACAGAGAGGGAACGGTAGAGAGACAGACAGTCTGACAAATATACAAAGGGAACGGTAGAGAGACATGCAGAGAGACAGAGAAGGAAAGGTAGAGAGGCAGGCAGGTAGACAGACAGAGAGGGAACGGTAGAGAGACAGACAGTCAGACAGATATACAAAGAGAACGGTAGAGAGACATGCAGAGAGACAGAGAAGGAAAGGTAAAGAGGCAGGCACGCAGACAGACAGACAGAGAGTGAGAGAGACAAACACACAGACAAAGATACTGAGAGCAAAAGAAGGTAGGGAGAATAAATAGAAAACAGAGAAAGAGAGGGGCAGAGGAGCATGAGTAGTCAGAGGAGGAGAAAGAGGACAGAGGATAGAATGAAAGAGTAAGAGAATGTGGGAGGGAGAGGAAGAGGAGGTAGAGGAGGAGAGTAGGAGAGAGAGAAAATGAGAGGCAGACAGATAGAGACAGTGAGAGACAGAGAGATCGAAAGAGAGAGAGAGACAGTGAGAGAGAGAGAGACAGTGAGAGAGAGACAGTGAGAGAGAGAGACAGTGAGAGAGAGACAGTGAGAGAGAAAGACAGAGACAGAGACAGAGACAGAGACAGAGACAGAGACAGAGACAGAAGAGACAGAGAGAGAAAGAGGGGAGTGGTTGTACAAAGGGGATTGGGAAAGAGAAAGAGAGAATGTAAAGCCGGTGATGCAGAATAGGGAGCCGTGGGCCGAATTGGTCAATATGGTTTCGTCGACGACATGGATTGCCTGAGGATCAGAGGGATTCGCTTTGAACGCCCTACCTGTCTGTATGCCTGCCTGTCTGTATGCCTGCCTGTCTGCCTGTCGTTCGTCTGTATGCCCTGTTTTGTCTGTTATTCTATCGGCCCATATGCCTAATGCCTGCCTGTCAGTGTATATAGCCATCCGCCTATTTGCGAGTCTGTCTGCCTATCGTGCCTGTCTATCTATATATATATGTCTATTTGTCCGTCCATATGTCTTTATGCCTATTCTGTCTGTATATCTATCTGTCTGTACGTCTGTCTGATTTATTGACTGTCTATCTTTCATTCTGTCTAGTTGTCTGTCTATCTATCTGTCTGTTACGATTAGTATGACGCTTGTCTATTTGCCTATCTGTCTGTGTAAGTAGTTATTTATCTCTCTGTCTGTCTATCACTGAGTCTTCATATTGATTGATAGTAGTAGGCCTATGTTAACTATAGCGCAAACGTGATTGGATGAAAATTTGTCAACTCTTAAGTAAGTGCATGTAAGAAGAAGGTACACCTACCCATGTGAAGCCAATGCAGCCAATGGCGTCAGAAAGTATATCGGCGCAAATGGCGGCGTACGAGTTTCCGGTTGGAAAGTACGCATGGAATTGTGGGCTGTGCCAGTGAGTGACCTAGATAGAAACCATGACAACATAAAGAACAGGAACATTAAAGTTGACCTAATTCTAAACGTGGACATTGAATGGTCTTGCGCAGGGTGATAATTGCCGAGGTTTGGGGGTTTCAACCCCCCAGTCTTTCTTAGAGCCCCATAGTAAAGTCTGTTTTTCACACCCCAATTCCAAGTGCATAATGGTCCAACCCCCCAGTTATTTTTCCACAATTCATACACTGATCTTTCGGAATATTGCAATATCAACAACCGCCGTTGTGCTAAATTAATGTTCTGATCTTTGTACAGCTTATCTGTTTAATTTAACGGCATGCCACATTGTCAAGACCTTGGCCATGAATCGTGGGTCAAACTTCAATGGGTGTTCTACACTGCTAGAATCCATTTCGCGTGATTGTTACGCTGCCCTATTAATAGTGTAGCAACATGTGACTGAACCCTGCATGGCCTTCACTCTCTCCTTTAAATCGCCACGTGCAAAGGCGAATTTCAATCTGTTTACAACTGTCCTGCTTGTGGTTGATGGGAGTCATGTGCTGTACGACTTGTTCCATTCGGTCAAATCCCCTTTCTACCACTTACACAGGTATAATAATGATGAAGATGGCTATGGAAACAGCAGTATAGCGAAGATGATGTTGATGATGACGGTGATGATGATGATGATGATGATGATCAATCAATCAATCAATCAATCTTTTTTTCCAATCATTTTATTTTTGTAACCAAACAATCATTTTTTACAATTATGCAGTTACAAATCACATATTCAAATGAGAATGGCCACAAGGATGGGCCCTGAAGGGATCACTGACCCCGCTAATAGGGACACCTACGTACATGTGAAACGGAAAGATGAAACGGCCGACAATTGCTGTTAACAAGAAGTGAATGATTACAACTACTTCTGGTATCTTAACTAAATCAGACAATGTAAACTCGTAACTACATAAGAAGAAGAAATGATGATGATGATGATGATGATGATGTTGTTGATGATGATGATGATGATAATGATGATTATGATGATGATGATGATGTTGTTGTTGTTGATGATGATGATGATGATGATGATGATGATGATGATGATGGTGGTGGGGGTGGTGGTTATGATGATGATGATGATTATGATATGTTTATACCCCTGGCATGATGACTCTTTCAATGTCCTTGATGATGTCTTCCCATTTCTCTGGTTCGTTAGGGGCCTCGTCCGGCACTAGAGGGCGAAGGTACCCGGGCTTCACCTGGGCCATAGGTGGTCGTTCTCTGATGTTCTCCAGATAGTCAGCCACGTAGTCCACCATCTCCTTCCCCCTCCTTCGAAACTCTGATGCATCCATGACTAACCCATGCAACATAAAGATTAGAATCTTAACAGGGCTTTTTTAACGTGCAGTTGTACACAAAATGTGCAGTTCTAAATGGATTTGTGATTTGTGCAGTTGTAGAAGCACTTACGTACAGTTAGAGCTAACAAAAGGTAACTGTCCTCCATTTTTGGAGTAATTTACCATAGAGAATGGGAAAGGAAAGATTTAGGGATTGTGCAGTTCTAAAAATAACTTTAAAACAGCCATGAATCTTAGAATTTAAATATTATTTGATTTATTCACAAATATTAGACTTTTAGGGATAAATCGACATCGACCCTATTATATTATACATAGGAATTTTGTTTTGCAACGAAATTGTTAAATGTGATCGTAAATAATATCCAAATATTTCTTGGGCACCTCTCAAAAACTAAGCGCAGGGCACCAGCTTGTTCACGATCGCTGTGGAACGCAGTGGTTTAGAGGTATATTCTGCTCGGTGCCTTGGAGCCTGATGGTTGCAGGTTCGAATCCGCCTCAAGCGGCCGCGTAGGGACTCTGAGCAAGTCCTTCACTCGCAATTGCTCATACGCTTCGGTGTGAAACTCTGATTCAGTGTCCGCGCTGTAGTCGGGAGCGCTTCTGAGTGGAAATCTTGAAGGGGCGCAATTGCAATTGCATGTAATGAAACATGTGAACAAATATTCAAAGAGATAAAAAAAAATATTCGATGCATGTGTGAAACGATCAGCAATAGAATTTCTAACGACGATAAAAGAGCCCTATAGGCTATATATTAGGCTATAGTTTTCATTAACAAGTTCATATTGTCATTGCTAGACATGCATGAAACACTTGACCGGGCTTGCTAAGATACATATCGTTGACCTAACTTGAGTCAGAAATCAGAATACCTCGTGAAAGATCTCTGATACGAATGCACATTTTTTATGTCGTGCATACCGGACTAAGACCTCCTACGGACTACTCCTTTGGGCCACCATTCTGACTAAACAAAGCGCTCGTGAGTAAGCTGGCGCCCTGTGCTTGGCTTTCGAGTGGCGTTTAGAAACTCTTGGAGATTACGATTACAAAATTAATCGCAATGATGGTGATCTCCAAATCTCTGGTTAGAGTCTGTTCCAACCGAATATCAGGATAATTATTATAAACCAGAGCTCAATAAATTATATTAAGATAATAATTGCGTTAAATCTGAGCTCTATTATAATTGTATATAAATACAACAGTAATTATTTAGGCCTACTTCGAATCCGAACTGAAAATTAGGCTGAAAAATTACCTTTAGTGATGACTACTTGGCGGTATCTCGAAAGCGACAAGCTATCACCCGAGTTCCTACTCCAGAAAATTATAAAACGATGTTATTGGTCGGCCGCAGCCGTATAAAGTGTCTTCGCCCCAAGAGACTCGCAGGCACACACATCAGGCGACGCTAGACGCTGGTCCTACTTTCTATGAATGTGTCTACATTATCCACTCACACTGTTTAAACATGGCTTAAAGTGTGGCAGGACGGTCATGGACGGCGTCCTGGCACTTATTTTCAAATCTCTATGCCGTCCTGCCACTTATTTGGCCAGCACACCTGATAATGTAAGGGGCGTCCAGGCACTTCTTTTTTTGCACTTTTCGGACACAGTCATATAAATTTAACAGTAGTTTGTAAATCTATCCGTATAATGCACAAGAAATAAACCGTTTATGCTCTGAAAATCAGTCATAATCAGAGCTTTAGTAAGCAGCATTTAATTCTTTATTAAGTCATCAGAGATATTGGCGAAATATTGTAGGCCCTATACTGGATTACACTCGTACATTTCTAGGAAATTGAATTCTTTTAAACACGCGCAGTCAGAGTATTACAACCTGCCAAGTGTTTGTATAATTGTTGTAAGACTAAGTGAGACAAGTTGCAAGAGGTTGCAACAGTTGTTGTGACAGTTGCAACAGTTGTGAGATCACGGCAGGCCTATATTTTACTCTTAGGCTACAAATCGTGTGGTAAAAGTTGCTTTAATCTGAAGTGTCAGCTAATTTAATCAGTGCACGCCGATTGTCGTACAGCGACGTAAGTAGGCCAGGTGCAAATTGCCGCGCGGCGTCTGCACAGGTGATTGTCTGGACAGCACGTGACGTCTAGACGAGCGTACGTTAATTGTACAAGAAGGGAGTGGAAGTGAAGAAGGAGAGTTGCGTGTTGAGAGCCGTTGAGATAGGCTGTAAGAGTTGTTGTTGAGTTGCGATAGAGTAGACTGATGAAGATAGTAGTCGTGTAGTTGTTATGATAACGCAAGTGTAGTCATTGTTGTGTTGTTGCTGATCGTTTTACTTTATATCGGATTTTGGAGTATAATAAGAAGAGTTAAACACGTCGTCGTTGTTGGTTAACAAAACAGTGAAAGACTGTAGATTCTTTAACCTAGCCATTTAGCTAATGAAACAGTTATCTAGGGATAGGCCTACGCTACCACGAACTTATACGAAGAAGCTTCCGAAGAGACTGAAGGTCACACGTAGAGAAGAAGAGGAAAAGACTTGTGACATTTGGTGTCGTTGCGGTGAGATAACGATCCAAGTTGCAGGATAACGATCCAAGTTGCAGGATAACGATCCAAGTTGCAGGATAACGATCCAAGTTGCAGGATAACGATCCAAGTTGCAGGAGAACGATCGTAGTTACGAACGGAGGGATTCTATTCAATCAACAGACGTTGTGGAGGAACGGACGCTGTGAATTTATCGAGGAGCCGAGCACACGGGAGAAGCAACGATACATCGAGCATCCGTACGTCAGTGAGAAACGACAACACAACGACTACGAGGTAGAAAAACTTGCTTGTCTATTGAAGTTTGCTTAAAGAATTGAAGTCAGTCAATTGCAAACATTTGAAGAGTAGCCTACTATTTATCGACTAGCATCAGTAAAGTAAAGAAGTAAGATGGAGAAACTTACGGAGAAAAAGCAAGCAAATATTAAGAAGATGTCTACTGATAGACTGATAAAACTGCTAATTGAAGCAGATCTAGACGCAGAAGAAGTTGAACAAATGTCGAGGGAAGAATTGATGAGAAATTTAGCCGAGGTTTGGGCTAAGAAAGAAGAAGAAGGTGCTGTCGGAGGCGCTGCGGAGAAGCCAGTGGAGAAGCCTGAGGCACCGATGTCTATGGAGGCGTTGCTGCAATTCATGATAATGAAAGAGGAGCAGCGTAAACAAGAGGAGAAAGAGCGTAAACAAGAGGAGAAAGAGAAAGAGGAGCAACGAGCGGAAAGAGCAGAAAAATTAGAAAGGATAAGACAACAAGAGATAGACATGCAGAAGCAACAGTTCCAGCTTCAGTTAGAACAAATGAAAATAGATCGTGACGAATCAGAACGAAGAAGGATGGAGTTAATGATAGAGTACGAAAAAGCAAGAAAAAGCGATGAAGAAATACGAAAGCAGCAGATTGAGGACAAAAAGGCTCGCGAGGAAGAAAAAGAAAAGATGCGTTTACAAGAACTGGAGAGAGCAGAAGAAATTCGTCAGGAAGAATTTCAAGCCGGAAAAGACAATTTGGAAAAAGCAGAAAGAGAAAGAGAAGAGCAGATGCAGTTAGAACAAAAGAAACTTGCTATCAAGGAGGCTCAACTTAAAGAAATGGCCATTGAAAAAGAAGAACGCAGAAAGCAGTTAGAACTGTTGCAGCAGAAGATAGAACAGGAAGAACTGCGGAGAATCGAAGATCAAGATCGACTGAAGAAGAGAGACGAAGATGATCGTAAGAGCCGAGAAGTGTCAGAACAGATTAGACTCAAAGAAAGTGAGACAATGGTGTCCAAGATTAAGAAGATAGGTGACGCAATGAAGCATGTGTTACCGAAGATGCCGTATGATATGATGGAAGTGCCATTATATTTTGAAACAGCTGAAAATGCATTCAATAGCTTCGCTGTGGAAAAGCAATACTGGGTGAAATTGTTGTTGCCATTGATGACCCCGAGAGCGCGAACGGTATTGAATCGATTGTCATTTGAGAATTTAGATAAATACGATGCAGTGAAAGAGCATTTGTTGAAGGAATTCAAGTTAACAGCTCGTGAGTACAGGTCAAGGTTTGCAGATGCCAAGAAGACAGCCGAAGAAACGTATACGATGTTCACGGCTAGGCTGAAGAACCTGTTGAATTATTATGTCCGAAGTAGACGAGTGGACAAAGACTACGAGAAGCTGTTTGATTTGTTAGTGGCGGATAAGCTGAAAGAATGTTTACCACCAGGTCCACTACAGTTTGTCTTAGCAAAAGAGGGCACAGAATGCTTGGAAGCTAGTAATGTTGCAGATCTCGCAGATATACATGTAAACAATCGGATTGGTGTGATGTTCCAAGACAAACCGAAATTTGAAGCATGGGACAATAGTCCAAAGCAACCCAAGTGGAACAAGGATAGCAAAGACACCGGAAGCCAAGCCAAGAGTAATGATGCAAAGAAAGATGATTATTCTGGAAAGCAGTGGTCGCAAGATAAACAACAGTCAACGTGGGACAGACAAGCCTACAATCGAACTCCGCCGCTGGGACGCCCAACAGAAAGTAATGCATCTTACACGCCGTACAACAAGTGGGAGAACAAGGAGCAAAGAAGTTTTATCAAGAAGCGTTGCCACAATTGCAATTCTGATAAACACCTAATAAAACATTGCCAAGCACCAGGAGCGGCAAATCTGAGGAAGAACTTTAGCAGAAGTGCAGAAAATCTTCGAGTAAACCAGATACAAGTGATAAATGCACCTCCTGGTTGGGAAGAACAATGCAACCAAGAAACAGAAGTAAAGTCAGTGATGAAGTGTACGCCGCAGTTCACCATACTGAAAGAAGCGATAAAGACTACTTCCATTGCAGAAAATTGTCGAGAAACAAAAAGTAAAGAGGAGTGTCAACGCATAAAGAAAATATCGTTGCAGCATGTAAATGTGGAGATACGTGGGACTGATGGGCAGCCTGTGCAAGTCGAGGCGTTGATTGACTCGGGGACCGAGATACCAGTAATCAACGAGGAACTACTGAAAGGAACGACAGTAGAAGAAATCGGCAGAGTTCATTTGCAATGTGTAGCTGGAGAGCCGATTCCAGCTAAGTTGGTGAAAATCGAAGTGCGGATGAGCGGTCGTAACGAAGGAGCAGCTACAGAGGACAGGACAATAAATATCGCGCCATATTTAACTTTAGTGTGTGCCAGCATTTCAGCAGAACTGTGTAAAGAAAATCCAGAAAAGTTCCTGCTACATCCAGAGATAATTGCAGAACTGAAAGAGGTTCCACCAATCAGTATATTGCAAGGAGAGCTACAAGCGAATGTGACTACAAGAGCACAAAGTCGGAGAGCAGAAGTCGAAGACGGAGAAGATGAAACGATAAACGAAAGTTCGCAAGAAGATGACACGGAAAGCGAAGATGAACTCAGCATCCAAGATGACGAAAGAACAACATCTGAGAACAATGAAACTGAAGAAGAGATGGCTGCATGTGAACGAAATGATAGTGAAGATTCCGGAAGTGGTGCTGAACCCGAAGAATCCTAACATTTGCTAACTAATTGATTGAGATTCTTTGGTTTCTACAGACAATTTATTTGTAATTTTGCTGAGATTGCTAAACCATTGACAGATTTAACTAGCAAGCAGACACCTGAGAACATTGTTTGGACTGAGGACCACCAGAAATCTTTTGATTCTCTTAAAGAAATTGTTTTATCGAATGTTATTCTGTACATGTTCGAGGTTGGCAAACCATTTAATTTGTACTGTGATAGCAGTGATTTTGCTGTGGGGGCTGTGCTGTCACAAGTGGACGATGAGGGGATAGAACGTCCCGTTTCATTTATCAGCCAGAAGCTGACAGATACCCAGAGGAGATGGGCGACGATTGAGAAGGAAGCCTATGCAATCATATGGGCTTTAAACAAATTGAAAGAAATCATTATTGGTTCCAAGATTAATGTGTTCACTGATCATAATCCTTTAGTTTATTTGACTGAGTCAATGTCGAAGTCTGCTAAGTTAGTCAGATGGTCTTTATCATTGCAAAATTTTGACATTCTGTTGAACTATAAGAAAGGAAAGTTGAATGTAGTAGCAGACTGCTTATCGAGATTGTAGTATAAGGTATTTTGTGATTGCATTTAGTATAAGAATTGTTTGTATTTAGTTTAAGCATTATACGTTCGCTAATTTTTAAGATTAATTAGCTCTCTTCAAAAGAAAGGAAGGAGGTAATGTCAGCTAATTTAATCAGTGCACGCCGATTGTCGTACAGCGACGTAAGTAGGCCAGGTGCAAATTGCCGCGCGGCGTCTGCACAGGTGATTGTCTGGACAGCACGTGACGTCTAGACGAGCGTACGTTAATTGTACAAGAAGGGAGTGGAAGTGAAGAAGGAGAGTTGCGTGTTGAGAGCCGTTGAGATAGGCTGTAAGAGTTGTTGTTGAGTTGCGATAGAGTAGACTGATGAAGATAGTAGTCGTGTAGTTGTTATGATAACGCAAGTGTAGTCATTGTTGTGTTGTTGCTGATCGTTTTACTTTATATCGGATTT